>CM019697.1:32490095-33130095 GCA_009760885.1 Achatina immaculata
TGAGAACGGATGAGGAGGATATTGCGAGGGCTGCTTTGGACAGTGTCTGCGTGGAGGAGGAGATCGTGATGGAGGGAAGCGCTTGTGTTAATCGAATTTAAGAGCTGGGGAAATAAAAGGGAAATGGCAGACAGCTCAGACTGCTGTAGTAGGGGGCCCATCACCCATATCCAGTGTACGACTGGAGACAATGAGAAGGCGCACCCTTCAACAGGCGTTTGAACAGAAGGCCAAGTTCTTACGGGGAGGGAGGGGGGTGTGTCCTGAGTTAAGCTAGGCCGGTCTTTGATTACAGTTTTGAATACTACGCTTTCTGGTCATCAGTATGCAGGTGACACTGACTGGCAGACACAGACAAATCAATAGTTTAGGAAAGCCAGAAAATATGTTCAAAACAAATACACTTCACGTCGTTCAGATAAATCACACAGATAAATCACACAGATGAATCACATAGATACACAGATAAATCACATATACATTAGCAAGAAAGATTACGCAAAACATAAAAAAATCCTCAGATAATAACAAAGCAAGATAGATCATAACAGAAAGAGCATTATGTGTTCAGTATATGCGCTAACACAAGGTTCAGGTGTGTATACACGCGCTAGCGCACATACAAACATAAATACACACACGTGTAGCTAGATGCTCAGTCTTTCTGTTGCCAGATACATAAAGGTTTTAAAGCAAACTTGAGCATTTTATAAATTTCTTTTAATATTCTTTTGTAATCGAAAAAACAACATATCTGTTTTCTTCCCTCACTTTTCTACATCAAACATAGATTATCCCTTACTTTTCTACATCAAACATAGATCATCCCTTACTTTTCTACATCAAACATAGATTATCCCTTACTTTTCTACATCAAACATAGATTATCCCTTACTTTTCTACATCAAACATAGATCATCCCTTACTTTTCTACATCAAACATAGATTATCCCTTACTTTTCTACATCAAACATAGATTATCCCTTATTTTTCTATATTAAACATAGATTATCCCTTACTTTTCTACATCAAACATAGATCATCCCTTACTTTTCTACATCAGACATAGATTATCCCTTACTTTTTTACATCAAACATAGATTATCCCTTACTTTTCTACATCAAACATAGATTATCCCTTACATTTCTACATCAAACTAGATTATCCCTTACTTTTCTACATCACACATAGATTATCCCTTACTTTCTTACATCAAATATAGATTATCCCTTACTTTTCTACATCAAACATAGATTATCCCTTACTTTTCTACATCAAACATAGATTATCCCTTACTTTTCTACATCAAACATAGATCATCCCTTACTTTTCTACATCAAACATAGATTATCCCTTACTTTTCTACATCAAACATAGATCATCCCTTACTTTTCTACATCAGACATAGATTATCCCTTACTTTTTTACATCAAACATAGATTATCCTTACTTTTCTACATCAAACATAGATTATCCCTTACTTTTCTACATCAAACATAGATCATCCTTACTTTTCTACATCAAATAGATTATCCCTTACTTTTCTACATCAAACATAGATCCCTTACTTTTCTACATTAAACATAGATTATCCCTTACTTTTCTACATCAAACATAGATCATCCCTTACTTTTCTACATCAGACATAGATTATCCCTTACTTTTTTACATCAAACATAGATTATCCCTTACTTTTCTACATCAAACATAGATTATCCCTTACATTTCTACATCAAACTAGATTATCCCTTACTTTTCTACATCACACATAGATTATCCCTTACTTTCTTACATCAAATATAGATTATCCCTTACTTTTCTACATCAAACATAGATTATCCCTTACTTTTCTACATCAAACATAGATTATCCCTTACTTTTCTACATCAAACATAGATCATCCCTTACTTTTCTACATCAAACATAGATTATCCCTTACTTTTCTACATCAAACATAGATCATCCCTTACTTTTCTACATCAGACATAGATTATCCCTTACTTTTTTACATCAAACATAGATTATCCCTTACTTTTCTACATCAAACATAGATTATCCCTTACATTTCTACATCAAACTAGATTATCCCTTACTTTTCTACATCACACATAGATTATCCCTTACTTTCTTACATCAAATATAGATTATCCCTTACTTTTTTACATCAAACATAGATTATCCCTTACTTTCCTACATCAAACATAGATTATCCCTTACTTTTCTACATCACACATAGATTATCCCTTACTTTTTTACATCACACATAGATTATCCCTTACTTTTTTACATCAAACATAGATTATCCCTTACTTTTCTACATCAAACATAGATTATCCCTTACTTTTCTACATCACACATTGATTATCCCTTATTTGTGTACATCAAACATAGATTATCCCTTACTTTTTTACATCAAACATAGATTATCCCTTAAATTTCTGCATCAAACATAGATTATCCCTTATTTTTCTACATCACACATAGATTATCCCTTACTTTTTTACATCACACATAGATTATCCCTTATTTTTTACATCACACATAGACTATCCCTTACTTTTCTACATCAAACATAGATTATCCCTTACTTTTCTACATCAAACATAGATTATCCCTTACTTTCTTTACATCAAACATAGACTATCCCTTACTTTTTTACATCACACATAGATTAATTGAAATAGTTCCAGGTTTCTCTCTGTTTGAAAAACTCCTCGGACATTTATTAATAACTGCATGTCGCTTTTGTTACTGCTATTATCGTTTATTTTTTTTTTCAGCAGAAAAACCTTCCGCGTCTTTTTTATGACCTGAAAAAAATAATGACCGATGTTTACCTGGAGCTGAATAAATGTACAACTTGGAGAAGATAAAAACAAAAACAAACAAACAAACAAACAAAAAACAACTGAAATCCCGTGCCACAAAAAAGTTCGAAAACAGTGAAGAAAATAGATATTATAGCACTGAATGGTACTAGATTTTGCAAAAGCAATCTGGATTTAGTCGGTTGGGGGGGGGGGGGGTTAATAAAACAAATACGAAGACGTGCTTGTGGGAACGAATAAAAACTGATTGAAAATAAGGAAGAAATAGGGATAGTAAAAGACAAGCAGGGATAAAATTTAAGCACAAGTGAAAAGAAACGGAACTCAAGAACGACTTTAACTCTTTCACTAGCGAATTAATTTCCATGCTCTGTCAGAATAAATTTTGGTAACAAGAAACTGGAAGGTAGTTACTCTGTAATTTAAAAATATGGGCTACGTTATAAAATGTGCTACTTGTCATTATTTTTTAGACTTTGCCTAAATATCTGTCTGAGCACCGATTTACAGAGAGATGCAAAAACTATTACCGCCCTCAGTATTGTTCTGGATTGAAAAAGTCAATATTTCAACTTTCTCCGACCCGAAAGGTCGATATTTTCTAGCGACAACGATGACGTGATAACAGAGTTAATATTTCAGCTTTCTCCGACCCGAATGTTCGATATTTTCTCTGAAAAAGATAATATTATAAAGGAGGTAATATTTCAACTTTCTTCAACCCGGACGTTCGATATTTTCTCTTGGAAACGATGATATAATAAAAGAGTTAATCTGATCATTTGAAATACTTCTCCCTTACAAAATGCACTGGCTTCTCTCATCTACCAGGATTCTCGTATTCTGGCTTCTCTTTTTTTTTTCATTTCCTTCTTACAGTACAGAAGTCTGGCATTTCATTTTCCTTGGTGACATCAGTCTCAGAACGCATGCGCATATATGTCCGACAGACTGTAGGCGACAGCGTAATGTCGCATTTCCTTAGTCACATTGTACGCTGTTTTACGACTTCCTTAACTTTGTCTATGATGAAGAGTTGACTGGTGAATGGCAGAATGACCTTTTATCTTTGTCTATGACGAAGAGTTGAGCGATGAATGGCAGAATGACCTGCACGCCCACTTCCTTAATAACCATTGCTGGCAAACTTAGTTCATTTGTTCGTTCGTTCGATGTATTTAGTGTAAATTCATCGATGGTTTCCTTCAGAAATTCATTTTTACACCACTCTAGACATCTATTATACTCTTCAGGTTTTTGTTTGAAAAACTCCTCGGACATTTATTAATAACTGCATGTCGCTTTTGTTACTGCTATTATCGTTTATTTTTTTTTTCAGCAGAAAAACCTTCCGCGTCTTTTTTATGACCTGAAAAAAATAATGACCGATGTTTACCTGGAGCTGAATAAATGTACAACTTGGAGAAGATAAAAACAAAAACAAACAAACAAACAAACAAAAAACAACTGAAATCCCGTGCCACAAAAAAGTTCGAAAACAGTGAAGAAAATAGATATTATAGCACTGAATGGTACTAGATTTTGCAAAAGCAATCTGGATTTAGTCGGTTGGGGGGGGGGGGGGTTAATAAAACAAATACGAAGACGTGCTTGTGGGAACGAATAAAAACTGATTGAAAATAAGGAAGAAATAGGGATAGTAAAAGACAAGCAGGGATAAAATTTAAGCACAAGTGAAAAGAAACGGAACTCAAGAACGACTTTAACTCTTTCACTAGCGAATTAATTTCCATGCTCTGTCAGAATAAATTTTGGTAACAAGAAACTGGAAGGTAGTTACTCTGTAATTTAAAAATATGGGCTACGTTATAAAATGTGCTACTTGTCATTATTTTTTAGACTTTGCCTAAATATCTGTCTGAGCACCGATTTACAGAGAGATGCAAAAACTATTACCGCCCTCAGTATTGTTCTGGATTGAAAAAGTCAATATTTCAACTTTCTCCGACCCGAAAGGTCGATATTTTCTAGCGACAACGATGACGTGATAACAGAGTTAATATTTCAGCTTTCTCCGACCCGAATGTTCGATATTTTCTCTGAAAAAGATAATATTATAAAGGAGGTAATATTTCAACTTTCTTCAACCCGGACGTTCGATATTTTCTCTTGGAAACGATGATATAATAAAAGAGTTAATCTGATCATTTGAAATACTTCTCCCTTACAAAATGCACTGGCTTCTCTCATCTACCAGGATTCTCGTATTCTGGCTTCTCTTTTTTTTCATTTCCTTCTTACAGTACAGAAGTCTGGCATTTCATTTTCCTTGGTGACATCAGTCTCAGAACGCATGCGCATATATGTCCGACAGACTGTAGGCGACAGCGTAATGTCGCATTTCCTTAGTCACATTGTACGCTGTTTTACGACTTCCTTAACTTTGTCTATGATGAAGAGTTGACTGGTGAATGGCAGAATGACCTTTTATCTTTGTCTATGACGAAGAGTTGAGCGATGAATGGCAGAATGACCTGCACGCCCACTTCCTTAATAACCATTGCTGGCAAACTTAGTTCATTTGTTCGTTCGTTCGATGTATTTAGTGTAAATTCATCGATGGTTTCCTTCAGAAATTCATTTTTACACCACTCTAGACATCTATTATACTCTTCAGGTTTTTATTTAAAAAAAAAAAAAAAAAAATATATATATATATATATATATATATATATATATATATATATACTTTAAACTAAATATTTCAAATGCTAAGAAAAAAAAACAGTCAAACATTCTCTGAATAAGGAATGAATGAATGAATTAATGAAGGAGAAGAAAGAAGCTAAAGAACTTGGTAAAGACAGGAAAATTCAATGGAAAAAGAAAACAGAGGAAGGCTAAGAGCAAAACATCTCAGTGAACTGACCAAGTGGCACGGGGAAAAAAATGAAGAATTTGAACTGATCGGAAACATCACGGATCTCACAAGCGGGGAAGCATGATCCTCGACGCTGTTCGGGACTTCAAGTAATGAATGACTGAATACGTAGGACAAGAAAAAAAAAATATGCGTTTCAAATAAATTACAGAATATTAGAAACTACTTGCTGCTGTAAGGAAAAGATAATCAAAAAGTTGTTGTGAACATGACATTGAAGGGGAAATAACAAGAGTTATTCAACGTCAAATTTGATATAAAATACGTACATGGCAAGTAAGAAATAAAAGTAATAGCATTTATTGATAATGATCTTCTTCTTCTTCTTTTTCTTCTTCTTCTGCGTTCGAGGTTGTTGGTCACATCAGATCCTGATCCTTGTCGACAGGGCAAAGCCTGCAGTCCTATCCAGATCCTGACAGGAGCTCCCACGCTTTTGCTCCACACTCAAGTCTTAGGTCGTACCTCACACTCAAGTCTTAGGTCGTACCTCACACTCAAGTCTTAGGTCGTACCTCACACTCAAGTCTTAGGTCGTACCTCACACTCAAGTCTTAGGTCGTCCCTCACACTCAAGTCTTAGGTCGTGCCTCACACTCAAGTCTCAGGCCGTACCTCACACCCAAGTCTTAGGTCGTCCCTCACACTCAAGTCTTAGGCCGTACCTCACACCCAAGTCTTAGGTCGTACCTCACACTCAAGTCTTAGGCCGTACCTCACACCCAAGTCTTAGGTCGTACCTCACACTCAAGTCTTAGGCCGTACCTCACACCCAAGTCTTAGGTCGTACCTCACACCCAAGTCTTAGGTCGTACCTCACACTCAAGTCTTAGGTCGTACCTCACACTCAAGTCTTAGGTCGTACCTCACACCCAAGTCTTAGGTCGTACCTCACACTCAAGTCTTAGGCCGTACCTCACACCCAAGTCTTAGGTCGTACCTCACACTCAAGTCTTAGGCCGTACCTCACACCCAAGTCTTAGGTCGTCCCTCACACTCAAGTCTCAGGCCGTGCCTCACACTCAAGTCTCAGGCCGTACCTCACATTCAAGTCTTAGGTCGTGCCTCACACTCAAGTCTTAGGCCGTGCCTCACACTCAAGTCTTAGGCCGTGCCTCACACTCAAGTCTTAGGCCGTACCTCACACTCAAGTCTTAGGCCGTGCCTCACACTCAAGTCTCAGGCCATGCCTCACACTCAAGTCTCAAACCGTGCCTCACACTCAAGTCTCAAACCGTGCCTTACACTCAAGTCTTAGGTCGTGCCTCACACTCAAGTCTCAGGCCGTACCTCACACTCAAGTCTTAGGCCGTACCTCACACTCAAGTCTTAGGCCGTACCTCACACACAAGTCTCAGGCCATGCCTCGCGCCCCAGGTCTCCACGGTTTGAACCCTCTTGAAGGATATTTTCCGGAGTCTGGACTACGCTGCTACATGGACACTCGTCTGTGTGAGATATTTTGAGTCCAGGAAAGTGGCTCAGTAGTCTGCACTGACCTGTCCTTATGCGAAAGGGAATGGTTTGCTGATGTCTTTGTAGCTGATGTATTGGATCTGGCTCGTTGTTGGATTTCAGTTGTTGTTTCAATACTTTCGTCTTCTTTCCTGTGTGTCTTGTTTTGAAATATATCTACCTGACAAAAAAAAAATGGAAATCCAGCCATCATTCTCGACATATTTAACCACATAAAGAAACTCATCATCATCATCAACATCATCATCATCAGACATTTGTCTCACAAAATCACGAAGCTACCTACATATGAATGTGTGATTACAATGTCTGTTAATATTTTTTTTCTCAGATTACTCTTCCCTTTATTTTATTTATTTATTTACTTTTGTGATACAATTTTCACAACTGGGAGTGAGACAAGGATGTGTTCTATCTCCTGGCCTCCTCTCCTGGGAGTGAGACAAGGATGTGTTCTATCTCCTGGCCTCTTCTCCTGGGAGTGAGACAAGGATGTGTTCTATCTCCTGACCTCTTCTCCTGGGAGTGAGACAAGGATGTGTTCTATCTCCTGACCTCTTCTCCTGGGAGTGAGACAAGGATGTGTTCTATCTCCTGGCCTCTTCTCCTGGGAGTGAGACAAGGATGTGTTCTATCTCCTGACCTCTTCTCCTGGGAGTGAGACAAGGATGTGTTCTATCTCCTGGCCTCTTCTCCTTCACGGCACTTGATTGATTGGCTGATTGATACAATTTTAGATTTATAATCAGTGAATCAGCAACCTCGTAACTGAACAAATAAAGGCAGGGGGCAGGGGGAGCTGATGGTGGTCCGGGTTGGGGGAGGGGGGGTGTATACTTTGCGCCCACAAAAATTTGATGATCAGTTTCTCTCTTGTTGCTACGTTCCCAAGTTATTTTCGACGGATCACGAGATTTTCAAATTTTTCGTTCCCTGTTACTTAAACGCAGACGGAAGATTATAAGAAGAAGAAAAAGAAGAAGAAGAAAGAAAGAAAAGAGAAGAAGAAGAAGAAGAAGAAGAATGCAGAGGAGAAGGAGAAGCAGCAATTGCAGAAGAAGAAAGGAAGAAAGAAGAAGAAGTAGCAGTAGTAGTATTTGTAGTATTTGCAGTAGTAGTAGTAATAGTAGTTGTTGATGCTGTAGTAGTAGTAGTAGTAGTAGTAGTAGTAGTAGTAGTAGTAGTAGTAGTAGTGGTAGTAGTAGTAGTAGTAGTAGTTCTGACATTTGGCTGAAAGTTAAAGATAACCCGTGAGACAGAAATCACGTATCACACAAACATTGAGTGGGAGATCACACATCACATCAACATTCACGTGAAGACCACACATCACATCAACATTCACGTGAAAATCACACAACATTCATGTGATAAACCTCACATTGAACGCTGTTAATCAGAACCGCTTGTCGGCAGAGAATAAACTGAAATCAATGGCGCTCTCCAACATATATCCATTTCAATTCTGCCCGTCCAAAAAACGAAATCAATGAGCAATATAAGAAACAGGAAGTGTTTTTTGCTACATTTTTGGCAACAAGTTTTAGAAAACTTGGCTCTCTTCCTTTGTATTTTATTTCTTCCCCTTACGGTTGTTTTAGTTAACCCTTTTGTCTCCGACTGTTTTCACATTGTATTTCTCTTCTCATCACTCACTGCTCTGTGACTTTTTTTTCCTCCTATTTTTGACTCGACGCTAGCACGCAATCTCGCGCTTGCTGGGTTTAACTCTCTGGGTTGCCTTCCTGTCTTTACCTCATTGTCTCTTTTTTTAGAAGTCTCCTTTCATTATCATTGCCTTATCTGGTATACAGACCTTGGCGTCGAAGTGGAGTATTGTACTCGCCTCGTAAAAGTAGGTCGCTGGTTTAAGTCTTAATCATTAGGCACCCAGCCGTAGAAATGTGTACCTGGCTTCTGGAAAAGGCAAAGGAAAGTCAGCCAGGCCGACTGTGGCCACAGCAGTCTCTAACTTTTTTTTTTGTTTAGTGGGCCGAAAAAGACTGTCTCTATTTTCATATTCCCACGCTAACCACTCACTTTAACAAGTGATAAAATGCATAGACAGACAGACAGACAGACAGACAAACAGACAAACAGACAAATAGATAGATAGATAGATAGATAGATAGATAGATAGATAGATAGATAGATAGATAGATAGATAGATAGATAGATAGATAGATAGATAGATGATGGACGGACGGACGGAAGGACGGACGGACGGACAGACAGACAGACAGACAGACAGATAGATAGATAGATAGATAGATAGATAGATAGATAGATAGATAGATAGATAGATAGATAGATAGATAGATAGATAGATAGATAGATAGATAGATAGATAGATAGAATGAATAAAGCCAGGCTATTGTAATTCCACAAAACAGATTCAATATTCCTAGCAAATTATAATGTTTTAAGAGAAATTACATAGAATGGCAGCGGATAACAAAAACAAAAAAGTACACGAGGGCCAGACTTGGCCCGATTGCCTTAGGTTTTCCCACACGTGCCCTAAAGAGTCAACGACTAAAGAAAGTCTGGGCACTATCAATACATCTTTAAATGTCTCTGTGGCATGACTAAAGCACATTTCCATATGAAACTCGTTACGTTATTCCCCTCTCTATAGCGCGATTATTAGTAATAATCTATTCTGTAGATTAATCACTTCTAATTTTACACGACGGGAGGATTTATACAAAGAAAATAATTAGAAACTTTTATCGTATGATTATTAATTTTTAAAATGAACATTACAAAATGAAACTGTTTTGGACGTTAGTCGCAAAAAATGGCCGACGGTTAGGTAGGTAGGTAGGTCTAAAGATTTCACTGAGATCCAGGTAAAGGTTTTACAGTCTTTTGTTCTTTGGAAAATCAGTTTGAGCTGTCTAACAAGAACTTCTGGTGACTCTTGACAGGAGTTTCTTTTGATTTCTTTGTTTATAATTATCCTGTCAGCTACTTGTTTTCTATACTTACTGCCTTCCTCAAGGATGGACTGTAAGCTACTTGTTTTCTATACTTACTGCCTTCCTCAAGGGTGGACTGTAAGCTACTTGTTTTCTATACTTACTGCCTTCCTCAAGGGTGGACTGTCAGCTACTTGTTTTCTATACTTACTGCCTTTCTCAAGGGTGGACTGTCAGCTACTTGTTTTCTATACTTACTGCCTTCCTCAAGGGTGGACTGTCAGCTACTTGTTTTCTATACTTACTGCCTTCCTCAAGGATGGACTGTAAGCTACTTGTTTTCTATACTTACTGCCTTCCTCAAGGGTGGACTGTCAGCTACTTGTTTTCTATACTTACTGCCATTCTCAAGGGTGGACTGTCAGCTACTTGTTTTCTATACTTACTGCCTTCCTCAAGGGTGGACTGTAAGCTACTTGTTTTCTATACTTACTGCCTTCCTCAAGGATGGACTGTAAGCTACTTGTTTTCTATACTTACTGCCTTTCTCAAGGGTGGACTGTCAGCTACTTGTTTTCTATACTTACTGCCTTCCTCAAGGGTGGACTGTCAGCTACTTGTTTTCTATACTTACTGCCATTCTCAGGGGTAGACTGTCAGCTACTTGTTTTCTATACTTACTGCCATTCTCAGGGGTAGACTGTCAGCTACTTGTTTTCTATACTTACTGCCTTCCTCAAGGGTGGACTGTAAGCTACTTGTTTTCTATACTTACTGCCTTCCTCAAGGGTGGACTGTCAGCTACTTGTTTTCTATACTTACTGCCTTCCTCAAGGGTGGACTGTCAGCTACTTGTTTTCTATACTTACTGCCTTCCTCAAGGGTGGACTGTCAGCTACTTGTTTTCTATACTTACTGCCTTCCTCAAGGGTGGACTGTAAGCTACTTGTTTTCTATACTTACTGCCTTCCTCAAGGGTGGACTGTAAGCTACTTGTTTTCTATACTTACTGCCTTCCTCAAGGGTGGACTGCCTTAAAATCGACTGTTCTCTGTGTGATTTTTTTTGGTAGTATTTCAGTTTGAGTACAGTGATTTTCAGAAACTTTTTCTCGGTGAGTATTTATGTCCGTTACAGGAACGTAGTTTTCGAACTAATGCAAAACTAGGCAGCACAAGCTAATGTATTGGGAACGAAAGAAATATTGATTTAAAAGTACTGTGAAAGAGGACAAAAAGACTTTATATAAAAATACTATCATGATTTAAATAATTGTTAGTTTAACCATCTCTCTCCTTCTCTCTCTCAGCCTCTCTCTCTCTCTCTCTTTCTTCTCTCTCTCTGTCTCTTTCTTCTCTCTCTTTCTACCTGTCTTCTCTCTCTCTTTCAATTTTTTCTCTCTCTCTCTTTCTCTCTCTTCCCTTTCTTTCTCTTCTCTTTTCTTTATCTCCCTACTGCCCTCTCTTTATGTGTTATACACTGTCACTTAGTTGTCTAAAGGAATTAGGTTACAATTACAAGGTAGAGAGCGAGGGGAGTGAGTATTTACTCTTCGATGCAGAAGATTGTCCTGGATTTATTTCATCATAATCAATTATAGTATCATCTGTTACAAACAAACCGGCTCCATAGCATACACATCTGTAGTATCATCGGTAATAAAAGCCAGTCCTACAACACATCCCTATGTGCCTCCAATGTACGAGATGATTACTTTACCTTTACCTGCAACACAAAAGTATCCTAAATTAATATTACACAAAATATATTTACCTGTCCCCACATACGTTGCGATGTAGTCGAGATCTCCATAATCTGTTATCGTTGATCATGTTCAAGTTATGTTTCCTTACTCCCTAATTTCTAATACGCAGTTACATAGCGTTATTTCTTATATTAATATTTTTCTTTTTCATTGTTCTGGTCCGCCCAGGTGCCAGTAATGTTGGACTCTGGCAGGTACGCCTAGGTGCCAGTAATGTTGGACTCTGGCAGGTACGCCTAGGTGCCAGTAATGTTGGACTCTGGCAGGTCCACCCAGGTGTCAGTAATGTTGGACTCTGGCAGGTCCGCCTAGGTGCCAGTAATGTTGGACTCTGGCTGCTCCGCCCAGGTGTCAGTAATGTTGGACTCTGGCTGCTCCGCCCAGGTGTCAGTAATGTTGGACTCTGGCTGCTCCGCCTAGGTGCCAGTAATGTTGGACTCTGGCAGGTCCACCCAGGTGCCAGTAATGTTGGACTCTGGCTGCTCCGCCCAGGTGTCAGTAATGTTGGACTCTGGCAGGTCCGCCCAGGTGCCAGTAATGTTGGACTCTGGCAGGTCCATCCAGGTGCCAGTAATGTTGGACTCTGGCAGGTCCGCCTAGGTCCCAATAATGTTGGACTCTGGCTGCTCCGCCCAGGTGTCAGTAATGTTGAACTCTGGCTGGTCCCACCAGGTGCCAGTAATGTTGGACTCTGGCAGGTCCTCCCAGGAGTCAGTAATGTTGGATTGTTGCAGGTCCTCCCAGATGTCAGTAATGTTGGACTCTGGCAGGTCCGCCCAGGTGTCAGTAATGTTGGACTCTGGCAGGTACGCCTAGGTGCCAGTAATGTTGGACTCTGGCAGGTCCGTCCAGGTGTCAGTAATGTTGGACTCTGGCAGGTCCGCCTAGGTGCCAGTAACGTTGGACTCTGGCAGGTCCGCCTAGGTGCCAGTAATGTTGGACTCTGGCAGGTCCGCCTAGGCGCCAGTAATTTTGGACTCTTGACGTTGTAGTTAGGACTTTTGATCCTCATCTCTGCCCAAACGTAGCCTGGTCTTAAGCACAACAAAGTAACCATAGCAGTTATCACCTGTCCTCTTAAACAAGCCTTTCATGGCTGCTATTGAACGGTTATTTTCACATTAACAAAACTAGGATTGTTACTTTTTTTTCCTAAACATTGTGCTTTTCATAAATCTGCGAAACAATCTGTACAGGGAAACAGTATTTTCATACACGGTCATACAACTCTGTGAACAAAGATGCATATCTTCAAACAGTTTGCCACGCAAAGATCATTAATTATTCAACAGCACGCCAAAGTTTCGCCTTATTCTGAATGCTCATCAGTCAGTCAGACTTGTTCAGTATCTAGATAACACATTTTCTTTATATGAGAGAAAGCTAGATGGAAGAGAGAGAGAGAGAGAGAGGGAGAGAATGAATGAATAATCTTTATTTTTAAAAGGTAAAGAATTGGGCACACAGGCCAGTCTTACATTCTGCCCTTCATCACTCCATCTTTCATTCTTCCCACACACTCGATTTAGTACAAATATACAAATTAAATTAGGAAAAAAATAAAAAGAGTGTAAGATTTAACTAGTACATTCAAAGTAAAAGAGAAGAAGTAATTAACTTGATAAAATATCTCTCACGCACACATACACACTCAGACATATCTCTCTGAGCCTTAAGTGCCCAGGGCACATGGGGCTTCCGCAAGGGTTTTCCACAAATGCCTGTCCTTCGCCTTTTTTTCTACTCTTGCCCAGACATATACATAAACAAAAATACATTGTGAATACAGATCTTCTAACATATGTTTTTTTTAACAAACATTAAAATAATTTTTAACAATGTCTAACAAGTTACTTTCCGAACTATGTCAGAGAGAGAGAGAGAAAGAGAGAGAGAGAGAGAGAGAAACAGATACAGAGAGACAGAGAACGAACGAATACACTTTATTTTCAAAGAGTTAAGAATTGGGCATGCAGGCACGTCTGACATCCTGCTCAAACTTTATTCAAATCCAGTTATTCAACATCAGCTTAGCTTAAGCATTACAGAGAAAAGCTATAATAAAAGCTTTAAGAAATATAAATTGAAAACTGTTACCTGTAACTTCTTTTCAACACACTCAACAAAACAAAACAAAAGAAGCTATACGATGAAGAAGCCATATCACATTATCACACATCTGCAACAGACAAATTGGTAACAAGTCATGTGCAAGAATTATTTCAGCTACTCTTCAAGTATGACGGGCCTGGTTGGCCGAGTGGTTAGGCGCTCGGTTTACTAATCCTGTGGCACCGGGTTCAGTTCCAGCAGCGGGATTTCTTTTTATGGCACATACTAAAAAAGCCTCGGGGCCCACCCAGCCTCTAAAAAATGGGTACCAGAGGAATCTGGGAAGGTAAAGCTACCAGGCATGATACTGACCACATCACACTTTCATGTGCCGAAGGTCATGGAAAATACGAGCCTAACATCGTATCCCCAAAATGCCTTAATGGCATGGAAACGGGAATTTTTACTTGTACTTTTCAAGTATACATTAACAGCTAAGAAAATAAAGATAATGATGAATGTAGATCTTCCAAATATGAGTGTAATAAAAGTCAAGAAAAAATGATGGGCTTGAAGTTAAAAGAAGGAAAATAGCTTTTAGGTGGGATGGGTTGGAAGAGTATTTCAGAGGTCAACGGCAGAATAAGCAAGGCTTTATTTTTACAAGTAAATCATAGGTTTTGTGGGAAAACATTTGTTTCAACGCTGGCAAATGTTTTGAGTTAGATTTTAAATGTAGCCACAAATAAGGCGGAAATTTCTTATATGAACTTACTTGTCTTTGTGGATTATGAATCTATTTTTGAGAGTCATAATTCTGAGCCGTTTGTGCTGATCTGTAGTCTATGCTGGATGCCTGTCACTAATAGCATGTTCAGCTCGTTTCTGAAGTAAGTGAAGTATTCTTAACTGCACGTTGAGGGACAATTCCATACCAAGGAGCTGTAAGTTTAATTATGGTTGTATGTATGATATGTGGCTTGTCTTCCTGATCTACAGAGAGAGAGAGACAGACAGACAGACAGACAGACAGACAGGGAGACAGAGAGAGAGAGAGAGAGAGAGGGAGGGAGAAAAATTCTATTGCAGAGACAATATAAAAATGAACCAAACTACATTTTCCGTCAATCTACCTTCAGATTTTCGTTATTATCTGTTTGTGTTGTCCAATTTTATTAGATGTAAGGTCTTGTCTGAACAATTAATAACGATAACACTTAAATTATCTTTCATCTTCTTCTATAGTAATATTTTCTGTTACAAATTGCACACATTTTTGTATCTAAATTATTCCAAGTCAAATTATTATATATATTAGATATTTTTCTTTTCAAAAGGGCGCTTGAGTAATGATGTAATTAGATCTCTCGAGGCAATGATGAACGCGCCTGGGCTCGCCCAATAAGTCCAGCTTCACAGATCAGCACTTGGGTGAAGTTTGTGAAGCTGTGGGAAGATGGGGAGCCATGCGTGACAGCAACTGAACTAACGTGTATTTAAAGAAGTGTTGTGATGCACTTGCGGTGCCGGAGGTGCCGGTACAGCACACTAGGGGACAAACATCTGCATCATGAAAGTTGCCGCACTCCGCTTTGTTACACTGATATGCTCCACGTAACTTGATTACCCAGGATCGACAAAGCACTAAATTCATACACAAGCTTGAGCCATAATAAACATTATAATCAGCTTCTATCAACCTCCACAGTTGGGACATAACGTAGATCAGATCACCACACAATTCCATCAGCTACAAGGGAAAAGGTTTATTAGTGAACCCCCATGTGTTGATGCATGTTGCCAGTGGAAGTGGAATGAAAAGCTGATGAAATTCACAACAATATGAAATAAGTGTTCTCACCACGAAACAAAATGTTAAAGGGCATTTCTAACTTCTTACAACAGAAAGCATAACATACTTTCTCAGTGTGAATTCACGACTTGGTCCAGAGGGACAATCTATCCTCAACTCTACATAAAAACTAGAAAAACTGTCCTAAAAAAGTACAAATTAAACAGCTCTAACCATTTCCCTACAAAGAGACAGACTACAATCTAAACTCTACATTTTCGACAACCCAACTAAAAAGTCTAACTCTGAAAGAGGAACTTGCTTGAACCTACATTTTCGAACATCCTTCCTTGCCGGTCTCAACTGTTTTTTTTTTTCACGTCTGCTCTTTTCCTGTGCGTCTCTTCCAATTCGTTCACAGTGTGTACTTTCTTCTTCTTCTTCTTCGTTCGCTTCTACCACCAAAACCGCACTGTGATCCTACTGAATTTACGCCTGTGGTCCTCGTTAGGTCCTATGGTCTCCTGTGTGGTCCCCGAAAGGACCACACGAGATCCACGTGAGGACCACAAGGGGTTCAGAGTATCACAGGGCTTTAGCCTGTATTCTTGGTGGGTCTCAGAAGCGGGATTGCGTGACACCGTGGTTTTCATTGCACCAGTTTAGTCTAGGGTTGGACTTTCTCCCCGGAAGACCTCGACGTGTTTAAGATATCAGTACATCCCCGCTGGGTGAGAGGCGGTAGCCCACCCAGGCCAGAGTTGGACCTTTTTACCGGAAAACCTCGACGTTTTTTGAGATACCCGTTTATCACCGCCGGGTGAGAAGTGGTTGCCCATCCAGGCCAGAGTTGGACTTTCTCACCGGAAAACCTCAGCGTGATTAGGATAAGCAAACATCCCCGCCGGGTGAGAGGTGGTTGCCTATCTAGACTGCCCTGGTCCAGTGTCTCCGACTTCAGCATTTTGCGGTCGTGGCCGCTACCCTTCCTAGTTGTGACCAGGATGGAGCTTTTGTCCAGGAGGACGAATCCTCGCCACTAGTGACTTCCACCCCTGAGTTGAGCCCGTTTAGGCATATTATCCCAGTATGGTAGTGTTTGGGACGTGACCTACCTCTAGAGCAGAGGTACTGTGACATGCATAGCCTTCAAGATTCACCCTGGTGTGAGCCGGTTTAGGCAAAATTCACCAGCATGGGTGTATATCAGGCGTGACCGACCTCTAGAGCGGAGGTGGCATGACATGTCTAGCCATCAAGTTCCACCCCTGGTGTGTGCCGGTTTAGGCATATTTCACCAGTGTAGGTGTATTTCGGACGTGGCCGGCTTCTAGAGCAGAGGTGCCGTGGTATGTATAGCTATCGTTGCGATACTACTGGACATACCGATTAAACTTCACTTTATCCTTTCCACCACCTTTCCCATCGGCAACGCACAGCAACCTTTATTTCTTTTCCGCATTTCTTCCTTGACCTGGAGGAGCTTCACTCCACGCGCGGCATTTGAAGAGTCTCGCCAGCAGTGTCTTAGCCTCTGGGACAAGCCGGTTCATGCATTTCACCCGATATGACTGCATTTAGGACGTGACCGACCTCCAGACCAGAGGTGCCGTGATTTGACTGTTTGCTTCGCTTTATCCTTTCTACCACTTTTTCCGCAGTGATGTTGTGCGGCAACCTCAATTGCACCTTTCTTCATTGGCCGGGAGGAGCACCGCTCCACGCACGGCAACTGAAAAATCTCGCCAACAGCGGCAGATGAGCTACCAAACGTGCCACTCATCTACCCTAAGTATCTTGTTTTCAGGCGCCAGATATTCGCCCTCGCCCCTTCTCCTGTCAGTTTAAACAGTTCTGCCACGGGAAGGCCAGGAGCTGAACTTGACTGCCAGAGGCTGTTTGAGACGCATTTACAGTCCTTAGAACCACAGTGTGTACCAATACGTGCGAACGTTACATCACCGATTCGCTTGCTGCGCAAGTCTGTAAGTTTCCAAAAGTAGCTCTCTACATGGGAGGCTACTACTTTTCCCTTAACCAAACCATTTACCTATCCTATTCTGTTAAATTTTGTGCCACAAATCAAAGACAAAGTAGCACTACATATCAGGTGTTTCTGAATAAGGCGGAATAGGGCTGTTTTCTTTTTAAATCTATAAGGGTGAATAAAGATACTGCAAGTCAAGGGACGTAACCATTGAAAAATATATGGAAAAAAACGTTTGATTCGCAGTCAGATCTTTTCATAAATTTTTAAATAGTTACGTCCCTTGATTTAAAAAAATCACCTCAGTAGGTTAAGCCTTCTCCAGCCCATTCGGTCTGTTAGCTGCAACGGAATGTTCCTTTCAATATATGAAAGATACTGGTCTGAGACATGTTGCATTCACGGCCGTAAATACGCGTTTACACTTTTTTTTATATTTGGCTGGCAATCATCAGTTCTCATTCAGGCAACAGGACTCATAAAGCAGACAGGAGAAAGAGCCTTGCCCCTCCCAGCAGGTCTGTTTTGTTGCGTTGATTTTGTCTCCAGTATAACACCGTATAACTGTCCATATAATGTGGGATATCTGTGACGCTGTAGATTCTTGTACATGCTGTCTTTATAAGAGCATCGTGTGAAATTTTAGGCGGAGTAGATGGAATGAGTATTCGAAGGTGAGCAGCAGAATAAGCAAGGCTTTTTGTTCCTTTTTTTGTGTGGGTATAATTCAATCCTAAGTTTTGTAAGAAAACTGTACAGATTCTAGCTACGTTTTGGATTAAATTCCAACAGTGGCCACATATAGAGCCGATAATTCCTTCTTTTCCATTGAAGATTTGTTTATTCTTTACTTAAGGACTAGAATTTTTTTTAAAATAAAAATATAGAAAATCTGGAAGTTCAATGTATTTTTCTATATTTGTATGAACCGCCAAACATTTTGACAAGAAATATGAAGCTCTCCTCCAAATCTGGAGTTTCTGACTTGAATATATGGAAAGCAGATTTTCATGTGGAGCCACAAGATGAAACTCGATAGCAGGAATGAATCAACGGCCGAATTAAAGTGGAGGCAACCTTGTGTAATGAGGAATGGAAGTGCGCATGTGCGAAGCTTGTAACAAATTGTATTTACGCTGGAACTTCTGATACACTTGTGTTCCACGAATAGTTTGGATTTGAGTATTATTAAATAACAGATTAATGTGCGTTGTGATTACATAGTGAAAGAGGGTGTTTGTAAAAGGGGGTGGGAGTGGGGGAATTTGGGAGAGAAACTGGAAATTCCTTCCGCGCGAGGATAGAACCGTCCGATGGCCCAGACATTTGTCTTCTGTACTGAGTTTCCTTGTGTAGAGACGACACAAAATCGAAACATCAAACCAGGGTCTTGTTTACTGAAGATAATTCTTATTATTTTATGTTTTGTGTGCGTGTGTGCGTGAGCGCGTGTGTTTTCAAGCCAAGAGCTAACCAACTGTGTTATTAAACCATGAGTTATCCCTCATGTCTGACATCTGCGGCCCTGTATCCTCCCTCCTCTATTCAGCCCACCCCTGGCTCGGCTGGCGTCTGTAACTGGGTTAGTTGTTTTATGTACCAGTACCGGATATAGGACCGTCACCCGCCAACTCGTTATTTACGACATACTAGAGAAGTAACCTGCACGGGCACAAAAAACAAACGAGAAGACCTAGGAGAAGTTTTCAGGTTAACGAAGACTAGCTAAGACTGTAAGATGAGGATGGAGGCCAAGACGCTGCTCGATGTGGCGGCCCCGGCGACCCACAGTTGACGTGGCAGCGTCACGTCTGTCAATTCGCAGCTGACCAAGACCCTATCCTGCCTCTCCGTTGATATCCCTGGTAACAGGCCTACCCATAGTCCGCGCGGTGGTGGAGTCTGATAAAGAAATACTGTGCACACCCTGGTTTTCAGTCCTACTCCATTTACCTACTCCATCCATCCATCCATCCATGTCCTTGGTTGGCGATCGGCCAAGCAATCATCGCCACGTACGCCCTGTGGCGTCTCGCGGGACAGCAACAAATTCTCTCCACTTCTTACTGTCCGCGGCCAGCCTTTCCATTGTGTCCCAGCTGTGCTGCATGCTACTCACTTCCACTTCTACAGTTCTTCGCCTTGGGTCGTCACCCCTTTCTATTTCCCTCGGATGTCCACCTCTTGGCTGTTTTAATGATGTTGCTAGGGTCTCTTCGGATCACGTGACAGAAGTTCTACTCAGGGACTGAAAAAAATAGATCTTAACCTTAACTTGCTTTCAAAATTACATGACCTTGAGCCTCAACTTCTTCACCGCATGGGCTGCAAAGAACATCAGTTTTCAGTTCCAAGAAGAAGAACTCACCAGAAGATAGATGTTAGAGAACTTGCCAGTGACTGGAAAATTCAAGGGAAAAAAGAAGCAGGAGACCAACAGCACATTATCCCATGAGAATTAGAAAGTGGGCCGGAGAAAGAAAATAAAAAAGAAGCATTTGAACTGATGGGAAACGCCCAGGATCGTGTAAGATGGAGAAACATATTCGCCAGGGCATGAAATGAGTTAAAGAAATATTGATTTCTGGTGGTTCTCTGTGACAGCACAGAACACGTCCAAGGAACTCACTAAACGTTACCGGGTAAGAGTTTCAGAAATAAAACCACAAAACAAAGGAAGAAACAGCCAGGAACATACACGTCTTATTCGTTAATAGCTCCGTGATAGCGGATCATGCTGATCTACGCGTATTTTACATGGCAGTTGGTATTTTCATTAAGTCTGCTTTCTTTTCTTATGCCACTGGGTCAGAATATTGGGAAAGATATTAATCAGTGCTTTCAAGTTTTCAGTGAAACAACCTCCGCGACAGAAACCTGGTCACGTGGCCAGCGTCCAAATAATAAAATACAAAGAGGAAATGAATGCCATGAGGACATTACAAGACAAGACAGGCCCAGAAGACCTCATTAGAAGACAAAACAGGCCCACAAGTCCTCATTAGAAGAGAAGACAGACTCACAAGTCCTCATTAGAAATAAGATAGACCCACAAGTCCTCATTAGAAGATAAGACAGACCCACAAGTCCTCATTAGAAGATAAGATAGACCCAAAAGTCCTCATTAGAAGATAAGATAGACCCACAAGTCCTCATTAGAAGATAAGATAGACCCACAAGTCCTCATTAGAAGAGAAGACAGACTCACAAGTCCTTCATTAGAAGATAAGACAGACCCCATGAGGTCTCGGCCATCGACATTCAAGCACAACAACCCCCCCCCCCAAGTTAACAAGTTAAAATATAAAACGTTATCATAACTGTAAGTAGGACAAGTCCATTAAGCGCTCCGATCTAGATTTTCTGTAGGAGAATCTCAGCATAGTGCACGAACTTCGACGAACTGGAGGTTGCAGGATTCAAACGCAATCCTGAAGTCCGAGACTGACCTAGAGGCCTAAAAATTAGGCCCTGTCCTATATTCACACAGAGCTCCACGAGTTGAGAAAACGAGACTGGAGATAAACAGATGCGTAGAAATTCTGCATTTATCATTTTAAAGGCATCTCTTTGTTTTCTATAGTTCTGTCTGCCCTGCTCTTCTGACTGAAATGTTTTACATCGAATGTTTTTGGACCTTCAAAGTGGTTAATGCAATAGTCTCTCATGGCGAAGGTCGGGGGTTCGAATCCGGCCGGATGCGCACCAGTCACCCACCTTTAGAAATGGTACCCGACTTCTTCTGGAGTTGGGGAAGGAACGACGGCCAGGGGTGATGCTGACCACATCAGCCTCTGGTGTGCTGACAGGTCAAGGAAAATATGGGCACTAACGCCATATCCTCTATATGCCTCTAAGGGATGATAAGGCTACCTTAAACTTCTTAAAAACATCTTTGGATCTTTTCTTGCCTTCATCTACGTAGCGTGTCTTGTGGATCTCGTGAAATAATGATGATGATGATGATGATGATGATGATACAGACACGCTAAATTAATTTGCTAATGTGTATTTTATCTCATCAAATGCCGCTGTACTTTCGAGATGAATTCTGTCTCGCTACATGATTTTTTTTGGCCTGCAACTTTTCCACGTGCCTGTTACTGAATGTAACAGGATACGGCCTTCTAGTGCGGCCCTCGGGGTACAATAGCGACCTCTGATTAGTAACACAGGGCTGGCACTCTTGGCCATGACCTTGGCCGGAAATGAGTTAATCTGAGAGTGTTACCGTATCTCCCAACCATGGCACGTGCTTTATATATTCACCCACAGCAAATATATATATATATAATCTCCTTCTCTCACTCTCTCTGTGTTCCTCTCTCTCTCTCTCTCTCTCTCTTCTTCTTCTTCTTCTTCTTCCCTTCACTCCCTGTCTACCTTCATCTCATTCCCCTCTCGTCTGTGAAAGAACCACACCATATTGCTTGTGTCTGTCAGTGACGAACGTCCATTTTTATTGGCTAAACGAAATCGGTAACATTTCCTCTCCGGCCTTTCCCGAAGCTCGGCAACACTGACTTCCGCCAACTTGCCCGGCTCACCAGTCACGTTCTGGTCATTAACGGCCTGGACTCATTTTCCGAAATTCTGGACACTGTTCCTTGGTCGTTTTCCCGTAGAAACCCGAATTACTCCGCGGAGCCACTTTCGTGTACTCTGGGGCTGACAGAAGTTCACATTGTCTCACACCGAGTTTGAAGGCAAGTAAGTTTTATCACTTGCTCGTATAGTCTTGTTTTAAAGTCGTGGTTTCATTTCTTATTTGCGCGCTGTTTCATCTTTTTTTTTTTTTAGAGGGCAAATATTAAACGTTAAGAGTCGACGCTTATTGATTATCTAATCTTGATCTCATTTATACCGCACTGTTGTGTTAATATATAGAGGGATCTATCAACAAATAATCATTATTTAATTAACAGTGGTTAATTTAGTGTACGGGAGTAAGACAGACTTTCAGTGTGTGTATATATTTCTTCTACCTCGTTACTCTTTTTCTTATTGATACAAGTTAGATTCTAACAATTTTAACAGAACTATGTCCTGCGTGACAAATATAACAGGAAAAGACAGTAAAGTTGTTTTTTAAGGGGCGGGAAGGAGGGGTTCATATGTTAGCAGGAGAAGAAGTCTGATGTGTTGGGCAGAAAGGCGCAGATATCACTGGAAACTGTCACACAACTCAGTCAGCTGCCATTTGAGGGCGGATGAAAAAGAAGAAGAAGAGAAATGTTGGAAGAACTGTGTCAGACGTCAGCGTATGTTTCACCAAGGAGAACATTTCGTAACTTTGTTACTGCTATGTAAAATTGAACATAAATGTTACAGATGAGGGCAGCCCCAAACTTGACTATTCTCTCTTGTAGCTCTGATTCGCCCCATGGAGACATCTAGGGGAGGTAAGGTTAGTGCCTGTTTTTTTTCTTACTTGTCATCACACAAGTCACCTGGTTTCCTCTCCTTTCCCAGTTTTAGAAGACAATCCATCCAGGTACGCATTTCTACAGCTGAGTGACACTTCTGGTTAGATTCGAACCACCGACCTTTGCTACAAGAGACTAGTGCACTAATCGCTTCGCTACTTCCGCGCCACGTGGCTGTTGTAGAGCCATGTAAAAGACATGCTGTTGGTGCTCATAGTTTCCTTGACCTGTAGACACACTGGAGGGGCTAATCTTACTGTTCTCCTGGACTCAAAGTTATTTTTTAGTTACTACGTCATCTTTCCGCCACGGATTCTCTTTCAATCTCAGTATACAAACAGAATGTAGTCCGTGATGTAAGCTCTGCTTTTATGATTGTTCTGCTTCGATGCTTACTGAGGACATGTTCGGGTTGATTTCCGTAATCGTCTGGCTTGATCTGACTGGTAGTAAGCTGGGATTCATCGAGTGTGTCTGCGTCCTGGTCCTTACTCTCCTCTTACCGTCTGGCCGATCCATGTCCTTTCCCAAGATCGCTCTCCCTCCACGCCCTCTCTTTACCTTCCTCTGTTTTCACTCTTTCTCTCTTCTAATATAATAGCAATAATAAAAGTAAAGATAAAGTCCTCTTTTTCACAACATTAAAGCATATTGGGATACGGTGTTAGGCCCGTATTTTCCACAACCTTCGGCACATGAAAGTCTGATGTGGTCAGTATCACGCCTGGCAGAATTTACCTTCCCAGATTTCTCTGGTACCGAGGTACCTTCCCAGATTTCTCTGGTACCCATATTCTGAAAGCTGGGTGGACCCCTGGGGCCTTTTTGATGTGGTGGTATCAGAACAAAAATCTAAACTACTGGGACTTGAACCTGGTACCACCGGATTAGCAGACCGGGAGCCTAATCACTCAGCCAACCAGGCCGCTAAGTTGTCCACTTGTCAGCACCTGTCCGTCAAGATAGCGTCGCTCAGACTGTTCATGACCGCTTCCTGTTACCTTTCGTTTGGAGAGTTGTACGATTCTATGTTAACTATTTCTTTTAGACAGTTGTACGATTCTATGTTAACTATTTCTTTTAGAGAGTTGTACGATTCTATGTTAACTATTTCTTTTAGAGAGTTGTACGTTTCTATGTTAACTATTTCTTTTAGAGAGTTGTACGTTTCTATGTTAACTATTTCTTTTAGAGAGTTGTACGATTCTATGTTAACTATTTCTTTTAGAGAGTTGTACGTTTCTATGTTAACTATTTCTTTTAGAGAGTTGTACGATTCTATGTTAACTATTTCTTTTAGAGAGTTGTACTATTCTATGTTAACTATTTCTTTTAGAGAGTTGTACTATTCTATGTTAACTATTTCTTTTAGAGAGTTGTACTATTCTATGTTAACTATTTCTTTTAGAGAGTTGTACTATTCTATGTTAACTATTTCTTTTAGAGAGTTGTACTATTCTATGTTAACTATTTCTTTTAGAGAGTTGTACGATTCTATGTTAACTATTTCTTTTAGAGAGTTGTACGATTCTATGTTAACTATTTCTTTTAGAGAGTTGTACTATTCTATGTTAACTATTTCTTTTAGAGAGTTGTACGATTCTATGTTAACTATTTCTTTTAGAGAGTTGTACTATTCTATGTTAACTATTGTGTTTAAAGAGTCACCTCCCCGCCCAAGTGTATGACTCCGTGACAGTGGCCAGACCATGACTTGCTGTTCCATCCTTCTCGACCTCAAGAAAATCTCGAATCTCCTTTCTAACTCTAAGTGTACTGAGACGCCCCCCCCCCCAAGAACCCTCGGCATGAGAGTTTAATTCACCATTCACTTCACTACATAAGCTGTTACAGAAAAAAAAAATACAACTAAAATACTTCTGGGAAGTTTAACGCTTTTGGAAACAAAGACATAAGTTGGTACATACAGCAAAAAAAAAAAAGAGTTGGACGTGCATAAAAAAAGTAGGAGTCACTGGATAAATACTTACAGTCAAGGGAAAAGAAAACTGTTCAGTTTAAGAGGACAAGGCAAGACAAATCTACAAATGACTTTAGTGAAGTTGAGAGGGGGACAGTAAGTAGTGTGGCCTGATGGTTTTAATAAGGCTACTTCGAAACCAGGGAATTACTGGCAGATTCAACAAAGCAGGCGCTCCGCTGCTGCCAACTTCTCGTAGGGGACGAAGGTGGGTGACGAATATGTCGATGATTCTGTTCCTCTCACATGATAATGTTTATTTATCTAGGCAACTTGAGAAAAGGAATGTTTAGAAATATAAAGTGTGTTGATAATACAATGAAGTAAAATGAAAAGGAAAAAGAAAAAAAGGCTACTTGTCAGAGAAACCATAAGGCGGGAAAGAACTAGGAATCTACCGAATACTATCTTGAAACATTTAGTCGAATGCTGATTATAGATTTTCTAGTAGCCGAGTACGAATTAGACGACAATATTAGCTATATTTCTAAACTTAACAGAATAACATTGCTGGATTTTGTTACTTTCTAATTTACACCTAAGAGATAAATATTTTATGAAGTCACTTGCTGGAGCAGGAAGTGTTTCTCAACTCCTCCCCCACTCCCATTTTAGAATATCCGACTGGATCTGACAAGAAGTAAATGAGTGAAAGTGTCGCTCCGAATATTTCCAGGACAAGAAATGATTTCCTGACACTCATTTACAAGCGATAAATTTTCTACTGCTCACTTTTAGGCTAAAAAAAAGTGCGTCTCCTTTCTTTCAAGCAAACTTTTCCAAATAAGAAACTACAAGACTCTCGTACAGTAGAATGACAGAGCAGTCTTGTATGGTTAGTCATTATGAAATATAACAGATAAGGCACTTTAGATGTGAAAGAAAGAAAGGAAATGGGAAGAGAATTATTTGGGACTTGAACCAGGAACTTCGGCAGGGCGAGCAGCCGCTTAACCACGAGAGTACAACGCACTCATTGACTTGGTCATCTTATAATCTTCATGGATAGATGTTCACCACGCAAGATTATGGAGCATGGACCCTTGTTCATCTTCAGAACATTTTCATGGCCTCTCGGCTAGGACAGTCTCTGTGGACTTGTAAGATTATCAAGCCGGTAAGCGTGCTGGGCAGCTGCTCCCTCAACCGGAGGCCGTGGTTCAAGTCCTGGGTGGTTCTCTTGTGATTTTCCTTTCGCTCACGTGTGTCGCCTACTAATTTTCCAAGGCTTACGACACAACAATGTGCTCTGTCGTCTTCTTTCAAGCATCCACCTCCTTGCGTTTAGCAGCCTTTATCAAAGTTTCATCAGAGAGAAACTGACAACTTTCTCCTTGCAACAAGCAATACTCTTTCTCTCCTTCTTCAATAGATAAAACATTTGCTACTTTGTTTCAAGCTATAAATCTTGTCGCAAAGCAAGGCAGTAAACCATTTTTCTCCCTTATTTTGTTACAAAAAAAAACAAGCATTGAATCTTTTACAAATTAAGCGGCATCTCTCAGCTGCTTGCTAAACGATACAATTTATCTTTCTCGTGAAACAATCTTTTCAACTTCTCCTCAGACATTCATCTTTCTTTCATTCTGTTACAAGCATAACTGTGTCTCACTTTATTACGGACAAAAAAGTTTCTCTTACATTCCTAAAGAATCGGAAAGTTTTTCATCAGCTAAAAATAGCCAGATATGTATTCTTGCGCTGATGGTTTTCGCCTGGCTACCCATAAGTTCTTTAAACCTAAATCCGCGGAATATTTTGAACAAGACATACATTTTTCGTCCTCTCTTCTTCAAACCAGCAGACACAACTTCTGTTCTCGTAATGAACGGGTTAAAATGAGAATTTCTAGCACTTTCCTGATGGAACCATTTCTTTTTTCCCACGCTTTTAACAAACCAGTTAAGAGTTTTCCTAATCCTTTAAGACTGTCATAAATTCCGCTCTACTCCAGTAAATTTGACAAAATAAATTTTATCATACTTTATCATCCTAGACACGTTCAAGTAATCTAACGCTCGCAGTAACTTTATCCAGCTCTCCTAGCCCCTCGGTAACTCTTCGTCTTTAGGAAATCGTGCCGGAAAAAAAAAATTATTATCTAATTCTGTGAACATTTACAGGAAAACTGCGTCCCTGAGAAAGTGCTGAAGTGCTTGGAAGATTTAAAGTGTACTCTAGTCCATAATCTTGCATGATGAACATTTAGTATGCCAGTAAAGGCACTTACAGCCCATAAACCTGTGATCAGAACAGTGAGGTCACTGATCTAGGTTCAGGGGATGTACCTCTAGAGATAGAGAGAGTGGACTGTATTGTAAAAGCAGCACAGAAAGCTGTAAATGTTACTTGACATAACCAGAGTACCATCAGTGACACGATACTGAACAAGAGAGACATCCATTGCAGTCAAATGTCATCTTGAACATTTAATCAAAATAAACGTTATGGAAATGCGATGACGTTCGCTTACATTTTTTCATCCTACAAGAAGCACTGAATCTGGGAGAATTTCACGTTGAATTTCATGAAGATAGGTAATAAAGACCACCAAATCATTCTTTCTCCTTCTCCTTTTTCAAATGCAGACGTCCTCTAGGATAACGCTGATGAGGTTTTCCCAACGGGTTAGAATAAAATGGAGAAGCTTTAAAGAGCCAGGATTCTGTGAGGTTTCATGTTCGCCCAAGTTGCGTCAGCTTAGAGGCTTGGTACTAGGGTTGACTAACGTTTGTCAGACATCGGCCTCTTTGCAAACAAGACTACATCACTGGCACTTCCAAACATTATTTTTCTCTAACTGATTTTGGTACCCTTCCCCCCCCCCCTCCTACTCCTCGGTCTCATGTCCCTCACTGCCATGTGAAGCTACTTATCGTGTCCAGATGAGAAGTACCACCCTCTGTGATAAATGCACTCTTCTATAGGCCTGTCCGCAGACGTTCTTATGCTGAAGGCCACACAGTTTAAATATTTCGATGACATCAAGAGACATATAAAACAATGAAAAACTGTACTCGAGGGAAAAAAATGAAAGAAAAAGAGCACAAGGACGACACCGATACAGATGGGTGGACAAATATAAGAGACGCACTGGACTAAGTTTGGCTGGGTGAAAAATTGTAAGATGACAACTTAAGGAAGGCCATTGCAGCCAAACGTTCCGAGGAGAGACAGCACAGGATGAGTTAGGAGAAGAAGCTGAAGTGTAAAATAAAAATATCAGGATGTGCTGGCCTGGCAAAGCGGCACAGGAAATCAAAGGTGGCCGACATTGTTAGAAATAGCAAGGACCTCACAAAGATGGCCGACATTGTTAGAAATAGCAAGGACCTCACAAAGATGACCGACATTGTTAGAAATAGCAAAAACCTCATAAAGATGGCCGACATTGTTAGATATAGCAAAGACCTCACTAAAATGGACGTGAGTGATGACATTACATCTGGTGGATGAAAAATTAAAGCCATGTTAAAAAAAAGAATAAATAAACAAATAAATAAAAAATAAAAGGCGCAAACAGGAAAAAAATGAGAAAAAAATGATAAGGATCGAAATGTCTGCCTTCAGATAATGAAACAGCCATTGTACAAAATGTCCTTTACTTATGTAAGTTTCGAGATGTTATACGTAAGTATTTGTTTTTACGTAATTCTAAGTCATGTTTTGCTATACTGTAAACCTCGTTGGCCCATGGTTTACAATTTTATGCTAGTGGAGGGAATATTTTATCCAGATGTTACAGACCAACGTTTCCCTTGGCAATATACTATCGTGCTCGAGCCCAATCTAGCTCCCCCATCATGTCCGCCAACCCAAGTTCTCCCCTCCCTGGTATACTGCATGCTAATTATGCATAAATCCTGAGCATTTAATCAATACACAATACAATGACATGCAGTACAAATCACCAAGTCCGAAATTAAAGACACAGTATTTTATTCTCACTATACACCACATCAACACATGCAACATGTCATGTTGACATCAAGACAGGTGTCATTAAGCATGGTATCATATGATAACTGACTTCTCATGTTGCATTATTTAAACCTGATGGACCTATGGTCCCGGGCTTTCATGGCCCTACACATAGTTTGCACTACGAATCTAATGTGCAATGGCCCTTATTCGACGCAGCTACCGCTACCGTGACACACCTCTATATAACTGCGTTGCTGCAGCACAAGATCGATCTTCATGAAAGTATAATAATCAACATGTTGGCCGTCCAATATACTGATAAATCACACTGAAATCATACACAGTATTTCCATATCGATAAGTAAATACAGAAACCTACATCACAGCTTACTGCACACTACATAATCTACATCACATGAAGCGGGCTCGGGCAGAATATACTAAACACGTACAATAATATAAGCACAACGAAGCCATAGCCTCGATCTAATCTGAATGCCAGCCTATGTTTCCTTATATATATATATATATATATATATATATATATATATCTTCCGAAACCAACTATATATCACGTGAACGATAACGCTTCGGTCAAGGTCGTACACCCCTCGATCTAAGCGTGCCTCGTCCACAATATACCAACTGACGGTATTTATACAACGAGTTTCCTCTGTAAAATTACATTTTTTTTTTTTTTATTGGCCGTCGTAAATTTTTACGTAAGTTCGAATATACGTATGTCAGATTTACGTAAACCAAGGCCCGTCTATATTTGCAACATATTCCATATCAGAAAACATTTATAATATTCTGTTATATTGTCAGTTTATTGTATTATAAGACACATTTTCAGGCATGTAGATGATTGATGCCATGTAATGTGCTGAACACAGTTCTCCTGAATAGCTTCTCCCATGAATCATTCTGTCAGCATTTGACTGTCGACCACACAGTAACAAAACAAAACAAGTCCCTAGTATAATTTCTTTGCTCTTGCGTCTTTTGTCTTCTGCTCTCACTTTTTCTCATCATGTTCGTTACAGTTTTTCCCTTAGAAAAAAAACGCATGCTTGACGTTTGAGCACTATGTTGTCATGTTTTAACTTCATGAGAGTTCAAGACTTTTGGCGGCTTCTCTGAAAGGAATCGAGAATGTGAATCAGTTTTACTGAAGACAGAGAACATCGACCATTCATCATCACCATCATCATCATCATCATCATCATCATCATCATTAGGTACGGTACCGCTAGACCAGGTATCTCTGATGTGGTCGGTATCGACTCACAGGGATCGATGGGACTGTCCTGATGTGAATAAATTTTGTATGTAGTTATTTTTAGTAAAGATGATAGATAGTCCCATAGCAAAGTGCCGTAGGGGATGACATTTTAGAGATCTCATTATGCTGGGCCATCAGTTTATGAGGTAGGGTGGCCAGTTCCTTTCCTCGCTGCTTTTCCTTCCCAGATTTTCTCTGGTACCTATTTTACGAGGCTAGGTCGACCTCGGGGCCGTATTGGTCGGAAAAAAAAATCCCGCTCAGCTGGAGATTCGAACCCTCGACCGTTCGATTGCTAAACGAGTGCTCAAACCACTACGCTAGCCGGTCCCCAGTTAGTTTTTAGTACTGTTATTTAATATTATTTATTATTATTCTGTATTTGCAGTGTTGTTACGAGTAGTAACATTTTACGTTACATTACTTTCATGTAATGTTTGGACGGTCGGTGAACACACTGAAACTTCTTAACTTGTTGCTGAAGAGTTTGGACGCTCCTGCGTGAGACGATGTCTGCCAAAGTGGTTCTTAACTTTTTTTATCGTGGACCCCTTTTCAGGGCTGAGAACAGCTGTGGGCCCCTCATAACATATAAACCAGCAAGTGAAACCCAGATGATGATAAGAGTATTTTTAATCAACATTTTTTTTAAAAATCAATTTACTGGTACTTGGGTCTCAAAAATTCTTCCGTAGTCTCAGTCGGGTCCATGGACCGGACCCCAGAATGAGAAACACTGATCTATGATGATTTTTATATTTTCATTCATTCGTAGAATTATCAGATCATGAACAAGATCGTCCCCGCCAGAAAGGAAACATTCTGTTTGTTCAACGTTTTTGTTAGAATGTTGTTCTGAGGAATTGTAGGATTTCAGAGAGGCAGTCGAAACACTGAATCTCGTGAATGGTCCAGAGCACACGTAGAAGATAATACACAGTGCTAAGTAAATAGAAGGGACATGAGATAATTGTACCATCACTGCTTGCAGATGAAAGAGACCAACGTCTTAATTGTACCATCACAGCTTGCAGATGAAAGAGGTCAACGTCGATCGATATCCCATCCTGCTTCTACTCCTCCCGGAAGCAGGCTCGGAAGTTACGTCGGCCTGGTCACTTGGTAAGAGAAGATGCTTTCCCAGCTGCTGATGGGTGGGGGGGGGGGGGGAGGGGAGGCGGGAAGAGAGGGTGAGTACTTGGGCGTGCGGTAGATATTTTGGGCAGATTTTTGTTACTTGAAAGTTGTAGAGCGAGGAATACTAATTACAACATCACACAAGACACAATAGAAATTCTTTGGACAAACTAGGTTAGATACTCTGACCTGTGGAGTTGTCTGGTCGTTTCGATACTGGCCGCATCGCAACCAGGGCGTTCCCATACCAGCTCAGCTGCCCGTTCCAGTTGTCACCTCCGAACGGATGCCGTGCCCATGGCAACTCCAAGCGCCCTCAAATATCTCCGTGGTAGACTGTGTCCACAAGTCTGCGCCCGGGACAGCGGCCGTCTGCCCTACATTATTTGCGATTTCCAAATACCAGGGGATTTTTACCGTTAAACGATAAGGCATTCGGAAATTCGCCCCCCGTAGCCAGAGACACGTTGCCAGAGAGGTAAGTTAATGAACCAAATTAATTAACGGATGCTTCTTTCTTATCTTTTTTTTTCTGCAGGCTCCACATCTTTCATTTCTATGTCGCTGTAAAAATAAAAACACATACATACACGCACGCACGCACGCACACTGTGTCTACCAGTGCTGCTTTATATTCCCCTTATCATCATAGTTATCTGATAAGCTGACATTCAACATAGTTATCTGATAAGCTGACATTCAACATAGTTATGTGATAAACTGACATTCAACATAGTTATGTGATAAGCTGACATTCAACATAGTTACCTGATACTCTGACATTTATCATAGTTATCTGATAAGCTGACATTCAACATAGTTATCTGATAAGTTGACATTCAACATAGTTATCTGATAAGCCGACATTCATCATAGTTATCTGATAAGCCGACATTCATCATAGTTATCTGATAAGCTGACATTCAACATAGTTATCTGATAAGCTGACATTCATCATAGTTATTTGATAAGCTGACATTCATCATAGTTATCTGATAAGCTGACATTCATCATAGTTATCTGATAAGCAGACATTCATCATAGTTATCTGATAAGTCTACATTCATCATAGTTATCTGATAAGCCGACATTCATCATAGTTATCTGATACTCTTACATTCACCATAATTGTCTAATACTCATACATTCACTAGAGAAACACTGACGAGAGAAGAAAAAGAAGAAGCGAGAGCTAATTTGAAAAAAGAATATGAGTATGTTGAAGTATCAAAAGAAATTTTTTTAAAAAAGAAAAGAAAAAGAACTTGGCTGAAAATCCCCTTTTCTTCATTAAGCAGACCGTGTCAAGAAATATGGACACCCGGTTCAGAGAAGTTGAACTTAATAACAGTATTGTAATCAGTTTCATACCTTCATCATTTCTCTAAAGTATATTCCACACAAGTTTTAGCTACAAAGAATGAGAATATCAGCTACAAGGAACCACATTCAATCAGCTTCATCAAGCAACCAACAGACATAACAGAGCTTAACAAACAGCGAATCATGAAGCAAATCCTCTCAACATGCAATTATATACAGAATGAAAGTACATTGGTGGCGGGATCAATGATTGTAGATTTGGTAACAAAAGGAACGAAACAACGGAAGAAAGAGTTCCAACACTTCCCGGAAATAATGCTATATAAAGGCGATCCACCAGCTCAAACAACCAGTGCCCGTACTTCAGAATGATTTGATTCTCAGCAATAGGAGATATAAATAGAATTCTGTAAGATCAGGGACTTAAGACTTACAATGAGCTTCATTAACTAGCCATTCTATTGCGCTGTTATGTATGTATGTATGTATGTATGTATGTATGTATGTATGTATGTATGTATGTATGTATGTATGTATGTATGTGGGAGTCTGAGTGGCGAAATCGTTAGTGTACTAGTCTCTCAAGGAGAAGGTTGGGAGTTCGAAACCTGCCAGAGATGGCCTAGTTAACTCAGCAGTAGAAATGGGAATTCAACTTCTTCTGGAGTAAGGGAAGGAAAGGCGGCCAGACGTGATGCTGATCACATCATCCTCTAAAATGTATAAACTAGGAAAAAAGTAGGAACAGCTTTATTACTTAACAAGTACACAGTTGTGACGTTTCGGCGTGAGCCTTAATCATACAAAAACACACAGGACGAAGAAATAGAGAGAGGACATAAAGTATAAATTCACATGAATGCTATGTTTTTAAAAAATGAAATAAAATGCATATAACACTTAGCTGTAACTTGTAAGAAGCTGTGGCTTATGCGACGCTGTGTGTCAGAAATGCACATGGTGGAGTGTAGAGAGTATTTAAATGGAGACTTGGGATGTGTGGTATGCGGGCCGTAACTGAGGGTGGTGGGTGGGGAAACCGTGGAGGGGAGAGAGAATGAGACAATGGTAATCTAGCCGGGAGAAGGTGAAATATGTGATTATAGCTGGGGCAGAGGTATTGTAATGTGATGCTGTGAAGAGGTTCTGAACTATGTGAAACAAGTAAGAAGGGAGTGGAACTTCGTGGGGAAGGGATTATGAGGAGAATGTAGCTGAATAACGAGTTCAAACCATATGGTTCCAGCGTCCCATAATCCTCAATGTAGCAGTTCTCAAGCGCTAGGCGGCTTGTGTCATCTGAGTGACACTGTTTGGTGGCTGTTACCAGAAAATCAGGTTTACTTCTGTGGCTGGCGCCATTGAAATGATTCGGTACTGGTTTCGAAGCATGCTGGGTGGTATCGTACAAATGTTCCTGCATGTGGTCCTCTAAAGCATGAGGCCTCAGATTTATCTCCTATTTCTTCGTGTTTTTGTATGATTAAGGCTGACGCCGAAACGTCACAACTGTGTACTCGTTCAGTAATAAAGCTGTTCTTACTTTTTTTTCCTAGTTTATACATTCTGGCATTACAGCATTACTGCAGTGGCTTCGTGTATAGTTATATACTCACACACTAATTTTTCTGTATTACATCACCCTCTAGTATGCTGACAGGTTAAGGAAAATATGGGCACTAACACCATATCCACTAAATGCCTCTAAGGCATGACAGGGTTATCCTTACTTTTATTTAATGTATGTATGTATGTATGTATGTATGTATGTATGTGTGTATGTATGTATGTATGTATGTATGTATGTATGTATGTATGTGTGTGTGTATGTATGTATGTATGTATGTATGTATGTATGTATGTATGTATGTATGTATGTATGTATGTATGTGTGTATGTATGTATGTATGTATGTATGTATGTGTGTATGTATGTATGTATGTATGTGAGCTAACTGGGGCATGGAGCTGCGTATGTCGTTGTCTTACCGAGAGGTGGCAGTGATTTGTGGGAGACAGGCGGCTCGTAACTTCTTAAGGAAGCTGAGGAGTTTGACCTATTGTCCCTACACGGCCACCTTGTTGTGTCCGTTGCCTGAACCTTCTTCAATGAAACTGAAGTATCCGACCCGTTGTCCCTGCACGTAACGTGACCTAAACCTGGCTGCCATTCTCTCATGCGCTCTCCACTTCATAAAAGTGTTAACAGAAACAACGAAGACTTGAGATATAAAGGGACGTTGCCAGAGACATCAGGGTGTACTGCTCGTTGAGCAGACCTGCCCCCAGTTTAGCCAGAAATTCTTAAGTAAAGGAGGCGAAACAGACTATTGTCCAGCTTTCCTCAGGTACAAAGACTCCTAAATTCAGACAATCCATAAAGATGGATCACTTCTATAAATCGCACCACAAGCCGTACTTCGGAGATTGGGAGGGAGGGGCGGGGGCCGACTGTTTACCTGATCACTGGTTAAGGACATGGAAAGATGGACTCGAATAAGCATATGATCTTCTACACTTCTACATCCGACAGCTCTAGACAGCTGAAAGCAGCTCTAAACAGCTCTAGACAGCCAAGAAACAGCTCTTGACAGCTCTAAACCGCTCTAAATAGTTTTTTTTTAAAAACAGCTCTGGACAGCTAACAACAGATCTTGACAGTTCTAGACAGCTATAAACAGCTGTAGACAGCTCCAAACACCCAGCACAGATAACTGCGGACTAGATTATTCTGTGCATATCAAGAAAATTAGAAACAAAATAAAGAACTACATTAAATGAAATTTTAAAAATAACCTTTACGTCTTAATGTAAATCAGAGCTCTCTTAAGCAGGATAAAGTTTACGCCTTGTAAACTTTGTTAAATGAAACGCGTGCCCGAAGCACAACAGAAATTATCCTGTTTCTGGACACCCAAGTGATGTCTAATCCCTATGTGCTGCAGCTTATGTCGCCATATTTGACAAATGAAAGTATCACGATACCAGCTTCCAAAGAGTCTTTTAAATCACCAGGGAATTTTCTAATATAGAGGTAAATATGATGATGATGATGATGATGATGATGATGATGATGATGATGATGATGAGAGGTAAATAAGAAGTTTAGCTTTGACCCTTTCATTTCAGGTTGTAAAATTCAGCCCACGTGGTATATATTAATTCAACGTCAGGTTAACATTAGAAAGCTAATCCTACAAAAAAGATCTTAAACTTATACCAGAGTAACACAAAATAACTACTGCAATAACCACACCAAAGATATAAATACATAATTTTGATTAAAATATGATAACGATAAATACATAATTTTGATTAAAATGTGATAGTGACATTTTCCACTATATATGTGGATATGTGGCTTACAGTAGAATCTCACAGCACACTTAAGCCTGGGACCTGTAGATCTGGCGGCTGGATCGAGAATGAATATTCATCTTGAATTGAAAATCACGTGATCATAAGCGCGTGAAACAGACGCTAGTTATACCCCGCCCAAAGGCGAATGATCCCTTCTACGGCATGCCTGCAGCCATTTTGTTTTGTCGACATACGACAGAGAATTTCCTGATTTTCACCTGGACCTCCAGGCAGTCAAAAACGCTTTTGCCTGAAGTCTCTTATGTATTGTAGGAACTCATTTATGGGTCGTTCTATCAGTCATTTCATCTTCCCTCAGTCCATTTGCTCACCCACCTTATCCATCCATCCATTCGCTGATCCATCCATCCATCCATCCATCCATCCATCCATCCATCTGTACGTTATCGCCCTTCTAGTCTATTCATGTTCCAGTTCATCCGTTCACCCATCAATTTTCCATCAATAAATAGATGCCCGCCTGTATTTGATGTTCTTTGCGTCTATGTAAGTATGCGCATGTATATCGTATACATGATAACTGAACTTTTGTTGAAAATATTCTTGTCCGTCTTAACATACAAGTATGAACATTTTTCATTAAAATGCATTTTCAAATTGACATTTTAGACAAAGAAATTGCACAAAGTAAATATCCAAGAAGGCTGGATACACTGAACTGAAATATCACAATCCATCAGAATCACTCCCAAAGGTTGAAGATTTCTCAAGCCGTTTTTCTTTCCAGTTTCATTGTTTCTAAATGGAAATCAGCTTTCACCAGCGCTTAAATAACAAAATATCAAATCAGGAAAATACATTATGGAATCAGTTTACCGGAAACCTGCTTTTTTCCTACCTTTACTTTTTTGTTTATATTTTCCTTCTGCTTGTCTTTTTTTCCCTATATTTTCCTTGTGGTTTTTGCTGTTTTCTTCCTGTTCTGTGTGTGCAAAGATAATTCCCCATAATAAAATTGTTTCTGTGAGCTTCCACGATGTTCTACTTCTTCTCTTTTTTAATTAACCCTAGAAAACTGAAAGAATCTCATGACGCACGTAAACAGTAGAAGTGAGAAATATGGAATAGAAATAAAAATGTTAAAGATAAAGGCCACTGCAAGCAGAGGATAAAAACAAAAACAAAAAGACCCAGTTGTGAACGCAAATATAAATGAACAAACACTAGAACAAGTAACTAATGTCATATGTTTGAGGTACATAATAAGAGATGATGGAAGAAGTGAAATAGAAATTAATAGAGGAATTCATTCATTCGTTCATTAGCATGTCCCTTAAGGAACTTTACTTCCTTAACAGCTCTCTTGAAGCCTTCTTGGTTGTAAGCAAGATGCCGTGCTGCTGCTGCATCCATTCGCAGATCATCAGCAACGTCTTGCAGCCATCTTCGCCTCGGCTTTCCCCTCTTTCTTGTTCCCATTATGTACCCTTACAAGTGCAAAGAGTAATTCTGATGGTTAATGAGATGCGACTTATTTGAGGGAAATGAAATTAGTCTTAACCCCCCCCCCCCCCCCCGAATAGTAATGATGTTAACAGTCGAGAAAATTATGCGCGTTCAACTCATGTTTTTCTAGAAGTACAGTCCCATGTAAATGTTGGATGGGTGGTTACATTTTTGAGTTAGGTTGTGTTGCGTAGGAACGTGGGGGGGGGGGGGGGGGGTTGTTAGTAATGTAAGGTTGGAATTGGTGTTTGTAAGTGTGGGTTAGAATGTTTGTGAACATGAGTTGTTTGTGTGCAGGAGTAGTGTCATTACATTCAACACTCTGTGGCTACTATTATGGTATTGAGATGCAAGCCGATATTCTTGTTCTTGCTCTGCCGATCAGTTCGAGGTATTACATGATGTACTTCATCAGTGGGTGAAGAAGCCTGATAAGCTAATCAGCGGATCATAGCTGATATACCAGCGTCAGGGTTAGCGACCCATAGCTGATCAAGACCTTGTCCCACCTCTCCGTGGTGCCCCTAGCAACAGGCATAGCCTGGCTAACGGGGCAGGGATCGCCATAGTCCCCATGGTGGTGGAGTCTGCTAAAGAAGCATTGCACACCCCCCTGCCTTTTAGCTGTAATCTGGGACTGAAAAAGTAGCCGCCATAACCCGCTCTCACGCCGATACGATGCTGTGCCTCAACATCTCTACAGCATCGGCTACGAAGAATAACAGCTTGTAGTTACAGGTAGTTCGTACAAGTACAAGATGCACTTCACCAACATGATTCATCGGACATCATCAATATGTGCTCGTCATTAAATTGTATGTGATCGACATTGGATGCACTTAGTTGATTTGATTCATAGTTATTGTCGAGTGAATCATGGGTTGTCAGTTCTATGTGAATCCTGGGTTGTCAGTTCTATGTGAATCCTGGGTTGTCAGTTCTATATGAATAGCATTAGAATAATGAGTAATTGAACTCTTCTGAGAGTCAGTTAAATAAGTTAAAGTAGGATACGGTCCACAAGTCAAAGTTGGCCATGGAGTATTAAACTTTTGCCATACATGTGGCACTTCCTACTGAAGTACATTAGTATCATGTGAGACAGAATAGAAACAAATTACATTAGTATCACGTGAGGCAGTGAAGAAACAAATTACATTAGTATCATGTGAGACAGAATAGAAAAAATTACATTAGAATCATGTGAGACAGTGAAGAAACAAATTACATTAGTATCATATGAGACAGTGAAGAAACAAATTACATTTGTATCAGTGAGACAGAGAAGAAACTAATTATATTAGTATCATGTGAGACAGTGAAGAAACAAATTACATTAGTATCATGTGACGCAGAGAAGGCAAAATTATATTAGTATCATATGAGACAGTGAAGAAACAAATTCCATTAGTATCATGTGAGGCAAAGAATAAAACAAATTACATTAGTATCATGTGAGATAGTGACGAAAAAAATTACATTAGTATCATGTGAGACAGAGAAGAAACAAATTACATTAGTATCATATGAGTCAGTTAAGAAACAAATTACATTAGTATCATGTGAGACAAAGAACAAACAACTTACATTAGTATCATGTGAGACAAAGTAGAAACAAATTCCATTACTATCATGTGAGACAGCGAAGAAATAAATTACATTAGTATCATGCGAGACAGAGAAGAAACAAATTACATTAGTATCATGTGAGACAGAGAAGAAATAAATTCCATTAGTATCATTTGAGACAGTGAAGAAACAAATTACATTAGTATCATGTGAGACAAAGAAGAAACAAATTACATTTGTATCAGTGAGACAGAGAAGAAACTAATTATATTAGTATCATGTGAAACAGTGAACAAACAAATTACATTAGTATCATGTGAGATAGAGAAAAAACAAATTACATTAGTATTATGTGACGCAGTGAAGAAACAAATTACATTAGTATCATGTGAGGCAGAGAAGGCAAAATTACATTATTATCATATGAGACAGTGAAGAAACAAATTATATTAGTATCATATGAGACAGAGAAGAAACAAATTACATTAGTATCATGTGAGACAGAGAAGAAATAAATTCCATTAGTATCATTTGAGACAGTGAAGAACAAATTACATTAGTATCATGTGAGACAAAGAAGAAACAAATTACATTTGTATCAGTGAGACAGAGAAGAAACTAATTATATTAGTATCATGTGAAACAGTGAACAAACAAATTACATTAGTATCATGTGAGATAGAGAAAAAACAAATTACATTAGTATTATGTGACGCAGTGAAGAAACAAATTACATTAGTATCATGTGAGGCAGAGAAGGCAAAATTACATTATTATCATATGAGACAGTGAAGAAACAAATTATATTAGTATCATATGAGACAGTGAAGAAACAAATTCCATTAGTATCATGTGAGGCAAAGAAGAAACAAATTACATTAGTATCATGTGAGATAGTGATGAAAAAAATTACATTAGTATCATGTGAGACAGAGAAGAAACAAATTACATTAGTATCATAAGAGTCAGTCAAGAAACAAATTACATTAGTATCATGTGAGACAAAGAACAAACAACTTACATTCTTACCATGTGAGACAAAGAAGAAACAAATTCCATTACTATCATGTGAGACAGCGAAGAAACAAATTACATTAGTATCATATGAGTCAGTGAAGAAACTAATTACATTAGTATCATGTGAGGCAGTGAAGAAACAAATTACATTAGTATCATGTGAGGCAGAGAAGAAACAAATTACATTAGTATTATGTGAGGCAGAGAAGAAACAAATTACATTAGTATTATGTGAGGCAGAGAAGAAACAAATTACATTATTCTGAAGTGAGACAGAGAAGAAACAAATTACATTAGTATTATGTGAGGCAGAGAAGAAACAAATTACATTATTCTGAAGTGAGACAGAGAAGAAACAAATTACATTAGTATCATGTGAGGCAGAGAAGAAACAAATTACATTATTCTGAAGTGAGACAGAGAAGAAACAAATTACATTAGGAACATTTGAGACAGAGAAGAAACAAATTACATTAGTATCATATGAGACAGTGAAGAAACAAATTACATTAGTATCATGTGAGACAGTGAAGAAACAAATTACATTAGTATCATGTGAGACAGAGAAGAAACAAATTACATTAGTATCATGTGAGACAGAGAAGAAACAAATTACGTTAGTATGAAGTGAGACAGAGAAGAAACAAATTATATTAGTATGAAGTGAGACAAAGAAGAAACAAATTACATTAGTATGAAGTGAGACAGAGAAGAAACAAATTACATTAGTATGAAGTGAGACAGAGAAGAAACAAATTACATCAGTATGAAGTGAGACAGAGAAGAAACAAATTACATTAGTATCAAGTGAGACAGAGAAGAAACAAATTACATTAGTATCATGTGAGACAGAGAAGAAACAAATTACATTAGTATCAAGTGAGACAGAGAAGAAACAAATTACCTTAATATTGATCAAGTGCATCATCAGTATTTGTCAAGTTCACACAAGATTGTGTTGTTCAAACTCTCATGACATTTAACATGTCCGAAATACTTTTTTTTTCTTTTATTATTCTTTGCTAACCTTCTTCAATATTAAATTCTTGTTGTATGTAAACAATGTTGTAATATATGACACAAACTAACGCTGAATGTTGTTGGAAGCTGTACATGCTCTACACCAGTGGTTCTCAACTGATGGGCCCCGGACCCTGCCAGGGGTACGTGACCAAAACTCAAGGTCCTTGACCAAGATGAAATTATTGGCATATCTTGTTATAATTCATTGAAAATAATTTTCAAAGAATGTAGACTGGACCACTGCTGGATGAGGGATTTTTTTCTGATTATATTAAGGTTTGTGAGAAGGCGTTGAAGCATCTCATTTGTTCCAATACATTTGTAAACAAATGTTTTCAACATACTGTTACACGAAGAACAAACACAGGAATCTACTTGATGTTGATCCAGATCTGAGATAAAGACAGGAAATAATGAACCAGGCTTGAAGGCGAGTGCTCGGAATAAAAAGAGACATAATTTCTGCCACCATATTTAGGTCTGTTAGCTGACACACATTTCATATTCTGTTCATTTGTCAAAATAAATAGGAATGTTATTTGCTGTCTATTTCTTCTTAATTGCATAAAAGTCATTTTGACAATTCACCAAGTTTGTACTGTGGGTTTTTTTAGTGTAATGTAGAGTTTACTCATTAAAGGTTACCCACATTTTCTGAAAAAAAAATTGTATTGCATTTAAAGCAAATAGCTGCTGTAAGGCACGCAAGGTTCGCAAAATATGAGAGACCGTGGCCTGGATTGTGAAACAGCAGGTATTCCGCGGACATTCGATGACTTAGACACACTGCTCGCTGGAGTAACATCTTGGACACATTAAGTAATAAAACCGCACATTGAAAATGTGGATACACAGAAAATTGTGGCGTATTTCATGAAAAGATAATAAAACGAGTGTTAAATGAACTGAGATTGAAAAGAAAAGTAGAGAGAGAAGACCTGCAGCTCAGGCTGAGAGAGAGAGAGAGAGAATGAGAGAGTGAGTGAGTGAGTGAGAGAGAGAGAGAGAGTGAGAGAGAGAGAATGAGAGAGAGAGAGTGAGAGAGAGAGTGAGAGAGAGAGTGAGAGAGAGTGAGAGAGAGTGAGTGAGTGAGTGAGAGAGAGAGAGTGAGAGAGAAAGTGAGAGAGAGAGTGAGAGAGAGAGTCCAGCGACTCATAGGTGACTGCTTGCGTCAGGGTTGGCCATACATAGCCGGCCAAGACCCTATTCAACCTCCCAGTGGAACAGACAGTAGTCTGGTTAAGGGATCGCAGTGGGAAAACGAACCCGGTTCTAACACTCGGGCCGAAGTCGGATGTGTTGGGCCGGTAGGCGCGTTGACAGCAGCACAACACAGCCAATGTTCTTCTGAGGGCGAACGACGAAGACAAATTTTTAAAAAAGAAAAGAGAAATAACTAAAACTATTAGAACCAAACAATCAAAATAGTTCGGTCGTATCAAAAGACTTAGTATAGTAATGAAAAGAAAGCCTGAAGGAAAATGTAAGTGAGGTAGAACGACAGGACGACAACAATGCAGATTTGTGGAGCAACATGTAAGGGCAGTTCAGATTTGGTTTGTCTGCGTGCGCTGTGAAAACATGGGACAGAGGAAGTTGGAGACGATAGCCAACCTTCCTCTTGAAGCGGCCACAGGATAATGATGATGATGATGATGATGATGATAAGAAATGTACAGTACTTTTAATTTATACGTGATTTTCGTTCGGTAACCCTTTTCACTTTTAAAAAGCTAAGACAAACTGTAGAATCCCTTCTATTGAAGAACGCTTTAGTTTGTCTCTATTCTAAAGTAACTAACCATCCCGTATTATACGGGACAGGCCATTATTTTAAAGATTTGTCCCTGGAATGACATTTCTTCAGTCTGGTCATCTAAATGTCCACTATTTTAAAACACTTTCGTCCATCTTGTCCTGTATTCCCTTCTGTGATCGCCAGATGTTCGGATGTGGAGAGAATGCCGGTTCTTGTACGGGTAGCCCAGGTAGAACGTTTCGTGTTACAGCGAGACAAGTTTCGTCACTTGTCTCAAACTCAAAAAACGGGACACCCCGTAATCTGTCTGGTTTCGCTCGCCCCTCGCTCGGTCAAGTCTTTAGATTCAACTCTTGTGTCTGGGGAAGGGGGGGGGGGAGGTTCTGGGCAACTTGGAGGGCCGTTGCAAAGACAAAATTTGGGGCCACTATAAGTATCAGCGTCACGGCCGTTGATGGCTGATTCTGTTGTCTGTGTAGGCTGTTAGCCTAGAGTCCGGGTATCTGTTTCGCTTTATTCGACTTTATTTTCAGTTTAAATGTACAACAAGTAGACCTGGCTGGCACACTTGTAAGTAAAGTTATAAACCTAACTTACTGATTAAAATTTTGGGTTAAATTTAAAAAAGGTATTTTTAAACACTTTTAACAATGTTTATTACGTCTCCCACCCCCTTCACTTTCAGCTCGATTGAATGTCCCATATTGCTCTGTATTATCACATCTAATCGCATAACTCCGTATATGAACTTTAAAAAAACAGAGTTTTAGTAATCTATTTTTTCATGAACATATTATTTCTAACTTTTCTATTCTGCTTGTGAAATGAAATTTAAATCAAATATAAATTAATTCTTCGCGGATAGCTAGAAGGTAGTCGTTTTCTAACTTGGAGTTGACGACAAAATTTGTCGATGAAATGAGGGAAATGTTTAAGAAAGTGTCCGACTGAGAAGTTCTGAAAGATTAACAGCACTGATTTATGTCAGGACACACTTCTTACATATGCATCATAGGCGCTGGGGCGCACACACACAAACACACATACATACACACATACATACACATATACATACACACATGCATACACACATGCATACACACATGTATACACATACACACATACATACACGCATACATACACACATACATATACATACACACAGACATACACACATACATAAACACACACATGCACACATACGTACACATACACACACATATATATACATATACACGCATACACACATACACACATGCACACACACACACACATACATACACACACAAAATACGTTAGGATGCTGATATAAACTGACTCCAGAAGAACACTGGTGTGAGAAATACTTTATTTTGGTGGGGGTAATACTGTATATTATCTTAAGATGTTATATTGTATTTTTATTCTTGGTATTTTATCTTTAGAGGTAAAATGAGCGCTTGAAGCTCACACATATTAACACAAACTACACCAATGACAGAAAACAAACACAGTCAATTATACTTCTTCACATAATCGTGACTTATGTTGTTATTAATTATCAGTTTAACACAATCAGCAAAATCAAATAAATGAATCATCAGTTTATATGTTAGTAATCAGCTTATATTGCTGTCAATATAATCATTTCCTTAAATATTCAGATTCCTAGATTATCTTGATCGACAGTGGGACTTCTAAAGAATAGTTTAACCCCTTGTACAGAATCATATAAAATCTCTAATCTTCATCATTAGACGATTGAGTATCTGATGTATTATAAGGAACTAACTGGTAATAATTGTTGCAACATTCATATTCATAAAATTTCAGCAATACGTATATTATGTGCACACAATAGCTACGAATCATCGCACATTACCAAAAGCCTCTAAATCTTGCATAGATAAATATGTTACACAAGAATTATAATTATTCATGTATCCTACATAACACAGTCACTAACAAAATATATTATCTAAGTGGATCGGGGTTGATTGAGGGAGTCCACGGCACAGCTTGCATTCATCCACATCACATAATAACACACATACTAATCTACACTTACTGGTTCTCATCCGCCGAATTAAATTTCTCATTCGAGCTTGAACATTAACATGGCTCCCCGGATCGCTGGCTTCAAACGTGCTCAGCTTACAAAATCCGGGCCGATTAAAATTCTATCATTCATTCATTCATTTGCATGTCCCTTGCGGAACTTTGCCTCCCTAACAGCACTCCTGTAGGCCTCTCGGTTGTGAGCAAGATGGCCTGCCACTGCTGCATCCATCTGCAGATAGTCAACGATGTCTTGCAGCCATCTTCGTTTTGGTCTTCCTCTCTTTCTTTTTCCCATTATATATCCTTCCAATACGGTCTTCTCTAAATTATCATGACGTTTAATGTGTCTAAAATATTTCAGTTTTCTCTCTTTAATCCTCTTTACTAGCCCGCCTTCTTCAATATTAAGCTCTTGTAGTATAAATATATTTGTTCTTTTTTGTGTCCATGATATTTGGAGAGCTCTTCTGTAGAATTTACATTCAAAGGCATTTATGTGTTTCTCAGCTGTTTTGTTAAGTGTCCAGGTCTCACAGGCATATATAATTCTATCATCTCATCTTTATATACTGGGCCAGTAGAACGATTTTTTATCAGAGTTGCGCACTTCTAAAAACTGACCGGTAACTGACCCATTATTCCTACTCTTAGGGCTGCTAATCAACCCAGGTAACTATGAGCTTATCTATTCCCTACATTGGCAGTTGTAGTAAATCTTGCACATTATTGTGAATAAACGGTCAGATTGATATTAAGGTAGACCTTAGAGTATCACATTTCTAATCCAGCCCATATTTTAAAAATACTGTACAGAATAATTCCCTTCCAGTTTAGTTCTTCAGAAATTTCTCGTCAAAATGTTTTCTCGTGCAGCAACCAGAATAATTCAGGAGTTCAGTCAGTCTGTCAGTCAGTCAATCAGTCATTTGCATGTCCCATGCGGAACTTTGCTTCCCTAACAGCTCTCCTGTAGGCCTCTCGGTTGTCAGCAAGATGGCCTGCTGCTGATGGATCCGTTTGAAGATCATCAACGATGTCTTACAGTCATCTTCGCTTTCGTCTTCCTCTCTTTCTTTTTCCCATTATATACCCTTCTGAGACTGTCTCTTCTCTAAATTATCATGACGTTTAATGTATTCCGAAATCAAAGGGTTAAATAAAAAGAAGTACTGATTTTTTAAGCATTCATTAAAAGTTATCTTGAACTCTGTATAGTTTAGAATGCCCGTAGCTCTCGTAGAGAATAGTTACAAAACAGCACAAATGTTAACTTGTAATCTACTTTATGTGATGTGTTTCAACTCTAAAATCACCTTCGTTAGCATTTTACTTTCAGTGACAGTGTGGCATTTCTCAAGATTTTGACATTTAGTGATATTTTCTCCTAAATCATTTTAAAAGTATTTTACTTCCTGGGTGAATAAATATTGCTTTAGATTCCTCAAGGTGAAGTCTGTTCTCATAATAACTCAACAAAATCCTCTCGTTTCTTTTTTGTTTTAAGATCTGGAGGAAATTTTTAACTTCCAGTAATGGAGAGGCTGTATTTTACGACATAAATTATTAACGAAAACCCCGCCATATCTCGTCAGTGTGAGGAAAATGTCGTAAAATTTAATCAGCTTCAGATTTAACACAGTCAATTTTTTTTTTACTTCGAGATGTCCACGAAGAAAATGTGGATCTGTACGTTTCAACATTGATTACATTTAGAGAATGAATGTAGCAGAACGGATGAAACTGAATATGCAGAGATACACCTAGAGTTCTTACCTGCCTGCAATGCGTTAACTTGCCAGTTCGTATTTGTATTCCTTGTATCATTCAAGCAAGCGTCAATGGTTGCGTTGTCTAACATGCAGAGTGTTTTCAGATTTAGCACGGACGGTAAACACGTTAGGAAAATGGTTGGCAGAGAATTTGGTGGTCAAGGCGTTCAGAAAGTAATGCACCACATCACTTACTTAAGCTAATAATGAAGATTTATTCATTCATTCATTCATTTCCATGCCCCTTGCGGAACTTTGCCTCCCTAACAGTTCTCCTGTAGGCCTCTCGGTTGTCAGCAAGATGGCCTGCTGCTGATGCATCCATTTGCAGATCATCAACGATGTCTTGCAGCCATCTTCGTCGTGGTATCCCTATCTTTCTTTTTTTCCATTATATACCCTTCCAAGACGATCTTCTCTAGATTATCATGATGTTTAATGTGTCCAAAATATTTAAGTAAGTTTTCTTTGTTTAATCCCCTTTACTAGCCAGCCTTCTTCAGTATATGTTCTTGTAGTATGGATATATTTGTTCTTTTTTGTGTCCATGATATTTGAAGAACTCTTCTGTAGCATTTACATTCAAAGGCATTTATGTGTTTCTCAGCTGTTTTGCAAAGTGTCCAGGTCTCACAGCCATACGTTGCTATGGGAAAGATGCATGCCTTTAAAAATCGTATTTTTGTAGTTCTGTCTGTTCCTCTCCACAAATTCATTAGTTGTTTTACTTTCTGAAGAGCGATAGATGTCCTCCTTTTAATTTCTCTCATTGTATATTTCCATTATTAGTTAGTAGTGATCCGAGATATTAAAAACTCTCCACCTCTTCCAATTTTTCCTCATTGATACATATTTCAGCTGCTTTGTTTGTTTTGTCAGTTGTCATCAATTTAGTTTTCTTTCCACTAAGACAGAGGTTCTGCTCTTCGCTGTTCTTACGGACTGACATATAGTTTTTCCATTCCTTTTTATGTTGTGGACTTTAATACTGTGGCATCAGCATATCTAATCTCTGGTATTTCATAACCTCCAATTGTTATGGCATCCTAATATTCTTTGTCTAACATTCCCCATTATATGTTCAGTATACAAGTTAAATAAGTAAGGCAGAGTATGCACCTCTGATGGACCCCTTGTTTTATGTCAAACCAAGTCGTTGTTTCACCATTTATTCTTACTGCTGCCTGTTGGTCTAGATACAGCAATGATGTTGTTTGTATGAAATGTATTGGAAATCCCATTTTTTCCCATTATTTCCCAATGTTTCTGGTGTTGTACACAATCAAATGCCTTTGAGTAGTGTATAAAAGATAAATATAGATTCACATTAAACTCTCTGCATTTCTCTATTATTAATCTTATATTGAATATATGATCTCTTGATCCTCTTCCTTGCCTGAAACCAGCTTGGACCATATTGACTTCTTCCTCTATTTCCATAATGAAGATAGAAGCATGAAATTGTGCACACTTTAAATATGGCATGTGCCGATTACGTGAACCAAATTGCACCGCAATTAGCCAAAGAATATGACTGCCCTAACCGTTGAAATGGAGCGTGTTAGAAACTTGCGGTAGAAAATGCGAATTGTGATAGAATTTCTCGTTTCATAGAAGGAAACTGTTGTGAACATTCACAAGCGTCTATGTGGTGTGTATGGAAGTTTTGCAGTCGACAGGAGTACAGTCAGTCGCTGGGTTCAGATAATCAAAGAATCAATAAGTGGAGATAAGGAGTTGCATGATCGGCTGCTCTGTGGACGTCCTACCACAACCATCAAGCCAGAAATGTTGAAATGCGCTGAAGGCATTATTCTTAATGATAGACGAATCACTCCTCAACAACTGGCCTTAAAGCTGTCAGTCAACAATGGTAGTGCAAATGCTGTTATAAATGCTCTGGATTTTCTAAGGTTTGTGCAAGATGGGTTCATCTAAGTCTCACAAATGACCATCGATTGCAAAGGAAAGCAATTTCTGCTGAATTGTTGGAGTGTTTCAATGCTGAGGGAGAGAATCTTTTGGCTAAGATCGTAAGAGGTGACGAAATCTGGGCATTTCATTTTGAACCTGAGACAAAAAGACAGTCAATGGAGTGGCATAATCGGCAATCACCACGAAGAAAGAAATTCAAGACAACTCCTTCAGCTGGAAAGGTCATGATCACTGTCTTTTGGGACATTGAAGGTGTGATTCCTGTGTGAAGAGGAGAGGCAATAAATTCGCAAGCTTACATTAAGACATTGAAAAAACTCAATCAACGTTTTCGCAGAGATCGGCCACACAAGAATCCAGCAGACCTGCTTCTCCTTCACGACAATACGCGCCCGCACACAAGTCTGGCAACACGGGAAGAAATCACCAAATTGGGTCGGTCTGTACTACCCCATCCATCCTATAGTTCCGATGTGGCACCCTCAGATTTCCATCTGTTTGGTCCACTTAAAGATGCACTCTGAGGAGGTAAGATTTGAAGATGACGAAGAAATGATTCATGCAGCAAAGAAGTGATTCATTCAGCGAAGAAATGGCTACTTAATCAAGAGAAAATCTGGTACGGGCTAGGAATACATGCACTTGTTTCGCGCTGGCGTAAAGCCCTACAAGTTGATGGGGATTGTGTTGAATAATACTGATGTTTATATGACATATCCATGTATATTGTATATAAACTTCATGATTTTTTAATAAACAGCTCTTGAGAAAAACTATGTGGTGCATCACTTTCTGAACGCCCCTCTTATACAGTATAACCACCATATAACACGCACAGATGTGCAAGGTGCACCTATAATTTGGAAAGAGATATTTAAAAATAGTAAAACCATACATTTTTAATGATCTTTATTGCCCTTCAATCAGTAGGGTTTTGGTTCAAGACTGTATGCTGCCGGATATTCTACTCATATTTGCTTCATGGAGAACGTTCAGTCAACGCAACTTTCTTGATACAAAGTATAGCTACCTTCTTCAACATAAAACTATTCTTTACTTTAAGAAATTTAGCAAGGATTTTATTACAGTAAAGGACTGCGGTAAACTTGAAGTGGGCGCTTTATTAGAATTATTAGGCTGGGTAAAGCTGGGGCGACCATCCCCAACCCAGCGCGTCAGAGGTGGCGGATGGTGGAAGTCCTCCAGATATGGAGGATCCCTGTGAATAAGGAGTTGTCCAAATAAGCAGGCGCGGATCAACTGGCGGTAGACTCAGAGAGCGAGGTGGGGTAGTAAGTGGCTCTACTACTCCTATAAAGTGCCTCAGGTGCTCAGTGAAGGGAATACCAGGCGGGTCAGAGGCGCCTTAAAACCTCTCGCTCCCGCTGCCTTGCGGGTAGGACAGGGAGTCCAAAGGCTAGCGGAGAGTCCGTACACAAACCGACAGAAGGCAACGGGAAACCACTGTTGTAATTCCCAAGAATAGTTATGCTTGAACAGAATAATCGATTCATCATGAACGACGTTAATGGATGTTCCTCTGGAACAGCCTCGTCCGGTAGGGCAGCTCACGAGCCACAGATGAGGCCAGATCGTCATCAAGCTACTGGTGGCAAAACTAACAAGTTCAAAATAACAACATGGAATGTTAGAACTTTATTCTAGGCTGGAAAATTAGAAAATGTAAAGATGGAAATGGAAAGGATGAAGATCAACATATTAGAAATGAGTGAAGTTAGATATACAGGTGCAGGGAAGATAAACTCAGATAAATATACAATAATATATTCAGGAAGTGAGAAACATGAACGAGGAGTAGGAATTATATTTGATGAACAGACGGCAAGGACAGTTGTAGGATATTTGAACATCTCGGACAGAGTCCTGCTAGCCCAACTGAAAGGACAACCAATAAACATAAATATTATACAAGTGTACCTCCAACATCTGAAAGTTCTGAAGAAGATGTACAGATATTTAATAATGACATAGAGACAGCACTAAAACACACAAAGTCACATGAAGTTACCATAGTCATGGGAGATTTTAATGCCAAAGTTGGTAAAGGAAGAACTTCGGACACCGTTGGTGACTATGGACTGGGGGAGAGGAATGACAGAGGTTATAAATTAATTAAATGGGCAAGAATACACAGCATGGTTGTAGGAAACACCTGGTTTAAACAACATCCTCGAAGACTGGCAACGTGGTGCAGCCCAGACAAAAAGACATTTAACCAGATAGACTACACATTAATCAACAAACGATTCCGCAATGCATTACTGACAACAAAAACCATGCCAGGAGCTGACTGCAATAGTGACCATGATCCACTCTGTGGAAAAGTTAGAATAAAGCTAAAGAAAGCGGGCAGAAAAGTGAGAAACATCAAACTGAATACAGAACTTCTTAAAAATGACCAAGAACTGCGAGAACAATACAAAGTTATTATAACAAATAGATACAATGCAATAGCAAAGATAAATAGTATAGATGAACAATGAGAAATGTTAAGATATTCTATCCACCAAACTGTTAAGAAGATAATACCACCGAAAAAAGAAGCCCCTAAAAATAAATGGATCACAGACGACATCTTAGGACTGATGGACAAGAGGAGGAGGAGTAAAAATAACGAGGAAAAATATAGCAAGATAAATAAAGAAATAAGACGCAAATGCAGAGAAGCAAAAGAAGTGTGGTTAAATGAACAGTGCAGACAGATAGAGGACTCTCATAATAAAGACAGCAAAAACATGCATAAACGAATTAATGAACTCACAGGCAGGAAAACAAAATATACCACAGGATGCCTGAAATCGAAAGAAGGTAAAATGTTAATGGAAAAAGAAGACATTGTGGACAGGTGGACAGAGTATATCGGTGAGCTATATGGAGGAGAAAGACCAGAATTAACACCAGATACTGAAAACTGTGATGGACCGCCAATACTTGAAGATGAAATCATAGATGCCATCAAACACATGTAGAAAGGAAAAGCGACTGGGCCTGATAATATAACAATAGAAGAAATAGAGGCACTAGAGGAGACAGGAATAAAAATAATAACCAAATTACTGAATGACATTTACAACAGTGGTTATATTCCCAGTGACCTGATTAAATCCACGTTTATAGCACTACCAAAGAAACCAGGTGCAAAGGAATGTGACGACCACCGGACTATCAGCCTCTCATGTCACATAACGAAGCTACTTCTGAGAATAATTATGAGAAGAAAAAGGAAAAAGAAAAAAATGGAAATAGCAGATGAACAGTTTGGATTTGTTGAAGGAAAGGGAACACACAATGCCATTTATGCTTTACGAACACTAACAGAAAGAGCTTTAGAAGTACAGAAAGATCTCTACTTACGCTTCATTGATTACACCAAGGCATTTGACAAGGTGAAACATAATGAAATTATTAAAATGCTTGAAGACATCAATATAGACGGCAAAGACTTGAGGATTGTAAAACATTTATACTGGCAGCAAGAAGCAGCAGTTCGAGTTGAAAATAGAATTGGAAAATATCAACCTATAAAACAAGGGGTGCAACAAGGATGTGTACTATCTCCAGACCTTTTTTCTCTGTACAGTGAGAATATTCTAAGAACAATCATCACAGAACCAGGCATAAAAATTGGAGGATACAATATTAACAACCTTCGGTATGCTGACGACACAGTACTGATAGCTGAGAACCAACAACACCTGCAAAATCTCTTGGATAAAGTCGCCAAAGAAAGTGAACAGAAAGGCCTTACTTTGAACATCAAAAAGACAGAGACTACGGTTATATCTAAGAAACAGAATCCACCAGCATGCAGTATTAAATTAAACGGAACCATTCTAAAGCAGGTGCAGAAATTCAAATACCTTCAGATGGGAAATGCAGAACAGAAATTAGGAACAGAATAGGCCAAGCAAAAACTGCATTTCAGAGAATGAGAAACATATTGACCAACACATCTTTATCAATGAATGTTAGAAAACGAGTCCTAAAATGCTATATTGAACCTATCTTGTTATATGGAAGTGAATCATGGACAATAGGCAAGTCTGCACAAAAATCATTGGAAGCAGCAGAAATGTGGTTTATTAGAAGAATGTTGCGAATCCCCTGGACAGCAAAAATATCTAATGAAGAATGTATGAGAAGAGCTGGAGAGACAAAAAACCTTGTAAAAAAGATAAGAGAGAGACAATGTACTTTCATAGGACATGCAATGAGAAGAGGGGGCATTGAAAATATAACAACAGGAAAAATAGAAGGAAGAAGATCAAGAGGAAGACCAAGAGAAATGATACTGGACAGTCTGACGGGATGGTGTGAGAGGAGATCACCAACTGAACTGATGGCCTGCATGAAGGATCGGGTACTCTGGAGAAGCATAATAGCCAACGCCAGTCGGCACGGCACCTGATGATGATGATGAGGCTCTTAGAATTACTGTTTACCACTTGAAATGTACACACCCGGCACATGCCAGGTAGACGATGACGCCATTTCTCGTCCGTGCTAGCCAGTGTTTCCCAAACCTTTTTTGGGATCGTGCCTCATCTTAACACTTCAAAAGTTTTGATGCCCTCCCCCCAAATTTTATTCCCTCAGATTCGCCTCTCCCCTCTATGCCACAGCACAATACTCAAAAGTCAACCAGTTTCTGAAAAAAGTATAATACAGGGTCCGGCATAAAGCATGGCTGGATTTTAAAAATGGAAAATAAATAAGCGATATATATATTTTTGATAAAAAAGCTTGTCGCAGCATGGCCGTGGACTGACGGGCTGTGTGGGCAGTTGCTCCATCTTGTTGAAACCATATTAGTCTCTTATTTCTATTGGCCAAGTCTGGAATGAAGTATTCAGTTAGCATCTGCACATACAGATCACTATTAACAGTAAGAGGATGCCAGGTGCCAAAGCGTTCCTAACAGCTGATCGCCGAGGGCTACTCAGCAATGCGTTGCGGACTTTTTGAATTCGTTCAGGTGTCTGTTGAGTGCTTGGACGACCAGTAGACTTGTTATTAAGGCAATTAGCGGTTTCCTTACATTTTTTGACCAACCTTAAAATTGTTTTGTCCTGCGATCGGGAAAATTATCACGGGGATGCAACTCAAAATGGCGACTAAACTTTCGTTGTACAGTAATAGACGATTCTCCACTTTTAAAATAAGTTTCAGCGGTGAATACGTGATGTTGTGTTTGCCAATAAACCATTGCTAAAAATGACCGTTTGTCTGCTTCATCTCTGACGTCATGTTTTTTTTCACACGTATTCAGTTTCTGCGGACTACGTCAGTTAAATCCAGCTATGCTTATGCCGGACCTTGTATAAATAGGAGGGTCATACCGAAAGTCGTGAGCACTTTTTTTTTTAATCAGAATTTATAGATAGAAAAAATATAAATGTATCACCTTAAACTGCATCCTTTTCTTCACTTTTCAACATGATCTCCGTTTCTCTATACACATTTGTCCCATCGCTCTGCAAGTTTGAAAATACCCTCCCGGTAGAATTCCGTTCCAGCTGACCGAAGACACAGACGCACTGCTTTCTGGACGTTCTCTCCTGTGTCGTAGTGATGGCCTCGCATTTGTTCTTTCACAAAACCGAAAAGATGGTAATCACTGGGTGCCAGGTCGGGGCTATAGGCAGAGTGTGGAAGAATTTTCCTATTTTCTTAATTTTTTCAGTTGTCCGGTTTTTCTCACAGCTTTGTGATCTTCAGTCAACAAAAGTGGGACCAGAGAGCACAAACTTTTCTATAGCCTAGGGTTTCAATCATTTCCTGTACTGCATTGTGTCCTATTCCAAGATTTACAGCGATTTCAGAAACTGTGACGCGTCTGTCTTGTTTAATGATGTCGTCAACCCTTTCCTCGTTGCGTTCAGTGGAGGCAGTTCGAGGGCGATCGCTTCGAGACATATCTTGGATGCTTGTGTTTCCATCTTTGAAATGTTTCACCCATCTCCTAGCACTGCTAGCACCCATACACACATCTTCATAAACAAGCCTTCGGTGAATTTTAGCAGCGGGGATTTCCTCTTTAACGAGGAACTCAATAACAGCACGTTGACGAAACGAAACATCATCGCTCGCCATTTTGTTTCTGCTCCTCGTGGTCACGTGACGCATGATGGTAATGTCATGTGACCTGTACACGAAGTTCAAAGGATGCAAAATAAAGTGATATATTTATATTTTCTCAATCTATAAATTCTGATTTTTAAAAAATGTTTTCTCACACATTTCGGTATGACCCTCGTATATTCTAACCCCCCCCCCCCCCCCCCATCACCCCGCCAAAAAAATATTCAAATTCTCCCCAATGCTGGGAAACACTGGTGGAAGGTGTTAACACCAAAATAACAATGGCCGTCTCGTATTTACAGTATCAAGATACCTTAAGAATCTTACAGATTTTATATGGGTTTTTGGTTTTAATATTCAACTGATGATTCATCCTTACACAAAAGTAAAGAATAAAATGCTACGTAGGATAAATACGACACGTGAATAGGAGTCTAGAAATAAATAATAAACTAAGGATATTGAGCGATGTACTGCTGGTCTTTGTTTTCCTTTATTTTAAATATTATTTTGGTTTGTAATCATAATTTAATTATCCTGTATATTTTGGGGTGGTCATGAGACTAATGTTAAATTTGGATTCTTAGGTATTTGTCTAATACTGGTAACCTCTACCTCTAGGCCCCTCTGTGTGTGTGTGTGTGTGTGTGTGTGTGTTTTTTTTAATCTAACCCAAAATGTAACCAACGTTTAAACAATCTATGTCTTCCACAACCTAGACTTGATCTTTTCAGGAAAAGCTGTGCTTATTCTGCTGCTCATCTTTGGAATACCCTCCTATCCTGTATTAAAAAAATATATAAACTATACTCCTTCCTACAACTACAAACTTTTCCAGTATCTATTTGATGTCGACTACATGCGTTCATAATTCATAAAATGTACATGTTAATGTAGACTTTCTTACAGGCACCGAATTAATAACTTAATTATTCTGAATTGTACTGAAATTGTAGTTTGGTAGATAGTCATTAGTGTGAGACTGAGAGAATAACTTTTAAGAGAAACTTGTATGTAGCTACTTTCTGTACAGAGTGCATAGATAAGAGTGAACGTAAATGTTGTATTTTATTTTATGTTTCTCAGCTTTTCAATGTTAATTACGTCTGTTATATGTGTAAAATATTTGTAGAAAGTCTGGAACAGAGTGAAAGGTGTATGATAAAATGCAGAATGTCAGACGGGCCTGCGTGCCCAATTCTTAACCCTTTGAAAATAAAGATCAATCACTCAATCAGTTAGTCAGTCAATCTCTCTCTCTCTCGCTCTCTCTCTCTCTCGCTCTCTCTCGCTCGCTCTCTCTCTCTCTCTCTCTCTCTCTGGGCATGTAGGTGCAAAAGACATGGGGCTTCCGCTAGGGTTTTCCAGGAATGCCTGTCTTTCGCCTTCCCCCCCCCCCCCCCGCTCTTGCCCAGGTGAGCCCTCTGTTGCTCAACATCCTCTCTGTTGTTCTTCTCCATGTCTCCTTTGCTCTACCATCACTCCCTATTTCTCTGAGGTCTTCATCTCAGTGCTATCGTTGATAATGAGTTACTAGTTATCTGCAGTACATGCCCCAGCCATCACAAACATTTTACCTCAGTGTCTAACCAAGCTAAACTGTCGGGGTGCAGGACCTAGTATTATTTTTCGAGTTTTTTCTTCTTTTTTTGTTTTTGTTTTACACAAAAATAGTGCGTATTTTGTGGCGGGAAGAACGGTGCTTCTATCTTCGCCACGGCCACGTGAGTATCACTTAACACACGGCAATGAAATACACGAAAGACAGGATAATAATTATTTTCTTGCTTATTTTCTTTTGTTTTTTCAGTGTGTTATTCATTAAATACGTTCGTTCTGGGCTGATAGGGCTTCCATGGGAATGCTTATCTGCTATGTTTGCTTCTCTGTATTTATAACCAGACTTGTGATCTTTCTTTTCCTGTGCAGTTTGGTCAGACAATTCTTATTATTTTCCCTTGCTCATTATCTGTCTGTCTGCCTGCCTGCCTGCCTGTCTGTCTGTCTGTCTGCCTGCCTGTCTGCCTCCCTGCCTGCCTGCCTATCTGTCTGTTTGTCTGTCTGTCTGTCTGTCTGTCTGTCTTCCGCTGACTAAAGCTTTGTCTTCTCGAGGCACGAATAAGAAATTTCGAGTATGTTTTCCAAATGATCTATCTGTATCTTATGTTACAGAATGTTTTTTCTCGGAACATATTAACTTGTTTATTTTTTCTATGCATTGTTTTTTTCACATCCTAAACACGTCTTTCTTGAATAGTATTTATATCCCATCGAAATATTTTTTTTTATTTCTGCATGAAGCGTCATTAAAATTACAGACATGGAACAAACTCTGGTAAATGATTGGCTAAAACTGTTTTTGGATAATGAGTGGTTAATGTTCTTCGATAAGATCAATGATTCCATGAAAAGGCGATCTTAATCTCCTTCTCTGAGTTAGCAGAAAGTTATTTTCTGTTATCTACTTGTACCTCTTGTTACACGACTAAAGTTTCTGTTATCTACTTCCACTTCTTGTTACACCACTAAAGATTGCTGTTATCTACTTCTACTTCTTGTTACACCACTAAAGATTTTCTGTTATCTACTACTACTTCCTGTTATACCACTAAAAATGTATGTTATGTACATCTACTTCTTGTTACACCACTAAACATTTCTGTTATATACATCTACTTCCTGTTACACCACTAAAAATTCTGTTATATACATCTACTTCTTGTTACACCACTAAAATTTTTGATATGCTTCTATTTCTTGTTAAACCACTACAATTTTTTATATATATTTCTACTTCTTGTTACACCACTAAAACCTTCTGTCGTCTACTTCTACTTTTGTTACACCACTAAAAATTCTGTTGTCTACTTTTTGTTACACCACTAAAAATTCTGTTGTCTACTTTTTGTTACACCATTAACAATTTAATTTCTGTTATCTGCTTCTTGTCACACTAGAAAAAATTTCTGCTATCTGTTTCAACTTCTTGTTACACGCGGTATGAATGTTTGTGGCTGTTGTCTAAAGCTTTGTTATATGAGAATGTGTGCTGAAGGCCACAGCAAGACGGGCGCTAGTGGAGTATATGATGACGGATGTGTGTGCTTTAGTTTTAAATAGGATAGGAGGAGAAAGGGAAGTGAGGCAGTGTTAGATAATAATATGAGCAAGTGAAAAATGAAAAACAAGAAACAAACTAATAATGCAGTATTTCAGCACTATGCCTTTGTCACGGGCAATAGAAATGCAACAGATAATTGGTGCAATAAAAACAATAAAAATTGTTGGAATTTATCTACAAGAGATCTTACTAGTGTAAAAGTCGAGAATTATATATATATATATATATATATATATATATATATATATATATATATATAAGTGCCAAAGGCGCATATGGCTTCCGCAAAGGTTTTCCACAAACGTCTGTTCTTTGCCTTTTTTTCTGCTCTTGCCCAGGTGAGCCCTCTGTTGATCAAAATCCTCTCTGTTGTTCTTCTGCATGATCTACCCTTACTTCTTTTCCCCTATGGTGTCCTTCTTAGTGCTGTTTTTGGTATATATTAAATATTGGTCAGCTCGAAGAGTCGTTTTAATGTTATCGTGTTTTTTTTCTGATCTGGTCAGTCAGTCAGTCATATGCATGCCCCTTGCGGAACTTTGCCTCCCTAACAGCTCTACTGTAGGCCTCTCGGTTGTAAGCAAGATGCCCTGCTGCTGATGCACCCATTTGCAGATTATCAACGATGTCTTGCAGCCATTTTCGCCTTCGTCTTTCTCTCTTCCTTTTTCCTATTATGTACCCTCCCAAGACGGTCTTCTCTAAATTATCATGACGTTTAATATGTCCAAAATATTTAAATTTTCTCTGTTTAATCTCCTTTACTAGCCAGCCTTCTTCAATATCAAGTTCTTGTAGTAAGGATATATTTGTTCTTTTCCTGATTTCTGATTTGGTGCGGTGCACGCTAGGAGATTTGTTGAAATGCTGTGCAAAGTTGTTTTTCTTTCTTCCTAGGCGATCATCACGTCTAGATCTTTATGGATATAATTTTGTAGTAAATTTTACATCAAAATCATACATCTGATCTTTGTGGCTTATGGTTGTCTCATTTGTATTACAATATATTTGTGAAAATTTTGCAAATGAAATGTATAGAAACGAGTAAACTAAACATAAAAACTTTGAAAAAAAAACGTGTTCTGTGTTAATTTAACTTGAAGAAAGAAAATTTTAGAAACATAAAAAAGTTTAATCTACCTCGGTTTGAAACCATCTATACTCCTCTATGTTATCCATACTCCTCTATGTTATCCATATTCCTCTATGTTATCCATACTCCTCTATGTTATCCATACTTCTCTGTGTTATCCATACTTCTCTGTATTATTCATACTCCTCTATGTTATCTATATTCCTCTATGTTATCCATACTCCTCTATGTTGTCCATACTTCTCTGTGTTATCCATACTTCTCTGTGTTATCCATACTTCTCTGTGTTATCCATACTTCTCTGTGTTATCCATACTCCTCTATGGAGTAGAATGGTGGAGAGAAAATAAAAAGAAAACTGGGCAGTCTACTTATTCCACACAAGTTGCTACAGAAGGATTTTTAATATTTCCTGAGCACAGACAATAGATAACAAAGACCTACTTGCCCAATGTGAACTAGAAATACGCATGCGATAACAGAACAAAAAAGCTGGAAATGGACTGCTCACGTGCTCTGAAGAGACTTGTAGCAACATCGCTAAAACAGCCACGAGATGGACACTCGATGGGAAAAAAAGAGGCCGAACAAAGACTACCTGGCGGAGAACTGTAGAAGCGGAGATCAGTGACATGCTGCACAGCTGGGGCACAATACAAACAGCTGACCGCGGACTGTGAGCGGTGGACAGAATGTGTTGCTGATCTGCAAGACGCCACATCGGATACTAGGCGGTGATTGCTTAGTTGATAGCCGACCAAGGACATAGATGGATGGATGGGTATGAAACCAATTCAGCTTATAAACTCTCCACCCCACACCCCCCACCCCACCCCACCCGCGTCTCTCTCTCCACTCCGTATTTTACCTATACTGTTCAAAAAAAAAAAAGTAAAGCGACAAATACGATGTTGGGATTTAAACTGAAGTTTGCTGATCAGACAAGGGCAAATTTCCTGAAACGTTTACTTGGACATCAGCTTCACGTGCTGACCTGAATTGTATCAGCAGATGATTCATGGGCACAGACAAAACAGAATTTTTGACAATAAATCGTGACAGGTTCACGAGAATCCCGTGAAACTTACTGAACTCAAAACTCACTGACCATGTTATGGAATGCCTATAAAAGATTGACTCTCCTCGAATCAATTCATTTGAAAATTCAGTGTGCAAGTATGGTTCATCTCACTACAGAACAACGATTCATCATCATTGGATGTTTACTGATTGGATGGTCACAAAGTGTAATGGCCAGACAATTTAATGTGGTTAGAAGCACCATTAGTCGTCTTTGGAGACACGATTTCAAGAAACTTGCTCAGTTGCAGACTGGCCACGCAGTGGAAGACCCATAGTCACAACTCCTACCAAAGACCGCTTCATACGGCTGCGTCACCTCTAGAATCGACTTGGATCTGCGTCCTCAACAGTCCAGTCAATGACAGCAGCTCGTCGAAGTTCAGATAAAACAGTCAGAAACCGGCTGCACGACGCTGGTCTTTGGGCTAGAAGACCCTACAGAGGTCCTGTACTTACGGACCGGCATCGCCAGAACCGAATGCAGTGGACGAACCACCATCGTCAGTGGATCATTGCGAATGATTGGAGAAGGGTTTGGTTTGGTAATGAATCAGTCTTCCTGGTCCAGTGACATGATAGACGGAGAAGAGTTTACCGCAGAGTCCATGAGCACTACGCCCAGAACTGTGTAGATAAGGCTCCTCCACATGGTGGTGGAGGTGTACTGGTATTGGAACGATCATGTGAAGTGACCTGGTGCAAATAGAAGGACGCCTGAATGCCCAACAATGCGAAATGAAATTCTTCGTCCTGACGTCCTTCCACTTCTGGCTGCACCAGGGTCGATTTTTCAACAGGATAACACTCAATCTCATGTGGCACAACTTACCACCAAGTTCCTCGCTGACAACAACGTCCAGACCATTCCATGGCCATCCATGTCATCAGACATGAACCCAATAAAACACTTATGGGATGAACTCAACAGACAAGTCCGCCAGCGAGACGTGGCGCCAACCAATCTCCGACAGTTGTCTTTTGCACTGCGGGGAAGAGTGGGCAGCCATCCAACACCAACAGTTCAAACGGCTAATCGGATCCATGTCAAGGAGATGTCGTTCTCTGATACAGGCCAGAGGAGGCCATACACCTTACTGAAACAGAGGCCTCAGTCGCAAAGAATAAAAGTCCAAACCAAATTTAATGAACATCTTTTCATTGTTGATGATCTCAATGTAGGGACAATGGCTACGATCACTGACTAGTACAGTCACTGCCCGGAAGGAAAGCAATGGTAAACTATCTTCTGAAAATATGCCAAGAAACCCAAACAGGATGCATCAGTAGCAGGCCATCTTGCGCACAATCTACAGGCCTACAGGAGTGGTGTTAAGGTGGCAAAGTTCCACAAGGGACATGGAAATGAATTGTTAAATTCTTAAAGTTTGTTCATACCAAGGTTGAAACATTAATTCCGTAAAATAAAATTTTGATACAAGTTTGAAATTTGGTGTCCATTACGACTACAGCATTTTTTTTAACAGTATAGATTTTCAACCATTCCAAACACGGCTTTCAGTATTTATACAAACTAGTCACGCTAACTACGCCTTCTAAGTTGTATACAACAGATATATTTTAAAGAGTTCTCATTATGCTTTCTGAGAAAACTGGATCCACAAGCAGAACTGAAAACAAATATTAGTGTAGCCCCATTTTCCACGTCGGTTAATGCAGTAATGTAGGCAGAAACATCAGTACAGGAAAACATACAAGTAATTTGAAACGATCTGAAAACACAAAAAACACTAGCACAAAATCAGTTTCCTACATGACAACATTATAGAGGATGCCAATATTGCTGAAACCATACAAGCAATTAACACGAGAGAATGTACTTAACACAGACCACTGTTTCCCTTCTATTTCAAGCTATGCATGAAGCGCTTATAAGCAGACCGGTAGCTCTAACTTGCGTCAGTACATGTAAATGGACGGACAGCTATAAATTACTTCAGTGTCTGACACGTGACACACACGGATTTAAAATGTCCTTTTTTTCACTACTGGCTCCTGATTTGCTCACTGCATGACCTAGCAGGAGCAGGGATGAGAATGGAGAAGGCTAATTATAGGGGTTTTTTTGTTCATTGGTTCTCATAGTCTGCCGTATCGTCTCCTTGTGAGCCATGTGAAGATGCAGAGAGAGGGAAGAGACTGGCGAGGGGGGGGGGGGAGGCATCCAAACCAAGTGAGAGAGAGAAAAAGAGATTTTAGAGGGTGCTAGGGAGTTTGGCCTGTAAAGAAAGGGCTCCTTGCCAAAAGAAGACACTTTGAGACCTGGAAACTAGGCCCCTGGACTAGGTGCTCGTGTGTGTGTGTTCAGTTTAACAGTATAAATTATAAGCCCATTGTTTGCCTGCAGGATCTTTATCGGGCAGTAAATGCCGCGCATTATAGGGGAATCTATTTGATCAAATAGTCATTGTGAACATACGACATAATATAATACATATGTATCATTAGCCTTTGAAAATTGTAGACAAAGCATTTTTTAAACGTCAGGGAAAGAAAAAAACGTTATAAGAGAGGAATTTTTAAAAACTTTCCTTGCGTTGGTCACGAATGTCACTTAAGCTGATACTGATAAAAGAATGTAAAAAAAAAAGATTCTCATGGGGATTTAAGTAGTAATTTATCACCCAAAGTGGCTTTTTTCCAGAATTTACTTACTGGTTTATTTATTTTGTCGGATTCTTTATGTTATCCGCTGTAATACCACCGCTGTGGATCCTAACATTTAACAGACACAGCTTAAGAAATTAAAGTACTGAAACATAATCCTATCTCGTATTGCTTCATTTAACGAACTTTAGTTTTTTAAAAAAAAGGAATAATGTTGTTTTTTTATAATATATAAAGCCCCAACCATGTCATGCTATTTTCGATAGTAATAATCATTCAGGTCCAGAGTTTTGTTTTGTTTAGATGATACAGAAAAAAATTGCGAGATTTTTTTCCTTACTGCTCGCGGAGAATTATCTGATACATCCCAGTAAAGTAGCTAACAGGATGTTTGAAAAAACATTTGTTTTTATTTCTTATCTTATCTTTGTTTTGACGTATAGCAGTTATTTATGACATTATTGTAACTTGCACTTCTATGTCTCAGTTACACTTTTATACAAATAACTACATATTACACACACATACATACACACACACATATATATATATATCAGCGAAGAGCAGAACCTCTATCTTAATGCAAAGAAAACTAAATTGATGACAACTGACAAAACAAACAAGGCAACTGAAATATGTATCAATGAGGAAAAACTGGAAGAAGTGGAGAGTTTTGAATATCTTGGATCACTACTAACTAATAATGGAGATACAATGAGGGAAATTAAAAGGAGGACATCTATCGCTCTTCAGAAAGTAAAACAAATAAAGAATCTGTGGAGAGGAGCAGACAGAACCACAAAAATAAGATTTTTAAGGGCATGCATCTTTCCCATCGCAACATATGCCTGTGAGACCTGGACACTTAACAAAACAGCTGAGAAACACATAAATGCCTTTGAATGTAAATGCTACAGAAGAGTTCTCCAAATATCGTGGACACAAAAAAGAACAAATATATCTATACTACAAGAGCTTAATATTGAAGAAGGCTGGTTAGTGAAGAGGATTAAAGAGAGAAAACTGAAATATTTTGGACACATTAAACGTCATGATAATTTAGAGAAGACCGTATTGGAAGGATACATAATGGGAAAAAGAAAAAGAGGAAGACCAAGACGAAGATGGCTGCAAGACATCGTTGACGATCTGGAAATGGATGCAACAGCAGCAGGCCATCTTGCTCACAACCGAGAGGCCTACAGGAGTGCTGTTTGGGAGGCAAAGTTCCGCAAGGGACATGCAAATGAATGAATGAATGAATGAATATATATATATATATATTGTTCCTATAGTCAACCAAAAGTTCAATTTTTCCAGCATGAAAATTCGTATTTCGAATGTTCGTACAACAGAAAGAACATCTCCGTTGCTAAATGAAATAATTTTCAACTTGAGTCTAGTCATTTCCCCATATATTACGACATATAAAAGTTGCACATGTGATAGCAACAGAGCAGCAGGACATACAAGCTTTATCAGCAACAGGACATAAAAGCTTTATCAGCAACAGGACATAAAAGCTTTATCAGCAACAGGACATAAAAGCTTTATCAATCTGTCTTTTTCTTTGCGGGAAGAGCTGGCCTGGGGAAGGGGGGTTAGGTTGTAACATATCCTGTTCAGAAACCAGAGCCTACCCTTTAGTCCACGTGACACATCCTGAGGTTCACAACAGCTCGATGGGCGAGGTGCACATTAATCATAAAATCTTAGTCTTGGTGGAGCCTAATTGGAAGTCTGGAGGGCATTATTTCACATGCCTAATGAAAATCACGACAGTTTCCTGTCCGCTGCCATCATTATCTCTGGACAAAAGAGTAAAGATCTGTTCTACAGAATTTTACATCATAGAACTTACTGGCCCGGAAATATGGAGTCCAATTTTCTGTAATTCGTTGCTTGGAGGTATAAAGCTGATTGGCCATTAGTTACATCAGTGACTCGTATCTCTAACACATCAGCTTCCGAGCTGCGAGTCCGGGAACGTCTGGGGGTCATTGAAGAGCATTGTGGGGTGAGGAGTAGTTATGCAAATCTTGATATCATTTTTCTTTTACATGTTTTCCTACATAACAAAAAGCCCAAATTTTTGCAATACCAACATCAGAAAGGGGTTCTTTAAAAAAAAAACGTTATACTAAAGTGAAGGGAGAGTGCGTGCGAAAAGGGGACTATAAGATTGTGGGGGAGTATCCCATGACTTCCTCGAGTCACTAGGTGGGAAAGCAGTGGTACACAGTCCAGGTCTGGTCGCCAGGAACGGAACATACCGACCTTGATTTCCGGATGGAGTCACCGATTACTTTTTTTTTTTTCGAAAGAATTTTGTATTTGCGAAGTATTCATTTGTTTAGTGTAACATTAAGAAGTATTTAGTTGTTTAGTATACCATTAGGAAGTATTTAGTTGTTTAATGTAACATTGGAAGTATTTAGTTGTTTAGTGTATCATTAGGAAGTATTTAGTTGTTTAGTGTATCATTAGGAAGTATTTAGCTGTTTAGTGTATCATTAGGATGTATTTAGTTGTTTAGTGTATCATTAGGAAGTATTTAGTTGTTTAGTGTATCATTAGGAAGTATTTAGTTGTTTAGTGTAACCCTATGAAGTATTTAGTTGTGTAGTGTAACATTAGGAAGTATTCAGTTGTGTAGTGTAACATTAGAAAGTATTTATTTGTGTAGTGTAACATTAGGAAGTATTTAGTTGTTTAGTGTAACACTGGGAGATATTTAATTGTTTAGTGTAACATTAGGAAGTATTTAGTTGTGTAGTGTAACCTTTGGAAGTATTTAGTTATGTAGTGTAACCCTGTGAAGTATTTAGTTGTGTAGTACAAAACTGTTAAGTATTTAGTTTTATAGTGTAACAATTGGAAGTATTTAGTTGTAATGTAACAATGGAAAATATTTAGTTGTGTAGTGTAACAATGTCCAAAACATGAAACGCATATTTTAGCCATAACTTTGATATTCTATAGCTTTTTAAATTGAATGAATAAAATTTTCAAATTCCACACAATAATACACAAGAGTCTAAACAATCACTTGACAGTTTCTTGCATCTGTGTGACAAGAATTTGTTAGTCTCAGGGGTTCTTAAGTTAGTATGGTGTGTGGTCTCCGCTTACATCGATCAGCGACTGGCATCTCCTGGGCATAGATGCGATCAGATGTCTGATGTGCGCCTGTGGGATGGCTGCCCACTCTTCCTGGAGTGCCTGCCACAGATCACGACGATTGGCTGGAGAAACGTTTCGGCGACAAACACGTCTTTGAAGCTCATCCCATAGGTGCTAGATCGGATTCATGTCTGGAGACAGGGATGGGCAGGGAAGGGTGAGAATGTTGTTGGAAGTCAGGAACTGTGTGGTGGACGTTGCAGAATGGGGGTCTGGCATTGTCCTGTTGAAACACAGACCTTTTCGCAGCCAAAAATGGAAGGATATGGGGTCGAAGAATTTCATTGACGTATTGTTGCGCATTCAAGCCTCCTTCAGTCTTCACCAATGGACTCCTTCCGATGAAATTGATCATTCCCCATACCATTACACCTCCACCACCTTGCGGCGGAGCTTCATCAGCGCAGTTTTGGGCAAAACGTTCATTTGGCCTACAGTAGACCCTTCTTCGCATACCATGTCGGTGCAACAAAAAGGAAGATTCGTCACTAAACCAGACACGTCTCCATTGATTGTTAGTTGTCCATGGCCGATGCTGGTTGGCCCAAACAAGACGATTTTGGCGATGGCGTCTCGTTAAGACAGGACCTCGGTGAAGTCGTCGTGTCACCAGTCCAGCTTCATAGTCTATTCCGGACAGTTTGATCAGACACATGACGTCCTGCAAGCAATGGCTGGGCAATTGAGGAAGGTGTTTTAAACCTGTTTCTGAGGTGATGAACCAGAATAAAGCCATCATCAGCTGCTGTTATCACCCTGGGTCGTCCCCTGCGGTGCCGGTCTTCAGCTGAGCCAGTGGCATGGAAACGGTGCCAAAGTCGGCTGCTGGTACTCTGCTGCACGTTTAAATGCCTGGCAAGCTGACTTTGACTTTCTCTGTTTGCAGGCGACCAATAGCAATGTTTCGTAAATATTGCGATAGACGCGCCATAATTGTCTGCTTGAAAATTAACAGAATTTGTTTGTGTAACCTCATCCTTTTATAGGGTTTCATTTGCATTGGAAGTGAGTTGTGCTCACCACAAAAATCACGACTTTTCCATAAACGCAACGTGAGTTATGGTAAAAAAAAATGCGTGATTAGCAAGGGCAGCTACTGCGTCCTGACTATACACGAGAATAGCAAAATTCACGCTAAATCATGGACCTGACATCTTGGTGAGAATTTCTGATTTGGTTTGAGATACCCAGGAAAAAAATTTTGTCATAATATATAAAAAAAAAGAAGCTTATATAAGCTATGCGTTTCTTCTTTTTTTTCACAGTAATTTAGTTGTGTAGTGTAACATTTGGTTGTTTGTTGGAATATGTAAATAAAATCGAATTTGTGTTGACATATCAGAGACTCAGAGAATGAAGAAGATAGAATACCTCAAACGTCGACCATGGTTAAGATTGTGAAAATGACGTACCTGGAGTCTGGAGTGGCCCGTGAGGAGGGCCTGAGGACAATCTTTGTGTGACAGGGACGTGCTTGAAGAGGATGTAAGTTTTGGGAGCTTTGAACGCCCGGAAGGAGGTGGGATATGTTGAGCGAAGTGAAGAGATAGAAAGTCTCATGTCTTGTATTCAGTGCGTTGATGGCGTTGATGAATTCTGAAGGTGCATCCAAACCTTTCATGTTGATAAAGTATTTTTATATGCTGCATGTGTGACACCAATAATAGGCATGTATGTACGCCATATATTGCTCAAGTGGAGTCCTGATTTCCTCTGCGTGGTAATAATTATTGTTATTGTAATATATATTATGTTTGTTGTGTAATTTATTGTGAAATGGTGATTACTGGTTTACGGGGAAGTTATCTGGGAAGGAGAAGCGGGTATGTCCCTCTCCTGGCCGACTTTATGTCAAAGTAATTGTTTGTTTTGATGCGGTTTTTTGTTTTTTTGTCCCGATGTGATTTTTTTTCATGTTGGCTCGGCCATCAATTCTGGTCACGCAGACTATGTCATGATGTGTTATTCTTTTGATTCCTCTTGAAGGACTCCGAGCTAATACCTCATGGCCTTTGGTAGTGACTGTTTAACTTAGAGTATGTTTCTTGAAGGTATGAAAGCGCGCTTCATGTGTATTTGTAGAGAGAGCCCGGATTTCAAGTGGAACAAAGTAGAATGACGGTGCGGTTCGTGTAAATTAATGTGGTGAAGTCTACTAACTGTAAATTAATGTAAAGTCTACTAACTCTATTAAAGAACTCGCCGTTGTGTACAGAATGCATGATGAATGACAGAGGGGAAGGGAGAGCCTGTCCTGCCTCACTAAACGAGAATCTTGAATGTGTAGAGGAGTAGCACAGTCCAGTGCGAAGTGACTTTACGAGACGGCCGTTCAGGACAATGCGGTGTTAAACTCAATAATTAGAACAAAGAAGCTGACACAATACTCCCATAAGAAAGAGAGGAGCCGTCTTAACAGTATTGTAGGCCCTGGGCAAAGGAATACACAGGGGCCCCCAACCACCCATTCACGGGAATACAAAAAAAAAGGTCACTAGGCCTAGGTTTCTACAACTTCCAAATATTTTTGTTACTCTGTGTCCTAAGATTCTTTAGGGTGGAATGTACATTTTAATGTTGCTTCTGTTTGGTGTATCTGAAAGATTCTTGACCGTGACTTAACTTTAATCCCTTTTTTTTTTGTTATTGTATGAGTGAATTCAAACTGATAATCAACATTTGTGAATTCAAACTGATAATCAACATTTGTGAATTCAAACTGATAATCAACATTTGTGAATTCAAACTGATAATCAACATTTGTGAATTCAAGCTGATAATCAACATGTGTGAATTCAAACTGATAATCAACATTTGTGAATTCAAACTGATAATCAACATTTGTGAATTCAAGCTGATAATCAACATTTGTGAATTCAAACTGATAATCAACATTTGTGAATTCAAACTGGTAATCAACATTTGTGAATTCAAACTGATAATCAACATTTGTGAATTCAAACTGATAATCAACATTAAACATAAACTCACCACGGGGGAGGGGGGGGCATGAAATGAGACGGTCTAAGCTAGTCACAGTCTGATGTGTCGACTTTTATCATGAGAGCAGGGCCCTATGTTTTTACTCAAACTGGCCATTATTTCACAAACACACACACACGCACACAGAAGAGTTATACTCACAATATTTGAATCTTGGGGCCCCCTGAGCAACTGCCTAGTATGCGCATGCGTTAAGATGGTGCGGCATGAGGATTGCGAAGAATTATTTTACATTTAAAAGCCCGCGATTTGAAAAACTATGACAAGCATTGGCCTATAGCGTACAGTCTGTCTGTCATTATATATCTTGATTTAACGTTGTCTGCTACATAAGATCACTTATTAGTCATCAGTTTTATTGAATATGCACTGTCTCTTATAAGATCGTCTAGCGAGTTAATAATGATATTGACTATACGCTGTCTCCTACAAGATAAGCTGATGGATTACTAGTGACACGAGAGTAAAAAAACAGTAGACACTTTAGACACGAGAGTAAGAAAATAATAGACAAAACATTTTAGACACGAGAGTAAGAAAATAATCTCTCTCTCTCTTTCTCTGAACCTTAAGTGCCCAGGGCACATGGGGCTTCCACAAGGGTTTTCCACATATGCCTGTCCTTCGCCTTTTTTTCTGCTCTTGCCCAGGTGAGCCCTCTATTGCTCAACATCCTTTCTGTTGTTCTTCTCCATGTCTCTTTTGGTCTACCCTTACTTCTGTTCCCCTGTGGTGTCCACCTCAGTGCTATTTTTGGTAGTGAGTTGTCAGTCATAATAGACAAAACATTTTAGACACGAGAGTAAGAAAATAGCACACAAAACATTTTAGACACGAGAGTAAGAAAATAATAGACAAAATATTTTAGACACGAGAGTAAGAAAATAGTAGACAAAACATTTTAGACACGAGAGTAAGAAAATAGTAGACAGAACATTTTAGACACGAGAGTAAGAAAATAGCACACAAAACATTTTAGACACGAGAGTAAGAAAATAGTAGACAAAACATTTTAGACACGAGAGTAAGAAAATAGTAGACAAAACATTTTAGACACGAGAGTAAGAAAATAGTAGACAAAACATTTTAGACACGAGAGTAAGAAAATAGTAGACAAAGCATTTTAGACACGAGAGTAAAAAAAAGTAGACGAAACACTTTAGACACGAGAACAAGAAAAACAGTAGACAAACATTTTAGACGTAAAATTGAGAAAGAGAATAAAGACAACTGGATCCACTCACTCCAGTAGGAAGAGCTAGCACAGAGAAGGCAGCGCGCTATCAAGTGGGCCATCAAGCTTGTTGCTCGTGCTGCCGATGTGCATAGTTCGAGTCACATTCATTATCTTCCTAATTTCCTTTGTGAGAGATAAGAGAAATGAAGACTGCTCTACAACTGCTTGTAGTAAAGAAACTAGTTGGAGGTGTGTGGTTCAGTTTTACAAAAAGATAGGAGGGAGGTAAGCCGGCAGAAACAAGATTGACAGGAAGTAAGATGAGTACGTATAAATGAAGAGCATTCATTCATTCATTAACATGTCCCTTGAGGAACTTTGCCTCCTGACCAGCTCTCCTGAAGGCCTCTCGGTTGTAAGCAAGACGCCCTGCTGCTGAAGCGTCCATTCGCAAATCATCAGCAATGTCTTGTTGCCATTTTCGCCTTAGTCTTCTTCTAATCTTTTTCCCATTATGTACCCTTCCAAGACTGTCTTCTCTAAACTCTCATGACGTTTAATATGTCAAAAATAAGTTATCTCTGTTTAATCTTCTTTACTAACCAATCTTCTTCAATATTACATTCTTGTAGTATGGATATACTTGTTCGTTTTGTGTGTGTGTGTGTGTGTGTGCGCGCCCATGATATGTGTAGGATCACACACAAAAACAACATAACATATAAAAACATGAACAATTTTAGATGAAACATTAAAACACTTAGCTTTTTTCATATCATCCTTATAAGAAAGACGGGCAAAAACAGCATTTGTATATGTATGTGGTCCTTGAAAAAGGCGTTTGCCGAAATATTGGATTGTTGTATGTTCTTCATTTACACATGCTCATCTTACTTTCTGCCCTTCTTTTTTCTGCCCGCTTTTCTCACTCTTTCTATCTTATTTTGTAAAACTGACCCATACACCTCCATCTGCTGTATTACTATTCTTCTTTCTGTGGAGCCTAAAGTGCCTTGTCTACTATTTCTCGCTGCTGACCATAAAACATTGTGCTCTCTCTCTCTCTCTCTCTCTCTTTCTCTCTCTCTCTCTCTCTCTCTCTCTCTCTCTCTCGCACAAAAAGAAGAAGAAAGCGCTGATTAAGTCATTGACTAAAAGATCCTATTTAAGTCTGAAAGAACATTTCTTTCAGAAAGAACCGCAGAACTTTTCTTTTCAAAAATTACTAGCGAAATCATCTCGCCTTCTTCTGGAAGTCTGATTGGAGACTGGAATACGAATTGCCTTTTTCATGTGGAAACTATTTTAAAACGATAAATTGATAAAATAAATCTTGAGAGAAATTCAGGAGTCATCAGCTGAAGTTTCATCGTCTCCATCATGGCGATCAAGGTTAACAGATATAATGAATTTAAGAGTGGAGTGGAACAAGAGATAAAGGATAAAAATTGATGAACAATATGTAAGAAATGTAGAAGCGGTGGGTGAGTGGGAGAAAGTGAAGAAAAGTTTCAGGATAAATCTCTACCCACGGAGACGCACGGATGAAGAGAAAACTCAAAGTAAAATTAATTCTGTACTTTTAAACAGAGAAGCAAAATGAAAGCTTTACTGGCATCATGTAAGAATTTTAGTGAACTTTTATTCTGCGTGGGTCTTTTTTTTTTCTTTTTTGTGTTAAATCAGAGCAAGTTTCTGGTTCGTTGCACTGATCTCCGTGTTCTGCTCTGCTTTCACCTTTTTCTTTTTTCTGTGAGTCATGTGTGCTCTGGATGTCGGTGTGTCCGGCCTTGCAGGCAGATATTTCACTCTTTGTGGAGGCTGTTTTCAATGGCATTGTGATGTAGGTTCTCATTTTCATAGGTTCTCATTTTCATAGGTTCATAGGTTCTCATTTTCATAGGTTCTCATTTTCACAGCTGACCAAGTGTAGGGCGCCGGTGGCAGGTTGACATATCCCCAGACCCCGTGGTCTGAGGGAACTCACTGTCCGCTAGCCAAGTCATCCACTCTCTGGACTATCTGTTGTTGCTGTCGTGTGTTATGTTAGTTGCCTGTAGAAGTTCCAAAGTATCATTTCGCTGATGGGCACTATGGGTCATGGTAATAACAAAAGCCAAGTTTTTTTGTCTTCAGTCTTGGCCATTATTTTCTCCTTGGATTGACGCAGACACCCCCCTCCCTTCCCCCTCCCCCCACCCCTACCATGTAACTTTCTTAGGCCTTTGAACAGTTCCTTTTAGTCCTTGTGGGAGAAAGAAACATCTGATAAATCCCCTTATGTTTGTACCCGTTTCCCAGTTTTGTTAAACCTAGTGGTATAACAGAATTATTTTAATTCTGTTCTTTATTCTATCTAATATAATTCAGGGTAAATTCGGTATTTTTACTAACTCATTAAATCCCTTATTTAATTATGACGTAGATTGTTGGTGTAAAGGAAGGTCAGTCTTGACACTTTAAAAATCCAGAGATTTATGATCATGTTTGATGAACTTTACTTTGACATGTTTTTTTTACTCAAGCTTAGTTAAGACCTTGGAAAATCTCGGGGAGTAGCGAATTTTATCCCTACATGTTTTTATTGAAAGGTAAAATTGGAGTCTCCAGTTTGTTTTTTCACTGTAGGTCGTTTTTGGACGTTGAAATCCCGAGATTTTGACTGAACTTTCTCTAAACTTGTTTTTATGGCCAGCTAAAATTAGATTATTTTTCAGAGACTAGTCCAAAGTCTTAAACAGGCGATTTTCAAAGTTTAGACTTTCTCGTGGACGAAATTTCACGAAAATAGGAAAGTAGAAATTGTTGATGATATTTAAATGCTGAACTTTTACGTAGAATTATTATTGATTATTGTTTAGACGGAGATTAGAATGTGGGATTAGGATAGAATATAGAAGTGTGAGAATCATAGTGACAGGCTTGTGATTAGTGATTTATGTAATTATACTGAGTAAGATTTTTGATAGATAGTTGACAGATTTGATATCATTATCGGTTAGAAAGTGTTCTAAGAAATTGTGTAGTAATTTGTGATGGAATGTGAGCTGAGTTTTCCTTCCATGGATCCAGGTATGTTTACTTGTAACTGAAGAATGTAACATTAGTTCTTTTGAAGCATTGTACTACTTATAAGGTCCGATACTTGTGTTATTTTCTTACGGATCCATAGAAAGGCTTCTTGTGAGAATGTAAGTTGGCATTTATGTCCATTCATGCTGTATGTCTGATAGGTGGTCTGAGTGTGAGTGTAGTGTTGTATGTCTGGCAGTTGGTCTGAGTGTGAGTATAGTGTAGCTTACTCCTTCCTTATATTATATGGCGAACAAGCTCTCGTCAAGGGTAGAGGTTGTTTGTTCATTTATTACAATCAGTATTCTTCGTCCTCACTGATCATCGCCCATTCTTTTCATAATAAATACGCAGTTTATTTGATTCCATAAAATTCGGGTATCAGTGGTCTTCAAACTGTTGTATTGTCTGTTTACCTGTACATTTAGAGTCTGAGAATTTAAGTTCGTTGAAAATCTATTATATTTGTAAGGTACTAAGACCTCATTTAGATAACTAGTACGGTGGCCTCCCTTCCGACAGAATTTTCCAAAATTTTTTCTTTGGGATTGTTTTTATATCAGCTTCTGCAGAAATCAGTGTCTCTTTATGTAACTTTTCATGAATTCTTAAAATCAATATTTCTTTATGTAACTTTTCATGAATTCTTAAAATCAATATTTCTTTATGTAACGTCTAATGTTTTCATTAGACCAATGTCTCATTATTTAACTTACAAAGCAGTCTCTTCCCAAACATTTAATGTTTTCATCAATAAAGTATGCTACATTATAAAGTATGTTACATTATAAAGTATGTTACATTATAAATGCACGTCTTTGACGCTGGTGACGCTAAAGAAACCATAGTATAATAGTTTGTACTGAACTAGCAGTGCAAGAACGATATGCCACAGATAAGTATTCTTTCTGACTACCTGTACACACAGCGCCGGAGCACCTGATAAACTGTCCGACAATTCTGAGAAGCTCCATGCAATATCTTAAAGCCTACTGAAGTTAATGGCGCTGAACAAACGTTGTCATTTAGCCAGTCTTCAGCTGTTGGTAAATCAGACAATCTCACGGGAAACACACATCGAAACCTATGAAAGTGTCAACATACCAAACGCGATTTAAAATTTCGACTTCAATTCCGGTTAGACTGTGTTGCAATGAATAGAAGCTATCAGCAAACACGTCTCTCAATGCAGGAAAGACAAGGACCTTGACAGCAACGAAATGAGACAAATCCATTCATTGAGAACAAGGCAGTGTCCTCTAGCTGTCTCCCATACAGCTCTTGGGCCACTTATCCCATGAAGTACAATATTCAAAGACTGGGGAATATCCTGGGGGTTATTTGGTGAAACATTAATGGATCCATCTTAGAAAGTTCAGAAACTTGAAGAAATTTGCGTGTAGTCTTGAACAATTTGCAGGGTCGACATATAACCCAGCGCATCGAACCAATGAATTATGTAAGCAGAGCTTTCACTTCTGTCCCCTCGCTGAAACGAGCACTTTTCTACAAATCCCGAAGAGGAAATTCCATGAAATCGATGTTACTCTGCTTCAGACAGATTTTGATGTAACTTTGCTTTAGACTTTGCTCTAAGCAGATACATTCAATGATTGCCTAGATGAGAAAGACAAGTCCTTGACCAGTTGTCATAAATTTTGTAGAACTTCCATTAGTGTTAACATGTAACAGGACAGTTCTTTTGTTAGATCCTGTACACTTTCAAATTATGAGAAGATACGTTTATGAGGTAGCCAGCCAGAAGTTAATATTGTAACCAATGAAGTTAATATTGTAACCAATGAAGTTAATATTGTAACCAATGAAAGAAGATCTGCAATGCTTGGTCTTTTCATGCTGTGCTCAAAGATATGGGATTACAAGGGAAGCGTCGTTGATTTATTTGATCCTCTGTTATTTGGTTGAATGGAATAACAAAATCGTTGAAAGAATACTCAACGTATGAAAGACACGTGAGCACAATACAAGTAATCATCAATAGTAATATCACGATATAAGTGAGCATCAATAGTAATATCACCATGCAAGTGAGCATCAATAGTAATATCACCATACAAGTGATCACCAGTAGTAATACCACCACACTAGTAACCACCACTACTGACAACATCACACAAAGAACTGCCATACTGATGCAACCATACTATATATTGCTACTAATGACACGTCATATAAGTAACCACCAAAGCTGACACCACCATACAATTAACCAGCAGTGCTGACACCACCATACAAATAACCACCAGTGCTGACATCACCATATAACTAACCACCAGTCCTGATATAACTATACAACTAACCATCAGTACTGACATCACCATACAACTAACCACCAGTACTGACACCACCATACAACTAACCACCAATGCTGACATCACCATGCAACTAACCACCAGTGCTGACACCACCATACAACTAACCACCAGTGCTGACACCACCATACAACTAACCATCAGTGTTGATACCATCACCCAAGCAACCACCAGACAGTTAACTCCAAACAAATAACCATGTTAAAACATTCAAATCGAGAAATGAAACAAAATTGCACTTGATCAGTGGTTCTTAACTTGGGGTCCCTGGACTTCCAGGGGGTCGACGGAAGGAGTTTTGAAACTCCACAGACCAGCAAATGAAGTGACTGGAGTTAAAGAAAATACGAGGGGAGTTCAGAAAATAATGCACCACATCGTTTTTCTCAGGAGCTATTTATTCAAAAAGCATGAAATTTATAAATCTTATACATGGACATGTCATGCAAATATCGTTCAATATAATCCGTATCAACTTGTACAGCTTTACGCCAGCGCGAAACAAGTGCATGTATTCCTAGCCCGTACCAGATTTTATCTCGATTATGTAGCCATTTCTTCGCTGTATGAATCACTCCTTCGTCATCTTCAAATCTTACCCTTCGAAGTACATCTTTAAGTGGACCAAACAGATGGAAATCCTAGGGTGCCAAATCGGGGCTATAGGGTGGAAGGGGTAGTACAGTCCAACCCAATTTGGTGGTTGCTTCCCGTGTTGCCAGACTTGTGTGAGGGTGCGCATTGTCGTGAAGGAGAAGCAGGTCTGCAGAATTTTGTGTGGCCGAACTCTGCTAAAACATTGACTGAGCTTTTTACATGTCTTAATGTAAGCTAGCCAAGTGATTGTCTCTCCTATTGGCATAACATCCACAAGAATTACACCTTCAATGTCCCCAAAAGACAGTGATCATGACCTTTCTAGCTGATTGCTGGTGATTGCGGATGATGCCACTCTATTGACTGTCTTTTTGTCTCAGGTTCAAAATGATGTGCCCAGGTTTCGTCACCTGTTACGATCTTAGCCAAAAAGTTCAGAAGAAACTGATTTCCTTTGCAATCGATGGTCATTTGTGAGACTTCGAGGAACCCATCTTGCGCAAACCTTAGAAAATCCGAGAGCTTTTATAACAGCATTTGCACTACCATTGCTGACTGACAGCTTTAAGGCCAGTTGGTGAGTAGTGATACGCCTATCAGTAATAATAATGCCTTCAGCGCATTTCAACATTTCTGCCTTGGTGGCTGTGGCAGGACGTCCACAGCGCGGCCGATCATGCAACTCCTTATCTCAACTTACTGATTCTTTGATTATCTGAACCCAGCGACTGACTGTACTCCTATCGACTGCGAAACTTCCATACACATCACATAGACTCTTGTGAATATTCACAACAGTTTCATTCTCTGCAACAGGAAATTCTATCACAATTCGCTGCTTATACCGAAAGTTTCTAATACGCTCCATTTCAACAGTTAGGTCAGCCATATTCTTTGGCCGGTTGCGGTGCAATTTGGTTCACATAATCGGCACATGCCATATTTAATATGTGCTAAATTTCATGCTTCTATCTTCTTATCAGCTGAAAAAAATAGATGTCGTACATTACTTTCTGAGCGCCCCTCGTATTAACATCATCTGAATTCTATCTTTTGCTTTATGAATGGTACAAAACTGTTCTTAGACTGAAAAGGGGGGTTCAAGGCCAAAGAAATGTTGAGAACCACTGAAGCAAACCAAAGCTGAACGAACGATAGAAACTATTCATTTAGATGCAAGCTAGTACAGGAAATAAATATGCCTTTAGGGACAAAGATTCCATGAACTATTAATTTCAACATGAAGTAGAAAGTTACACTGAAATTATCGAAAAACCCACTTAATTGCAAAACTTTCTTTCGATGACAAAGAAGATTATAAAACAAGAAGTCAAACATGTAAGATAAACATGGACACAAATAAGTAATGATGTATATCAGTGTAATGAAGAATAATAGAGACGGGGTAGGAGAGAGGAGAATTGCAAACAGTAACATCAGGAAAAATGGAATTAAAACTTAAATGTCTCTCTGACATTCAAGCTGTACGGGGTTGTAAACCAACATCAGTGGTTCCCAAGATGAGGATAAAGGGGCGCCAAGCAGATGATAAAATTTTCATTAACATTTTACAGTGCACCCACAGCAATGGAGGTAGGTCAAGGTAACACTGTTTTTCCGGATGCAAAGACGCTGTCAGATTTAGCAATCAGCGACCGCAGCTGATATGCTTAAGTCAAAGTTGGTGAAATATAGTTTATATGCTGGGGTCAAAGTTAGTGAACCATAGCTGATATGCAGGGGTCAAAGTTGGTGAACTATAGCTGATATAGTGGGGTCAAAGTTAATGAACCATAGTTGATATGGTGGGATCAAAGTTAGTGAACCATAGCTGATATGGTGATGTCAAAGTTGGTGAACCATAGTTGATATGGTGGGGTCAGAGTTGGTGAACCATAGCTGATATGGTGGTGTCAAAGTTGATGAACCATAATTGATATGGTGAGGTCAGAGTTGGTGAACCATAGCTGATATAGTGGCGTCAAAGTTAATGAACCATAGCTGATATGCTGGGGTCAAATTTAGTGAACCATAGCTGATGTGCTGTTATGAAAGTTAGTGAACTGTAGCTGATATGGTGGAGTAAAAGTTAATGAACCGTACCTGATATGCTGGCGTCAAAGTTAGTGAACCATAGCTGATATGGTAGCGTCAAAGACAGTGAGCCATAGCTGATATGGTGGGGTCAAAATTAGTGAATGAAAGCTGATACAAGGGCGTCAAAGTTAGTGAACCGTAGCTGATATGCTGACGTCAATGTAAGTGAACCATAGCCGATGTGCTGGCGTCAAAGTTAATGAACTATAGTTGATGTGCTGACGTCATATTTAGTGAACCTTAGCTGATATGGTGATATGGTTAAGCGTAAAAGTTAATGAACCACAGCTGATATACGTAGCTGATATCGTGGCGTCAAAGGTAGTGAACCATAGATGGCATGGTTGCGTCAATGTTAGTGAACCATAGCTGATATGGTGGCGTCAAAGTTTGTCAACTATAGCTGATATGGTGGCGTCAAAGTTTGTCAACTATAGCTGATATGGTGGCGTCAAAGTTTGTCAACTATAGCTGATATGGTGGCGTCAAAGGTAGTGAACCACAGTTGTCCAGGACTCCGTACCACTTCGCCGCTGGTACTTAACCTGACTAAAGGGACAGGGATCGCCACAGTCCCATGGTGGTGGAGTCTGTTTAAGAAGCACTTCCCACTCTCTGGTTTTTAGCTTTACTCATGTACTGAAGAACGTTGCTGTCGCAACTCTCTCCCAATCTGACGCCATGCAGTACATCAGCATCTTCACTGTACTGGCTGCAAAGAACACCACATCGTAGTTCCAGTGAAACAGAAGAACAAGAACAAGAAGAAGAGCAAGAAGAAGAAGAAGAAGTTGAAGAGCAAGTACAAGAACAAGAACAAGAACAAGAAAAAAAGAACAAGAAGAAGAAGAGCACGAACAAGAACAAGAAGAAGAACAAGAAAAAAAGAACAAGAAGAACAAGAAGAAGAGCACGAACAAGAACAAGAAGAAGAGCAAGAACAAGAACTAGAAGACTGTTGTGTCATAAAACCACCTAGGGGATGCGATATTAGTGCCCATATTTCCTTGATCTGTCAGCATACACTAGAGGGTGATGTGGTCAGCCGCATGCCTGGCCGTCTTTCCTCTCCTCAGCCTTAGAAAAAAGCCATGTATTCATTTCTACAAATGGTTAACTGGGGTGCCCCCAACCGGATTCGAACCATCAACTTTCGCAGTGAGAAACTGGCGTTAGCCAACCCTAGCACACCCTAGGTGTCTGAAAATATATAGTAGATATTATACGTTTGAAAACTTATAGTAGATATTATACGTTTGAATCATAAACATTTGAAAACATATAGTAGATACTGTACAAAGACGAGACTCACCGTAGCACACTGAATAAATGAGACCGTCAGTATATTAACGGAAATAAAAGTACTCATGAGAAGAAAAAGTTATCTCATGTTATGCTAGAGGTGAAAGCAGGCGTATGGAAAGCGGTTCAGATACGTATGTCACAGTTCAGAAGAGTCTCATTCAAAATATGTGCCCTGGAGTGCTTCTCAAGGTCACGTGGACGTCGTTAGTCGTCTTTATAGTGGTAGTAACACTCGCCTCAAGGTTAGTGGCGTTCTGTTCAGTTGTTTTTTTTTAATATTAACATTTGACTCGTGCATGAAACGTAATGTCAAACTAGAAAACGTAATATCAAACTAGAAAACGTTATGTCAAACTAGAAAACGTTATGTCACACTAGAAAACCTAATGTCAAACGAGAAAATGCGATGTCAAACTAGAAAACGCAATGTCAACTAGAAAACGTAATGTCAAACTAAAAATGAAATGTCAGAATGAGAGTACACAAACTCTGGAGAACTTCCTGCGGGCGCTTTCTAAGCCGTTCACGATCACAGGTTTTTTTTTGTTGTTGTTTTTCTTGTTTTTGTTTTATTCACAGCTTGGATCAAGATAATGTTTCCATATCTAAGTTTTAGACATTTTCTATATCTAAGTTGTAGACATCTTCCATATCTAAGTTTTAGACATCTTCTATATCTATGTTGTAGACATCTTCCATATCTAAGTTTTATACATCTTCCATATCTAAGTTTTAGACATCTTCCATTTCTAAGTTTTAGACATCTTTTATATCTAAGTTGTAGACATATTCCATATCTAAGCTGTAGATAACATTTATATTTTCGAGCGACCATGAAAGATTAAGCATTGTGAAAATAAGATATTTTCTTCTTCTTCTTCTTCTTCTCTCTAGAACTGCAAGCTAGTGTTCTTTTCAACCGATGCAATGAAGATGTTGAGACACAGCGTCGTGTCGCATTGGGAGCGGGTTATGGTGGCTATTTTTTCAGTCCTGGAACGGAGTTAAAAAGCAGGGCGGGGGTGCAGTTCTTCTTTAGCCGGTCCACCACCTTGGGGACTACGGCGACTGCTGTTCCGTTAGCCAAGCAAGGCCTATTACAACAGAGAGGCGGGGCAGGGTCTTGGTTAGCTATGGTTCTCTGACTGCCAAATCATCACGGGTCCTCACACAAAACTCAGACAGTCCTTCTTCTTGCTCGTCAGAAGTTATCGAGTTCCTTTTTTTTCTTTTTTTCGGCCTCGAGATTATCTTTTTTTTTCAGGACACCTCTCCCTCTCGCTCTCTTTCTCTCTCTCCCTTCTCTCTCTCTCGCACTCTTTCCCTCTCTCTCTTCTCTCTCTCTCGCTCTCTTTCTCTCTCTCCCTTCTCTCTCTCTCGCTCTCTTTCTCTCTCTCCCTTCTCTTTCTCTCGCTCTCTTTCCCTCTCTCTCCCTTCTCTCTCTCGCTCTCTTTCTCTCTCTCCCTTCTCTCTCTCGCTCTCTTTCCCTCTCTCTCCCTTCTCTCCCTCTCGCTCTCTTTCTCTCTCTCCCTTCTCTCTCTCGCTCTCTTTCCCTCTCTCTCCCTTCTCTCTCTGTCGCTCTCTTTTTCTCTCTCCCTTCTCTCTCTCGCTCTCTTTACCTCTCTCTCCCTTCTCTCTCTCTCGCTCTCTCTCCCTTCTCTCGCTCTCTTTCCCTCTCTCTCCCTTCTCTCTCTCGCTCTCTTTCCCTCTCTCCTTCCCTTCTCTCTCGCTCTCTTTACCTCTCTCTCCCTTATCTCTCTCGCTCTCTTTCTCTCTCTCCCACTCTCTTTCCCTCTCTCTCTCTTCTCTTTCTTTCTCTCGCTCTCTTTCTCACTCTCCTTTCTCTCTCGCTCACTTTCTCTCTCTCCCTTCTCTCTCTCACTCTCTTCCCCTCTCTCTCCCTTATCTCTCTTTCGTTCTCTTTCCTTTCTCTCTCCCCTTTCTCTCTCTCTCGATCTCTTTCCCTCTCTCTCCCCTTTCTTACTCTTACTCTTTCTCTCTCTCCCTTCTCTCTCCCTCTCTTTCTCTCTCTCCCTTCTCTCTCTCGCTCTCTTTCTCTCTCTCCCTTCTCTCTCTCGGTCTCTTTCTCTCTCCCTTCTCTCTCTCGCTCGCTTACTCTCTCTCCTTTCTCTCTCTTTCTCTCTCCCTTCTCTCTCTCCCTCTCTTTCTCTCTCCCCTTCTCTCTCTCGCTCTCTCCCTTCTCTCTCTTTCTCTCTGCCTTCTCTCTCTCTCGCTCTCTCTCCCTTCTCTCTCGCTCTCTTTCTCTCTCTCTTTTCTCTCTCTCTCGCTCTCTTTCTCTCTCCCTTCTCTCTCTCACTCTATTTCTCTCTCTCCCTTCTCTCTCTCGCTCTCTTTTTCTCTCTATCTTCTTTCTCTCGTTCTCTTTCCCTCTCTCTCCCTTCTTTCTCTCTCGCTTCCCCCTCTCTTTCCCTCTCTCTGCCTCTCCCCCCCCCTCTCATTTAAAAAATATATATATTTCGTGTTTTTGTACATTTTATGTCAAACATCCTGGAGTGATGACCTGCTCTGTGACAATGTACATACTTACTTGAAGTGGGACATTTCTCAACCTTGTTTTTTGTTTTCAAATTTACCTGCACAAACACCTGAGTTAGAATAGTACAGTGTGTAGATATCTAACAGTTTCGCTTGTTACCACAATTATTGTTGAATTAGTTTTGTTTGCTTTCTGGCTTAAATTAGACTAGATATATATAATTACTGCCTTTACACCAAAGATCTACTGGATGACATATCAAACTTTCGAAAATAGGAGTAAATTTTGCAACAATAAGAATATATATGTTCTCATATTAACATTTAACGTATGGAACTTGTAACTAGCGAGAAAAATATGTCTGCGATGCTCTCATAAATCTTCAAAATTGCAAGGAAACAAAACTTACGACTTAATATTTTTTTTGTTAAAAATAAATTCTGATCAATTATTTGTAATATTTCAATTTGTTTCGTTAGAACCAAGTCAGCGTTGTCACGTGGTTTCATATTTTTACGCCTTTCAGTTTCATCGAAGGCGATAACTACGATACACTAATTAGTTGAGCGCTTTACGGAAGTTCCATTCCAACATCACCTGCTCATTATCTCCCCTGTTCATCATGGAGGGCAGTCCTGTTCTGGTAATGCTAATGAGCTTAACTAACAGCACGTCAAACAGAAGTGGAAACAATACGGAATATACAGTGGGCGATGCTGGAAACAAGTAGGTGAATGTAAAATGTACCATTCATCCGTTCATTCATTTGCATGCCCCTTGCGGAACTTTGCCTCCCTAACAGCACTCCTGTAGGCCTCTCGGTTGTGAGCAAGATGGCCTGCTGCTGATGCATCCATTTGCAGATCATCAACGATGTCTTGCAGCCATCTTCGCCTTGGTCTTCCTCTCTTTCTTTTTCCCATTATGTACCCTCCAAGACGGTCTTCTCCAGGCTTTCATGACGTTTAATGTGTCCAAAATATTTAAGTTTTTTTTTAAAAATCCTCTTTAGTAGCCAACCTTCTTCAATATTAAGTTCTTGTAGTATGGTTTTATTTGTTCTTTTTTTTTGTCCATGATATTTGAAGAACTCTTCTGTAGCATTTACATTCAAGGGCATTTATATGTTTCTCAGCTGTTTTGTTAAGTGTCCAGTCTCACAGGCATATGTTGCGATGGGAAAGATGCATGCCCTTAAAAACCTTATTTTTGTAGTTCTGTCTGTTCCTCTCCACAGATTTTTAGTTGTTTTACCTTCTGAAGAGCGATATATGTCCTTCTTTTAATTTCCCTCATTGTATCTCCATTATTAGTTAGTAGTGATCTAAGATATTCAAAACTTTTTCCAATTTTTCCTCATTGATACATATTTCAGCTGCTTTCTTTGTTTTGTCAGTTCTCATTAATTTAGTTTTATTCGCATTAAGATAGAGGTTTTGCTCTTCGTTGTTCTTACGGACTGGCATAATTAGTTTTTCCATTCCTTTTTGTGTTGTGGACAGTAATACTGTGTCATCAGCATATCTAATCTCTGGTATTTCATAACTTCCAATTATTATGGCATCGTAATACCCTTTGTCTACATCTTCTCTAACATTCTTCATTATATGTTCAGTATACAAATTAAATAAGTAAGGCGACAATATGCACATCTAACAGACCCCTTGTTTTATGTCAAACCAAGTTGTTGTTTCACCATTTTTTCTTACTGCTGTTTGTCGGTCTAGATACAGCAGTGATGTTAATTGTATCAAATGTATTGGAAATCCTATTTTTCCATTATTTCAGAAAGTTTCTGGTGTTGTACACATTCAAATGTTCTTGAGTAGTCTATAAAAGATAAATATAGATTCACATTAAACTCTCTGCATTTCTCTATTATTAATCTTATAATATATGATCTCCTGATCCTCTTACTTACCTGAAACCAGCTTGGACCATATTGACTTCTTCTTCTGTTTTCTTACAAAGTCTACCCATTATGATTTTTAACAGAATTTTACTGGCATAACTAATCAGGGCAACAGTTCTCTAGTTTGCACATAACTTCAGGTTACCCTTTTTTTGGCAGTGGTATGAACACAGTTCTTTTCCATTCTTTTGGCCAAATACCTGAATTCCATATCTTTTTACATAGTGCATGACAGATTGTTGCACATTCCTTTCTTCCTGCTTTAATAAGCTCAGCTGTTATCTTATCACATCCTGATGATTTACCATTTTTCATATTCTTTATTGCCCATAAAACTTCTTCTATTGTTGGTTCGGGTTCTTTCTCCTCCAATAATAATTCACACTGTTGATTTCTGCTTTCACAGTCGGTTGTTTCATACATTCCTCTGCAATATTCCTTCCATCTTTCTAGAATTTCCTTTGTCTCTGTCAAGGTATTCCCCATCTCGTCACAAATTACATTTAGCTTAGGTGTGACATTTCTCATCAATGTCTTCATTTCTTTAAACATTTCATCATCTCTTCCACACTCCTGATATTCTTTCACAACAATCTTGTATGTATTGTCTTTTGTCTTTTCTTATGTTTCTTCGTTGTTTTTTTTTTGTTAAAGATTTATACTCCTCTTTGTTGTTGTTTGTCACTTTCCATTGCGTTTTTATTTCTCTACGTTGTTTTATCAGTTCTAGTGTGCCTGCTATAATCCATCCATTCTTTTGTTTTTTCTTTACTGGAACCATGTCTTTAGCTGTTGTTATTAAGATATCTCTGGCCTGCGTAGCCAGTTCATCTGGTGTCATCTCCTCCCTTACAGCCATCAGGATCTTGAAACGGTTCCTCAACTGTAACATACATAAAAGTAATTATAACAAAACGTAAGCCGAAGCCATTGCTTGATATATGCTTCTTCTATCGCTCTGAAACTTTGCCTACGCCGTGTAGATGTTGAGATGCAGCATTGTGTCGGATTGGGAACGGGTTGGGATTGGGGGGGGGGGGGTGAGGGTATTTTCTCAAGTCCTTGAGTGAAACTAAAACTCCAGGGGTGTGCTATACTTCCAGCAGGCTCCACCCCCAGGGAAACTATAGCGATCCCTGCTCCTCTAGCCTGGCTATGTCTGTTACTGGGTGGGGTGGGGGGTCACCAACGGAGAGGTAGGACAGGGTCGTAATGTTCTACGATCCGTATCAACCAACCCTGACGCTGGCATGTCAAATGTGGGTCTCTGGTTGTCATATCAGACAGCGGCTTCGCACGCCATAGATTCATATGTGCTTGTATGGACTTCTCCAACAAATCGAAGAGTCATGGTCTTATCATTTAGATTAGGCAATCCACATATACTCATATTTAATTATAACTAAAAGAAAATGGCTGCCAACAATCACTGGGAACTGGAAAGTTTAAGAAAAGAAACACGTTATAAATAAATAAATGAGAAGAGTTCCTGAGGAAGGCTGGGAGAGATAGAGAGAGGGGGGAAGAGGGGAGATGAAACAATGGGTACGCTAAATGGATGGCATGACATCACGTGACTGATGGAATCCATCATGGACTGTGTGGAGAAGAGTTATCTGCACGACATCTTATGATAATAATGGCCCGATTAAGTTTCATGCGAAGGCCTGGCCACATCCTGTTGTTTTCTTCTAGCTTAATGTTTACAAAAGCTGTATTCATTACACACTGCCAGAATAATTCGGTAATGCAATATTTCAACTTCTGATGTGTCATAGCCCAAGATTTTCCCATTTTCTCGATACAACAACAACAACAAAAACAATAAAAACAACAACAAAATCTATTTTTATTACTACTGCTATTACTTATAACCTGCCACTAGCACTACTACTGCTGCTACCACAGCTGCTACTGCAACAACTACAGCTACTACTATTATTATTACAAAAATTGCTACTTCTATTACTACCAGCATTGCCATACTACTCATGCCAAAAGCAATAGTAGAAGTAGTACTACTGCCATTACTACTAATCATGCTGCTACTACTGCTGTTACTGCTACTACCACTAACAGTAGTGCTACTATTACTACTAATACCACTACTACTACTGCTACTGCAAATATCAATCCTATGTGACCATTACTATTATTAATATTACTACTATTACTACTATTATTACTACTGCTACTATTACTGCTACTACTACAAATATCACCTCCTACTTTATGATTAGTATTCATCGTACTACTACCACCACCACCACCACTACTACTACTACTACTACTATTACTACTACTACTACTTGTACTACTGCTACTTGTACTACTACTGCTTTTATAGCACTAGTTCTATTATTTGTACTATATACTAATACGCCCACTACTAAAGTTAACATACCTCAGCTACTACAATCATTAGTATTACTGATCCTACTACTAAAACTACTACTACTGCTGCTGCTACTATTACTGGCAACTCTTATACAGTGCTTTATTTCCTTTAAGTTTGAACAGGCAGTTCTGTACCTTGTTACAAATGTTGTTAACTTGTTTGTTGTTCCCTCATCTTTGCTGACATTTAACTTCTGGTTTGTTTGTTTTTTCAGCGATGACGTGTACAAATCCTACCTTCTGTACACAGTAACCTTTTATATGACGGAATACCACCTGTGGTTAGTTCTAGCTTTTGGCGTCCCTGGAAACATAGCCAGCGCCTTCAGCATCTTATCCATGTCAACTGTTTCCACGTCGAAGGTAAACTCTCCTGTCAGAGAAGGAAGAAATATTTCGATTAAGTGTTGTAGAATTGTGTTAGAGATGTTTCGAATGAGTGTTGTAGAACTGTGTTAGAGATGTTTCAACTGAATGTTGTAGAACTGTGGACAATATTGAGAGATATATTCACCGCAATATTGCATGTAAGGTAGCACACGAGTCGTTTCTAGCGATGCTAATAATCTCAAATTGTTATGGAAATCTGTAACAAACTTGTAACTTCGGCCTGATCATTTTATCATACAAACGCCTTCAGCGCACGATAATGGCAATGATAACAGCGACATGATAATAGCAACATAATAATAGGAACATGATAATAGCAACATGAATATACCTTATAGCTAATTAAAAGAAAAAGAGTTGTTTAGTTATGCTTTAGTTAAAGAAAAAGGGACCGCATTTTTTTCAACAGAAAGACCCATCAATATTTCAACGTTTGTCTTCATCCATCATCAGTAATACCAACGACAAAAGAAAGAATGATGAGGAATACCCTGTATATTTTTTATGAGAAAATGAAATGAAAATTGAAAACGATTGAAGAACGCAAATTTTAAAAAAAATTATTTACATTTGTTTGTCCCCATTTTTATATCTTCAGAGTGATAGTTTTCTGATGAAGGCAAGAGACACATTATTAAATTCTTGCTTCTCTAACACTTAAAGAGTTCAGAAACCTTTATTGCCATTCTATCTAAGTCCCATAGCATTTGCATGCCGCAAGGGTATGAAGTGTTAGTGCCTTCACATTTATAGGCACTTTAGCATTTGAGGTAGGAATGGCAGCATCTGTCCTCACTGGCTATGTTTTCCTAGGGGAACCCCAGGTAGAGATGGCAGCACCTGTCTTCGCTGCCTATGTTTTCTTAGGGGAACCCCAGGTAGAGATGGCGGCACCTGTCCTCGCTGCCTATGTTTTCTTAGGGGAACCCCAGGTAGAGATGGAGGTACCTCTCCTCACTGCCTATGTTTTCCTAGGGGAACCCCAGGTAGAGATGGCAGCACCTGTCCTCGCTACCTATGTTTTCCTAGGGGAATCCCAGGTACCCGTGTCCTGAGGCTGGGTTGACCCCGGTGCCTGTCGATCCAAAAGAATTCCACCCGAGAGCTACCTTCTGCTGGCCATGCTTTTACAGGGAAATAACAAATATGACCGCTTAAAGCTCACATTCATTCATTCCTTCATTCATTCATTTATTCCTTCATTCATTCATTCATTCATGTGACATATCCTTTCCAGAACGTTATCCTTCTCGCAGCCTCCCTGATTACAACAACACAGTAGCAGACTACACACCAAGACCAGATCTGACCACGAGTTTCAGTGAGCACAGAAGAGGGCTATGATTAGATAGGGGCTAGTGGCGGTTATCAGAGCGGCAAAAGGCTTGGAAACAAGAACAAATGGGGCAAGGAAAGGACCGACAATGAACATCGTTCTTCACATCATATTTATTTACGAAGTGTTTTCATGTTCTCGACGTCATTATGCTACGCTGACATTAAACTGGAAATTGACCCGGGGAATTTCTGACAAAAAAATACAGACGGTGCGATTACATTCCGGTGAGCCCATCATAAAGTGAAAATGCCCTAAGTCTAATCTAAATATGATAAGTAAATAACTACATAAATAACCAGTGTCACTAAATAAATACATAAAAATAGAACTACTGTAACTAACTAAGTACCGGTTATTATAAAGTAAGCAAATGAATATAGATGTGTCCAATCAATAAACGTACAGTACGGAATGTATATCGCTATAGCACCATCCCAAAACAAGCTATCAAGTGGAACACAACAGGCCAAAGAAAAAGAGGCAGACCGCGTGAAACTCTGAAGAGGACATTATTAAGAGAGGACAAATTAACAGGCATAAAATCCCTTGATGAGGTTGAAAGACTCGCCGAAAACAGGAAAAATTGGCGAACTACTTTGTGAGCCCTATGTGACGTTTAACGGCACAAGAAGGATATAAGATAAGATAGCACCATCGTAAAGTCGAAAGATCGTAAGTTGAAAGATCGTAAGTCCAGGAGCTGTATGTTGAAGTTACGCTTTTGCTGGTGTACACAGTCAGTGGATGTAAGTTTACGACTTCCGGCCCTGTAATGGCATTAAGTTTGCTTTTCTGAGCAGTGCTGATTATGACAATGCCTATTTACACACACCTGCCAAAGCCTAACCCCGGAGACCACATCAACAGCTTATGTCGTGGAGACCAATGTACAATTTTCAGGTTGAGAACAGGACACATTACCCTCAATAAGCACTTACACAGAGTGACCGCTGACCACACACCAGACTGCATGCACTGCAACAGACAAGAAGAAGAAACTGTTAAACATCATCTGCTGGACTGCATTGAAGGACCTTCGGAAGAACCTGATACCACCAAACTCCTCAATCACCGACATCCTGTATGGAGATGTAGAACAGCTGAAGAGGACCTGTACGTTTCATTATCTGGCACAAGGGAAAAAGAGTGAAAACTCGTAAACCCGGGGATCGGAAAAGTCAAAAGATGATGATGATGATGATGATGATGACGATGACGACGACGACGACGACGACACAGATGGCAAAGGAAGCTGGCTGGTCTGATTTTTATGGCAGTACATAAAAATGCCCTCAAGAAAACTACAATGCAGGACTTCTCATTAAGATCCTCTACGACAGAGACTACGTCGGCTCCTGCTTGACGCGTGAGATTGTGTTATATAACCTGTATTAAACGAGCTACTGGAAGTCAGGTAAAGGTCTGAACTGCCTAAGGCAGGGTTTCTCAATCCGTGCACCACGGAACCCAAGGGTCCCACAGCCTATCTGGGGGGGGGGGGGGAGGGTGGGGAGGCAGATATCGTGACTGAAAAATCCCTAATAAAAACTAAGTAAGAAAACAAGTCACATTTCAGCCTAAGCCAGCTGTTTGTATAGAATTCGTTTGCCTCCGAGTTTTCTAACATTTCGGGAAGTAGAAAAAAGAAAGTAATTTCTAGTAAGACAAGCTTGGCTACATGCTCCAGGGCAGGTTGGTTCAAAAGTTCACTCTTATTTCTACTCAAGGGGAAAAACTACTCTTGCACATTCTATACACAACAAGCCATACACTACAAGCAATACACCACAAGCCATATACCACAAGCCGTATACCGCAAACCATACACCACAAGCCATATACCACAAGCCATATACCACAAGCCATACACCACAAGCCATATACAACAAGCCATATACAACAAGTCATATACAACAAGCCATACACCACAAGCCATACACCACAAGCCATATACTACATCCCATATACCACAAGCCATAAACTATAAGCCATATACCACAAGCCATATACCACAAGCCATATACTGCAAGCCATATACAACAAGTCATATACAACAAGCCATACACCACAAGCCATATACTGCAAGCCATATACCACAAGCCATACACTACAAGCCATACACTACAACCCATATACCGCAAGCCATATACCACAAGCCATACACTACAAGCCATACAATACAAGTCATACACCACAAACCATATACCACAAGCCATACGCTACAAGCCATACAATACAAATCATACACCACAAGCCACACAAAACAAATCATACACCACAAGCCATATGTCACAAACCATATACCACAAGCCACAGAACACAAGCCATACACTACAAGCCATACTTGATCAACATTTTCTATACTATACATTTATTACTCTTCTTTTCTGCTGTGGCAGCCTCTACCGGACACAGTTAAAAGGGAAAAAACGTTTCTTTCGTACCTACCCTGGTGATTTTATTATTTTTGGTAGTGGACCCTCGAAAGTCGAACGGTTAGAAACTCGACAAACTTGAAACTCACTCACTCACTCATTCACTCACTCACTCACACACACACACACATGAAAGAAAATCTGGTTTGAAACTCGAACACACACACACACGCACGCACACACGCACGCACGCACCCACGCACGCACGCACGCACAATGATGGAAGAAAATCCGGTCTGAAACTCGAACAAAACTTCGAACGGTGAACAAAAAAAACTCAGCCATCGAACGACAACAAAGAATCACGTGGTCAGTTCTGACGTGACTTTTAACTCAGTGAGCATCTACCAGTTTCATCGTGTGTTTTCCAAGTGCATTTTTATTGCGATTTCTTTTGATTTTTTTTTTATCTTTAAAATTATCCATTCATGATGGCGCCATGATGGTTTCGGTAAGTGTAAGGTATTGGATAAATGTAAGGTAGTGGTTAAATGTAAGGTAGTGGTTAAATGTAAGGTAGTGTATTGCCTTAAATAACAGTTTCATGGTGTTAATGTATGATTCAATGTGTACTAGCATTATTATACAAGTTTAAACAACCAATATTTGTACTTAAAATGTTTTATATTGGGTAAGTTTTGGGGGTCTGGAACGGATTAATTCAGTTTACATTATTTCTTATTGGGAATTTAAACCCGAAAGTCGAACAATGTTGAAAGTCTAACGGACTCCCGGAACGGATTCTGTTCGACTTTTACGGGCCCACTGTATTTTCTAGTACTGGGGAAAGTGGTGAATGGGTGAGGAGAGGAAGGGGTGACATAGCGCTGATGGCTTTGGAGGAGGGAAAGAGGAACATGGGGCGAATAACGAGCGGCAGTAATATTTTACTGCTGGGGTTCCTCGGGGATTAAAAAAAAATTCCAAGGGTTCCGAGGGAACAAGAAGGTTGAGAAACGTTGGTGAGAAAAGCTGTGGTTTACCGGTAGTGACGTATTCAACCACATTCTGTATCTTGGCGTACTTGCTAAAGAAATTCAGCAGCGTCACTGGATACCGTCGTTGGGATCTGGGCTATTCGTTAATGGGGTAAGAGAGTTTCAGCGCTTTTTTTTTTCTCTTTTTATTCTCTGATATTTCCGCGTGTAATGCAGTCTGATATGCGCTGTTGTATGCTGCTGTATTAGGTGTTCATTTATCTCGGTACGTGAACTGGAGCCATGTAGTTGTGTGCTCTATCCTTTAATCCAGAAGATTATGGGGTTCAAGACCCGATGCCCGACGTCAGATAGTTTTAATACAAAGATATTAAACCAGAGTTCTCGTTTCGACTTAGCCGCTGAAAACAGTCTCTCAGAGCATAAATGAATATTCTAAGTTTGTGAAGCCTTGTTACCTGGGAATATAATGCCTAAAGAATCGTGCTGTTTTTCAGGGGAAAAGGGCTGTCTCGCTACTTTATTTTGGCCGACGATGTGTTTGTGCATGTGTGTGTTTGACGATATTTCTTTCCTAATTAAAAAAAAAATCTTTGTAAATGCATTTTACCTACAGCTGTGTATCTTTTCCGTAAATAGAAATGATCTAAAATCTGTTAAGTTGTTAATGTCGTAAAACGAGATACCGCTGTACTTATTTTGTGTTAGTCTTCCCGGTAATATCAACAGACTGGTTGCAACTTGACTCAGAAGTAAACAAGAGATTTATTTATTTCAACAGAACATAAGAACGCATTTTTAAATGACAGTTCAGTTCAGTCATTTGCATGTCCCTTGCAGAGCTTTGCCTCCCTAACAGCTCTCCTGTAGGCCTCTCGGTTGTAAGTAAGATGTCCTGATGCTGATGCATACATTTGCCAGATTATCAACGATGTCTTGCAGCCATTTTCGCCTTGGTCTTCATCTTTTTCTTTTACCTATTATGTACTATTCCAAGACAGTTTTCTCTAGATTATCGTGGTGTTTAATGTGTCCACAATATTTAAGTTTTCTCTTTTAATCCTATTTGCCAGCCATCCTTCTTAAATATTAAGTTCTTGTAGTATGAATATATTTGTTCTTTTTGTGTCCATGATATATGAAGAACTCTTCTGTAGCATTTACATTCAAAGACATTTATGTGTTTCTCAGCTGTTTTGTTAAGTGTCCAGGTCTCACAGGCATATGTTGCAATGGGAAAGATGCATGTCCTTAAAAATCTCATTTTTGTAGTTCTGTCTATTCCTCTCCACAGCTTCTTTAGTTGTTTTATATTTTGAAGAGCGATAGATGTCCTCCTTTTAATTTCCCTCATTGTATCTCCATTATTAGTTAGTAATGATCCAAGATTCAAAACTCTCCACTTCTTCCAATTTTTCCTCATTGATACATATTTCATCTGCCTTGTTGGTTTTATCAGTTGTCATCAATTTAGTTTTCTTCGCATTAAGATATAGGTTTATAATAGATGTTTTTTTTAATGACAGTGGAAATTTTTACTTATGCAAAGTTCGCCTTTTAGAATTGTTTATATTTCCAGTTTACACTCATAGAACAAAGGAGCAAGATTCAGTCTTAAGTTGTTTAAGTTTTAAGTTGTTTAAGTTTTAAGTTGTTTACGTTTTAAGTTGTTTAAGTTTCATCGGGGAAAACAGTTGGAAAAGAAGAAAAACCAGGAAAATGAGTTTAGGGCAGATTTAAAGTGACGTGAGCTGAACTGTTTTCACGATAAGGCGGGACCAGTTTTGGAAAATGTCTTTCAAATATTCATGACTTCGGCACAAGGACAGCATTTGCGGGAAATCTTTAGATTAAGCCACAATTGTGTTTAATCACAATGAGAAATTTGAGAAGGGAAATAACAAAAACAATAATCTCTCTCTCTCTCTGAACCTTAAGTGCCCAGGGCACATGGGGCTTCCGCAAGGGTTTTCCACAAATGCCTGTCCTTCGCCTTTTTAAAAACAATAATAGAATAGAGTAAAGGTCACGTTGATATCAACGTCTTTATCGCATTTTGGAACCATTTCAAACATTTTATTGTCGGTCCAATATTTAAGAATTGCGTCTTCCGTGAATTCACTTCACTTCTCCAACATGGCCGTCGTTATTTTTTCCCTGCATTGTTGGATAGGGTGCGTTTATTCAGAATCTTCATATTTCCCCGACTTGGTAGATTTTCTTTCATCGCAAAACATTTGCTGACTAACAGCTACTAATTGTCTCATTGCATGTGTGACCTACACGGCACGTGAAATAAAGGACCCCGGAGTGTAAGCCGCTAATATTGAATGAGTATATTCTAACAATATATATATATATTCTAAAATTGGCGAACTACTTTACGAGCCCTATGTGACGTCTAACGGCACGGGAAGGATATAAGATATAAGATAAGATATTCTAACAAAGGGACTGAACTGGCGGAAGCGATGCTTCCATGTTCTATGGTAGCTGTAAAATTGTCACTCTTCTCCTTCCCGCCCGCTCCACTGGCACTGAGCTTACTATTTTGATTAGACATTTTGTTTTTATTCCACTATGACCCCGCCCCTTCAAAACAGATGACCCCGCCCCGACCCTCAAAACAAGGGAAACTCTCCGGACCCCCGAGCCATTCACCGGTTGGACTCCCATCTAATTAGACCCGGATGTGGGAAACCAAATCTCCGAGCAACTGCTTGTTATATTAGAATTTTGTGGTTCTCAAACTTTGCTTCCGTGAAGTCGAACCGAGAAACTGGCATCTTTTAAAGTCGTACAGGTGCCATACGACTAATGGCGGCAATGTCGATAGCCAGTATGAGGACATACTGGACAGTCCTTTCATGTCTGTTATAACGAAACGTTAAAGAAGCCATATTCTAGCAGATAGTCCCGCGTTCTACAAAGTATGAAAAGTTAGAACCGCTGTGTTTCATGAAGTATGAAAAGTTAGAACCGCTGTGTTTCATGCATTATTGATGCAGCAAGGGCCTGATCACAGGAGATTAACTTTCTGCATGAGAAGGTCATAACCGGTGTCATGCTGCTCTGAACCCTGGGCAGGGCTTAACTTAAGGCGGACCACGACATTAAGTGAAGAAGTCTGTCAAATGATTTATTTTCCAAGATGTGAGCGTCGCATTTGACCGTAAACCTCCTGGAAATTTGAAAACATTTGTATTAGAATATCGTTCAGATTTAAATTATAAGAATGTACTTGAAACGGATATAAAAAAATTTATTGAAGATATTGATGAGAAAAGAGAATTTAAATCAGGATTAGAGGTTTGACAAGGAAGAAATAATCGCTAATATCATAATGAAGAAATAACCAAAGGAACGGGAATTGAGAATATTACTAAAGAGGTCAAAAGACGAAGATAGAAATGGCTGGGCCGGACACTACGAATGGAAAGAACAAGACACCCCTATATCTCCTTGACTTGGACACCTCAAGGGAAAATAAAGAGGGGCAGGCCATTGGGGACATGGAGATGAACGACACAGGAAGAACTAAAGGAAGCGGGAAAGACAAGGTTTGATGTATCCCGGCATGCTCAGGGCAAGACTGCCTATGATGACGCACCACAAGCACCAGAAGATAAATTCAGGGTTAAAGTATTTTACATGTTTTTCGTTATTACTTGAACATCGCTGAATGAACTTTGTTTTTAAACAAAAACAGATCCTATCTAATGAACTTCAGTTTATTGTATGTAATAAATTATTGAAGTTTTACGTTTGTTTTCAGTGAGTAACAGTTTTATTGTGGACTATGTGTACGCGACACTGTAGTTAGCAGTGGCTCTTGCTTACACATAAACATCATTACATGCCGCGGTTACCTCCAGCATCACATGCCTTTGCTTACCTGCTACTCTCACACGTGTTCTCTATCTTTAATGTGGGGAGTTGCCTGCTAATCTCACACGTGATCTCTATCTTTAATGTGGGGAGTTGCCTGCTAATCTCACACGTGATCTCTATCTTTAATGTGGGGAGTTGCCTGCTAATCTCACACGTGATCTCTATCTTTAATGTGGGGAGTTGCCTGCTAATCTCACACGTGATCTCTATCTTTAATGTGGGGAGTTGCCTGCTAATCTCACACGTGATCTCTATCTTTAATGTGGGGAGTTGCCTGCTAATCTCACACGTGATCTCTATCTTTAATGTGGGGAGTTGCCTGCTAATCTCACACGTGATCTCTATCTTTAATGTGGGGAGTTGCCTGCTAATCTCACACGTGATCTCTATCTTTAATGTGGGGAGTTGCCTGCTAATCTCACACGTAATCTCTATCTTTAATGTGGGGAGCTGCCTGCTAATCTCACACGTAATCTCTATCTTTAATATGGGGAGTTGCCTGCTAATCTCACACGTAATCTCTATCTTTAATGTGGGGAGCTGCCTGCTAATCTCACACGTAATCTCTATCTTTAATGTGGGGAGCTGCCTGCTAATCTCACACGTAATCTCTATCTTTAATGTGGGGAGTTGCCTGCTAATCTCACACGTGATCTCTATCTTTAATATGAGGACTTCTCTGGAGTAACAAAATAATAAATATTTTGAATTTCTTCGTGGTGCATGGTGCCAAACCACTTCATAAAGCATGCGATGATTCCTTGCTTTCATATTATCTTCTGACATCTTACACTCACAGCGTACGACTCCTGTAAGTACAAGTGAGTATGTATTAACAGTTCATTTTTTTTAAATGAAAGACCAAAAAGTTCTGTTGATTCAGGGGGGCGAATATGTGACACTTAAGATGAAGACCCATTAACTGACTGCTCGTGCCAGGGCTGACTAAGACGGGCTATTCTACCTGACGGTGGTGCCCCTTGAGAGGCAGTAGTCTGGGCAGATGAACAGGGATCGCAGTGGGAAAGACGTTCCAAAAATACAAAGAGACGAAGTCGAATGTGTTGGACCGAAAGAAACATTACCGTGACACAAGGCAACGAGCCCTCTTTTTTCAGGGAGAGCGATGTAGAAGATGATAATGTTGATCATTTAGCAGATGCCAGAAGTAGGTTTATTAATAGCATATGAAAAAGCGCCCCCTCTTGCTTAACTCTGTCTGCAGTGCACCTGTTTCTTGGCTCTGTCTGCAGTGCACCTGTTGCTTGGCTCTGTCTGCAGTGCACCTGTTGCTTGACCCTGTCTGCAGTGCACCTGTTGCTTGACCCTGTCTGCAGTGCACCTGTTGCTTGGCCCTGTCTGCAGTGTACCTCTTGCAGGCCTGCTTGCTTCCGTCTTCGCCACTGGCATACAGTAGACACACAAACTGCATGCAAAGTATAATCATATATAAAAACACAACATAAAATGTTTTTAAAATATAAAATGTAGAAACACACCAACAAAATTGTCTTCCTCCCCCACTGTTGTAACAGACCTTTTTAATATTTAACGCCCGGACGTCTAAGCGACATAGTTGAATCATGTCCCCAGAGTCTTATTAGCCAAATTTGTGCTCTTCTCCTTCCTAAAAATTGTTTAAAATCAGTTTATTAACAAAACCTTTACGAATCCAACTATACCTGAAAGATGCGTTACAATTAGCTCTACCTTGTTTTACAACACTCGTATATCGGGGATGTAAATTTGTCTTTTACTCAGTTTGGTGGGGGAAGAAGTATCAACAATTTTGCCCAGTTAAAAGCAAAACAAACAAACCAAATTATAAAAAAAAACTATCAAACCTGAGAATTTCACGTTTAATGATACTGACTAATAAAAAAAAAATTTGCCTCCTCACTTACTGAGACAACACTGCTACAAAATAATGCATAAAGACTACGCCCGTGTCTGCATTCTAAGTGATTCAGTGAGTATGATCAGGAAGGTCGAGGCAGGCTCTATACGCAGGCAGTGGCTTGAGTCATTGCAGAGATAAACGATTCGCAGTCACCTTCATCTATGTTCCTGGGCATACAAGCATCTAGGGAAATGAAAAAAGCTGACAGATTGGCTAGCTTTTCCGTCACCGCAGATGGACAACCACTGGATCGAGCCGATATTATCAACGCGCTTAGAGAGATAGGCGGGGTGGAGGACTTCGAGAGAAGCGAATCTACATCGTTACTTAGACTGAGAGAGCTGGGGATACAGACTGGCACGGCCGGGAATGAAAGACGTATGGGGCTCGTGAGAGGACTTGTAAACCAACACAGAAAGGGCACTATCAGCCACAGGATGCTGATGAATACATTGTATGAAAGTAGGGGAGGGAAGGGGGGAATATGAGCATCTGTGGACGTGTCCAGACTTCAGCGATGGTGATCCAAACCATAAACCATAAACTGTATAAAACTATGCCATTCAAAGGTCATTACCATGCTCACGTGAGGTCTGCTCCCATTTAGCTGAGTAGCAGTAAGGTTCTGATCACCAGCATGCGTACGCTGCTTCCTATGGGGACAGTACCACTGAACTATTCAATGACCAATGGGTTTATCTACGACGGTTGTCTACAAGTACTTCTGACTGAGTCTCCACAACTGAGACTTTTCTTTTGCTTCAGATACGGAGCTCTATAGCGAAATGTGTGAGAACTGTTTCACAACGTTGGGGCTCCTTGCTGATGTCGTGTACACATTATCGTCATCTTGTGCCATTTTGGCCCATCTTCACAGGAAAGGCTGGCTGCAAGGGTCCACCATTTTGCTTGGTTCTTTTGTTTTCACACTGCACCTATTCCTATACTCTGTTAATTTCGCTTTCACATTTCCCATAGTCTCTTATCATGTGTCTCAAATACACGAACCTTATCACTTTCTCTAGTATGTCTCATACATATTTACGAATATGTCTCTTTCCCTGCTGATTTTCATGTTTTTTGCATTTAAAATCATGATAATTTATTCCAGTGCTTTTTCCAGTCCATCAGACACATTTACCTGTTAATTCATTTATCGTTCTTCATTCCTGCCCTTATAATTTTACTCTGGAGAATAGATTGCTAGACTCTTTGGTGCCAGAACATGGCCACAGAAACGATGTTTCTGCTCTTTTTTTTCCTCTCTTGGAAATGCTGAGTTTCTGAGTGCCACAACTGAAAGACGTCAGAAATGTTTTTCAGTAATAAAAGGACCTGGATGAGGGCTATAGGGAAATTTGCTGTCGGAGAAAATGTGAGCCAAGAGCAGAAAAATGTTAACGAACTTTGTTGTATATAAAATCTTAAAGAATTTATTTTTGATGTGTTACATAAGCTTTGCACGATGTTTCCACACTGAAAATATGTCTAAGAAAAGTCTGGAGGCTACACCTTGTTCAGAGTGGAACTGAATGGTCTCCAGGCTATTAGAACACACCATGCAGAAATCTCAACTTTCTAAAATGACTTGAAGAGCCCAAATTTGGCTCGTGGAAAGAAAAAAAAAAGCCGCGATGAAAAACTGTTCGGGCACGCACGACGGAGCTCCTGCTGGCGGTGAGATTCATTGAGGCAACCCATCTCCTGGTCGTTTAGATGACTAAGCATATGAAAATTAACAAAGAAGAAGAAGAATACTACGTGTGAGACACTGCTCTATTTTAGGGGTTCCTTACCATTTTACCGTTACAGACCCTCTGTAGAATATTAAATACTCCACCACACCCTTCTAATGAATTGCCCGGATTGTCCATACTCCCTTCATCAGACTGTTGAACATCATCATCATCATCACCATCACAAGTCCTATTAGGTTTCAGTATGACTTCAAAATATATTCATAATTTAGTCTTACTTTACATATAGACAGCTGGGAACAGTACAGTTTGGTTCTACATTACATACGGATAGCTGGGAACAATACAGTTTGGTTCTACATTACATACGGATAGCTGGGAACAATACAGTTTGGTTCTACATTACATACGGATAGCTGGGAACAATACAGTTTGTTTCTACATTACATACAGACAGCTGGGAACAGTACAGTTTGGTTCTACATTACATACAGACAGCTGGGAACAGTACAGTTTGTTTCTACATTACATACAGACAGCTGGGAACAATACAGTTTGGTTCTACATTACATACGGACAGCTGGGAACAGAACAGCGGAAATAAAATTCTTATCTATTTTTAAAAAGTTGTTCGGAGATTGAATCCCATGCCTCCGTCATATGGTTCTCTTTTGCTCATGGGGTATGCATGCCCCGGGGTTAACTTCCCCTATTCTGACTGGCAGATAAGGGACACATACAGACGGCCAGGCATCTGTTCTTCACTATCGCTATATGACTCCACCCCCCCCCCCCCCCCGTTAATTGGTCCCAGCCACAGTGTTAGACTGCAGAGACCTCACTTCCAACGATTTCTGCTTGCATTCTGGCGGGTACGGTTTCCTTGTTTATTATACATAATACCTCCCGCAAGAAACCAAGTCATGTTTCATGTCACTGATTTGTTAGTTTCAGATTCAGACATTAAGAGAGTTTCTTCCCCCCCCCCCCCCCTCCCACCACCCCCAGTCACCGGATGAACGTGCCAGACGGTAGACATCCTGTCTGAAGTTTTTGATGTTCTCGTGACCTCTGTGTTCAGTTACCAGTAAATAATACAATGAATGGAAGAGCACAGCAGTTCAAATGTTCACGGAATTCATTAATTTCTTCGTAACCCCAAAAAAAAAAAAAGAAAAAAATATATATAGCGGTTCAGAGCAAAGTCAAAACTTCCGCTAGCGAAATTACGGACGAAATACATGTAAAAAAAAATTACTTTGAAAACTGTTTATGATTCATTACGTTATTGTCAGGACCATCTTAACAGCACTGTAGTCCCTGTGCAAAGCTACGCTCTAGAGAATTTTATAACCAATAATTCTTCTTCTTCTTCTTCTTTTCCTTCTTCTTCTTTTCCTCCTTCTTCTTCTTCTTTTCCTTCTTCTTCTTATTCTTCTCTTCTTCTTCTTCTTCTTTTTCTTTTTCTTCTTCTGCGTTCGAGGTTGTTGATCACATCAGATTCTGATCTCTGTCGACAGGGCAAAACTTGCAGTGCTCTCCAGATGCACAATATTTGAATTGTAGGATCAAAGGGCAACTATACAGTTTGCGCATGTGTCAAGATGGTAATGTTTATTGTAATGGCTGATAGTATGTAGAAATGTTACGAAGTTTTCGTGGGCGGTTGTGAGAATGTGTGATCGTGTGAGAAGTACAATACGATCAAGATAAGCAAGGATGTTTGATCCGGAACCAAGTATATTTAAATTAATAACGTGTTTGAAGCTTGAACAGGATAAACGCCCATCAAACCAGACGACCTGGCCGTTCACAAGTGAGGTATTATCACTGAGAAATCTCTAGCGATCCGAGTGCCTCTTAACGCATGGACCCACATGGGCACTGCCCAGGGGCCCCAAGTGCATGAGGCCCAACCAGCTCGTGGAAATCTATGTATATGAAAGTATTTGGCAGGTGTGCTATGCGTGCGTGGACGCAGGCGACTTATTTGTTATTTTATTTATTACTTTGCCCTGGGTGGGGGTACACTTTCCACGTTGTGTTCCGCGACCAGATGCACATGGGAAATCGGGCAGATTTCGTTTTTACTTCATGGTCTCAATTGATGTTTCTCACTCCCTGAAGTTACATCATTGTCTCAATTGATGTTTCTCACTCCCTGAAGTTAACTCACGGTCTCAATTGATGTTTCTCACTCCATGAAGTTACTTCATGGTCTCAACTGATGTTTCTCACTCCCTGAAGTTAACTCATGGTCTCAATTGGTGTTTCTCACTCCCTGACAGTTACCTCACGGTCTCAACTGATGTTTCTCAATCCTTGACAGTTACCTTATGGTCTCAAGTGATGTTTCTCACTCCCTGACAGTTACCTCACTCTCTCAATTGATGTTTTTCACTTCCTGACAGTTACCTCATGGTCTCAATTGATATATCTCACTCCCTGAAGTTACCTTAGGTCTCAACTGATTTTTCTCACTCCCTGACAGTTACCTTATGGTCTCAATTGATGTTTCTCACTCCCTGACAGTTACCTCACGGTCTCAACTGATGTTTCTCACTCCCTGACAGTTACCTCACTCTCTCAATTGATGTTTCTCACTTTCTGACAGTTACCGCACTCTCTCAATTGATGTTTCTCACTCCCAGACAGTTACCTCACTCTCTCAATTGATGTTTCTCACTTTCTGACAGTTACCTCACTCTCTAAATTGATGTTTCTCACTTTCTGACAGTTACCTCACTCTCTCAATTGATGTTTCTCACTTTCTGACAGTTACCTCACTCTCTCAATTGATGTTTCTCACTTTCTGACAGTTACCGCACTCTCTCAATTGATGTTTCTCACTTTCTGACAGTTACCGCACTCTCTCAATTGATGTTTCTCACTCCCTGACAGTTACCTCACTCTCTCAATTGATGTTTCTCACTCCTCTCTCAATTGATGTTTCTCCCTGACAGTTACCGCACTCTCTCAATTGATGTTTCTCACTTTCTGACAGTTACCTCACGGTCTCAGTTGATGTTTCTCACTCCTTGGCAGTTTCTCAGTTCAGCCCTATTCGTCCGGCTCTTCTGATCACTTATTTTATCGTCTTCTCTCCCTCTACTCTCTCGTCAACTGCCGACCCCACGCTTTTATCAGCGCCACTCCTCTTGCGACGTTTCATATCCTCGTTAGCGACCGTATGGACCCTTTTGGCGCGGAGAATATCCTGTAAAGGACAAGGGACTGACATTTGTTCTCCCTAATAGCTGGTTAGTAAATAATGCAGGATGGAAGTTTGTTTGTGTGTGTATGTGCGTGTTATGTGTAGGACTGACCTAAATAAGCGCGAGGCCCCACGCAAGATAGTTCAAAGTAAAAACTGAAACCATAGTCCAAGAACTATAACCTTGATAATAAAATACGAGTACATAATACTAAGAAACCACATATACGCGTATGTTAGAATTAAATTTCCTCGTCTTTAAGCTTGAAATATCCATTGAAGTCGATTTAAAATATAACACTGATTCTTACTAACATTTAGTTGATAATATTGTAGGTTTATTTTGTCATGTTCTGGGCCCGTATTAGACCTCGGGTGGGTTTTAATGAACTTTTAAAAAGTTCTTTCCCCTGTGGAGCTGTCAAAGAAGCTGTTTATTGGTCTTAGGGCAGCAGAATCTGGCTTGTCGTTAAATCTCTCTCTCTCCTTCTCTCTCTCTCTCTCTCTCTGTGTGTGTGTGTTTGTATGCATGTGGCTGTGTGTGTAAGATGCATGGGATAGAAAGAAAATTGTACGATAAAGAGCAAGATGTCAGACGAGCATGCGCCACCAAATTTTTCACCCTTTGCAAATAAAGTTCAATCACTAAATCAATCAGTCAGTCAATCAATTTTCAACAATCAGGCTTGATATCTTGGTGCAGATATTGCCAGCATTCGCTATTGTAAGTGCGTTTTTCCAAGTGTGCTGTTTGCATTTTTTAGGTTTTCTTTGGGGCATTTATCAGATTTTATTTTATATTCATAGAAATAGAAATGACATTTATTTTCAGCAAAATGAGTCTGCAAATACTGAACAGCCTAAAATCGCATTTCATGAGAACATTAAGCTTAACTTTTTTTCTTACCATCAATCAATGGCGTATCTGCAAATTCAGAAGTGAATTGCCGTTTCCTCCTTTTCAGTATTTTGGTAGAAAATTCTTGAGCTATTTTCAGCATCAATTGCAAGATTCTTCTTCTTCTTCTCTTCTTTCTTCTTCTTCTTCTTCTTCTCTTCTTCTTCTTCTCTTCTTCTTCTTCTTTCTTCTTCCTTCTTCTTCTTGTTTCTGGAGATTTTAGAAGACGTTGGTGATCTTTGAAGCCGACACATTGAGGATGTTGAGACACAGCATCGTCATGCTGTGTTGAACAAAGGGATACTGGTCATGCTATGTTGAGTAAATGTCTACTGGTCACGCTGTGTTGAAGAAACGGATACTGGTCATCCTATGCTGAAGAAACGGATACTGGTCACGCTGTGTTGAAGAAACGGATACTGGTCACGCTGTGTTGAAGACACGGATAATGGTCACGCTGTGTTGAAGAAACGGATACTGGTCACGCTGTGTTGAAGACACGGATAATGGTCACGCTGTGTTGAAGACACGGATAATGGTCACGCTGTGTTGAAGAAACGGATACTGGTCATGCTATGTTGAAGAAACGGATACTGGTCACGCTGTGTTGAAGACACGGATAATGGTCACGCTGTGTTGAAGAAACGGATACTGGTCATGCTATGTTGAAGAAACGGATACTGGTCATGCTATGTTCAGCTCGCAAAGTAGTTCGCCAATTTTTCCCGCCGAAGACAGGAAAAATTGGCGAACTACTTTGCGAGCCCTATGTGACGTCTAACGGCACGGGAAGGATATAAGATATAAGATATGTTCAGTAAACATGCTAAACCGCTTTTGAAGAGACAGAATGTCTACTGGATTACTGTGCATATTGTTGAGAGTATGAAAAGTTATACAGTTATCTCGTTCAGGTCACTCTGACACAATACGGGTCTTTCCCAGGCTCACAACTGGCTAAAAGAAGGATGATATAGGCAAATATCAAAACACTGAGCACTTATTGTAAAATTCAAGTGTAACAGAATTCATAGGTCCATTTACAACCGCTCGTTTTTGCAGCTCTGGCCAAGAATATTCATCTTAACCCTCTCATCGCTGAATTTGTTTGAAGTATGTAGCCTACATTTTCCCGGCATGCTTTCTTTTGAGTTCTGTGTCTTGTTTTGTTTTTTATCTCTTCCCCAGGCACACATTGCCACCCTTGCGCTGACCGACACAGTCGCCATCATTACCAAGGTGACCTACTGGCAGGTGTCGGGACACAGAGTCCGCCTGACGGTGCCGGGGTGTAAGATCATCATGTTTGTACAGCAGTTCTCCACTGTGTACGCCAACTGGGTGGTCGTGGTCATGACGTCAGAACGTTTTCTAGCCGTCTGGTTTCCGCTCCAGGTCGGTCGAATGTACACTCGCCGCAAAGCCTTCGTGATTTTGGCTTGTCTGGCCCTGACAACGATCGCTGTCTACGCCTTCCTCTTCTGGTCGTTGACAGAACATTACGAAGATGGGTATGGATACTGGTGTGCTATGAAAAATGAGTACACTATATTTATAAACGAAAGTTTCTACTGGATAGATGGGTTTTACTACGCCATATTGCCGTGTGCCCTGATTCTAGTTGGAAACGCTCTGATAATCACCAACATCAAACGAGCAATGAAAGCCCAAAGACATTTGACCAACTCCTTTGACCAAGGCGGACGGCACGCGCACGACCAGCGGCAGATAACTCTGATGCTTGTGATAGTGAGTGTGACGTTCCTTCTGCTGAACTTGCCTCTTGCCATTTTCTACATCATAAAACCGTACTGGACGTTCTCGAAACCGTCCTACGATGAAGTCAAGTACATGTTCAGCGTCAGATTCATTCATGCAATGGCCGATTCCAATCACGCTATCAATTTCTACTTGTACTTTCTTAGGTGAGTCCCTGCTGAACATAAAATCATTTTTAACTTTCTTATCCGCTGTTTTAACTTTTTCTTTTCTTTTTTTTTTGTCTTTAAATACGCGGATGTTGTGGTGTTTCAAATCTTACATCCACCGCTAGCTGTGCTTAAAAGAAATAATAAAAATAAGAGGAAGAAGAAGAAGAAGATTATATGTTACTATTCTATAACTGAGAGTTCGTATTATTAAACTTAGGTAAATTATAGAATATGGAGTTATTATCATTCCTACTAAAATATGGCTTCTGTATTGTTTGATTACAAATGATTCAAATGTTTCCGGATAGTGTTCGTGTAGATTTGGCTTAAAGAGTTTTTTTAACAAGATATTTCATGGAAACAAATTATTTTTGATTAATAATAGGAAAAAAAAATTCAAATTATGTATTCATTTTTAGATTTATTTTTATAAATTTCATATAAAACAGGCACTGCATGAATTGACTGGTTAAACGAGGAAGTAACCAGATGAAGGTGTAAATAAACTGCGCTCCAAAGATGCATTTACTTTTATAAAGTAACAAATAATAATGTTATTTTGATAGTTTTCTTCTTAAGTATGCATGTTTTCATAAACCTCCTGAATATCCCAGGGAAAAGACCTTTGATAGACATCTTTTCGTTTTCCATACATCTGAACTACTCTACTTCTGCTCCACATTGTGGAGTGACATTCGTTCATCAAATTCTGTTCCACATTGCGGAGTGACATTCATTCAGCTATTCAGCTCCACATTTTGGAGTGACATTCGTTCACCTATTTTCCTCCACATTGTGGAGTGACATTAATTCAGTTATTCTGCTCAAGACCATAGAGTCTTGATCACTTTATTCGGGTGATTTTCTGTTGGGTCTATAAGTCATTTACATCCAACTGTCATCCTTGTTCAGGTGAAAGATATAGCAGGAATGATTGGCTGATGATGTCTAAAACTGTGAAACAGCGTTCTGTGCAGCTGACGAAGTGGTAATCTTGAAATAGTGAATATCATGTTGGATAGGGAGTGAGTTGAGGTGACTTTCTTATAACTCCTGTAAGAGATGTAGAACGCCGAATTCTTTGAATGCTCCCCTTACAGGTAAAGTCACCTTGATACCTGCCAGGTGAGTATGCTGTTTTAATGCAGCTACCAGTTTCATGGAGCACCCAGAAGCGGTAGGATAAATTCTTGCTCAGATGTCCTCCCTGATTCCTGAAATCTGTTACACCATATCAACATGGAAACCTTCTCTCTTCGTGATAAAGGACACTCTGTTGATGATCCCTGTCTGTGTTTTACTCTGGGGTTGTTGCTTCTTCTGAGGACTTTTTTGTTTGAATGATTTGAATTTTACAAAAATTAAAAGCTTTCATTAAGACCTTTTTGCTGCATGTTTAAAAAAAACCGAAAGTCATACCCTTTAAGTTAGATTCTAGCATGACATAGATATCAGACACTCACATGATGTGTATCTCGAACTGCTACGTTCCATATGCTTTTTGCGAATATTTATCTGTTATGAGGTAATTTCTGTTAATAACGCCACTTTGCCGAAATATTGGATTTTCGTTTGTAGGTTTTTCAGCCCAACAGCCCAACCCCAGAAAGAATGCCGATAAACCCACACCTCCCGAAGACATACGCAGTAGGAGAACCATAAAGAGCTCCTTTTTTGCTGACGGTCAAGCACTTACAGCCACACCAGAAAAAGGCCTACAGCAGAACATGGATAATTTACCAAGGCCATGACAAAGCCACAACACGAAGATCAGTGCTTAAAAAAACAGAAGTCATGACCACAGCAAGGGAAGAAATCCAAACAAAGATCTACATAGACAACCAGCCCTTGAAACAAATGAAATAATGCCTAGGTAGCATAATATCGTCCGCTGGGATGATTGACGCTGAGATTGAGAACGAATGCACTAAAGTAAATCATGTCATTGGACAAATGACTCTTTTGCTGATAAACAAATACATCACAACTGAAACAAAAAGGGCACAGTACAACACAATTTTCCTCCCAACTCTATGCTATCAACGTCAAACATGGACACTAACAGCCAAGAACAAAAGAAAAATCATCACGACAGAAATGAGACGTTTAAGGAGAATACTAAATGTGACAAGAAGAGACTGAATAAGAAATGACACCATCAGGGCAAAGGTTGGAGTAACACCAGTATTACACTATATCCAGAAACAGCAAGTCAAATTGTTTGGTCATGTTACATGGTTACCACCAGGCAGTATATCACAGAAAACATTCACACTAAGATTTGTAGGTAACAGAGGAAGAGGCCGCCCACGCAGGAGATGGAGAGAGGAAATCACAGCAGCATTAAATATCCCATTATATGAGGCAAATCTTCGAGCCCAATCAAGACGTCTATTTGTCCCCTCAACACCGAAAGGTACAGGAGGAAGGAGGAAAGACAAGACACAAGTTTTCAGATTATTATTCACTCATATCGTTTCTGTCCACCTTCATTTCTGTTTCTATCTTTTCTTGAAACTAAACCATACATCTCTTGTCTACATCTCTCTCTCTCTGAACCTTAAGTGCCCAGGGCACATGGGGCTTCCGCAAGGGTTTTCCACAAATGCCTGTCCTTCGCCTTTTTTTCTGCTCTTGCCTAGGTGAGCCCTCTATTGCTCAACATCCTTTCTGTTGTTCTTCTCCATGTCTCTTTTGGTCTACCCTTACTTCTGCTCCCCTGTGGTGTCCATCTTAGTGCTATTTTTGGTCTACATCTATACCACTTGTAACTGTTTTATTTCATTCCCAATGATACTTATCTTAGTCATCCAACAGAAAACTGTAATGACCCTTGACTGATACAAAGCTCTGTTTATTAATCTCCTCTAGCATGTCTAGTTTCCGGCGTCGGTTCATGAGCGCCATTCGGTGCAGGCTCAACACGAGAAGGAGATACGCCAACGCAACAGTGACCAGGACGTCACACACATTCCTACAAATAGCCTGCCACTCTGGCAGCCGGGAACGAAAAAACAGCAACTCTGGCTGCAGCCCTTACACACGAGCTAGCAGCAGCAACAGGAACAACGCGCAACCCATGAAGACCTTCAGGAGAGCCAGTAACAAGACCAGCTACGGGCAGCCTGCCCATGATGACTTCAAGAGCGTTAGCGATATCAGCGATGTTTAGACATTAAAGAACTATAGATATGTATCAAAAAGATTATTTAACCGGGCGCTATGAATGTTGTATCTTCGAGAGAAATTGTCGAATGAGTATTGTATATTTCATAGAGATTGTTGAACTGGGAACTATCAATGTTATATATATTTCAGAGAGACTGTTGAACTGGGCACTGTGAATGTTACATATTTCAGAGAAACTGTTGAACCTGGCGCTAGAAATGTTATATATTTCAGCATGACTGCCAAATTCGGAGTTATGAATGTTATATACAAGTATTCCAGAGAGATTGTCGAACTGAGCGCTATGAATGTTATATTCCAGAGAGAGATGGTCGAAATGAGCGCTATGAATGTTATATTCCAGAGAGAGATTGTCGGACTGAGCACTGTGAATGTTATATACCAGAGAGAGATGGTCGAACTGAGCGCTATGAATGTTATATTCCAGAGAGAGATTGTCAGACTGAGACCTATGAATGTTATATTCCAGAGAGAGATTGTCGGAACGGGTGCTGTTAAATCATGTAGTTGTAATTCTTAGCACATTGTTCAATTCCCTGTGGCATGTGACAATGGAATCGAACATTTCCCGAAGATTTTTGGAGCTCTTTTAACGAGAGAAGATGGAGTAGCAGCTAAAACATGCGTGTTATAAAACATGTATATTATAAAACATGTGTGTTATAAAACATGTGTGTTTAAAACGTGCGCGTTACAAAACGTGTGTTATAACTGTGTCTTCTTCTTCTTCTTCGTTCACTTCTACCACCAAAAACCGCACTGTGAACCTACTGAATTCACGCCTGTGGTCCTCGTTAGGACCCGTGGTCCCCTGTGTGGTCCAAAATAGACCACACGAGATCCACGAGAGGACCACAAGGGGTTCAGAGTATCACAGTGCTTTAGCCTGTATTCTTGGTGGGTCTCGGAAGCGGGATTGCGTGACACCGTGGTTTTCATTGCACCAGTTTAGTCTAGGGTTGGACTTTCTCACCGGAAGACCTCGACGTGTTTAGGATATCAGTGCATCCCCGCTGGGTGAGAGGCGGTAGCCCACCCAGGCCAGAGTTGGACTTTCTCACCGGAAAACCTCGACGTGTTTTGAGATACCCGTGCATCACCGCCGGGTGAGAGGTGGTTGCCCATCCAGTCCAGGGTTGGACTTTCTCACCGGAAAACCTCAGCGTGATTAGGATACGCAAATATCCCCGCCGGGTGAGAGGTGGTTGCCTATCTAGACTTCCCTGGTCCAGTGTCTCCGACTTCAGCATTTTGCGGTCGTGGCCGCTACCCTTCCTAGTTGTGACCAGGATGGAGCTTTTGTCCAGGAGGACGAATCCTCGCCACTAGTGACTTCTACCCCTGGGTTGAGCCGGTTTAGGCATTATCCCAGTATGGGCGTGTTTGGGACGGGACCGACCTCTAGGGCAGAGGTACTGTGACATGCATAGCCTTCAAGATTCACCCCTGGTATGAGCCGGTTTAGGCAAAATTCACCAGTATGGGTGTTTATCAGGCGTTACCGACCCCTAGAGCGGACGTGGCATGACATGTCTAGCCATCAAGTTCCACCCCTGGTGTGTGCCGGTTTAGGCATATTTCACCAGTGTAGGTGTATTTCGGACGTGGCCGGCCTCTAGAGCAGAGGTGCCGTGGTATATCTCTCGTAGCGATACTACTGGACATACCAGTTAAACTTCACTTTCCACCAGCTTTTCCCATCGGCTCCGCACAGCAATCTTTATTTCCTTTCCGCATTTACTTCCTTAACCGGGAGGAGCTTCACTCTACGCGCGGCATTTGAAGAGTCTCGCCAGCAGTGTCTTAACCTCTGGGACAAGCCGGTTAATGCATTTCACCCGATATGACTGCACTCAGGACGTGGCCGACCTCCAAACCAGAGGTGCCGTGATTTGACTGTTTGCTTCGCTTTATCCTTTCTACCACCTTTTCCACAGTGATGCTGCGCGGCAAGCTCATTTGCAAATTTCTTCATTGGCCGGGAGGAGCACCGCTCCACGCACGGCAGCTGAAGATCTCGCCAACAGCGGCAGATGAGCTACCAAACGTGCCACTCATCTACCCTAAGTAACTGGTTTTCAGGCGCCAGATATTCGCCCTCGCCCCTTCTCCTGTCAGTTTAAACAGTTCTGCCACGGGAAGGCCAGGAGCTGGACTTGACTGCCAGAGGCTGTTTGAGACGCGTTTGCAGTCCTTAGAACCGTTGTAACTGTGTAATATAGTAAGTTAACATTTGTTTTTAAAAGAAAATGTAAGAAGTTATAAACTGAATGCTTACATTAATTGCTAAAGATTTTGCTCTGAGTAATAAAAAAAAAAAATTAGAAGAAATGTCGTGGACTAACGTGGTTATAAATCAGTCAAAGCAACTTTAACTGTTTTTGGTGAATATCTATTCCGTGCCAGAAGGCCATTCTATTTCTGTTTGTTACTTGCTCCTGGTGTATTCAAGTGAGGGACTGGTCTCAGAAAGATGTGTGCCATGTCTGTTGTCGGTTTTTGTTTTCAATATGTTTGTTGCTGTATATTTTAAAATCTTTGTGTCTAAACAACAACAACAAAACTGGTTGACTTTTCGTCTTTTTGTGTGGGCAGTTCCCATGTGGCTCTGGCATCTAGAGGGAATGGAAAAGGATAGACAAACAACAGCAACAACAAAATACAGATGCCCCGTACAGAAGTGATGAAAGGGGGGGGGGGCGGTAGACCAAGAGGTAAAACCTCGACACCGATGGCGAGACAACCTAGGAGAAGATATATGCGCTCTTGGAATTGACAACTGACAAGAAAAGATCAAGAACAGAGAGGAACGGAGACGTGTCTTGCCTGGACCAGTGAGCCGCAATGGCTAGGAAAGCTCACAGAAGAAGAAGAAGAAGAGTTACACACGACATTTTTAAATGTATATTTGGTGATTTCCCTTGCAAAATTTGCTGATTTCCATATTCTACTGCTGTAATTTATTTTTTTTTACAGTCGGCATTTTCCTTTATTTAAAAAAAAAAATAGCTAATTCACAAAGGCTGATTTCCATTCTTTAACAGATTGGAATTTCTTATCTTATGCACACGATTTTTTAAATACACAAGTTGATGTGGGAATTTTTATTTACAAGTTGAGGCCTTGTTTTCCTTATACAATCTATGATTTTGTTTTCCTATACAATCTATGATTTTGTTTTCCTTATACAATCTATGATTTTGTTTTCCTTATACAATCTATGATTTGTTTTCCTTCAACAGGCGGCGTTTATTTCCACTGGCTGAAGAGATAAATAAGATATGATCAGTTTACCTGAAAGTTTGTAATTCATGATCAGTTTACCTGAAAGTTTGTAATTCATGATCAGTTTACCTGAATGTTTGTAATTCATGATCAGTTTACCTGAAAGTTTGTAATTCATGATCAGTTTACCTGAAAGTTTGTAATTCATGATCAGTTTACCTGAATGTTTGTAATTCATGATCAGTTTACCTGAAAGTTTGTAATTCATGATCAGTTTACCTGAAAGTTTGTAATTCATGATCAGTTTACCTGAAAGTTTGTAATTCATTATCAGTTTACTTGAAAGTTTGTAATTCATGATCGGTTTACCTGAAACTTTGTAATTCACGATCAGTTTACCTGAAAGTTTGTAATTCATGATCAGTTTACCTGAATGTTTGTAATTCATGATCAGTTTACCTGAAAGTTTGTAATTCATGATCAGTTTACCTGAAAGTTTGTAATTCATGATCAGTTTACCTGAAAGTTTGTAATTCATGATCAGTTTACCTGAAAGTTTGTAATTCGCTTCAGATTTAGGGTACATATTCTATTTATTGATTTCTATTTCTACCGAAGAGTTTATTTAAAAGTAGAAGTATTTCTTTCAGATATGTATATTCTGACATGTTATCGTTCATGTTCCATATGCTGGAGTTGCGAGTATACGTTCTTTGCAGCCGATGCTGTGGTGATGTTGAGGACAGCACGGTGTCGGACTGGAAGTAGGTTACAGCGGCTATTTTTTTCAGTCCCGGACTGGAGCTGAAAAGTAAAGGATGCGCAGTGCTTCTTTAGCAGACTCCACCACCCGTGGGTACTATGGCAATCCCTGCCTCATCAGCCAGGCTAAGCCTGTTTACTGTGGCGGACCAACGGAGAGGTGGGAAAGTCTTGGTCGGCTGTAGTTCTCCAACCGTGACGGAAGCCAACGGTGGGTCACTGATCACCAAATTAAACAAAGCCCCTCCCCTTCGTCCTTCCAGAATTTGGGATACATTTCCAATGTTGTTGCAGAACTCCTAAACTGTACTAGCAACACGAGCATTGTTGTCACTTGAAAAAAAAGCTTGTCCTCATATTGTGCTATGACAACGGTGTGATTACATTAAAGGAATGAACGGACGTGAACGCTGAAAACATCATCTTAGGGCAGAATCATCTTAGGGCAGAATGTATCAAGACCTGAGCGCAAATGAACTGGAGAAAACCTTTATTTTATCTCCCCCTGAACGGTTAGAGCACTTGTCCTCTTACGTCGTTAAAATATTGTTTAATTGTAGAATTGGTGGGTGGGGGGGGGGGGTGCACCCAAGGCAACCAGGCTGTAAATACCAGTACCTGGTTCCAAGAGATAGGTAGAGGTAGCGGCCTGGCATAAAGCTTATCACATCGTTCTCTTGTATGATGGTAGATGAAGAAAAGATAATGACCTGTCTTATCCTCCTATATTCCTCAGTGGTATGGAACAATGCTTCTTTATGTTGACCACTAACTGGTGGTCTGGTTCTTCTGTGCTATATTGCACATTGCGATTTTCCCATTAGATGCAACAAACATATATATATATATATATATATATATATATATATATATATATATATATATATCCGTGCAGGATAGCGTTGGTAATCATTTTTCTCCATTCCTTTGTGTTTATGATTAATTCAGAAGTTGTTTTTCTTTTTCATGGATACTTGGTCAGTCCACTGAGATACTTTTCTCTTGGTTGTTTTCTCCTTAGTCAGTCCACTGAGATACTTTTCTCTTGGTTGTTTTCTCCTTAGTCAGTCCACTGAGATACTTTTCTCTTGGTTGTTTTCTCCTTAGTCAGTCCACTGAGATACTTTTCTCTTGTTTGTTTTCTCCCCCTTTTCCTCCTTGAATGTTCCGTTCATTACTTCTCCAACTTCTGTCTTCTCGTGGCATGTTCAAGAAATTACATTCACGACTTTGCCGAAAAGCTCGAGCTGTATTCAATCAATTTGCCAATGGCACTATCAGCCAACACACACTAGGAACAACACTGAAGTTAAAGGCCGAGCACATAAGAGAGTGCCCTGAGTGCAAGGAGCGCCATCTCTAGGCCAGCAGCAGAGCATGGCCGTTCTTCAAGAAATTTTGATTACCTTTTTCTTATCATTTTAACAAGTTTTCGCTGTTTTGAAACTTCGTTGAGGACCATTTCGTTTGTTTTTTTCCTGTCTGCTCATGGTATTTGTTGTATTTTTCTCCCAGACCACATCTCTGTTGTTTCCAGTTTCCTTTTTTTTTTGTCATCTTTTTATTGACTGTCCAGTTTTCACAACAATATAGCAATACTGGCTGTATACAGCACAGTAATGCTCGTTTCATCACTTTAAGGACATATATAAAAATATCAATAGAACACGAGTGAAAAACTAAATGCTTTTATATTTTCAGTCAACAACAGCGTTGTGAAAATATCTAGGATCAAAAGAGATGGGTTAAGAATATCTCCTCAAATTCTGTACAGTAAGTCATGGAAGTCATGGAAGTCTTGGAAATCATGGAAGTCTTGGAAGTCGTGGAAGTCATGGAAGTCGTGGAAGTCATGGAAGTCTTGGAAATCATGGAAGTCTTGGAAGTCGTGGAAGTCTTGGAAGTCATGGAAGTCATGGAAGTCTTGGAAGTCTTGGAAGTCTTGGAAGTCATGGAAGTCATGGAAGTCTTGGAAGTCATGGAAGTCATGGAAGTCATGGAAGTCTTGGAAGTCTTGGAAGTCTTGGAAGTCATGGAAGTCTTGGAAGTCTTGGAAGTCTTGGAAGTCATGGAAGTCTTGGAAGTCTTGGAAGTCTTGGAAGTCTTGGAAGTCTTGGAAGTCTTGGAAGTCGTGGAAGTCATGGAAGTCTTGGAAGTCATGGAAGTCTTGGAAGTCTTGGAAGTCATGGAAGTCTTGGAAGTGTTGGAGGCCTTTGAAGTTTTGGAAGTCAGTTTAGAATGACTTTTCTCAGAAATTTCTGAACTCTTGCGCACCTGCAGAGTTGGTAGATCTTAAACATCTATGCTAATCAATGTTCAGAGCGATATTTAGGCACAGTCTAAATAAAATGACTAGCATATTTCCAACGCAACCAATGTTTTTAAATTATACACTAACTTACTTCAAGTTTCTTTCTACCAAATTTTTTCATCCGGATCTATTCTGGCAGAGCATCACCATTCATTCAGGAATGAAAGTGTTCAAAGCTTGGCTCCATGGAAACACACAGTGAAAAAATTACTCTAGTAAATGCAGCTAAAACATGACCAGAGCTGATATAAGTGCACATCTAAGAGGCAGAGTTCTAAAAGAGATTAGAACAACCCGAAGCATCAGAATCATTTGCTGAAGAGTAAGAACTATACACTATTTCATATTATAACTTACATACAGTGGAGAGATTAATTGCGTCGGAAAGGAACAAAAATCTTGGGAAGAAAACTCTGAAGAAATTTTCAGTAAACCTAAACCAATTACACCTCGTCCAGATAGCAGACAGACAAGCTCTGGAACTGACCGCGTGGTCTGTGTAAAGAAAATGAAGCAAATTCGGCGCTAGAGGAGCATATGAAACTAAATGCCTTTTAAGCGAAAGCCGAGATTACTGCAGACACAGTAAAATCATACGCTTTACGTGGCCAGACGCTCCGAAGCTGTAAATTCAACCCTTGAATCAGTCAGACCTCAACTTTCTTGGAAGCAAAGCCTCCAGCGGATAACAATTTACAAGCAGAAATCAAATAAAAATTGTGTGATGGATGCTAATTCGGTAACTAACAATTAGTGACACATAATGTGGATCTGAAGTCTGCAGTCTTAAAACAAAGCTCCCGATTTACCGAGCACACTGAGGACAGATGTTCTGCCCGAGGCAATGTAGAGAGAGATAATGGAATACGAAAACGTGAAGCATAGTAGAGGCAATGATGCAAGGAATCATTAAGGCCTTGATCTGCAGTTTTGTTAGTCGTTTTAATTTGCACGACATTTGTAAGGCATGGTTTGAGATTTCCATTTGTAGGACATGGTTAGAGGTTTTCATTTGTAGGACATGGTTAGAGGTTTTCATTTGTAGGACATGCTTAGAGGTTTCCATTTGTAGGACATGGTTAGAGGTTTCCATTTGTAGGACATGCTTAGAGGTTTCCATTTGTAGGACATGCTTAGAGGTTTCCATTTGTAGGGTACAGTTAGAGGTTTCCATTTGTGTGACTTGGTTAGAGGTTTCCATTTGTAGGGCATGGTCAGAGATTTCTGGTTAGAGGCTTCCATTTGCGGGAAATAGTTAGACGTTTCCATTTGTATGACATGGTTAGAAGTTTCCATCCGTAGGTCATGGTTACAATTTTACATATGTAGTGCATGGTCCGAGATTTCTATATGCAGGCCATGGTTAGAGGTTTCCACCTGTAGGGCCTGGTTAGATGTTTCTATGTGTAGGGTACTGCTAATGGTTTTCATATGTTTTCTATTCATGTACCTTCCCGAATAATTTCATATCTCCCTATATGTTTTTATTGCACTATGTTTTTATGTTTTTGTTGTCCTGTGTTCTTAGATGTTTTTGTTGTCTTATATTCTTAGATGTTTTTACTGTCCTGTGTTCTTAGATGTTTTGTTGTCCTATGTTATTATATATTTTTGCTGTTCTGTGTTCTTAGATGTTTTTTGTTGTTCTATGTTCTTCTGTTTTTGCTGCTCTATGTTCTTATATGTTTTTGTTGTCTTATATTCTTATATGATTTTGCTCTTCTGCTGGCGCGATTCTTAGGCTGCCGCGCGTGGGGTAAAATTCCTCCCGGCCAATGAAGAAAAATGCAATTAGGGTTGCCGAGCGGCGCCGCTGTGAAAAAGGTGATGGAAAGGATTAAGTGAAGTTTAATCGGTATGGCCAGTAGACTCGCGGTGAGGGCTACTCATACCACGGAACGTCTGCTCTAGAGGCCGCCCACGTCCTATATACACCCATATGGGGCAATATGCCTAAACCGGCTTAACCCAGGGGTGAAACTTGATAGCTACTCATATCACGGTGACACTGGACCAGTACAGTCTAGATAGGCAACCACCTCTCACCCGACGGGGATATATTATATCCAAATCACGTTGAGGTTTTCCGGTGAGAAAGTCCAACTCTGGACTGGATGGTCAACCACCTCTCATCCGGCGGGGATATACTGATATCCAAACCAGGTCCAGGTTTTCTGGTGAGAAAATCCAACTCTAGACTAAACTGGTGCAACGAAAACCACAGTGTCACGCAATGCCGCTTCTGTGACCCACCGAGAATATAGGCCCAATCCCCACGATACTCTGATCCTCCATCCTAAATGAGACTATCGCGAGAACCACAGGATTAAATTCAGTAGCATCACGGCGCGCTCTTGATGGCAGAAGAAAAAGAAGAAGAAGAAGAAGATATGATTTTGCTGTCTTATGTTCTTATACGTTTTTGCTGTCCTATGTTCTTTAATGTTTTACTATGTTCTTATATGCTTTTGCAGTCCTATGTTCTTAGATGTTTTTGTTGTCCTATATTCCCACACAAAGAGATACATAAAACAATGTGGATATCTCCAGATGATAGAACTAGAAACCAGATAGATCATTTTTGTATTAGAAAGCAATACAGAACATCTCTCATGGATGTAAGGACTTATAGGGGTGCAGATGTCAACAGTGATCACAACCTGTGCATAGGGAAAATAAAACTAAAATTGAAAAGTCAACACAAGAAATCAGTACACAGAAAGATAAACAGCCACAGCCTACAAGAAGAAAATACTAACATTAATTTCAATCAGGAACTTGCCAATCATTCCAAAACACCCAGTGAAGTTGAGGAGATAAGTATAGACGAGTTATGGAATTCTTACAGCACAGCCATAATCACAGCAGCAAAAGTAAGCGCTGGACTGGAAAAACCGAATAGAAAAGCATGGATATCAGATAAAACATGGAAGTGTATACATGAAAGACGAGCAGTCAAATTAGACTTGTTGAATGCAAAAACAGATCATGAAAGAGATTTGGCAAAAGCAAAATACAAAGAAATAGACAAGAAAGTAAAAAGTTCAGCTAGAAGGGATAAAAGAGAATACATAGACAATATGGTGAAAGAGGCAGAAAAGCAGCAAAAACAGGAGACAGCAAAACTTTATATAACATACAAAAGAGGCTAACAGGTACTATTACATCTAAAGAAAGACCAATCCTTAGCAAAACTGGAACACTATTAACATCAAATAAAGACCAAAAGCAAAGATGGGCTGAATACTTCCAAGAGATACTTAATCGACCACACTCAAAAGAATTGTTAAACCTTGAAACTGATTTACTAGCCCCACAACTAAATGTCAACCTAGATGAAATTAAATTGCATGAAATTGAAACACAGTGAATTTAATGGCTAACAACAAAGCTGCAGGTGAAGATGAAATAACAGCCGAAATGCTAAAAGCTATCAATAGTGACAACATGAGACAACTACAGAGAATGTTTAACAAGATTTGGAAAGAAGAAAAGGTCCCTTCTAATTGGAAGAAAGGAATCATTGTTAAAATACCAAAAAAGGGCAACCTTAGTGACTGTAACAACTGGAGAGGAGTAATCTTAATATCAGTTGTGTCAAAAGTATTTTGCAAGGTCATTTTGAATAGACTCAAAGATATAGTGGATACTGCAATGAGAGAAGAACAAGCAGGATTTCGAAAAGGGAGAAGCTGTCTCGACCAGATCTTTACTCTCAGAATAATACTTGAAGAACATATTGAAAAGCAGAAACCATTAATACCGAACTTCATAAAAAGGCATTTGATAGCATACACAGAGATTCATTATGGAGAATTTTATGTCTATATGGAATACCATCTAAAATTGTCAACATCATTAAGGACATCACAGGTAACACAGGTATTGACTAGGTACATGGGACCCAACTAGAAGATCTTGATTTTGCTGATGACATAACTCTTATCAGTAATAATGTGAATTCCATGCAAGAAAAAACAGATAGCCTGTCTTCACTGGCTAGCAAAATAGGACTTGAAGTTAACAAGGACAAAACAAAAATAATGAAAATTCCTCTCAATCAAAATGGAAAAATACACATAGAAGGGACAGATATTGAAGAAGTCAATCAATTTGCATACCTTGCCAGCTACATAGACCAGGATGGTGACACTAGAAAGGAAGTTAAGATCAGAATTGCAAAAGCAGCATTGACCTTTAAGAATCTTGAGAACATATGGAATTCAAAAGTTATAAACACAAAAACCAAGTTAAGACTATTCAATTCAAATGTAATATCCACCCTCATTTATGCATGCGAAAACTTGATAACAACTAAAGAAATAGAAAAGAAATAGACTCTTTTGAAAACAAATGCCTAAGGAAAATACTCGGCATCAAGTGGAATGAATTCAAGAACAATGCAGAGATAAGACAGATGACTGAGCAACAACCAGTCTCATGGGTGATCAGGAAAAGGAGATGGACATATGTTGGTCACTTGATGAGAAGAAATGATCAGAAAATCCCAAAACAAGCTATCAAGTGGAACACAACAGGCAGAAGAAAAAAAGGCAGACAACGTGAAACTCTGAAGAGGACATTATTAAGAGAGGCCAAATTAACAGGCATAAAATCCCTTGATGAGGTTGAAAGACTCGCCGAAGACAGGAAAAACTGGCAAACTACTTTGTGAGCCCTATGTGACGTTTAACGACACGGGAAGGATATAAGATATAAGATAAGATATAAGTCCTTACAATGAATTTCTCTCTTACTGGCCCTTACAGTAAATTTATCACTTTAACAGTTTTTTTTCTCATCATTCTAACAAGATAAATCATACACAATAAGAAATAAATTACACAAGATAACAGCTAAACTTTATAAACTATACCTGATAACAAATATATGATGATGATCATCATCAAGTGCTGTGCTGACTGGCGTTGGCTATTATGCTTCTCCAGAGTACATGATCCTTCATGCAGGCCATCAGCTCAGTTGCTGATCTCTCACACCATCCCGTCAGACTGTCCAGTATCATTTCTCTTGATCTCCCTCTTGACCTTCTTCCTTCTATTTTTCCTGTTGTTATAATATTTTCAATGCCCCCTCTTCTCATTGCATGTCCTATGAAAGTACATTGTCTCTCTCTTATTTTTTTTTACAAGATTTTTTTGTCTCTCCAGCTCTTCTCATACATTCTTCATTAGTTATTTTGCTGTCCAAGGGATTCGCAACATTCTTCTAATAAACCACATTTCTGCTGCTTCCAATGATTTTTGTGCAGACTTGCCTATTATCCATGATTCACTTCCATATAACAAGATAGGTTCAGTATAGCATTTTAGGACTCGTTTTCTAACATTCATTGACAAGGATGTGTTGGATAATATATTTCTCATTCTTTGAAATGCAGTCTTTGCTTGACCTATTCTGTTCCTAATTTCTGTTCTGCATTTCCCATCTGAAGTTATTACTGCTCCAAGGTATTTGAATTTCTGCACCTGCTTTAGAATAGTTCCATTTAATTTTATACTGCATGTTGGTGGATTCTGTTTTTTAGATATAACTGTAGTCTCCGTCCTTTTGATGTTTAAAGTAAGGCCTTTCTGTTTACTTTCTATGGCGACTTTATCCAAGAGATTTTGCAGGTCTTGTTGGTTCTCAGCTATCAGTACTGTGTCATCAGCATACTGAAGGTTGTTAATATTGTATCCTCCAATTTTTATGCCTGGTTCTGTGATGATCGTTCTTAGAATATTCTCGCTGTACAGAGAAAAAAGATCTGGAGATAGAACACATCCTTGTCACACTCCTTGTATATATATTATAGGTTGATATAAATATATGATACATGAGAATATATAAACCATATATGAAAACAGATAAACTTCACATGAGAACAAATAAACCATATGTAAGAACAGACAAACTATAATGTAAACCACATGTAAGAATAGACAAACTATAATGTAAACCATATGTAAAAACAGACAAACTGTAATGTAAACCATATGTAAGAACAGACAAACTATAATGTAAACCATATATGTAAGAACAGACAAACTATAATGATTATTACAATGTCTTTATAAGTACAGAATAATGAAAATAAATGCAACTTCTTCAAAGTTCATGGCCATTAGAGGCAGAGTTTTGAATTAGCAAAACAAACAGCTAATACTTTGTGTCTGTCAGAGTATTAACTCTTGCACTCCTGGCTGATTTCTATGCTCTGCCAGAATCAGTTCTGATTAGAAATTCTGCTACAGCGAAAGTGATAAGTGTGAAAGGAAGTTACTCAATAATGTAAAAATATGGACAGCATTAGAAATATGCTACTTTTCATTTTATGTAGACTTTGTTTAATTATTGCTCTGAGCAGTGATTTGTGTATGTATGCAAGATGTATCAGTCCCAGTATTGTTGGGTGGAGTAAAAGAGTTAAACAAAAAAAGACCAACTTGTTATTACTGTCTGCATTCTGTTGGGAAAAAAGACAGACTTTTGTTAATGTCTGCATTCTGCTGCTCTCTCATAACAAGTTTTTGTGACTGAAAGTGCATAGAGATGTGTTTGTTATTTTTATATATATTTAATGAGGAAATGTAGATTTATATTTCATTGTATTGTTTAAAATCTTTCAAGAAGGCTGGCTTTTGTTGCAGGTTTTGAGAATATATAAATGAATGCAATGAAGGTAATGATAATTAAACTGAATACATTTACCAGTGTCCTGTTTTCTTTCATTCATAAACAATTATTATTTAAAATCCGCTGTTTCACTGTTTGTTTTATTTCATGTTTGGAATGAGCACTGCAAGATCTAGATGAATATGTGAATTTTCATTATTTCTGTATAATGTTGAAGGTGGTAATAATAATCGAAGAAATTATCCACATAAATCAGAGTTCATTCATTCATTCATTTATTTGCATGTCCCTGAAAAATCAGAGTATGGTACATTAAAAAATGCATTTTATATTATATTATACTTTTCTTATTTTTGCTAAGCAGGTTATTTGATGCTTGAAAAACTCCATGACACCTTCATGATTCACTCATGTTCTCAAATAAAAAGCATTATTATTATATTTTGTTTTTAAAAAAATGCCACACACTATTTGAAAACACCTTATCTGTCTAAAGTATGATTTCAACTCATATAGACATATAACGTAACAGATTCCCTTCACATAGAGGACCCAGATCAAAGCAGGAAGCCCTCTCTTAATCTCCACGGTATTTGCTGTGTCTCAGTTCCCGTTTTGAAAACAACCTAAATGCATAAGTTAGGATCTAAAAAAAATTGGACAATTCAATTAATTATGAGTAATTTACAATGTAAATAACAGAACAACAACAAATCTTCCATTCTTGTTCAAATTCTTTAAATTAATTTAAATTAAATTAATGAACAATGCAGTCCTTGTTTACTTTGTTCAGATTAATTGTGAACATTATATCAAATAAACAATGTATCATAATATAAAATACAGTGTTCTGTAGTGGATGTGATTTATACTTTCACATTAATAGATTGTGAACTAACTGGCATCTTCGTAGGTTTTCAACCAGCTGACCAACAGGTTAGCACACTGACAGGTATTGAACCAACTGAAACTTTCACAATAGCAAGCTGTGAACCAAATAACACTTTCACAATAGCAAGCTGTGAACCAAATAACACTTTCACACTCACTATCAAATTTTGAACCAAGCCAAATTTTATTTCTTGTTTAAATGTCTGTGTATTCTACATGTGCCTGATACAGATTTAAATTCAGGTTTGGCACATCAGAATCATAAATCTGATCATAGACACCACCTTCATGAGCATTCTGGGAAGACAATGATCTTTGTCCATTTCCCCAGCCAGTACCAGATACATTCTTCCTGCCGCCTTCCTCCGCAAATGCTTCATTTATAAAACCGTGCAACACCTGGTCCAGATTTGAAGTGTGGCTGGTGTCTGTGACTGCCGTCTCTTCGAGATCGTCTGTGATGTGCATGTAGATCTCTTGCTCCTCATCTGGGTTAAAATTCTTAGATTTTGAAGATGGGACTGGTTGATCTACTGCATTAATGTCCAAAGAGTTATGGCTGTTTGGAAAGAAAAGAAATTTGCCAAATAGTGGATGTTTTTTTTTTATCATACCTATTACAAATAATATTCAAGTTCATAAAGACCAGATAGCATCTATTTATTTTCAATGTCTAGTTTGCATTCTACATAGAAGATATAATTAATTCCCATTAGTTTTCTTTCTACATACAGAATTACTGTATATATTTAGTTCCAAATAGTATACATTCTACATAGGATGTTCTATATTTATTTTCAAATATTTTACATTCTACATATGAAGTTCTGTATTTAGTTCCAAGTAGTTTACATTCTACATAGAAAATTATATATTTAGTTCCCAATAGTTTATATTCTACATAGAAGGTTCTCTGTTTAGTTCCCAATAGTATATATTGTACATAGAAACTTCTATATCACAAAATATGTCCCACGCAGTATCAAAGAGGAAATTACAAGATTTGGTGTTAGCGCTCACATTTTCTTTCACCTGAGGGTGTTGTGGTCTGGGATCCTATCATCTCTCTCCAAATGAGGTGATTGCAGTGCCTCCAATCAATATCAAATCATCAATCACCACCAAGAAATACAAGTGCACTAATTACTTTAGTACCACAGCACCTAGGTTTCCTCTAGGTTCATCATGTTTCAACATAGAAGAATCTCTACTAGGTAGCCACTTTTCTACACTGGAGATTCTCTAATAGGTTTGCCTCTTTTCTAAGTGAGATTTACCTTATTTTGTCCTCTTCTTGATCAAGTTCCCGAATCTCTTGCCCAAAGAGAGGATTTCCTCTGTATATGAAAAGTGCCAAAAACGAAATATAATTAATGTACCTGAGTGCATGTGCACTTATTTAGTAAGGCTAAATTATGTCTCAATAAACAACCACATTTATATACATCTATACCACATTTATGGAAATCTATGTGGTATCCATACTACAGGAACTTAATATAGAAGAAGGCTGGCTAGTAAAGAGGATTAAACAGAGAAAACTGAAATATTTTGGACACATTAAACGTCATGATAATTTGGAGAAGACCGTCCTGGAAGGGTACATAATGGGAAAAAGAAAGAGAGGAAGGCCAAGGTGAAGATGGCTGCAAGACATTGTTGATAATCTGCAAATGGATGCATCAGGGCATCTTGCTTACAACCGTGAGGCCTATAGGAGAGCTATTAGGGAGGCAAAGTTCCACAAGGGACATGCAAATGACTGACTGACTGACTGACTGACTGATGTGGTATCCCCTTTATTTACAGTTTTATATCATCAGTAATTTTCAGTCCTTCAGTTTTCAGTTTTTCTGCATATTTTTGTGCCTATTAGTGTTTATCCTATATAAGAAATGCAAGAGGTCTAGCCAATCTGTTTTCTCTGGGAAAAGGTTGATTTTTCATTACTGCTTCCTATGCCACATAGCATACTAACATCTGTTAGTAATATCATTGTTACACCAATTTTACACTGATCTTATCTTCAGTACATCTCTCTCTTCTGTCCTTTCAGAGCCCATGACACACGGGGCTGGTTGTAGCAAGAGAGTCCTACTTCTGTTGGTCTTGCTATCTTCTTGACTATCTCCCATCTCAGTCCTTTGCTTACCAGCATTTCCTTGCCTATAAGCCTCAGTATCTCTTTGGGTCATCCCACAGTTTTTTTTTTTTGCCCTGCTGTGTCCACTTCCAAGCTGTTAATTTCTCTTGCTTAGTTTCTATAGCTGTTGTTCTTTGTTACAGTAGTCTAGTCAAAAGTAATCTGCCTTCTCAGTCACAGGGTTGGGTGTTTGTTACCACTACCACTCATTTAACAGTATTAGTAAAATTTTTGTTGCACCAAAAGTTGCTTTTATCTACTCCTTATTATACCCTTCAATGTAAAGTAGCTTATGATATGACTTCTATACTGATTTCCAGTTCTTTTCTGTATCCTAAACATCAGTTTAGTTTCAGACATTGCTGTATTTTACTCTTAGCTCGTTCTTCATAAGCAGGAACATCATGTTACCTTACATGTTGAAATATTCAATCAACAGCAACTAAGATGTTAACATTGTCTGCCCAGGATAGTATCGGTCCTACTGGTTTAAAAATAGATTGGACGGGGCAGTGATGGCCGAAACAGCCTCAGAAAATAAAGAATATGTGTCTGCAGGGTCATAAGCACTGGACTTCACTATGGCCACAGAGCTGGTGCAGTGTTCTGGAACCTGGCAGGTGTTTTTTCTCTTTTAAGGGTGGGCCCATAGGGCTTTGGACTGCCAGAGTGGATGAAACGATAAATGGGGAGTGGAGCCTAGCACTGAGTTATAAGATTTCTGTGTCCCTGCACATATCTGTCCATGGATGAAAAACAAAAACAAGATGTCACAAGAAGATCAGTCCAACAAACAAGGGACTTCACTCAATTACACAGCTGGTGAAAGTCTCAAAGTGATTTTTAAAAAATACATAAACAAAAATTTGTTAATGAAAATTTTAAGGATGATTTCATAATGTTGCTCCATAACTTGAAATGAAGATCCCATTGATTTATATACAAAAGAATAATTCAGACTTCTACTTCCGTCTGGGGGCATAGTTATCTTTCTGTCTCTGTTTTATTTAACAGCTTTCTTATGGCCTTATACTACCTAACCTGACAAGATAAGGCTGAGACTAGCTATGAAATACAAGCAGTAGAAAAAATTAACTTACGATGAAAAATATTTGTTGGTCCCAGGCTGCTCTAGTCCCTCTTTCTCTTTGGGCGAGGCTGAAATAAGACATTTTAGAGGAAATAAACAGAGCATAAGACATTTTAGAGGAAATAAGCAATGTGTAAAACATTTTATGGTGAAAGAAGCAAAGAAAGCAGCAAAAACAGAAGACATAAAAACTCTACATATAACATGTAAAAGAGGCTAACAGATACCATTCCATCCAAAAGTCTTTAGCAAAACTGGAACCCTACTGACATTAGGTAAAGACCAAAAGCAAAGACTGGCTGAACACTTCCAGGAAATACTTAACTGACCACACCCAAAAGAATTGTTAAAGACTTGAAACCGACTTACCAATCAATACAACTAAATGTCAGCCTAGATGAAATTATATTGAACAAAACTGAAACAGAAGTCTTCTTCTTCTTCATTCGCTTCTACCACCAAGACTACCCTGTGATTGTACTGAATTTACACCTGTGGTCCTCGATAGGTCCCGTGGTCCTCTGTGTGGTCCCCAAAAGGACCACACGAGATCCCTGAGAGGACCACAAGAGGTTCAGAATATCGCAGGGCTTGAGCCTGTATTCTTGGTGGGTCTCTGAAGTGGGATTGCATGACATCGTGGTTTTCGTTGCACCAGTTTGATCTAGGGTTGGACATTCTCACCGGAAAACCTCGGCGTGTTTTAGATATCAGTATATCCCCACTGTGTGAGAGGTGGTACCTCATCCAGGCTAGAGTTGGGCTTTCTCACTGGAAAACGACGTGTTTTGAGATACCCGTGTATCACCACCGGGTGAGAGGTGGTTGTCCATCCAGTCCAGAGTTGGACTTTCTCACAGGAAAACCTCGACGTGTTTTAAGATACCCATGTATCACCGCCGGGTGAGAGGTGGTTGCCCATCCAGTCCAGTGTTGGACTTTCTCACCGGAAAATCTCAGCATGATTAGGATACGTATACATCCCCTCCGGGTGAGAGGTGGTTGCCTATCTAGACTGCCCTGGTCCAGTGTCTCCGACTTCATCATTTTGTGGTCATGGCCGCTACCCTTCCTAGTTGTGACCAGGATGGAGCTTTTGTCCAGGAGGATGAATCCTCGCCACTAATGACTTCCACCCCTGGGTTGAGCCGGTTTAGGGATATTATCCCAGTATGGCCATGTTTAGGACATGACCTACCTCTAGAGCAAAGGTACCGTGACATGCATAGCCATCAAGTTTCACCCTTGGTGTAAGCCAGCTTATGCATATTTCACCAGTATGGGTGTATGTCGGACATGACCGACCTCTAGAGCAGAGGTACCATGACATGCATAGCCATCAAGTTTCACCCTTGGTGTAAGCCGGCTTAGGCATATTTCACCAGTATGGGTGTATTTCGGACGTGGCCAGCCTCTAGAGCAGAGGTGCCGTGGTATGAGAAGCTCTTGCGGCGATACTACTGGACATATTGATTAAGCTTCACTTTATCCTTTCCATCACCTTTTCACATCGGCGCCACACAGCAACCCTGATTGCTTTTCCACATTTTCTCCTTGGCCGGGAGGAGCTTCACTCCACGCACGGCATATGAAGAAACTCGCCAGCAGTGTCTTAACCTCTTGGCAGACCCCCCAGACCAGAGGTGCCATGATTTGATTACTGTTTACTTCGCTTATTCCTTTATTTCACCTTTTCCATAGCGGTGCCGCATGGCAACCCCATTTGCACCTTTCTTCACTGGCCGGGAGAAGCGAACTCCACGCACGGCAGCTAAAGAATCTTGCCAGCAGCGGTAGATGAGCTACCAAACATGACTCTCATCTACCCGAAGCGTCTGGTTTTCAGGCGCCAGATATTCACCTTCGCCCCTTCTCCTGTCAGTTTAATCAGTTCTGCCACGAGAAGGCCAGGACTTGACTGTCAGAGGCTATTTGAGACGCACGCCATTGGAGTGGAGAGCATATCCTCCACCCCACCTCTGGCAATAACAGTCTTAGAACCTGAAACAGCAGTGAATCTAATGGCTAACAACAAAGCTGAAGGTAAAGATGAAATAACAGCCGAAATGTTAAAAGCTATTAACATTGACAACATGAGCCAAATACAGAGGATGTTTAATAACGTTTGGAAAGTAGAAAAGGTTCCATCTAAATGTCTCATAGATGATCAGAAAAAGGAGATGGACATACGTCAATCACGTGATGAGAAGAAACAGTCAGAGAATCCCCAAACAAGATGTCAAGTGGAACACAACAGGACGAAAAAAAAGAGGTCGACCACGTGAAACTCTAAAGAGGACATTGTTAAGATAGGCTAGTTTAGTGGAAATAAAATCTCTTGATGCTGTTGAAAAGCTCATGAAGACAGGAAAACTCGGTGAACTACCATGTGAGCTCTATGTGACTTTTAACTGTACAGGAAAGATCTAAGATATAAAATGTATAAGACATTTTAGAGGTTGAAATAAGCAATGTATAAGATACTTTAGAGGCTGAAATAAACAATGTATAAGATACTTTAGAGGCTGAAATAAGCATGAAATAAACAATGTATAAGATACTTTAGAGGCTGAAATAAGCAATGTATAGTATAAGATATTATAGAGGCTGAAATAAGCGATGTACAGTATAAGATACTTTAGAGGCTGAAATTTTCTGAGAATAATACAAAACATTTTTGACTGAAATAAGTAGTGTATAAGACATCCTAAAGGCTGAAATAACCAGTATACAAGGCATTGTACATAACGAAATAACAAGTTTTACTCCCCAAATCCTTCATTCTTGATGACAACACCGATTCATATTTGTCAGTGAAGTCATTTGTTTGATCAGTTTCTCTTACAGCACTGATGATGTCTCCTTGATCCATTGCTTGCCCTTCCTCCAATATAACAGCTAAATTGGCCAGCTGATCTGCTCTTTCATTTCCCATGACACCACCAGCATTTGACCTGGTATAGAAATGAGGGTCAGTTGATGAATCTGTGACATCTGCAGGGATTCAAACCACCACTGCCTTAGAGAGACAGCTTGAATTTTCTTTAGCACGCTCACGGAGTTACTCAAAACGTAAGCTTGCATGTAGTCTTGTGACTTAGCTCAGAACTTTTCTCACAGCCATGGTTTCCATTAGGAGCCTGCTTGTTGTTGCAGCAAAAGCGCTTCTGGCTTCTTCCACTGTTTCTCCATTTGACACACCTCTTGCCCTATAACCCACAGATATGTCTGTATAAATAATAGTATTGCTATCCCTGGTGTTCTCACTAGTAACCATCAAGCAACAAGGGGGATAATTTATGGTCAAGTTGATAATGGGTTGTCCTTTCATGGCTAAGGATGTTTATCCTACTGAATCTGTGGTTTCGTTCAAAGCCTTTCTGTTTAATTCTTCTTTCTCTAACATCTAAAGTTCTTTACTTACAATTCTTATTGGGGCTAATTATTGTACTTTGCTCTGATGCTCCAGTTTGTCTTCTTGGTTATTAAAAACTTTCATGTATTTATAGTATTCTGTATAAACTAGACTTGGAACACGGACCTCTAAATGTTCAAGGATCCCTGGCTGACAACCAACATTGCTATCAAAATTAATAAAAGCAAGTCATTGTACTAAAGATTGCTACAAAGCTGAACCTTTTCTTGCTTGCACTGCTACATCTGATATGGGAAAATGACTAAACATAATGAACATTTCACACAAATAACATACCATAGGCTGTTGTTGTTGCTGCTCTCAGTCGTCGACGATACCTGTATAATTATATGCATATATTATTTCTGAAAATAATAACATTATACTGAGTGGTGAAGTGGTTAATGCATTGGTCTTTCATGGCAAAGGTTGGAGGTTCAAATCCGGCCGGAGGCACCCCAGTTACCCAGCTGTAGAAATGGATACCTGACTTCTTCTGGAGTTGGGGAAGGAAAGGCGGCCAGGTGTAATACTGACCATATCACCCTCTAGTATGCTAACAGGTCAAGGAAAATATGGGCACTAACACCATATCCCTATGAGCCTCTAAAGCATGACAGGATTACCTTTACTTATATATATATAATATATATAATATATATATATATATATATAAATGTATGCATATGAAAGACTCATACAAGGTATATTAAATGTGTCCCAGAAAGAAGAGTTTTAAGAAATATTGAAGATTTTCCTAAAAATGACTGGAAAACTTTAGAATCCTATGAGTAACATAGACTATGATATGTAATAAAATAGCTCTTCCAGTAGCTGGCATAAATGGGCATGTCATTAGAACCTGACAGAAAACTCAGTGGAAAAAAAAGACCTGATGATGATGACTTTGACATGCAGGCTCAAAATCACTATATTAAAATTGCCAAGGTCACCAGTACCATCGAATTTTGGTTAGTCATTACCCTACGTTACATCAAATAGTTCCCTATACAAATTATATGTTGCTATATACAGCTTAGGCAATGGCAGTGAATCACATTTCTATAGGGGGCGTGCCTTGATCAGAAACCTGCTTCTTAGGTCTCCCTGCGAACTGAAAAAAAAGCCATCATGGTTTACAGCCTATCCCATATGATATCATTGTTATAAGATCTTTACCATGGCACTGCCTAGTAAAAATGTTCAGGTTTTGGGTAACAGAAAAGTTACAGAAAATAATGTAACAAACATCACCTACCAATCCATTTATACAGAATCACATGCTTACTCACAAACTTTGCATGAAATAATTGCAAGAGAGAAGAAAAAAAAACTTTCAACAAATCAAATAAAACAAGTCTAGTGTACATCTTCTTTAACCTCCATGGAACTGTGAGTCTTGCATCCAATGCAGTTGAGATGTTGAAGCACTGCAGTGTGTCAGATTGGGAGTGGGCTGTGTCAGATTGGGAGTGGGCTGTGTCAGATTGGGAGTGGCCTGTGTCAGATTGGGAGTGGGCTGTGTCAGATTGGGAGTGGGCTGTGTCAGATTGGGAGTGGGCTGTGTCAGATTGGGAGTGGGTTGTGCCAGATTGGGAGTGATTTGTGCCAGCTACTTTTTCAGTCCCTGACTGGAGCTATAAAACAGGGAGTATGTAGTACTTCTTTAGCAGACTCCACCACTATGTAGACTATGGCGATCCCTACCCCATTAGTTAAGCTAGGTTGGGGGTACTATTGAGGGTACCATCAGAATGGTAGGGTGGAGTATTCATCAGCTATGGTTCACCTAACTCTGATGCTAGCAAGTCAGCTGTGGTTCACTGATTGCCAAATGGGACAGTGTTTTCACCCAGAGTCTGTGAACACAACCTGGTACACACGAGGAAATACAGTGAAAAATATCAAATTCAGTACACAGCCAATGCAACTCAGTACACTCTTCCTTATTCTTCATTTACCGAGAAGATTATATAGATACTCACAGTCTGACCATGTGAATTAGCACCGCAAATGTGGCCACAACCATTACTGCCAGGACTGCAGCCACAATTATAAAGAGTTTTTTCACTTCCCGTCCCTCATCCGCTAGATTCTTTTCTTCTACACTCTACAAGGGAAAAATATAATGATATAAGAAATGAAACAAGCTAGAAAAAGAACTCCTGTCAGTGAACAAATATCTCATGGAAACCAAATGTTGATCTAAAAACATCTCATACAATGAACCAAAGTTCATGCTAAAATAAAAAAAAAAAGTAGGACCTTAGTTTCTACTTGAAAAGAAAGAGAGAATAACATCTCTGAAAAACAATATTTTTCTTTTCCAAATCCTATGAGGCTCATTACTGTTCTGATACCTTTGCTTCCACAACACCGTTGCTCGTCAAAAGAAATGAGGCGCTTGAACTGGAATCAAACAACCTGTGAAAGATACAGTTAGCCTATGTTATACAGATCATGTATTTTTTAAATCTCAAAATGCGGTCACTGAACACTGAAATAAAGCATTTAATGAACCTCAAGATTTCCATCAAAACTTTCTTCAGTTTTAAAACAAGAGCATTTATATCATAGTTATAAGCACAAAAACCAAGTTAAGACTACTCAATTCAAATGTAATATCCACCCTCATTTATGCATGCGAAAGCTGGAAAACAACTAAAGAAATACAACAAGAAATTAGACTCTTTTGAAAACAAATGCCTAAGGAAAATATTCAGCATCAAGTGGAATGAATTCAAGAACAATGCAGAGATAAGACAGATGACTGAACAACAACCAGTCTCATGGGTGATCAGGAAAAGGAGATGGACATATGTTGGTCACTTGATGAGAAGAAATGATCAGAGAATCCCAAAACAAGCTATCAAGTGGAACACAACAGGCCGAAAAAAAAGGGGCAGACCGCGGGAAACTCTGAAGAGGACATTATTAAGAGAGGCCAAGTTAACAGGCATAAAATCCTTTGATGAGGTTGAAAGACTCACCGAAGACAGGAAAAATTGGAGAACTACTTTGCGAGCCCTATGTGACGTTTAACGGCACGGGAAGGATATAAGATATAAGATTTATATCAAATCAGTCCATTACCAGACATATTTGTTTTTTGTTTTGTTTTTGTTTTGTGTTTCTATGTTTATTTTTAAATTGTGCCTTTCTGTTACTCTTCACAAAAATATTCTACCAAAATATTCAATTGTTTTTTGCTATTCTTTATTACCATAACACTTCCTTTCCACTTTTTGTTGTGAACTACACTATCTACCTCTGTCTTCTTCTTCTTCTTCTTCTTCTTCTTCTTCTTCATTCATATCTACCTCTGTCTTCTTCTCTTCTTCTTCTTCTGCATTCATATCTACCTCTGTCTTCTTCTTCTTCTTCTTCTTCTGCATTCATATCTACCTCTGTCAAAATTTACCCCACAGTGCAGTATCTACCACAATCATCATCTCACTTATCTTTAACCAGCAGCCAGTTAGAGTGACTTTTGTCACCTTTTGCTAATAATATCATGTTGCTGCATTAGGGAATATCATAATTTGGCAAAAAAATTTTAATTGCTGACACACTTTGCTCCAAATAATTCAGATTAGGTTTGTCACATGTCCTATGCTTGTCTATGTCAGACTTTCAGTTTGGTATCTTTTTTTTCATGAACCTCTATGAAGCAACAAGTTTTGTTGCTATGACAGCACTGCCAAACCTGTTGTTCATTTTATATATGAGGCTGAAGTAAACATGTTACAATTTTCTAGCCTCACTCTTCCATGTCAATGTAATGAATGTAAAATGAAATTGTTATATTTTATGGCCACTGTGAAAAGAATGAGTTAAGACATTCACCTGTTATTACTAATCCCCGTTACTGTAAACTAGCAAACTTTTCTTACAGTGAGTGACTCTGAAGCTCCGTGAGGTCATTGCTTGCTGGGAAGATGTTTCAGTGAAAAAGTAGGACAGGAAGACAAAGAGAAAAATAGCTAAATAGACTGAGCAAGTGGCATGGAGAAAGAAAAGCATCTGAACTAATCAGAAACACCAAGTATCACACAAGATGGAGAAGCTAGAAATACCAAGTATCACACAAGATGGAGAAGCATGAATCACCAAGTATCACACAAGATGGAGAAGCATGAATCACCAAGTATCACACAAGATGGAGAAGCATGAATCACCAAGTATCACACAAGATGGAGAAGCATGAATCACCAAGTATCACACAAGATGGAGAAGCTAGAAATACCAAGTATCATACAAGATGGAGAAGCTAGAAATACCAAGTATCATACAAGATGGAGAAGCTAGAAATACCAAGTATAATACAAGATGGAGAAGCTAGAAATACCAAGTATCATACAAGATGGAGAAGCTAGAAATACCAAGTATCATACAAGATGGAGAAGCTAGAAATACCAAATATCATACAAGATGGAGAAGCTAGAAATACCAAGTATCATACAAGATGGAGAAGCTTGAAACAAAGAGTATCACACAAGATGGAGAACCATGAAACACTAGGTATCACACAAGATGGAGAAGCATGAAGCACCAAGTATCACACAAGATGGAGAAGCATGAAACACCAAGTATCACACAAGATGGACAAGCTTGAAACACCAAGTATCACACAAGATTTAGAAGCTTGATCACCAGGTATCACACAAGACAGAAGCATGAAACACCAAGTATCATACAAGATGGAGAAGCTTGAAACACTAATTATCACACAAGATGGAGAAGCATGAAACACCAAGTATCACACAAGATGGATAAGCATGAAACACCAAGTATTACACAAGATGGAGAAGCATGGAACACCAAGTATTACACAAGATGGAGAAACATGGAACACCAAGTATCATACAAGATGGACAAGCTTGAAACACTAATTATCACACAAGATGGAGAAGCTTGAAACACTAATTATCACACAAGATGGACAAGCTTGAAACACTAATTATCACACAAGATGGACAAGCTTGAAACACTAATTATCACACAAGATGGAGAAGCATGAAACACCAAGTATCACACAAGATGGATAAGCATGAAACACCAAGTATTACACAAGATGGAGAAGCATGGAACACCAAGTATTACACAAGATGGAGAAACATGGAACACCAAGTATCATACAAGATGGACAAGCTTGAAACACTAATTATCACACAAGATGGACGAGCTTGAAACATTAATTATCACACAAGATGGACAAGCTTGAAACACTAATTATCACACAAGATGGACAAGCATGAAACACCAAGTATCACACAAGATGGATAAGCTTGATCACCAGCAGTATCTGGCAAGTCATATAATGTATCTATTTCAGTTAAAACATACATACTTGATCACAGCAAGCTGACTTATCCTATTTTAACAATTTTTCTTGATTTTAATGTTGACCATTGGAGTCTTGAGTTTTAGAGGCAGTTGCATTTAGGAGATTCAGAATCAACTCTTTAACTTTTTTTATTTTGTTGGTCAAATTGGAGTCTGAGTCACAAGTACTTTTCAGATTACATTTAAAATCCCTCAACAAATGTAAAAATTATATTGTGAAATGAATAGAAAATATTGTTGTTCATATTTCACTAAATGAAAACTAGCTTCACTTTTTATTTTTGTCAGTCTGCCCTGACTATGCATCTCCTATAGATAAGAGCCAGCAACAAGAGTTGAAAATGAAACTGGGTTTGATGCCGAAAGCTTTCCTTACTGTGACCCAATGATTATTATTTTTTTGTTCTTTTGTGAATGATTAATCTCTTATGGTCATGAAAAACCTTCAGTATAAATGTAATTTGTCAAAAGGACATTCATCCAGTCTCCTGTGATCATGGAAAACATTTAGGGAAAGTATAATTGCTAGATGATGTTCATAAAACTGTCCGCGGTTGTAAAATATTTTAATGCAAAGAAAGCAGATGATATAACTTTCTGAAAAGCATTTCTTTTTTTTTGGTTCAGATACTTACTGCCAAAGTTTTTCAGCTGGAACCACTTGTCCTGTGTCTCGATACCTTCCATGTATGTATGCATCAGTTCTGAAAATCATGAGAGCTGATCAGTGTTTGCCATTTGAGGACAGAAAATACATTTTTATAGAAGGAGATAAATTGAAAGGGACTTAAGAGAAGAAAAGGACAAATGTGGAAAATTTATCAAACCCAAAAGAAAAAGAAATCAAAATTATTTCGACATGTCATGAAGAGTAAAGAGTTAGAGAACCTTAAAAACATTCAAAAGAAATTGAAGGACGCAGACAAAGAATAACATCTAAACAAGCTGTTAGGCAAATAACGGCAACAAAGTTTCAGATATCAAGATCCACACAGAATGGATCCAGGCATCCACTGGCCTGGTACCTAATTAATAAATGAATGAATGTAGACGTAATTATGTAGAAAGATAAAATAACAAATGATGCAAGTACAGTTTCATAAAACACTCCACCCACCACCAAAGACTCTTAAATCTGCTTTCTCCTCACATTTCCCTTCATTATAGCTTTATTTAACTCTGAAGAGGACATTATTAAGAGAGGCCAAATTAACAGGCATAAAATCCTTTGATGAGGTTGAAAGACTCGCCGAAGACAGGAAAAATTGGAGAACTACTTTGTGAGCCCTATGTGACGTTTAACGGCATGGGAAGGATATAAGATATAAGATAAGATGATATAAGATATAAGATAAGATAGCTTTATTTACTTGGGGTTTAAAGTAGCTGAAAGAGTTCTCATACGCAGTTTGTTTATCAATTTAGCTGTAGTTAATGTGTTAGAATGTGAAATAACTTCGTGGTATGTTTTGTTTGCATATATTGTTTAATGTATGGGTATGAGGTTATATGTAATATTTTTCAATTCATATTTAGTATTGCTTTTTATATGTTTATAATTTTAGTATGAAACTGATGTTGAATGTTTGGGTTTGAAAGAAAGCTGAAAGATAGAGGACAGAATATTAGACAGGCCTGTGAGCCCAATTCTTCACCCTTTGAAAACAAAATTCATTCATTCATTCATTCATTCATTCATTCATTCCTCTGTCTAATTTCTACACTTCACATCTATTACATAGTCTTACATATATTTCACATCAATTACATATACTTACATACACTTTGCATCTATTGCATACTTATGTACATTTCACATTTATTACATTCATTTACATACACTTCATATCTAAATAAGCAGTTTCAATCCTTATATACACTTACTGGGAAATAAAATGATGCTTCTTTTTTAGTATTTAAAACCATTTAAAATTACATATTCTCAGCTAAGGAACAAAACCATATGACCACAGTAATTTTGTTTTTTTTTTTTTTTACATTTTTGAAAAATTGCTTAAATGGTTAAACTAAGACTAAGGGCTTAACTAATCCAGTATCAACTGGTCCAGTCATAAGATATTTCAAAACCATCTTCTAAGGTAACATGAATCAGTACTTAACTTGAAAACTTCTTTTGACAGCTAATCTACTGTTTTAAAAAAATGTAAAATCAGCTCATTTTCATTTTTTTTAAAAATCCATTCTGGCAATTACTGTGTTTCTATTTTTGTGCAACTTTGGTAACATTAGCAATGTTACAGACTTGAGTAACAAGGCAAACAGGTCTCATTACCTGGTAGGGTCACTGGTTCCATCTGGCAGGATATGGGTCTGGATTTTTTCAATTGCTAGGTCAAGGTTAAGGATGTCTGATAGTTGCCTGTGATGTAGTTGAAAGAATAATGAATAAAGACAATTTCACCACTGATTAGTATTCGCAACTAATCTTTAGCTCTCAGTCTGAAGTTTGTCTGATCAGACATTGACTAGTATTTGACAAATAAGTATGTTTCACTTAAACTGACAAAAATAGTCAATACTTTGCATGGATTACCAGTCCTTGTATCACTACAAGAAGAAGTAGGCTTGGAATAAGAGCTGGAAAAAAATAAAAGAAACAGAAAAAGAAAAAGAGTATAATAAGATGAAGAAGAGTAGTAGAAAAGAAGAAGATGAATTAAAAAGAAGGATGAGGAATAGAAGAAGATGATGAGGAAGAGTAGAAGAAGAAGAGGAAGAGTGGAAGAAGAAAAGGAGGACATGAAGAGGAAAATGAAAAAGAGTAGAAAAGGAAGAATAGAAGGAGAGGTGAAAAAAGGAAGAGTAGAAGAAGTATAAAAAGGAGAAGAGAAGAAGAAGAACAACAACAACAATACCAAAAACAAAAAAAGAGTAAAAGAAGAAGACAAAGAGGAATAGGAAAGGAACAGTAGAAGAGAAAGAAAAAGGAAGAGCTAAAGAAGAAGAAGTAGAGTAGGAGAAGAAGATGGAGAGAATCAGAAAAGAAGGACTAGAAGAAGAAAGAAAACAAAAAGGAGGAGAAGAAGAAAAAGACGAAAGAGTAGAAGAAGACTTTGCTCAAAGAGAAATATAAATAGACATCTCAACTTACTTAATAAAAGAAACCTTGAATCCTTCAACCTCATTTAGAACCCTGTTAAACACTAACTGCACACGCTCAAGATTGGAAATCAGGTAAATCTGAAATGATGTTTTTAACAAATATTACATTTATCAACCTTGGAAAAAATGCTATAGAGCACCAGTTCTCAAACTTCTTCAAGCTGTGAAGCACTAAAGCCAGTGAAAGTTTGTTTGGATCCCTCTACACTCCACAGCCACTTTCTATTCAGTTACAAACCTTTCAACATTTCTAATATTCTACATAATCTGGACTTACTATGTGAAACCCTACATGATACTTCATTTGAGAACCACTATGTATACAAACTTCCTGCATGAGTAATCTGGTACAGCAAAAAATATCCATTAGAAAAGTAAGTTTTCAGTTATATTTTTAAAAAAATTATTAACATTATTTTTTTGCAGTGGATGATGATGATGATGATGATGATGATGATGATGATGACGACAACGATGACGATGACGATGATGATGAATTTGAAATTCTACCTTGGCACTGGCTGTATCATTCATTCCGTCATTGTCATAAACAAGCACACTCAGCAGGAAATACCCTGCCACATCTGACTGAAACCGGACATTGGTACGAACGCTTCCATTCGCTGACACCACAAAGGCATCTTTGTACACATTAGTTCCGGCTTTTGATGGTGGCGTGAGTGACAGAAGTTTGAACTGGTTCCTGGCGTTGAGAGGCGTGTCTCTGTCAGAAGTAGTTCTCTTTAAGAAGCCATGAAATTAAGAGTAACAGCAGATCAATATTTTGTTCATTACGTGTTTTAGAGGCACATTATGGAACTATATTCTTATGTTCATTGGATATTTAAGAGAAATGGGTGAAATGAAAATATTCTAGAATGGGAAGAAAAACAGAGAAATGCTGAAAAAGATGATGACAGACAGCATGATCTGAATTCTTGAAAGAAATCACCAAATGAGGTAAGGGGAAACACCAAAGATTAAAAATATGTTAAGACATGACTCCTAATGCCAAGTAACAAAGCAAATTATGATAATCATGATGTGATGAGAACTAAAACAAATGAGAAACAGAGTTACTTTAATATTAATCATGACAAATATGTTCATTTGGACTGCTGGAAATCAATCTGTTTACAATATCTACTGTTAAATTACTTATTAATCTACTGTATTTTACATTTTTAAATACTCTCCTAAATCTATTCATTATTTTTTTCTTTCTCTCTTTCTTTTTGACTAATGATTTTAATGTGCAAAGTTGTGCTGCTATTGTCTGTCTTGTTAGCATATGCCTTTGTGCCAGTATTTTACATTTTAAGCTTCACTCTGACTCTGTTTTATGTCAGTTACTTGATGGTTCACAAGCCAAAGTTTCCATTTTATGTCAGTTACTTGATGGTTCACAAGCCAAAGTTTCCATAACAAAGTCACTTGCACATTCTGAATTAATTTCTTTTCTTTCTCCACAAACTTTTACAAAAACTGGATACAATGAAAAACTTTCTACTGTATGTACAGACTGGAGATGTTGCTATATTTGTTATAGATTCATACATCATTGGACTCATGTCCTTCAGCCAAATTGATGTAATTATCTGGTACTGATATTCATATTCTTCAGTTTAAAAAGGGACACTGGTTAACGTTTCAATAAGTGATAGCTAGTTTTTGGAGATAATGGAGAATAGATGAGAGATGGAAGTAATTAATACTGAAAAGATGACAAAAATACTTCATTTGAAGAGATAAATTAGATATTTATTAGAAATTTTGGTTTAATTCTTTCATTACTTACTGTACAGTTAGATGCTGTTGAGCAGACTTTTCTTGATCATGTGGCCTTTAGTATATATAATCAGCCTTGATTGCCTTTTTTTCCTGTGCCACTTTGCTCATCAAAATATTTTTCTCCTTTAATCTTTTTTGTTCTTTATTCCCCCCCCCCCCACCTGAGTTTTGTAATTATTGTCAGGTTTTCTAACTTTTATTTCTCAAGACATAAATAACAAACTTTAATAAGGTTTTTTGGCTTTATTTATAACCATATTTATTGTTTTAACATAACTTTTTATAACTTGTTTTAATATAACTGTTTAATATAACATTTAATATAACGGTTTTAATATAACTTTTTATAACTCATACTTATGGTTTTAATTAGTTTCTAATGTTCTGCAACTCCTCTGAAAATATTTGCTTATCAAGATCTTAAGGAGACATATGATTGGTTTTACAAGAAAGACGACATTAAGAGCAGAGAGTAATAGATAACTGTAGTCATGAAACATTTGAAGAATTAGCAATCTCAAGCAGAAACAGAACAACAGTGATGAAGTAGATGCAAGTACATAATTTACCAGTGAAAACAAATATAATAATATGCTATTTATAACATATAACAATGTAAAAGAGTTAATATTCTTTAAAATAGTTTAAAACAAAAAAATTCAAAGGAGTTTGATGATTTCAAATATCAAATTTATAACCCACCGCTAGATTCAAGACTTCTGTCCCAATTTCAACATCAAAAACGGCACCTGCTGAAAGGTCATGGGATGAAAACTGGGGTGGGTTGTCATTAATGTCAACCACATCCACCCTCACCCACAGCAAAGATTCATCAGATGAATTATATGCTGAAGGTGCATTAGCTGGAAAACTAGACTTGGACACATTAGAACTGTCGTAGACAGATGAGAAAAAATCAGTATTCAGATTACAATTCTCTGTTGCCTTGATGACAATGTTTAAAGCATCTGTGGTTTCTCTGTCAACTTTCTTGGTAAGAGACAACTCTCTATTCTGCTTGTCAAGTTTCAGACCAGACAGATGATCTCCCCCTGCAGAAGTATAACAAATATAACATAACTTTTTAAATAAATCCCTGTAATTAGCCATTAAATGGCTTTGTTAAAAAAAATTTATCTATCTAGTTTTATTTGTTGCTTTTCAGATTCAAATTTTAAATTAATATATTTAACTATAGGCCTTAGGTCATTTCCCAGTTTTAAAAAATGGGGACAGTTTTTATAATAATTTTTTTTCATATGGTCTTTGGATTTTTGTTTGGTAGTAAAAGAGTTCAAACAACAACCTGTGCCATGGGTGATTAGAAAAATAAGATGGACATATGTCAGTCATGTGATGAGAAGAAACAACCAGAGAATCTCAAAACAAGCTATCAAGTGAAACACAAAAGGCTGAAGAAAAGAGGTCGACCATGTGAAACTCTAAAGAGGACACTGTTAAGAAAGGCCAGTTTAGTAGGAATAACATCCCTTGACGAGGCTGAAAAGCTTGCCAAAAAAACAGGAAATCTTGGCAAGCTACTATGCGAGTCCTATGTGACGTTTAGTGTAAGATGTAAGAAGTAAAAGAGTTAAAAATAGCAACACAGATATAGATTTGATTTTTTTTCTTCTTGTCTTTCTTGTATCCCAGAAAATCTACCACTGCTCTGATCTTCTTATCTCCTGCATGTTTCTCAAAAGAAAATGATGACATCAGTTCTGCATGATTGACATTTGTGCTGCTTCTCCAGAACATCATTTCTATTAAACATGTACAGGTAACATTACATTTTCTTAGATTGATTTAATATGGATCAGTTTTCAATAACTTTTAATATATTTCACAAATCAAGTTGACTGTAGTGATGTTTTTCAAAATAAATGCTGACCAAAAAATGTTGCTAAAATTGCATAAATAACAGACTACAGTTTCAAAGCTAAGATTTTCATTTTATTTTATTTTATTTTATTTTATTTTATTTTTTATACTTTAAATTTTCTCCATTTTCACTTTTAGCATCCAGTCTTACTTTTTTTTTCTGAACAATATGAGATCAGTATGAAAAATAATTTTAAATGAGAACTTGGCTTACCATACAGATAGTAGCAGGACACATTGTTTGGGTACAAGTCTAAATCAAGTGCTGATAGAATCTGACCAATGACTGCTGCATCATTCTCTTCTGTCACTTGTAAGATTTGTGGCATGGAATCTGCCTTGTACTTTGGCTCATTGTCATTAATGTCAGTTAGTTTAATTCTCATTGTCACTCGTGTTTCAAGTTGGGCTGGCCTGCCATTGTCTCGTGCCCGAACCTCAATCTGTCACAGATAATGCATATAATGAATTGAAACTAAAGCAGTTAAATATTTCATAAAAAGAAGATATGAACACTTGTTTCTGACAAAAGTAATCTAAAGAAGAGTTAAAACACCCTGAAGAAGACCCAATCCTTCATGCATATTTTATCTACATTAGGAAGATTCTCTTCCCTCATTCATTACTATGATATGATGCACCCTAGATTCTATAAGCAAGTCTAATCCTTCATGTAACATTTTGTCTTATTTTAGAAGCCTCCATCGCTCTTTCCTGAGCATGGCATGGTACAGTCTTTAAGTAAGACCAATATGTCATGTACATTTTGTCCACTTATGCAGTGTATTTCACTGGAAATGATGATATCTAAGAAGTGACAAAGCTGAAACAGTCAGACATCAGGAATGTGTCTCTGGAGTGTCCAGAACAGTGCTGAAGATATTACCAGACTACATTAGGGTCCACTGCTACATCAGAAGTTAAAACTTCATAATTATTTAATATTGCTGATTGTGTTTCTTTTCCAAACAAATTATCTGAAAACTGAATTTAAAAATAAAAATACAAAATATAACATTTAGAATTAAAGGAGGAAAAAAAGGAACAAAATAAAGGATGGAAAAGCAAGTTCACAAAGTAAATTTACCAAACAGACTTCAGCATTTTACGTCAGTAACAAATATCCTATCTCTTTTAGTACAAAAAAAAAAAAAAAACAGAAACTGAATCAAACCTCGTATGTTTCCTTTGATTCTCTGTCTAGTCTGCGAACAGCTCTGAGTTCTCCACTGCTTCTGTTTACCATAAAATACTCATTGTCCTTGTTGGTTGTAGCATCAACATAGTACTCAACTAATCCATTCTCACCTGTATCATTGTCATAAGCATGTAGGGTATACAGCACTGAGTCCAGTGGTTGCTCCTGAAAAAAGTTATAGTTAAGAGGTTACACAGAACTAAACTTGGTGGCTATCCTATTTGGGTTTTAAGCTAATTTTACATCCATCCCATGCTATTAAATATCACATAGAGCACACATGGTACTTCATCAAGTTTTCTTGTTTTCTGTGAGCTTTTCAACCTCTTTTTTATGTCTACTAATTTGGTCTATCTTAACAACGTCCTCTTGAGTTTCACGTGGTTGACCTCTTTCTCTTCAGCATGTTGTGTTCCACTTGATAGCTTGCTTTGGGATTTAAGGTAATAGCAGACTGACCAAGACCATCCTTTACCTCTTCATGGGCTCTTAAAATCAGGTTTGCACATTTCTTGATCTTGATAATAGGGCAGAGGATAAACTGCTGTAGTGCTTTCTAATTTAAGGTATACAACTTAAGTAAAACTTAGAAGAGAACTTAAGTTTGGTTTAAGTCCCCCTAACTGAGAGCGTTTATACCTAAATGGTTTAAGATCTTGTACAAGATTTTGTTGGATTAAGAACTTCTGAAAAGTTCTAAGTTGTACAATTTTTTAGCTGGAATGAATAATTTTGATTAACATTCAGTAATATTCTGTCAGAGTGAATGGACGTATGAAAGCTAATTTGTACAGTGTTATATTATTTTGTGTGATAGTTAAGAATGAGTCATAGTGTTAGTTTAGCTTATGATTACTCAGTTCCTGTGGCACACTGTTGGTTGTAAAGAATGCATATTCTTAATTCCAGAGAGATATAGAAAGGAAGAAGTAAAACAAAGCAAAATATGTGGTATATCATTTTACAACAGGCTAATACAGCATTCTCCAGGCATTTTACAACAGGCTAATACAGCATTCTCTAGGCAGTTTACAACAGGCTAATACAGCATTCTCTAGACAGTTTACAACAGGCTAATACAGTATTCTCTAGGCAGTTTACAACAGGCTAATACAGTATTCTCTAGGCAGTTTACAACAGACTAATACAGTATTCTCTGAGCATTTTACAATTGGTTAATACAGTATTCTCTAGGCAGTTTACAACAAGCTAATACAGTATTCTATAGGCATTTTACAACAAGCTAATACAGTATTCTCTAGACTTTTTAAACTGTATTCTATAACAAAACCACTTCATTTAGGGAATCAAAAGCTCTTACCTCAGCAACATCAGCCTCAGGAATTATCCCGGCACTGGCGTTGAAACGCTTTTGATCAGGTTCGATAAATACAGGCATATTCTGATTTTCATCAATCACAAACACTGACAGATCCAGAGTAGCATTCAAGGGTGGTGTACCCTTATCTGTGGCTACAACTTGCACTATATGCAGTCCTGCATGATCAATCAGTGAATGACTGACAATGATCTCTGCAGCATCATTGCTTGCGTTGACACTAAAGAGCCCAGAGCCATTTGTACCATGAGAGATAGCATAGACAATCTGTTCCAGGAGAGATGATACATTAAATACAACAATTAAAGATTTATTTCAGTTCTTTTTTTTTCATTTTTTCACCTCAAAGATCCTTTAAGGCAGTGGTTCTCCATCTTCTTCCCCCTGTGGACCCCTTGGCAGTCTATGTCCATAAATGTACCCCTTCGTATTAGCAAAATTGTTTGTTATAGTTATCATAACACTGAATTAATTTGACAACATATTTAACTGTTTTCCACCATTATCCAACTTCTTGTTGCATAATCATCAGCGTCCTGCCGTGTACTCCAGGGGTATGCACACCCCAGGTTGGGAACCACTGCTTTAAGGTAATGATAATTAACTCCCTCCCCTCACCCCACTTAATAAATTAAAATCTTTCCCACATTTTTAGTACTCTTTTAATACTCCATGTTAACCCCAACCTGATCCTTTACTGATCCCAAGTGGCCTGCAGACCCCTAGAAGAGAACCAATGATTTATTTATCTGAATTCTGACATTACAGGTAGCTACCAGCGCAGTCAGTTTTACTTGACAGATCTGTCTGATACTCACATCACTTTACTACTATGAAAATCGTTGGAATCAGTGCTGGAGAAAGAAATGCGTTTGATAAGTAAACTATTTTTCATGCTGAATGGAGTAAGTTAAAGAATGATTGTCATGCTCCAGTCACTCCAGGCATAATATGGGTTCCTGACAGATGTGTAAAGGTAAGCTACTTTTAAAATGAAGAAAACCCCACAGACAAGGCAAAGATGGACATCAAATACTTTAGACAAAGTTTTCAGTATATTAAGAGAAAATGGTTACTCACATTCAAAATCAATCCTGTGTATATAAAACTGCTTAAGTTGTAAGCAGAAAAGCAAAAAACAAAACTGGAATCAGCTCTCTTGAACTGAAAGATACAGGCTTATCTTAAAGGCCTACCTGGATGAAAAAACATCTTATCTTGAAAACTGTGTTAGATAGTGAGTGTTGTTACATTATGTAGGCCAATTCTTGGAATTTCTTTTTTTCTGTACAGGTAGTGTGGTAACCACAAGTATCAAAATGACATCTATGAAGAAGAAAGCCCAGTGTGTCTTGTGGTATCATGAAACCGATTCACCAGTTACAGTTCAATGAAGGTTTGGAAGTGAGCATTGACAAGTTCCACCAGATGTTAAAGTGCACAAACAAAGTTAAAAAAAAAACAACTTTCCAAGTTGAGGTAAAATTTGTAAAAATGCCACATGTCTGACATACCTAACATAATTGTTCTGTAATAAGCGTCTGAAATAAGTTAAAGACTTTATACAGTATTTTTCCATAATAAAATTAGATTTTTGTACATCATTCCTGGATAGTCTAAGATACTGTAACTCAAAGTTGTCATCAACATTTAAAAATAATAGACATAGACCAAACATGTAGGGAAACTAAATTGTAAGTGCCCAGCTGGGTCTAGGATAAATCCAGGAAGGGTAGAGAGAAGGTCTCGCAATTATTCAGATGAAAGAAGGGTGAAAGAAAGGAGCATCAGGCAAAAACCTCGTGAATGAGTGGTTCTTTCAGAGTAAATCATTCTTTGTCAGAAATGACTGATGGATAATTTTAACTGTAATCTGACATAAATAAAAGGCTGAGAACTTTTTCGTTAGCAGGGAAATTATTTTTAGAAGTCTGTTATCATTTATTGTCTCAAACAGCACAGCTGTTTCCTTTCTGAAGTGTATTAAATTTATATCTGTATTCTTATGAGCTTTGTATGCAATACATTTCATACCTGGCCATTTGGACCAATGTCTAGGTCAGCAGCTTTAACAATAGTAACCCTAGTGCCCACTGTGGAACTTTCTGATAAACTGATGTATGGAATGAACTGTGACCATATGGGAGCATTGTCATTAACATCTGTGACATTGATCTGGATATACTGAGTTGACTTCCTGCGCTGGTTTTCAGGAGCCTTAGGGCTGTCTGATGCCACAACAGCAAGAGTGTACGATGAACGTTCTTCTCTGTCCAGAGTTTCTGCCACTTTGATCACCCCCTGAATGAAGCAAGCAACCATGATCATTTTCTTCTCAGTTACAGACAACATAAAAAGTAGGAACTGTTAAAGAAGCATAAAGTAGCATAATAAATGTGCGCAATCAAATTTGTATGTTCATCTTACAAAAATAAGATGGAAAAAAAAGGATTGTCAACATTAGCTGGATTCATTGCAGAGAATAAAAGCTACTGAAAACCTGGACACATGTGAAAAATTGAAGAGTACTTGAAGACTATTATTAAGCAAAATTTATAAAAATCAAAAGAAACAGAAGGTTCCACCTACCCATATTTTATAGCATTAGGAGATTTTCTTTTCACACCTATTATTGATTCGGGCAAATTTTGCAATAAACTATTTTTTTCTTTTCACCCACAGGGCTTTGTGTACAGTGTAGTCTAGTGTGCCTTGCCATAGGGGCAGATTATCTATGTTCTCAAAGACATTAGCTTCAGTGAGAGCTAAGGTGCACAATTCTGATGAGCTGTGAGCTACAGAGATATGTGGTTGCTTCATTCTCTAAATATGAGAATAAATTTCTGGCTAACTTTAACTTATAAAAACTTACCAAACAAACTCAAGTAAAGTTACACTTTTTTTTCTTCTGCTGTTTTTTGAAACATCTGTGTCAGTTTAAGCAATGAATGAGCTGACTGAAAAATCCATGTCAATTTAAGCAATGAATGAGCTGACTGAAAAATCTGTGTCATTTTAAGCAATGAATGAGTTGACTGAAATATTTGTGTCAATTTAAGCCATGAATGAGCTGACTGAAACATCAGTGTCAGTTTAAGCGGTGAATGAGTTGAAGTCTGAATTTAGTTTTATGAAGGAAATTTTAAATTTCATGTTTTATTTATCACTAATTAAAAAAAAAATTTTTTTCACAGTTCTCCTTTTTTTGCGCACAAGATGATCCAGTACTTCTATTTAAGATGAAAAAAGCTGGATATAAAATGTAGATATATCTTCATGTAAACAGCAAAAGAAAAACTGTATCAACGCAGAACTGGTGTTATCAGGTGTTTTATACAGATGGATATATTTAAGAGGAGGCCTGGGTACCTTAGACTTGTCTTTTACAGAAGAATAATAATCTTAATTTAACATAACAAAGGTAACAGTAAAGCTTCCGTTTCTATGCAGTTAAGGCATGTTGGGGATATAACAACATAACCTAATCTTATTTCAGTTTTTAGTTTCCATTTAGAATTGTCATCAGCAGGTATCATGTTTTCAATGCAACATCACTGTGTGAACTGTTAAAAATTTGTGAAACATGATGAGTTGTAGTTCAAATAAAAAATGATGAGAAAAGAAATGAAAATATGATTTTACTTAAATTGACTGCTCATTCATTCATTCATTCATTTGCATGTCCCTTGCGGAACTTTGCCTCCCAAACAGCACTCCTGTAGGCCTCTTTGTTATGGAAAGATTACCTACTGCTGATGCATCCATTTGCAGATCATCAACGATGTCTTGCAGCCATCTTCACCTTGGTCTTCCTCTCTTTTTTTTCCCATTATGTACCCTTCCAAGATGGTCCTCTCTAGATTATCATGACGTTTCACGTGTCCAAAATATTTAAGTTTTCACTCTTTAATACTCTTTACTAGCCAGCCTTCTTCGATATTAAGTTCCTGTAGTATGGATATATTTGTTCTTTTTTGTGTCCATGATATTTGAAGAACTCTTCTGTAGCATTTACATTCAAAGGCATTTATGTGTTTATCAGATGTTTTGTTAAGTGTCCAGGTCTCACAGGCATATGTTGCGATGGGAAAGAATCTTATTTTTGTAGTTCTGTCTGTTCCTCTCCACCGCTTCTTTAATTGTTTTACTTTTTGAAGAGCGATAGATGTCCTTCTTTTAATTTCCCTCATTGTATCTCCATTATTAGTTAGTAATGATCCAAGTTATTCAAAACTCTCCACCTCTTCCAATTTTTCCTCACTGATAAATATTTCAGCTGCCTGGATCCAGCACACAAACTTACAAAATTTTTGTATTAGATTTTACAGTTAAAGAAACTGTTTACATACGTATTTAAATTTCCTCACCTGGCCACTTATGTTAAAAACTCCATTTAGTCCATCATCTTCTAAACTAAATATGATTTCACCAAAGTCTCCAGAATCTTCATCCTTTGCCATAATTGTTGCAACAACATAGCCCTTAGGTTCATCTTCAGCAACACTGAATTTAGTTTGGTTACCTATGAAGTATGGACTGTTGTCATTGATGTCTTCAATTGACAGTATCACTGTGGCCTCAGAGGATGCTGATGTATTTGGATTTGTGTTATTCTCCTCTGCTATCACCTGGAAAATTATAGAGATTATTTTAAAAATGACAAAAAAATGTCTGTGGAAGTTACAGATTTGTTTTATTTACTTTTATTTTCAGACTTCCATCTTACATATCCCCATTACTGCATTGTTTTTTATTTTGTTGGGGGGGGGGGAATTAGGTAGTCATAAACTTGGCAGACTACCATGCGAGCCCTATGTGATGTTTAACAGCATGGGAAGGATGAAAAATATTAGGTAGCAGGGAAGTTTAACATTAGAGAACAGGGAGATTTAACATAAAAGTTTACCACTTGAAAGTTAACAATTACATTGTCTACAAACAGTTAAAAGCATAAGAAGCAGATAATTAACAACAAACAAAACAAAAGAAAATTGTGTGTTAAGAAACAGTAAAATAAAATATCTGCATGCAAAATGAGATGCCTAAGAGAAGCAACCAATGTTACTAGGAGGTATAAGATAAAAAATGATGACATAAAACAAATGGTAGGATCTACACCATACCTACAATACACAGAAAAGCAAAGAATTAAGTGGTTTTGGCCACTTAATGAGAATGACACAGCCAGCCACCAAAAGTGTTCAACCAAAGAACCATAGGACACAGATCAAGAGGAAGACCCTGAAAAAAATGGATAGAGGGAATTATGGAAACACTCCTGAAATATGGCAAGAACATCACCGAGGCCACTCATATGGCCCAGAGATGCCAAATGTATCTCCCTTCAACACCTCATGGTACAAGAGGAGGGATAAAGTAAAGCGAAATAAGTACATCAAAAAGTTTAATCAAAAGGCAGATTTCTTTAAGGAAAACCTTACTTTGAAGTTAGGGTAAGAGATAAAAGTGATGACAGTGATACATATCAGTGAACTGGATTCAGTTTGGCTGGGTGCATGAGGAAAGCAAATAACAGAACAATTTGGAGAACCACTGTAATTAATCTACCACTGCTATCAACATTCCACAGGGAGATAGCACATGATAAAGATGATGATAATTTGTCCTTGGTTACATATTAGTTTTCCTTGAATGGGTTTAGCACAGTATCCACTTACTTAGAAACACTTGAAATTTAACTGAGATTTTTAATCTAATTAAAGATTTATTAGAATATAAAGTTAACAAAATATAGAGAGCAAACATTTTTTTAGGTTTATTCCTCCGCAGCTTTTAAATGTTAACATGGATCAAAACAGTTTGTTCGATTTACCTTGAATGTAATGTTCTGTATCTTCTCATAGTCTAGAATAGAAACATTGAACACTGTGATTGTGATGGTTGATCTCCCCTGAATTACTGAATTCTGTTTTGGCAAGGTCTCAAAGTCATGGTAAGGCTCACCATCCTTCTCCAGATACACCCAAAACCTGCTGTTGCTGCCCTGTTTGTCACAGAAAAACACTTTAGAGATTTCAGAAGAGATAAATTTAGATATATTGACATGAAAAACTAATCTGTTTTGCTTGAAGAAAAATTTAGATACATTTACCTGGAGAATTCTTCTATTTTGCAATCTGAGAAATTGTTATATTATAATTTGATAATTAAACAAAGCAAAAATTATTTCACCATTTTTATACATGCATATATTCTTACTTTCATTATATCCAGTGTCAACCTCTGAAATATTTACATGGAGCTAATTCTCATGAGAAAATCCTATTTGCCACTAACAGCTGAATGTACATGGTACTCCTGTTTTTCAACTATCACATAGTTCCTGCATTCGAGCAAGGCAGCGGTACCCTGAAGGCAAAGAAATCAAATAAGGAGGTTCTGAGAGAGTCTGTAGAGATGAACCAACCAAAAACAAAAGTCACAAAAAGACAATCCAAATTCATAGGACCGTTCAATGGCAAGGCAAGCTACAATACACTGTGACAAAGGGAAAGATAGAAGGCAAAAAAGATCAAAGTAGACAGAAAGAGAAAATGCTAGATGGACTGACAAGATGGCATGGGCTGAGAATGGCAGCTCAAGTTGTAATCAGCATCCAGAACAGAGAATTGTGGAAAAGCATGATCGTCAGTGCCAGCGAGCAAGGGCAATAGATAGACAGACCCTAACATAAATGTGACTGACCCATTTTTGACAGTTATGGCCTACTGAAATCAGATACCTGTTCTTTTACCTTGAAAAATCCAGCTACATTTCTATATGCCTCCAGGTGTAAATTGTGGCTCAGAGATTTTCATTTCTTTCTATGATTACAACTTTTCAAATGCAAGTCTTGTCTTGAGTTATTAATTTTGATATAGACAAAATTTTAAAGCATAATTTCATTTTTTTTAAAAAAAGACATTTATACAGCAATTAAATAACGCAACAAAACAGTTATATGCCAGGTAGAAAAATAAATACTGATAACTATAGAAAGTAATTATAAAACATGCATTCTTCAACTTAATTTTAAGAAACAAAACTATTTTTTTGGCTTTCCTTTCATCTCCCTACAGTATTTCTATAAGAATTTGTAGGATTGTCTATGCACATGCCTGGTCGTTGTCATAGACCTCAATGATAGTGTTGAGAGTGATAGGAACACCCGAAGGTGTGTTTTCCTGAACAGAAGCTGTGTAATTCGTTGATGTAAAACATGGTGAGTTGTCATTGACATCTGTCACTGTTATAGAGACTTGAGTACTTGTGCTGTTGTTTGGATTCAAGCCTTGTGCTGAAGCATTCTGGGAAACTTCTGTTGCCTATGAAGAAAGAAAAATTTAGTAAAAAGAAACACTCTACTAACCAGCAAACTGTTCATACAAATCTTATATATGAGTATCTTTCACTTTTCAAGGCAACTTTCATTTTTACAATAGTATTTTCTTATCATTACAGATTAGATAGGGGGCTGGGGGTGGGTGGGGGGTAGTATAAGTTAAATTTTAACTCAAAATTTTAATCTGTAGGCCAGGTTTACAGTTTTACTTAAAACTGGCCAATCAGGTCTACTCGTACTTTTCTACAGAGTGAATTTTCTTCAAAATAACAACATGCACTGGTGTGACACACATCTCAGTTTGTGTTTTTTTCATACTTTTTTCAAAAGTTATAAGCACAAAAACCAAGTTAAGATTATTTTATGCATGTGAAATCTGGAAAACAACTAAAGAAATAGACAAGAAGTTAGACTCTTTCAAAAATAAATGCCTAAGGAAAATACTCGGTATAAAATGAAACGAATTCAAGAGCAATGTTGAGATAAAGCTGATGAATGAACAACAACCAGTCTCATGGGTGATCAGAAAAAGGAGATGAATATATATCCGTCACATGATGAGAAGAAAGAATCAGAGAATCCTAGAACGAGGTATCAAGTGGAACACAACAGGCTGAAGAAAAAGAGGTTGACCATGTGAAATACTAAAGAGGACATTGTTAAGAGAGGCTAAAGTAATAGGCATAAAATCCCTTGATGAGGTTGAAAAACTCACTGAAAACAGGAAAACTTGTCAAACTACCATGTGAGCCCTATGTGATATTAAACAGAGAGCTGTCACCTGTAAATATGATGAATGACTTGTTAAAGAAAATTTTGATAGTACAGTTTACAATACCAACACATTATTATCATTCAAACTAGCAAAACTGACTATAGATACAGACCAATATCAGCTTAATAAAAATCATCTATTCAAAGAAATCGTCACTGAACAAATATATGAAAATTGATATAGATCTGTTCTTAATTTTAAATCAAGGCCAAGTTTATTTTGGATTTTTAATATTGTATCAATTTTTCTATTTTAGAATTGTTATACATACAGTACAATTATATATGCTATATTATGCTTTGAAAATAAGAAATGTTGTTGGTATGAGAAACAAATAGTAAGTTATGACAAATTGGTAAGGTATGAGTGTAAAATGTTTGAGTATGGTTTGCATTTCAGTGTGATTAAAGGAGGTAACAACAAATACATGGAAATCTATTGCTCTTTATTTGCTGTTCAGTCAGAGTTTGTTCACTTAAATCTTTTCAAAGATAGTTTAAACAAAAATAGTTTAAAGAATATCATAATCTCTCACTAAAATTCAGTTTAAAAACACTGTGGGTAAATCATCATCGTCGTTGTCATCGTCGTTGTCATCATCATCGTCATTGTCATCATCATCATCATCATTGCCTTTCACTCTCTTGAGAGCATAGGCCACGGATAAAAGCTTTGCTGTTCTTGGAATTATTCTCTGCTTCCTTCCATGTATATCCCTTGTCTCTGAGCACTGTCATAATTTCACTTCTCCAAGTAAGTCTACCTCGTTTTCTATTTCTTTGAGGATTCCATGTCAGTGCCTGTCGTGCTATGTTGGTTTCAGGTTTCCTCAGAGTGTGGCCAATCCACCTCCATTTCCTAGACATGATTTGTAGGTTCATTGGTTCTTGTCCTGCGATTTCCCAGACCTCCTCGTTCCTGATCTTGTCCTGCCATTTAATGTTTAAAATCCTCCTCAAGCAGTAGTTCATGAATGTTTGTATCCTCTGTGGTAAATAATCAGAAAATATGTAACAGCAGCATACATGACCATAATAACTTGTACATAACTTCCTCGAAATTTTCTGAAGTTTCTTGGTTGTAAAGACAGATTTGTAACTTGAAAACAGGCTCAGAGAGACAGTACAGTGGAAAACAATGGCTGTTGTTACTGTGGCCAGTTGTACCAATCAAATATTGATAAAAATCAACCATGAGAGAAGATGATCAACAAAATGATGCTTAGCAACTTCCACAAATATAATCATCATCGTCATCATCATCATCAGGTGCTGTGCTGACTGGCATTGGCTATTATGCTTCTCCAGAGTAGACGATCCTTCATGCAGGCCATCAGCTCAGTTGGTGATCTCCTCTCACACCATCCCGTCAGACTGTCATTTCTCTTGGTCTTCCTCTTGATCTTCTGGCTTCTATTTTTCTTGCTGTTATAATATTTTCAATGCCCACAAATATACCCATTTCAAAATCATATCCTATTTTGAAAATTATTTCTTGTAAAATTTGTCAATGAAAGAAATTGCAACAAAAATGTGACATTATCATCATACAATAAAGCAAAATGTTCCTTACTTCCAGTGATAGAAAACTGTATGGGGTTTGATGGTTTTACACCTCTGTCACCATCTGCTGCTATCACTTTAAGGATGGGGTAACCCTGACAAGATTGCATAACACTGTGCATCAGTCACTTAACATTAGATTACTAAACATTAACAGTTTGTGGTGTTTCACTTCAGCATTAAAAGAGATAACAACTGCAGTAAAACTGGTTCTAGTAGTAAAGGTAGATAGAGGTGTATAGATCAGAGGAGAGTGAAAATATCACAAATGGCAGAAAGTATGAAAGTAAGATGAGAACATGTAAATGAAAAACTTAGTTTTGTGGTAGAAGGCTACCACAAAGATAAGTTTTTCATTTTTTAAAATTTGTGCATTGTGTTGTTCTTGTATGTAAACCCTGAAAAAGGCTGATGCTGAAATGTTGGATGTTTTTTCATTTATACATTATCATCTTACTTTCATACTTTCTGCCGTTTGTGTTTTTTCTCACACTCCTTTCTCCCTCTGTCATTTTGTAAAACTGATCCAAATACTTCAGCATTAAAATATCAAACTGCAAATGTATTCAATCACTAACTTTCTTACCGCATAATTTTTAGAAACACTTAACTTAAAAACTGCAGTTCTGATAGAAACTATGCTAAGTTGCACAAATTATTAATAATAAACCAAAACAGTAAAATATTCTCATAATGATTAAGTTGATTAACTCAAAAATACTTGGCATATATAAAAATGATAACTGACTGACTGACTGACAGAAGGATGGGGAGAGAGAGACAGACAGACAGATAGACAGACTGACACATAAACACATTTGTATAAATACATACAAACAAATGAATATTATGAATTGTAAAAATACCCTTGTGAATTTGCTCAAATATTTTTAAAAATTTATTTAGAAAAAGCAACTATCAATATGCTCCTTCACGGTGCAGTTTTTCTCTTAAATAAGATTAAAAACACATGCAGTGCTATTATTCTACAACAGCATATGTATATGCTTAAAAAAATGTAAGAGGTATTTCCTTCTCCTCCTGGTCCATGGAAAGTGGGTAGATTGAGACCTTCTACTTTTACAGCCAACCTTGCTCCAAAATTGGAAGCCTAATGTATTTCTGTTGAGGAAACTGCCTCTTAAAATGAAGAATATTTGGCTGCAGAGTGAGCTACACTAAAGTACATTATACACATTGATGCTACTCTTCTGTGCACTAAGCTTCCATCCATGATTGCAGCACTAAGCAATAGAAAACTGAAATGGTTGGGTTATGCAGAAAGAACAGAAGAAAACCATATTCACAACCAAGTTTTGTATAGTGAACTTGTGGAGGGAAAGTGGCCACTTGCTGGACCAAAACTGAGATACATTGATATTCCAAAGTCATCAAAGTGAGATTTTTCTATCAGCCATAAGATCTGAGAAGAACTTGCAAAAAGAAGAGTGAGTCACCTGAAGAGTATGTCTATGTAAGAGCAAAGCATCTTCTTAGATGAAAAGTGCCAGCGGTAATAGTCTATGAAAAGAAGACAGACAAGACAACACAAACCTGCTTTGATTTGGGATAATGTAAGAGTTCACAGCAGGTATCTGTGGAGACTACCCTTCTTATTAAAATTAAAGAGAGCAGCTGCTGCAGCTGTGGTAAAACTGGTTCTAATAATTAAAGCTGATAGATGTGAACAGTTCAGTTTTACAAAATGAAGAATGACAGAGGGAATGAGGAAAGTGAGAAAAAACACAAACAGCATTTTTCTCACTTTCCTCACTCCTTCTGTCATTTTGTAAAACTGAACCATACACCTCTATCTACCTTTATTAAAATTAAACAATGTTGAAATGTAAAGGCTGAAACAGTGAAGAAAAAATATAGAGCTAGCAATTAAATATAAAATTATTATGTAAAGAATATGATGTTTCATCATGAAAACAGTAATGCTCACTGTTGTTTCATTTTCTGGTACTGTTCCAATATATGGAAGCTTTTCAAAGATTGGAGGTGTATTTTCATCGTCATTAACTGTGATGAAAAAGTCTACAAGCTCAGGCTGACATTCTATTTTATTACCACACAGGCAGGAGTTACCAGGGCACTGTGGATTACCACTGTCCTGCAATCAGTAAAATCATTTATTTTTTTACAATCTTTGTTACTGATAAATTATCAATGACAGTGAATGTAAACATAAAAATTATATCGAAACACACTGTAAATAACAAATCTTATATCTTACATCCTTCCCGTGCTGCTGAATGTCACATAGGGCTGGCATAGTATTTTGCCAAGTTTTCAGCCAGCATGAGAACTTTTCTCGTGTTTCTGAAAGACTTTCTATGCCCTTGCTTTTGCTTGTCCCCTTTATGCACAGTTGCTTACATAGGTCATATGCTGATGGTGCTACGAATCCTCTTGCTCCTACTTCTACAGCTATCACTTTTGCCCTGACTCCTTCCCCCTGCTTCAGTTGCTTGACTAGATCATTGTACTTCTCACATTTGAATAGATGCTGCTCCTCTATTCTTGTTTCGTACAGAACCGTAAGCTCAAGATTCTTGAAGGTCAATGCTGCTTTGGCAATTGCTCATTATAACAATAACAAAATTACTTTTAATAATACTACTAATATACAGTGTCTGAGAACAGATTCACTTTCTTTCATAAGAAAAGAGTCTTATTTAATAAAAATAATATCCTGTTTAGCAGGAACCATCCCTCTGCAGCATCAAAGCTTGTGTATGTGTCACATTAGGAAAGTATCTCCAGCACAGAAAGTGTATAAGGCAGCATAACCAATTCATTGCTGCTGCCGCTGCTGCATTATCTCTTCATTCCTCCAGGTCTGGAGGTCTTTCCAGCTAACATAATTAATATTTTAAAGCACATGCACTGAGTAGGACAGGGAATAGGTTCAAGTAACTTTCTTGAATTCTCAAGTGAACTTCTTAATTAGCAGGCTTCTACACAGACTTCATTACCAAGGGAAACAACCAATTAAATATACAGTCATTTGCAAAAGTTTCAAATCACCTGTTGTTTGTATGAGATTTTAACCTTCCCCATATTGCACAACTAAGTGTTGATGTTGCATCATATTATATTCATCATCATCATCATGTGCCATGCCGACTGGCGTTGGCTATTATGCTTCTCCAGAGTACACGATCCTTCATGCAGGCCATCAGTTCAGTTGGTGATCTCCTCTCACACCATCCCATCAGACTGTCCAGTATCATTTCTCTTGGTCTTCCTCTTGATCTTCTTCCTTCTGTTTTTCCTGTTGTTATAATATTTTCAATGCCCCCTCTTCTCATTGCATGTCCTATGAAAGTACATTGTCTCTCTCTTATCTTTTTGACAAGATTTTTTTTTTCTCTCCAGCTCTTCTCATACATTCTTCATTAGTTATTTTTGCTGTCCAAGGGATTCACAACATTCTTCTAATAAACCACATTTCTTCTGCTTCCAATGACTTTTGTGCAGACTTGTCTATTGTCCATGATTCACTTCCATATAACAAGATAGGTTCAATATAGCATTTTAGGACTCGTTTTCTAACATTCATTGATAAAGATGTGTTAGCTAATATGTTTCTCATTCTCTGAAATGCAGTCTTTGCTTGGCCTATTCTGTTCCTAATTTCTGTTCTGCATTTCCCATCTGAAGTTATTACTGCTCCAAGGTATTTGACTTTCTGCACCTGCTTTAGAATAGTTCCGTTTAATTTAATACTGCATGCTGGTGGATTCTGTTTCTTAGATATAACCATAGTCTCTGTCTTTTTGATGTTCAAGAGATTTTGCAGGTCTTGTTGGTTGTCAGCTGTCAATACTGTGTCGTCAGCATACCGAAGGTTGTTAATATTGTATCCTCCAATTTTTATGCCTGGTTCTGTGATGATTGTTCTTAGAATATTCTCGCTATACAGAGAAAAAAGGTCTGGAGATAGTACACATCCTTATCGCACCCCTTGTTTTATAGGTTGATATTTTCCAATTCTATTTTCAACTCGAAGTGCTGCTTCTTGCTGCCAGTATAGATGTTTTACAATCCTCAGGTCTTTGCCGTCTATACTGATGTCTTCAAGCATTTTAATAATTTCATTATGTTTCACCTTGTCAAATGCCTTGGTGTAATCAATGAAGCATAAGTAGAGATCTTTCTGTACTTCTAAAGCTCTTTCTGTTAGTGTTCGTAAAGCATAAATGGCATTGTGTGTTCCCTTTCCTTCAACAAATCCAGACTGTTCATCTGCTATTTCCATTTTTATCTTTTTCCTTGTTCTTCTCATAATTATTCTCAGAAGTAGCTTCGTTATGCGACATGAGAGGCTGATAGTCCGGTGGTCGTCACATTCCTTTGCACCTGGTTTCTTTGGTAGTGCTATAAACGTGGATTTAATCAGGTCACTGGGAATATAACCACTGTTGTAAATGTCATTCAATAACTTGGTTATTATTTTTATTCCTGTCTCCTCTAGTGCCTCTATTTCTTCTATTGTTATATTATCAGGCCCAGTCTCTTTTCCTTTCTTCATGTGTTTGATAGCATATATGATTTCATCTTCAAGTATTGGCGGTCCATCACAGTTTTCAGTATCTGGTGTTAATTCTGGTCTTTCTCCTCCATATAGCTCACCGATATACTCTGTCCACCTGTCCACAATGTCTTCTTTTCCCATTAACATTTTACTTTCTTTCGATTTCAGGCATCCTGTGGTATATTTTGTTTTCCTGCCTGTGAGTTCATTAATTCGTTTGTGCATGTTTTTGCTGTCTTTAATATGAGAGTCCTCTATCTGTCTGCACTGTTCATTTAACCACACTTCTTTTGCTTCTCTGCATTTGCGTCTTATTTCTTTATTTATCTTGCTATATTTTTCCTCGTTATTTTTACTCCTCCTCCTCTTGTCCATCAGTCCTAAGATGTCGTCTGTCATCCATTTATTTTTAGAGGCTTCTTTTTTTGGTGGTATTATCTCATTAACAGTTTGGTGGATAGAATCTCATAACATTTTCCATTGTTCATCTATACTATTTATCTTTGCTAGTGCATTGTATCTATTTGTTATAATAACTTTGTATTGTTCTCGCAGTTCTTGGTCATTTTTAAGAAGTTCTGTATTCACTTTGATGTTTCTCACTTTTCTGCCTGCTTTCTTTAGTTTTATTCTAACTTTTCCACAGAGTGTATCATGGTCACTATTGCAGTCAGCTCTTGGCATGGTTTTTGTTGTCAGTAATGCATTGCGGAATCGTTTGTTGATTAATATGTAGTCTATCTGGTTAAAAGTCTTTTTGTCTGGGCTGCACCATGTTGCCAGTCTTCAAGGATGCTGTTTAAACCAGGTGTTTCCTACAACCATGCTGTGTATTCTTGCCCATTCAATTAATTTATAACCTCTGTCATTCCTCTCCCCCAGTCCATAGTCACCAGCGATGTCTGAAGTTCTTCCTTTACCAACTTTGGCATTAAAATCTCCCATGACTATGGTAACTTCATGTGACTTTGTGTGTTTTAGTGCTGTCTCTATGTCATTATAAAATAGCTGTATATCTTCTTCAGAACTTTCAGATGTTGGAGCGTACACTTGTATAATATTTATGTTTATTGGTTGTCCTTTCAGTTGGGCTAGCAGGACTCGGTCCGAGATGTTCAAATATCCTACAATTGTCCTTGCCGTTTGTTCATCAAATATAATTCCTACTCCTCGTTCATGTTTCTCACTTCCTGAATATATTATGGTATATTTATCTGAGTTTATCTTCCCTGCACCTGTCCATCTAACTTCATTCATTCCTAATATGTTGATCTTCATCCTTTCCATTTCCATCTTTACATTTTCTACATATTATATTAGCAACTATTTATAGCATAGGGGTAAGCGTTCAGGTGTCAGTCCGCTTCTGCTTTTCCTACTGAGAGACTGTATATATTTTATGTGTGGTTAAAAATGGGCAAAAAAAAACATCATTAAGTGTAAGCCAGAGGACAGCATTAGTGACTTTATGTCATGAAGGATAGCCAGAGGACAGCAATAGTGACTTTATGTCATGAAGGATTGTCAGAGGACAGCAATAGTGGCTTTATGTCATGAAGGACTATCAGAGGACAGCAATAGTGACTTTATGTCATGAAGGACTGTCAGAGGACAGCAATAGTGACTTTATGTCATGAAGGATTGTCAGAGGACAGCATTAGTGACTTTATGTCATGAAGGATACTCTGAAAATGAAATAACAGAAAGGTGAATGTTAACAAGACTTCATAATGCAGTAACAAAATATTGAGATACTGGAGATTTCAGCAATCAAAGGAGAAGTAGACATCCTAGGAAAACAATCCCAAATGATGACAATACAATGCAGCAAATTGTTATGCTTTCTCAAAGGAGTTCATGTAAGAAAATCAGGGCCCTTCTACAATCAGCAGGGACAGATGTTAATATCAGTACTGTCTCCTAACGTCTCAACAAAGAATTTGGATTAAAATCCTATAAACTTGCAAAAAAACATAAACTAACCACATTAATGAAAAAAGAAAAGACTTGAAGGTCACTGCTCATAATAGAAGTCAAGTTCTTTTTTCTGATGAATCAGCTGTATAGTAATTTGTCTAACATGTATCACATGTTCAGTATAAAAATATTTCATGACAAATACATGTGAGACATCCTCAAATTCAGATGATGTGGGGTGCAGTGTCAAAATCCAGTACTGCTTCATTGCACTTTTTGCCGAAGGAAACTACAATGACTGATCCTCATTATGTGCAAATGTTAAAAAACAATCTGTTAACTCATATGACAGTGAACAAATGCTCAGTTTTCATGCCTGATGGCATGCCATGCTGTGAACGACTACCTGACATGGAGCAAAATTACTGTGCTTGATTTGGCCAGGTAACAGTCCTGAACCTCAACCTCATAATTTGAGGATCCTTATAAAGGATAATATTGCAGAAAAACAGCCATCAAACTCCCAAGCTTTGACTGAAGCAGTAAAGTACATTTGGTGCAAGGACTTTTCATATGACTACTGCAAGTCACTAACTGACAGTATGCCACATTGCGTTATATCTGTAATTAAAAATAAAAAAAAGGCCATACCAAGCACTGATACCAGCAGCTTTTTTGCATAAAAAAGTGTAAATATTCATTATATGTGCAATTTTTTTCAAATATCTTCAGAATTGGATTACTTGTTTCTGTATAACTGAAATTTCAAGAAAATGACAAGTGGTCTTTTGCAAATGACTATTTTACTACATGATTCTGTTGCATGAGTACACTTAATGTGCTGCCGCATGAAGCATATTTTTCAGCTAATTATTTTCAAACCTTCTAGTCAAGCCTCTAATATTCCTTCCTTCTTGTTCCTGTGCTTTTTAAGGCAACTGGTGGCAGTTCTTGCAACTGACAGACTTTTATTTTCTACACTTTATCATCTGGGAATATTATCTTATATCTTATATCCTTCCCGTGCCGTTAAATGTCACATAGGGCTCGCAAGGTAGTTCGTCAATTTTTCCTGTTTTCAGCGAGCTTTTCAACCTCATCAAGGGATTTTATGCCTATTAATTTGGCCTCTCTTAACAATGTCCTCTTTAGAACTTCATATGGTCTGCCTCTTTTTCTTTGGCCTGTTGTGTTCCACTTGATAGCTTGTTTTGGGATTCTCTGACTGTTTCTTCTCATCACGTGATCAACATATGTCCATCTCTTTTTCCTGATCACCCATGAGACTGGTTGTTGTTCAGTCATCTTCTTATCTCTGCTTTGTTCTTGAATTCATTCCACTTGATGCCTAGTATTTTCCTTAGGCATTTGTTTTCAAAAGAGTCTAATTTCTTGTCTATTTCTTTAGTTGTTTTCCAGCTTTCGCATGCATAAATGAGGGTGGATATTACATTTGAATTGAATAATCTTAACTTGGTTTTTGTGCTTATAACTTTTGAATGCCATATGTTCTCAAGGTTCTTGAAGATCGATGCTGCTTTTGCAATTCTAACTTCATTTCTAGTGTCACCATACTGGTCTATGTAGCTGCCAAGGTATGCAAATTGATTGACTTCTTCAATATCTGTCCCTTCTATGTGTATTTCTCCATTTTGATTCATGGGAAGTTTCATTATTTTTGTTTTGTTCTTGTTAATTTCAAGTCCTATTTTGCTAGCCAGCGAAGACAAGATATCTGTTTTTTCTTGCATGGAATTGTTACTGATAAGAGTTATGTCATCAGCAAAATCAAGATCTTCTAGTTGGGTCCCATGTACCCAGTCAATACCTGTGTTACCCGTGCAGCATTTTTTCATTATGAAGTCTATTGTAATTCCAAAAAGCAAAGGAGACAGTATACATCCTTGTTTCACATCTGTTTCAATCTGGAACCATTCACTCATCCCTTCTTCTGTTTTGACTGCACAAATATATCCACTGGAGAAGTCCTTAATGATGTTGACAATTTTAGATAGTATTCCATATAGACTTAAAATTCTCCACAATGAATCTCTGTGTATGCTATCAAATGCCTTTTTAAAGTCTGTGAAGTTTAGTATTAATAATTTCTGCTTTTCAATATGTTCTTCAAGTATTATTCTTAGAGTAAAGATCTGGTTGAGACAGCTTCTCCCTTTTCTAAATCCTGCTTGTTCTTCTCTCACTGCAGTATCTGCTACTTCTTTGAGTCTGTTCAAAATGACCTTGCAAAATACTTTTGACACAACTGATATTAAGGTTACATCTCTCCAATTGTTACAGTCACTAAGGTTGCCTTTCTTTTTTTTTTTTTTTTTTGGTATTTTAACAATGATTCCTTTTGTCCATTTAGAAGGGACCTTTTCTTCTTTTCAATTCTTATTAAACATTCTCTGTAGTTGTCTCATGTTGTCACTATTGATAGCTTTTACCATTTCGGGTGTAATTTCATCTTCACTTGCAGCTTTGTTGTTAGCAATTAAATTCACAGCTGTTTCAGTTTCATGCAATATAATTTCATCTAGGTTGACATTTAGTTGTGGGGCTGGTAAGTCGGTTTCAACTTTTATCAATTCTTTTGGGTGTGGTCAGTTAAGTACTTCTTGGAAGTATTCAGCCCATCTTTGCTTTCTGTCTTTATTTGATGTTAATAGTGTTCCAGTTTTGCTAAGGATTGGTCTTTCTTTAGATGTAATAGTACCTGTTAGCCTCTTTTGTATGTTATATAAAGTTTTGCTGTCTCCTGTTTTTGCTGCTTTCTCTGCCTCTTTCACCATATTGTCTATGTATTCTCTCTTATCCCTTCTAGCTGAACTTTTTACTTTCTTGTCTATTTTTTTGTATGTATGTAGCTTTCACCAGATTTTTTCCAAGATCTGTCTTTACATTCAACAAGTCAACTGGGAATACATGGTTATATACTGTTATCTAAAATACAAACTATTAACTTTCATTTTGTTTTGCTAATTCCTTATGAATTTCTCCCATTAATTCTATCATGACTTACCACAGCTGAAACAATGTAATGATAGAAAGACTCTTTACTGTAGTCCAAAGGTTTTGATAAGACAATACTGCCATTAGGTAGAAGTTCAAATGTGCTGTTATAATCCACATTTGTTGGCTGTACATGAAATAAAAAACAGAAATTATTTTCAGATTTTATCTTTATGCATTTTCTAAACATTTAAACATACTTCAGTTGTCTGTATGGCTGTATGCAAAACAAACTGAAACTAAATTAACCATTGTCTATTTAGTTTGTTTCAATTTTTGACATTTTTAACTACTTTAACAGCAAAAGAAAAAAAAAAAAGAACATCACATCATTCTGCACAAAACCCATCGTGTCTATGTGAATTCTGAACTTATTATATGAACATTTTTTTTTCATCTGGTGGTAGGAATATAGTTAGCATGCTTTGAAATATATCTAGCCACTTAGCTATGATAGGAATATAGTTAACATGCTTTGAAATATATCTAGCCACTTAGCTATGAGAAGAATATAGTTAGCATGCTTTGAAACATATCTAGTCACTTAGCTATGAGAAGAATATAGTTAACATGCTTTGAAACATATCTAGTCACTTAGCTATGAGAAGAATATAGTTAACATGCTTTGAAATATATCTAGCCACTTAGCTATGAGAAGAATATAGTTAACATGCTTTGAAACATATCTAGTCACTTAGCTATGAGAAGAATATAGTTAACATGCTTTGAAACATATCTAGTCACTTAGCTATGAGAAGAATATAGTTAACATGCTTTGAAACATATCTAGTCACTTAGCTATGAGAAGAATATAGTTAGCATGCTTTGAAATATATCTAGCCACTTAGCTATGAGAAGAATATAGTTAACATGCTTTGAAACATATCTAGTCACTTAGCTATGAGAAGAATATAGTTAGCATGCTTTGAAATATATCTAGTCACTTAACTATGATAGAAATATAGTTAGCATGCTTTGAAATATATCTAGTCATTTAGCTATGATAGAAATATAGTTAATATGCTTTGAAATATATCTAGTCACTTAGCTATAATAGGAATATAGTTAACATGCTTTGAAATATATCTAGCCACTTGGCTATCCAATTCTCAGTGTCCTGTTTTATGTTTGTCAGAGAGTGTGTATATGCCATCTGTTTGGCAATCAGCAACTCATAGCTGATGTGCCAGCATCAAAGCTGGTGAACCATAGCTGACAAGACCCTCTAGCCACCTCCCCATTGGTACCCCCAGTACCAGGCCTAGCCTAATTAATGGGGCAGGGATCTTTGCAGTCCCGATGGCATTGGAATCTGCTAAAAAAAGAATATCACATCACCCCTGATTTTAGCTACACTCTGGGACTGAAAAAAACAGAAACCATAGCCCACTCCCAAGATGACACGATGCTGTGCCTCAACATCATCACCGCATCAGCTGCAAAGAACACCAGCTCACAGTTCTAGGGGAAATGAGGAAGAAGAATTCCTGTCAGAACATTTCTAAAAGTTGGCCAAATGCCAGATCATATCATACTAATCAGTCAGTCATTTGCATATCCCTTGTGGAACTTTGCCTCCCTAACAGCTCTCCTGTAGTATTCTCTCGGTTGTAAGCAAGATGGCCTGGTGCTGATGCATCCATTTGCAGATTATCAACGATGTCTCGCAGTCATCTTCGCTTTGGTCTTCTTCTCTTCCTTTTACATATTAAGCATATCATACATTATCAAAACTATTGCATTAGTATCTATGAAAAAAAAACAGCAGTGTTGCAAAACAAACCATACAGCAAGTTTCTGACCTTCATATCATAAATAATAACTGATCCAGCACCACTGTCAGGATCAGTAGCCGATATCTGATAAACAACTTGTCCTGTAGGATGGTTCTGTTATAATAACAAGTAATAAAATCAGAAAAGTGAGAACAGAAATTTTGAAATTTAAAAAAAAATGATGGAAAAAATAGGTAAAAATATTTCCAACTTTATTGCCATCTTATTGTGCTTGGGCTTGTGAGACAGTCTAAAATAACAGTTGTCTTTTATCTTCTTTTCTTTTTTGTCTGTATGATGTGCATACAGTAGATGAGCCATAAAAAATTTATATGCACTCTATTTCAAGGTGTACTCAATTTCTTAAATTAAAAATGGTAGAACACTGCTTTGACACAGGAATAAGATAAATATTATGATACAAGTATTTTAGTCTTTGCTATTACCACATAACAGCAATGCCACCAAACAAACAAACAGAAACAAGGAGACTATATATAATATATGAGTAGAAAATGAAAGAAAATATATTTCTTGCATTCTGAAGTTAGTGCAATTTATTTTTTAAAATTTATGGTAAACATACTCTCATATGCTGTATTATAATGAGGACCTCATTTTTTTGTCCTCTTTCTTTTATGTATGATTCACTGAACATTAAGAATTCAAAAGAGTTAAATTTCTTTACTTCCAGAATTTATTGTGGTTATTGTTCTTGACATCTTTGAATTTGCTTTTACCATTTATCATTTTAATAACTCCTTTTAGTCTTACTCCTTACCGCTACCAATTATAGTTATCAAACTGCTTTTAGTGTAATGTTTAAGCAGTTTGAAAGAAAGAAAGAAAGAAAGAACGAAAGAAAGAAGCAAACAAACAAACAAACAAATTATTTTGAAATTACTTTAGTTAAAAAAAAAAAACAAACTAATGAGCTATATTTCTAACAAACCTCTTCTAGTGTTACCCTGTAAGGACGACCTACAAAAGTTGGAAGGTTGTCATTCACATCAGTGATAATCATGAGTATTTTCACTGAGATCTGAAAGTATCATGTACAACAATTATGTGATTGAAAGCTATAAAAATTAGTAGAAATATTGAATACATTGTTTTAAAACTAATCCAATAGTAAAACATTACAGTACAGTATTTAAAAACTAAACCAACAGTAAAATATTATGGAATAATATTTAAAAACTAATCTGACAACAAAACATTACAGAAAGATATATACAAAAATTACATTATAGTATATGAAATTATCAATAAAAAAGTTACAAGAAAACTGAAGACTTACAGTGGCATCAGAGTCTTTGAGACTGAAGTAAAGTTCTCTGGAACTGGGGCTCTGAAATTTTGCATGTATGTTCATTAAACTTGCTACTGTAAGACAACACAGTGAAGTTGGCTACTAAAATTGCTACTGTGAGTAAACACAGTAAACTGAGCTACTAAATTTGAAATAACAATTTGTCCAAATGTAAATATTGTTAAAAACTGTAGGTACTTCATTAGATGAAATGAAGGTAAATAGAAGTGTATGGTTCAGTTTTACAAAAAAATAGAAAGAGATATGAATGTGAGCAGAAACAAGAAAGGCATAAAGTAAGATGGGTACATGAATAAATGAAGAACATTCCACAGTCCAATATTTTGGCAAATGTCAAGGACCACATACAAAAAAGCAACACACCAGATAAAAACATGAAAAGTAAATGAAATACTAACACTTGTGCCTTTCTCCTAACAGGAGAGTGAATTTTCTATGTGAGTGCATTATAAGTGTGTGCACTTTATATGCATGAAAAGATGGTAATTCCATATATCAAGGAAAAAAAATGTGTTATTTTTTCAACAGACAAAATATATTTTTTTTTTAAATTACAGAATTGTGGGGAAAAGATATTGGTAACAAATTTGCATGTTCTCATATTATCATTATTATTATTATAAGACTCACATAGTCTGTATCCAAAACTGATTTCAGAAGAACACCACAAGACCACTCATTCAAACTGGTGTTGACAGTGGGTCCTACCTGAACAAGTTCTTCTGTTTCTGGAGTATTGCTAGTGCTTAAAAACACAATATAAAAAAGAATGCATCATTCTTCCTAAAAAACAAAAAAAAGAGAAGGAGATCTTGTACTACCAAGGACATAAAATCATCATCCTGTGGTTGGCTGCAATGCCCTTCTGGCTTCTCATGTCTTCTGTTTTCACAGTTCACATAGTCAAGCTGAAGGTCCATCTCTTTATGTTGTCCACCCATTTATATCACTGTCATCCTCTTGCTCTTTTTTCCCTTCAACTTTTCACCTTGATTATGATTTCATTGTTGTTCTCTTGCTATGAATGAAACATTTTAACCATCTGTTTCCCCCTGGGAACAACTGTGTGAAGAGCACTCTTATCTTAACATAGTCTTTGTGAGACAGGGAACATAGATCTGTTTGCTTAAAAACTCTGAAATACTTCTGTAGCCCAGAAACTTATAGCAATCAACACTAATTGTAACTGTTATTTTTGTAAAATGTAATGTCAGGTTGGTGGATGGATTGGGACATGGAGATCACTGGAAGGGATGAGGAAAGTCTGGTGTGCAACCAATGAATCCAGGACGTGACAAGCCTATGGGTCTTTACAACAATGGCTGTCAGAATGATGTAAACAAAACAGAGCCAGCAGATTATAGGTGGCGGGGAATGGATATCATTGAAGCACTCATCGGATTCCTCATCCCAAAGTCGGAGTGTCTTTGTGGAACTGTCTCAATACCGTCTGACATGGAGAAAGGACTTAAGTACAACCACCAGAGGCTGGAAAACAAAGTTATGGCCCAGCCAGCCTACACCACTGTCTTCATGGCAGTCTGAGCAAGACCACAGTCTGCCCTAGCAAGGAAAGGTGCTGAAGTTGGAGTTAGCCAGCCAAAAGGCGCATTGCAAAAATCAGAGTAACACGCATTATCGCTAATGAAATGTCTCTATCTGCAGTATTCAAACATGGTGCTCGCCCTGTGAAGACTAACCAGGCAGGTGAAGTGTCGGGCCCCCTGGCATGAAAGGGTCCACCCAATGCTACTGGAGGTCCTCTCAGTTCGCTTTGTGGAGCCAGGAGACATAAGAGTAGAGCTACTGGTAAAAAAATACAACATCAGAAAACTGCCAAAAAGCAAGAATTTAAAATAATGCAGTGGAATGCTGAGAGTGTCAGCAGTGTTAGAGATGGCTATAGCAAAAAGGTGGAACTAGAGAACATACTCTTTGCAGAGCAGGTAAGTATATGGTGCATACAGGAGACACACCTAACCAAAGATGCTGCATTAAAATCAGAGACTACCAGTGTTTTAGATCAGACCGACAGGACAGAAGAAAAGGAGGAGTACTCACACTTGTTAAGAATAACATCAGCGCATGTCAGGTGGGAGTGTACATGGAAGGAGCTAAATACCAGATGATCCATCTAAAAACCAGTTTTACAGACTTCCACCTCCTTAACTATTACTGTCCTAACGACCGCCCACTTGCTCTAGAAACAATCCCACACAAAGAGAGATTATGGTCTGTGGTGATTTTAACAGCCATTCCCAGAGATGGGGCTATGACCACATAGACAAAAGAGGAGAGGAAGTTGAGAGCTGGCAGGATAATAATGGACTTCTCCTGATCAACCAACCAATGGATCCCCCAACATTTTACTCAAGGGTTTAGCATACAACTTCAATACCAGATCTGACATTCCACTCTCCAGACCTGAAGTGGAACATTACACGAGAAGTTTGAAAACAACTTGGAGGTACCAAACATCAACCAATCTTCCTGACAATAGAAAATGAACTCACCAGTAGCCCTCTCCCCAGATGGAACTATAAAAAAGCAAATTGGACAATGTACAGACTTTGTACAGGTATCCTGGTGGGACAGCTGTCCATAGAAGGTAAAGATATTAACATCACAGTGAAGGAATTCAATGCTTGTATCCTTCAGGCCACCAGTGAAACCATTCCCAGAGGAGCTCATATGGACTATAAACCATACTGGTCTAGTGAGGTGGGAAAATTCCATGATAACGTGGAAACAGCTCGAAAGCAAGCAGAAAATAGACCATGCCAAGAACACCACAATAATTACCAACATGCTAAGGCCAAATTTCAGACAGCCAAGCTGCAAACCAGACGGGAAAGTTGGAGAGAGAAAACAGAGTCCCTAAACTTTGAAAAGGATGGAAGGAAACTGTGGAAACTAATCAAACAGTTAAACGATGAGAGTACTGGAAGAAGTACAAAGATTACACTAATAGAGGATGGGAAAACTCTTACAAGTAAGCAGGTAGCAGATCACTTTGCTCGCATGTTTGCACAAGACTGCAACACTGATATCCATCCAGAGAAAGAGCACACAGTGTGCACTGACCCACAGAAAGAAGAGGAACAAGTGGAGGTCATGGATGCACTAATCACACACAGTGAGTTAGACCTAGCAGTCAGTAAACTGAAACCAAGGAAATCACCAGGACCAGATGGAGTGTCCAATGAAATGATCAAGAACCTGGGAATGGCAGCAATGGGAAAGCTGTTGGATATTTTCAATATGTGTTGGTGTACAGGTAAGTTACCTCAAATATGGAAGGAAGCAAGCATGGTACCACTGCTAAAGCCAGTGAAAAACAGTGATACACCCTCCAACTACAGGCCAATCAGTCTCACTAGCTGCCTATGCAAAATAATGGAACGCATCATTGACCTGAGGCTAAAATGGTACCTAGAAAGTGAATAAGGTAGATAGAGGTGTATGGTGCAGTTTTACAAAGTGAGGGAGGGAGTGAGCAAGATGAGAAAAAAACGAATAGAAAGTATGAGAATGTATAAACGAAAAACATACAACATCCGATATTTTGGCGTGAGCCTTATTCGAGGATACATACACAACGAAATACAAACACGAAGAACTTATCTGAAGTGTCTTGTTCCAAGTGGGAAGCAGAAATGTGTAGTGGAAGAAGGAGGAGGAAAAACCACACTGCCTACAGACAAAAGATTCCCGATAGAGCCAATCATAACGAAGAAGTGGCAGAGAAGGAAATAGGATGGTGGTATGGAGGGGTAGCATAGAGAAAGAAAGTAGAGTATAAAAAAGGCCAGTGGAAAAATAAAGAAGTTACAGAAAGCTGAAGACATTGTTAACTCCAGCTGGGTGGAGACAGCCAGTCTGGAAAATAAGGCGCTGTTCTAGGACCTTCCAAGATCGTACATCTATGGAACAAGAGCGGATTGCACTAACCGAAATGTCCTATTTGCCCCTGTGGTTGCCAAGGCAAAAATGATTAGCCACAGGTGTCCAGGCCCTCTTAGAAATATCATTGAGATGCTGGCAAAATCGATCTCCTAACCGTAAGCCAGTTTCCCCTATGTACTTCAAACCGCAACGTTTGCACATGATAACATAAATGACATTTCGTGAAGTACAGGTGAAACCCTCCTGTACTGATAACGTGGACTTAGGGAAGGAGATCTGGCTGGCCTCGACAACAAACAGACAAATGGACACTGCCTTTTTTATACTCTACTTTCTTTCTCTATGCTACCCCTCCCTACCACCATCCTATTTCCTTCTCTGCCAACATATTGGTCTTGTCATATTCACCAGTTTCACATTCTCTCCCTGCAGGTATTTATGTTCTTCATTCATTATCTCTCCGCGTCTCCTTTTCCCTCCCCTCTCTCCCTCCCCCCCCCCCCCCCGACACCTCTAGCAGCTATCATGTTTCTATTGCCTTACCCCCACCCCTTCCTCCCACTCGTTCTCCTCCTCTCTCTCCACTTCTTCGTTATGATTGGCTCTATCAGGAATCTTTTGTCTGTAGGCAGCATGGTTTTTCCTCCTCCTTCTTCCACTACACGTTTCTGCTTCCCACTTGGAGCAAGACACTTCAGATAAGTTCTTCGTGTTTGTATTTCATTGTGTATTTATCCTCGAATAAGGCTCACGCCAAAATATCGGATGTTGTATGTTTTTCATTTATACATTCTCATACTTTCTATTCGTTTTTTTCTCACCTTGCTCACTCCCTCCCTCACTTTGTAAAACTGCACCATACACCTCTATCTACCTTATTTACTTAAACCAGTTTTACTGCAGTCGCCATCCCTTTTACCTAGAAAGTGAAAACCTTCTCATTCCACAACAAGCAGGTTTTAGGCAGTACTACAGTATAGAAGATCAATTGATCTATCTCTCTCAAGAGATTGAGGACGCATTCCAAGAGAAAAACCTTGTACTAGCAGCATGGATGGACATGAAGAAAGCCTTTGATAAAGTATGGAAAAAAGGTCTGCTGTGGAAACTAAGAAACTGCAATGTGAATGGAAGACTGTACAACTGGATAAAGTCCTATTTACACAACAGAAGAGCTAGAGTAGTAATGGATGGACACAAAAGCCAGAAAATACTGCTGCGACATGGTGTACCACAAGGAGGAGTCCTTTCGCCTACACTATTCCTGGTATTCATTAATGACCTGGTCAAGGAACTTCCCTATGGAATCAAAGCAGCACTGTATGCAGATGATCTGGTCATGTGGTGTACAGATGAATATGCAACAGTTGCTACAGAGACTCCAAAGAGCAGCAGACATCTTGACATCATGGACAAACAAATGGTGTGTAAGTATCAACACAGAGAAATCAAGTACCACTCTGTTCACTCTCTCATCTAAACAGAAAGCAGGTAAGATCTTTGTAAATGAAATATCTTTAAGGATGGACAACCAGCCCACTTAGGAGTAATTCTTGACTCAAAACTGACGTGGAAGCAACACATCAGCAGTGTGGAAGCAAAAGCCAGAAGAAAACTAGCCATATTAAGAAAACTGAGTAGAACTACATGGGGAGCTAGTGAAAGAATCCTCAAGAGTGTATATCAGCAAAGTATTCTACCACATTTAGAATATGGCTCAACATCTTGGTGCACAGCATCAAATACTACGCTGCATAATCTAGGCAAGGTACAAAATCATCAGTCACTATGGATTATCACAGGTGCCATGATGTCCACACCAGTAGTAGAAATGCAGAAAATAGTTGGTGTCCAAGCGCTAAAAGAATGTGGAGACACAAAGGTCATGACCCTGGGAGAGAAATTCCTTAGCTCTGTAAGTCATCCTCTGAAGGAGAGATTCAATAACTTGGCACTAAGACGGCTTAAAAGAAGCAGCTTCATTCATCAGGCCAAGTGTATGCATACGCTGATACCTGATCTTCCAATTGTAGTCACTCCATTATCATCTGTACCAGAGCATACACCATGGAAAGAAGCAGACTGTACACAAATAACTATTCAAACTAAAGTGAAAAGTGTGCAGAATGGTGAAATGCAAAACAGTATTGTAAGATCAACAGCCACATTTAGTGTGCTAGATGACAAATATACATGTGAACCTGGATATGTGTGTATTCAGATAGATCTACACATAATGCCATAAAGAATAGAGGGGCAGGAGCACATATTGAATATCCAAACAACACCACTGACAAGACATCCATACCCACTGGAAAATACTGCAACAACTATGATGCAGAAGTTAGGGCAATTATTGCTGCAGTTGAAAAATTATCAGTCTCCAGAACTGATACATGCCCCATAGTAATTCTCACAAATGCAAGATCAGTACTGGAAGCTCTTCAGTGCAACAAACTACCAGACCTTAAGGATACCTTGTCAAAAATTGGCTTACAACAGGGAGTCACCTTGCAGTGGATTCCCTCCCACTGTGGGATACCAGGCAATGAGAAAGCTGACCATCTGGCCAAAGAGGGCACTGAAATGGAGCAACCAGACATACCAATCACCTATAATCAGAAGAAAAGCATGATAAAAACCTACAGGAAGCCACAAACACCACCACATGATGACTATCACATGCTAAACAGAAAGGAACAAGTCACCATTTTCTGTCTCTGAACAGGTCACAGCCGACTCTGAAGTCATATGTATGCAAAGTTTAAGGTTGGTAGTACTAATCTTTCCCAGGTGCCCCAAACTGTGGAACATATCCTCCAAAACTGCACCAACTATGAGGCACTGAGAAATAATTACTGGCCCAGTGAAACCACTAAAGAAGATAAGTTCTATGGTTCCATACATGAATTACAAAAAATAGTGAAATTTATCCAAGAGACAGTACTGCAGATATAGACAGACAATGCGTACGAAGAAGAAGAAGAACTATCTGTTTCGTGTGTTTTTGCATTATTTCAGTAACATCATATAATAATTTCAACCATAGGGTATGCAAGAACTAACATAACTGATTCTAGAACCTTGTTATTTATAATATCTGTTTGTCCTAACATACATTAAATACAGTACATTTAATCCATTCCAGACCAACAACTTAGGGCAAAGTTACTATCCAATGCAACCATTTCAACGGTAAAAAATATAAAACAATATAAAAAATAAAAATGTAAAAATAATATAAAATTAATTTATTTTAACTTTCATACAAGATATGTAAATTTGAGAAGCATAAAAAGTCTTTCTCTAGCGAAAACTATAACAGAAATTTCCATAGTAAAAGCATGCACAAGAAAAGCATATACAAACTTCCCACAGAGAAAAATAAACAAACCTTCCTGAATTAAAATCATAAAAAAATCACATAGAGTTACCACTCCTTCTCGTCTTGAGTGACTGTCCTGTGGAAAATTCATCATTTGGAGGATGTTTGTTCACTTTTTTTGAAGAATGAATCCAGGTTGATTGCGTTATCCTGGATTTTTTGACCCACCAAAAATGGGCCATCAAAATGTCATTAAAATGATCGCTTGCACAGCAGCAATAATCCAGGTGATATTTTTTCATACGGTTGGACAGTTTATTCTAGCTGGAGTACACCTCTTTTAGGCCCTCCTCTGGAATGCTGCAACTTTTTTCTTTGTTCTCATACTTGAAAGCTCTTTGTTCTCATACTTGAAAGCTCTTTGTTCTCATACTTGAAAGCTCCTTGTTCTCATACTTGAAAGCTCTTTGTTCTCATACTTGAAAGCTCTTTGTTCTCATACTTGAAAGCTCTTTGTTCCTTTATTGCCTCTGTATCTTTATTGTGAAACTGTACAAGCTCCTCAAATGACAGCTCCTTCCAATGGTCCTCCATCAGCTCATTCAGTTCCTCCTCATTGATCTTCTTGGACCATGCAACTGCCCAGACATACAATTTCCTGCACAACAGACTCATCCTCCAACTGTTGAAAGTCTTCAAAGTTCCTAGGAGGCACAGCATCAGGCCACTGTGGCCTCCAGCTGACTTCAAACACCTAACAGAAACTTCAAGTAAGAAAACAGCATCCATTATGATTTCAGGCATTCTGTGGTATATTTTGTCTTACTGCCTGTGAGTTCACTAATTCATTTGTGCATGCTTTTGCTGTCTTTATTATGGGAGTCCTCTATTTGTCTGCACTGTTCATTTAACCACACTTCCTTTGCTTCTCTGCATTTGTGTCTTATTTCTTTATTTATCCTGCTATATTTTCTTGGCTACTTTTACTCCTCCTCTTGTCCATCAGTCCCAAGATGTCATCTGTCATCCATCTATTCTTGGGGCTTCTTTTTTCGGTGGTATTATCTCCTTAACAGTTTGGTGGATAGAATCTCTTACCATTACCAATTGTTCATCTATACTATTTGTCTTTGCTATTGCATTGTATCTATTTGTCATAATAACTCTGCATTGTTCACGCAATTTTTGGTCATTTTAAAGGAGTTCTGTATTCAGTTTGATGTTTCTCACTTTTCTGCATGTTTTTTTTAGTTTTATTCTAATTTTTCCATGGAGTGGGTCATGGTCACTATTGCAGTCAGCTCCTGGCATGGTTTTTGTTGTCAATAATGCATTCCGGAATCGTTTGTTGGTTAATATGTAGTCTATCTCAATGGTTCTCAACCCATGGGCCAAGGCCCAAATGTGAGCCATGACAGGGAGTATTATGGGTTGCACTGAAGTCTCAAAGCAGCAAGAAAAAGAGAGAGAGAAAAAAAGTAGTTACAATAGAAAAAATTATTCCATATTTTTCATGCAATGCATAGGCCCTAGGGGCAGACTGCAAGAATGCAAACCGCAGAATTGTAAGTTGCTTTATTAATGTGTATGCAGTGCAGCTATTGGAGAAAAGATGATCCAGACAGCATTTCTTCCAGCATCAAACAGAAATGAGACGTACATAAAAAGACAGCATCGCTTTTGAAGTGCAACACCGGCATCTTTCTGACCATGTTGCTGAAACATGCAGTTTTACAATACAATTTTAGAGAACAGTCAGCATAGATTCTGCAAGAGAGCAGAAGTGAAATGTAATTCTCAGCAATTGTTTTATTTCAGCCAGAATAGACATGCTATCCAACCGGAAACTGTGCCATCTTTAAGGTAAATGAAAAGAACTTTTGTGTAGCAATGAATATGCAGTTAAACATGTAGAGAAAATATTACATAATACTTTATAAAATTAGATTTATACCTTGCAAATATAAAGCACTTTATTAGTGGGCTGCAAAAATGTTTGACTTTTAAATGTGGGCCGTGCAGCAAAAGGGCCTGAGAACTGCTTGTCTATCTGATTAAAAGTCTTTTTGTCAGGGCTGCAACATATTGCCAGTCTTCAGGGATGTTGTTTAAACTAGGGGTTTCCTACAATCATGCTATGTATTTTTGCCCATTCAATTAATTTATAACTTCTACCATTCCTATCCCTCAGTCCATAATCATCAACAATGTCTGAAGTTCTTCCTTTACCAACTTTGGCATTAAAATCTCCCATGACTATAGTAACTTCATGTAACTGTGTGTTTCAGAGCTGTCTCTATATCATTACAAAATAGCTGTGCATCTTCTTCAGAACTATCAGCTGTTGGAGTGCACACACGTATACTATTTATGTTTAGTGGTCGTCCTTTCAGTTGGGCTAGTAGGACTCAGTCTGAGAAGTTCAAATATCCCACATCTGTCCTTGCTGTTTGCTCATCAAATATTATCCCTACTCCTCTGTTTCTCACCTCCTGAATATATTATTGTTTATTTATCAGAGTTTATCTTCCCTGCACCTGTCCATCTAACTTCACTCATTCCTACTATGTTGATCTTCATCCTCTCCATTTCCCTTTTTACATTTTTTAATTTTCCAGTCTGGAATAGAGTTCTAATACTCCATATTGCTATTTTGAACTTGTTAGTTTTGCCACCAGTAGCTTGATGACGATCTGGCCTCACCTGTGGCTCGTGAGCTACTCTACCGGTCGAGCCCAAAGGAACATTCATTAACATCATTCATGCTGAATTTATTACTCTGTAAAGCATAACAATTCTTGGGAGCTACAATGGTGGTTTCCCATTGCCTTCTGTCATTTGTATATGAACTCTCCACTAGTCTTTAGACTCCATGTCCTACTCACAAAAATAACAATCTACGAAACTATAATAAGACCAGGCATCATGTAAGGATCAGAAACATGGAGTACAACAAAGAAAGATGAACAACAACTGGGGATCTTTGAGAATAAGATCCTAAGAAGAATCCTTGGGCCCATGAAGGATACCAACAGTGGAGAATGGAGAGCTAGAAAGAACACTGAAGAACTTATTTAAATCCCACTGAATTATAAATGTCTTGAAACTGAACAGACTGTGCTGGATGTGCCATGTAGAAAGAATGGAAGAGAACAGACAAACAAAAATTATGCATGCATAAGAGATGAGGGAAACAAGATCAAAGGCTAGACCAAGACAGAGATGGAAAGACAACATAGAAGAGGATATAAGAGAAATTGGTGGAGAGAGAAGATTAGGAATAGAGAGGAATGGAGGCAAACTTTATCTGCAGCAATGAGCCTTAATGGCTCGGAAAGCTGGAGAAGAAGAAGAAGACATCAGCATACATGATGAAGGCACAGCATCAGTCTTTTACTAGTTTTGATTATTTGGGTGCAGTAATGGCCAATCTTCTCAACTCTCTTTCTTTTCTACTTTACATTATTATTATTATTATTATATTATTATTATTATTATTATTATTACTATTATTATTACTGTAGTTTCTCCTGTGCACTAAACCATTCTGGGTATTCTAGAGATTAAAATATAAAAATATAACAGCCTCGTAACACTAGAATGAATTACTGTGTGTTCCTTCTGTTCACATTTTATCCTGAGGCATCCATGTTTTTCCCATCATTTTTATTTTTTGTTTTTTAAATTGAAAATTCAAATTTACCTGAATGTTAGCTGATCACCATCTGTATCTGTGGCTTTCAGTGTGAAGATAACAGTACCTGTGAGAAAATATTACATTTATTACGAAGGCAACATTTGTATGCAATAACAAAGACAACTAATTTTTTTTTACAAATGTCATGGAAGATGCCTTCTTTAGTAACCTTTGCCTTTGCAGCACATGAACAATTGTTAAGTTATTTATTCATTCATCAAATCCACACTTCTCACTGTAAGTTGGCAATGAGGCTTCTCTATTTTGGGTTGTCTGTGGTGTGTATAATAAAATCAGCTGTCTTTCTCTTCAGTGGTCTGTGGTGTGTATAATTAAATCAACTGTCTTTCTCTTCAGGTGTCACGCGGCCAGCTTGTTCAGTTTCTTTTTCTATCTTTCAATTCCTGATGAGTTTTCCAGTGACTGTCTTTAACTTATTTGTTCATGACATGTTCAGAGAAACTAGTATATAAACTGTAAATGTCAGTTTTTTTGTTTTTGTTTTTTTTTTTATAAATAAAGTCTACTCCATTCTTCAGATACTGGAAAAGTTTGTAATTGTAGGAAGGAGTATAACTTATATTTTTTCTACAGGATGGGAGGGTATTCCAAAGATGAGCAGCAGAATAAGCAAAGCTTTTCTTGAAAAGATCAAGTTTAGGTTTTGGAAGACATATGTTGTTTAAGCATTGGCTTCACTCTGGGTTAGATTTAAACAGTTTCCATAGATAAGATGGAGCATTCTGTGATAGAATTTGATGTACCAACTTGGCTTTATTGAAAAGAAACCTATTATTAAGAGGCAGAATTTTGATACATTTCTGCTGATCATTAATTAAGAAGGAAAAATATATGTAGAAGTAACAGTTGTTGATGAAGTAAACCAATTTGCATACCTTGGAAGCTACATAGACCAGGATGGTGACACCAAGAAGGAACTTAGAATTAGAATTGCAAAAGCAGCATTATCCTTCAAAAATCTTGAGAACATATGGAATTCAAAAGTTATAAGCAGAAAAACCAAGTTAAGATTATTCAGTTCAAATGTGATATCCACCTTCATTTATGCATGTGAAAGCTGTAAATCAAGTAAAGAAATAGACAAGAAATTAGACTCTTTTGTTCCCCTGGGAACAACTGTGTTAAGAGCACACTTATCTTAACATAGTGTTTGTGAGACAGGGAACATAGATCTGTTTGCTTAAAAACTCTGACCTACCTCTGTAGCCCAGAAACTTGTAGCAATCAACACTAATTGTAATTGTAATTGTTATTTTTGCAAAATGTAATGTCAGGTTGGTGGACGGATGGGGACATGGAGATCTCTGGCGGGGATGAGGGAAGTCTGGTGTGAAACCAATGAATCCAGGACGTGACAAGCCTATGGGTCTTTACAACAATGGCTATCAGAATGATGTAAACAAAACAGAGCCAGTAGACTATAGGTGGCGGGGAATGGATATCGTTGAAGCACTCATCAGATTCCTCATCTCAGAGTCAGAGTGTCTTTGTGGAACTGTCTCAAACCATCTGACATGGAGAAGGGGCTTAAGTACAGCCACCAGAGGCTGGAAAACAAAGTTTTGGCCAGGCCAGCCACACTGTCTTCATGGCAGTCCGAGCAAGACCACAGTCTGCCCTAGCAAGGAAAGGTGCTGAAGTCGGAGTTACCCAGCCAAAAGGCGCATCGCAAAAATCAGGGTAACACGCATTATCGCTAATGAAATGTCTATATCTACAGTTTTCAAACATGGTGCTCGCCCTGTGAAGACTAACCAGGCAGGTGCAGTGCCGGGCCCCCTGCCTCGAAAGGGTCCACCCAATGCTACTGGAGGTCCTCTCAGTTCGTCTTGTGGAGTCAGGAGACATGAGAGTAGAGCTACTGGCCAAAAAATACAACAGAAGAAAACAGCCAAAAAGCAAGAACTTAAAATAATGCAGTGGAATGCTGAGGGTGTCAGCAGTGTTAGAGATGGCTATAGCAAAAAGGTTGAACTAGAGAACATACTTTTGCAGAGCAGGTAAGTATATGCTGCATACAGGAGACACACCTAACCAAAGATGCCGCCTTTAAAATCAGAGGCTACCAGTGTTTTAGATCAGACCGACAGGACAGAAGAAAAGGAGGAGTACTCACACTTGTTAAGAATAACATCAGCGCATGTCAGGTGGGAGTGTACATGGAAGGAGCCGAATACCAGATGATCCATCTAAAAAGTAGTAATACAGATTTCCACCTCCTTAACTATTACTGTCCTAATGACCGCCCACTTGCTTTAGGAACAATCCCACACAAAGAGAGACTGATGGTCTGTGGTGATTTTAACAGTCATTCCCAGAGCTGGGGCTATGACCACATAGACAAGAGAGGAGAGGAAGTTGAGAGCTGGCAGGATGATAATGGACTTCTCCTGATCAACCAGCCAATGGATGCCCCAACATTTTACTCAAGGGCTTGGCATACAAAATCAACACCAGATCTGGCATTCCACTCTCCAGATCTGAAGTGGAACATTACACGTGAAGTTGGAAAACAACTTGGAGGTAGCGACCATCGACCAGTCTTCCTGACAATAGAAAATGAACTCCTTAACACCAGTAACCCTCTCCCCAGATGGAACTATAAAAAAGCAAACTGGACAATGTACAGACATCGTACAGGTATCCTGGTGGGACAGCTGTCCATAGAAGGTAAGGATATTAACAGCATAGTGAAGGAATTCAATGCTTGTATCCTTCAGGCCGCTCGTGAAACCATTCCCAGAGGAGCTCGCAGGGACTATAAACCATACTGGTCTAGTGAGCTGGGAAAACTCCATGATGACGTGGAAGCAGCTCGAAAGCAAGCAGAAAATAGACCATGCCAAGAACACCACAATAATTACCAACATTCTAAGGCCAAATTTCAGAGAGCAAAGCTGCAAGCCAGACGGGAAAGTTGGAGAGAGAAAACAGAGTCCCTAAACTTTGAAAAGGATGGAAGGAAACTGTGGAAACTAATCAAACAGTTAAATGATGAGAGTACTGGAAGAAGTACAAAGATTACACTAATAGAGGATGGGAAAACTCTTACAGGTAAGCAGGTAGCAGATCACTTTGCTCGCATGTTTGCACAGGACTGCAACATTGATATCCATCCAGAGAAGGAGCGTACAGTGCGCATCGAGCCACAGAAAGAGGAGGAACAAGTCAGAAAAGTGGAGGTCATGGATGCACCAATCACACGCAGTGAGTTAGACCTAGCAGTTAGTAAACTGAAACCAAGGAAATCACCAGGACCAGATGGAGTGTCCAATGAAATGATCAAGAACCTGGGAATGGCAGCAATGGGAAAGCTGTTGGATATTTTCAATATGTGCTGGAGCACAGGTAAGTTACCTCAAATCTGGAAGGAAGCAAGCATGGTACCACTGCTAAAACCAGGGAAAAACAGTGATACTGCCTCCAGCTACAGGCCAATCAGTCTCACTAGCTGCCTATGCAAAACGATGGAACGCATCATTGACCTGAGGCTAAAATGGTACCTAGAAAGTGAAAACCTTCTCGTTCCACAACAAGCAGGATTTAGGCAGTACTACAGTACGGAAGATCAAGTGACCTATCTCTCTCAAGAGATTGAGGATGCATTCCAAGAGAAAAACCTTGTACTAGCAGCGTGGATAGACCTGAAGAAAGCCTTTGATAAAGTATGGAAAAAAGGTCTGTTGTGGAAACTAAGAAACTGCAATGTGAATGGAAGACTGTACAACTGGATAAAGTCCTATTTACACAATAGAAGAGCTAGAGTAGTAATGGATGGACAAAAGCCAGAAAGTACTTCTGCGACACGGTGTACCACAAGGAGGAGTCCTTTCGCCTACACTATTCCTTGTATTCATTAATGACCTGGTCAAGGAACTTCCCTATGGAATCAAAGCAGCACTGTATGCAGATGATCTGGTCATGTGGTGTACAGATGAATATGCGACAGTTGCTACACAGAGACTCCAAAGAGCAGCAGACATCTTGACATCATGGACAAACAAATGGTGTGTAAGTATCAACACAGAGAAATCAAGTACCACTCTGTTCACCCTCTCATCTAAACAGAAAGCAGGTAAGATCTTTGTAAATGAAATACCCTTAAGGATGGACAACCAACCCACTTACTTAGGAGTGACTCTTGACTCAAAACTGACTTGGAAGCAACACATCAACAGTGCAGAAGCAAAAGCCAGAAGAAAACTAGCCATATTAAGAAAATTGAGTGGACACATGGGGAGCTAGTGAAAGAATCCTCAAGAATGTATATCAGCAAAGTATTCTACCACATTTAGAATATGGCTCAACATCTTGGTGCACAGCATCAAACACTACGCTGCATAATCTAGACAAGGTTCAAAATCAGTCACTACGGATTATCACAGGTGCCATGAGGTCCACACCAATAGTAGAAATGCAGAAAATAGTTGGTGTTCAACCGCTAAAGGAACGTAGAGACACAAAGGTCATGACCATGGGAGAAAAATTCCTTAGCTCTGTAAGCCATCCCCTGAAGGAGAGATTCAATAACTTGGCATTAGGACGGCTTAAAAGAAGCAGCTTCATTCATCAGGCCAAGCGTATGCGTAAGCTGATACCTGACCTTCCAACTGTAGTCACTCCATTATCATCTGTACCAGAGCATACACCATGGAAAGAAGCAGATTATACACAAATAACTATTCAGACTGAAGTGAAAGGTGTGCAGAATGGTGAGATGCAGAGCAGTCTTGTAAGATCAACAGCCACACTTAGTGTTCTAGATGACAAATATCCATGTGACACCTGGATACGTGTGTATACAGATGGATCTGCACATAATGCCATAAAGAATGGTGGGGCAGGAGCATATATTGAATATCCAAACAACACCATTGACAAGATTTCCATACCCACTGGTAAATACTGCAACAACTTTGATGCAGAAGTTAGGGCAATTATTGCTGCAGTTGAAAAACTATCAGACTCCAGAATTGATACATGTCCTGTAGTAATTCTCACAGATGCAAGATCAGTACTGGAGGCTCTTCAGTGCAACAAACTACCAGACCTTAAGGATGCCTTGTCAAAAATTGGCTTACAACATGGAGTCACTTTGCAATGGATTCCCTCCCACTGTGGGATACCAGGCAATGAGAAAGCTGACCATCTGGCCAAAGAGGGCACTGAAATGGAGCAACCAGACATACCATCACCTATAATCAGAAGAAAAGCATGATAAAAACCTACAGGAAGCCACAAACACCACCACATGATGACTATCACATGCTAAACAGAAAGGAACAAGTCACCATCTTCCGTCTCCGAACAGGACACAGCCGACTCCGAAGTCATATGTATACAAAGTTTAAGGTTGGTACTACTAATCTATGTACATGTGCCCAGGTGCCCCAAACCGTGGAACATATCCTCCAGAACTGCATCAACTACGAGACACTGAGAAATAATTACTGGCCCAGTGAAACCACTAAAGAAGATAAGCTCTACGGTTCCATACATGAGTTACAAAAAACAGTGAAATTTATCCAAGAGACAGGACTGCAGATATAGACAGACAGTGCGAACGAAGAAGAAGAAGAAGAAGACTCTTTTGTAAACAAATGCCTAAGGAAAATACTTGGTATAAAGTGGAAAGAATTCAAGAACAACGCAGAGATAAGACAGATGAATAAACAACATGTCTTATGAGTGATCAGAAAAAAAAGATGGACATATGTAGGCCATGTAATGAGAAAAAATAATCAGAGAATACCAAAACAAGCTATCAAGTGGAGCACAACAGGCCAAAGAAAAAGAGGTTGACCATGTGAAACTCTAAAGAAGATATTGTTAAGAGAAGCCTGTTTAGTGGGCATAACATCCCTTGATGAAGTTGAAAGACTTACTGATAACAGGAAAACTTGGCACATAGGAAGGATGTAAGATGTTAGATGTGCTGATTTGTTGTTTGTGCATAATCTTTGTCACTAATAAGCTTTACTGCTCGCTTTTTAAGTGAGTAAAGTCTCTTTGTAATTGACAATGAGCAACCATTCTAGAATGTTGAGCAGTAGTCTAAATGTGATTGTATAAGTGATATGTAGTATATCTTCCAAGTGTCTTGATCGATGAAGTGCTTCATTTTGGCTAATTGATATACTTTTGCGCAATGAGTTTTGTTAAACCTTGCAAATGAGAGTTCCAAGTCAGATGTTGGTCAATAGTGAGGCCTAGCGTTCTGTGTTCATTAACGTTTTCTATCTGTGATGTTTCCATACAGAGCTGTAGTGTTGTTTTTGCCATATTTAGTAGTTTCTGTCTTGTTGTTATGTGCAATAATTTTGTTTCATCGGTGTTTATAATCATGCCATTGTTGTTGCTCCATTTAATTAGATTATTTATCTTGACCTGAAGATTTGATTAAAGGTTAATACAGTCGTAGTCACTGGTGTAGACTGTGCATTGTTGTATTCTGTTGTGATTTACAGTCATGGTCACTGGTATAGAGTGTTCATTATTGTATTCTGTTATGATTTACAGTCGTAGTCACTGGTGTTGACTGTGCATTATTGTATTCTGTTGTGATTTACAGTCATAGTCACTGGTGTAGACCGTGCATTGCTGTATTCTGTTGTGATTTACAGTCACAGTCACTGGTGTGGACTGTGCATTATTGTATTCTGTTGTGATTTACAGTTGTAGTCACTGGTGTAGACTGTGCATTATTGTATTCTGTTGTGATTTACAGTTGTAGTCACTGGTGTAGACTGTGCATTATTGTATTCTGTCGTGATTTAAAAAAATAAGAAGAACAAGCAGAAGAAGAAAATAGTTATGAATACTTTGAGCTGTTGCCTGGTTAATGTTTCACTATTTATTCAATTATTTATGTTACACAGACCTGTTATTAAACTAACTAGACTATTTTAATAGTGCAGGCAAGTGGTAATTACATTTTTTTTATTAGAAAGTAACACTAAGCTCTTTTTGCTTCATCTTGCATCCTTCCCATGCCGTTAAACATCACATAGGATGAGTTTTTGGTAAGTCTTTCATCTTCATCAAGGGATGTTATGCCCACTAAACAGGCTTCTCTTAACAATGTCTTCTTTAGAGTTTCACATGGTCAACCTCTTTTTCTTCAGCCTGTTTTGTTCCACTTGATAGTTTGTTTTGGTATTCTCTGATTGTTTTTTCTCATCACATGGCCTACATATGTCCATCTTTTTTTTCTGATCACTCATGAGACATGTTGTTGTTTGTTCATCTGTCTTATCTCTGCATTGTTCTTGAATTCTTTCCATTTTATACCAAGATTTTCCTTAGGCATTTGTTTACAAAAGAGTCTAATTTCTTGTCTATTTCTTTACTTGATTTATAGCCCTCACATGCATAAATGAAGGTGGATATCACATTTGAATTGAATAATCTTGACTTGGTTTTTGTGCTTATAACTTTTGAATTCTATATGTTCTCAAGATTTTTGAAGCACAATGCTGCTTTTTGTAATTCAAATTCTAAGTTCCTTCTTGGTGTCACCATCCTGGTCTATGTAGCTTCCAAGGTATGCAAATTGGTTTACTTCATCAACATCTGTTCCTTCTACAAATATTTTTCCTTCTTGATTAATGAGAAGTTCATTATTTTTGTTTTGTCTTTGTTAATTTAAAGACCTATTTTGCTAGCCAAGGAAGACAGAGAATCTGTTTTTTCCTGCATCGATTTCAACATTGTCACTGGTAAGAGTTATCTCCTTTGCAAAATCAAGATCTTCTGTTTGGGTCCCATGTACCCAATCAATGCCAGTTTTACCTGTACAGCATCTTTTCATTATAAAGTCTATGGCAATTCCAAAAAGCAACAGAGATAATATATATCCTTGTTTCATGTCTGTTTCAATCTGAAACCATTCGCTTGTTCCTTCTTCTGTCTTGTCTGCACAGATATATCCATTGTAGAGATCTCTAATGATGTTGACAAGTTTAGATATTATTCCATATAGTCTTAAAATTCTCCACAATGAATCTCTGTTTATGCTATCAAATGCTTTTTTTTAAGTCTATGAAGTTCAGGATTAATGGTTTCTGCTTTTCAATATGTTCTTCAAGTATTATTCTTAGAATAATTTTTGCTTCATAGAGAAATGTTGATATGCTTGAAAAAAAAATATGTAAAATTTCAATAAATATATAATCAATCTGTGATTACAAATTTAAATCATGTGATTAATCATGATTAAATTTTTAATCAAACAGCAGCCCTATTAATAATATATATAATTATTAAGAAAATGCTAAATGCTGATGATAATCTGAAACTCACCAATTGCAGTGTTCTCAGGCACAGAGAAGTATAATCTGATATAACATTTGGTGGGATGTTACTGCACATCACAAGAGCAGCTAATGGGAAAAATATGATTGACTGAGTTATAACTAAGTCTACGTACTTTGTCAAAATGTTTGTCAAGAACACTATGGAGGCTGAGTTCCAACTTGATGTAAGTGCTTTGTCAAAATGTTTGTCTAAATAGCACTTCCTAAATTATTTTCACACTCAACCTTTTTTTTTCATTAACCTGTTTTCAACTTAGACATAAACCCATGTATCTGGAACTGATATTCATGTGAACGTCTGTTTATAACTTCTTCTACTGACAGTAGCTTCTACAGGGTATTATGATTCACTTCACCTTCCTAGCCTTCTCCAGTTTCAAAGCCAGTTCTCCCTATTATGCTGTATGAGATAGTCATTATTACAGTTTTGTGACAAAAGAGCAATGAAAGCCAGGATTCATCTTACATCATCTTACATCCTTCCTATGCTGTTAAACATCACATAGGGCTTGTATGGTAGTTCACCAAGTTTTCCTGTTTTCCACGAGGTTTTCAACCTCATTAAGGGATTTTATGCCTGCTAATTTGACTTCTCTTAACAATGTCCTTTTTAGAGTTTCACATGGTTGACCACTTTTTCTTCAGCCTGTTGTGTTCCACTTGATGGCTTATTTTTGGGGTTGGATCAGTTACTCCCACTCTCAGCCCTGCTTAAATGTATCCAAACAAATAATTAATGAGTCTATGTTCAGGACTTTCACATCTCATTTTAACACATCTATCCACATCTGCCTTCAAGGCCAGGCACACTAGAGATAGCTATGCTGTCAGTGTGGAGGCAGATGGTACTGACATGAACATTGTGACACCATGCTTCAGCTAAAAGCAAGTGTAAAAAAAAAATGCTGATGACAGTGTCAGTGAGGTGAAGGATATGCTGTATCACATAAATCAGTCCTTTTCAGTTTATGATCAGGGTTTTCCAGGTATGAGGATAATTCCTAGAAAAGGCGCCTGAAGGAGATTTTCAGACTTATTACAATCATTCCTTCAGAATCCAATCCCAGAATCTGCTAGCACTGATCATTTCAGAAGTGGGGAAAAAATTTTATGATCAGGATTAAGCTCATAATTTAACATAAGCTCCTAATTTAATATAAGCTCCTAATTTAATATAAAAGTGTTATGGAATTATCCTAAATTGCTCAGTTCTCTCCCCTTCCCACAAAAAATTTATAATTAAATCTGAAAAGAAAATCCTGCAGGGTTCTTTACAATGTACCTTTCAAAAGTTTGTATGCTGGAATTTTGGAATTTGTGGTATGATTATGAAACTCATGTTCTTAGTAGCTGCAGCTGTAATGAAGATCATATGAACACATGACATAAAGTTTCTCAGCAAGCCCTTTCATCCATGGAAAACATGTTGATCTCCCTTGACTGATCAAGTGGCTGCATTACAGTTGTTGAGATACGTACATCTTGACCATAATGATTAAAGCTTTTAAGCCTTTGATCTTCCAAAGTACTGTATACATTGGTTGCAAATAATTTGACTTTTCCTTTCAATGTTCTGACAACCTCTGATATGCCTCTTCTTCCATCACTCCATCCATGTCCTTGGTTGGTAATCAGCTAAGCAGTCACCCACCAGTACGCTCTGTGGCATCCTGCAGGCCAGCAGCACATTCTATCCACTTCTTATGGTTCCCAACCAGCCTTTGTATTGCATCCCAGCTGTGCTACCTGCTGCTCATTTCCTCTTCTACAGTACTCCACCAGATAACCTTTAGTTGACCTCTTTTTCTTTTTCCCTCAGTTGTCCATTGCACAGTTATTTTAGTCATGTTGCTGGGGTCTCTTTGAAGCACATGACCAATCCATTTCCAGCAAGTTTTTTTTTTTTTTTTGCTATTATGATATGCATTTCTTCTAGCTCACATAGGACAAGTAGGTCTCTATTATTTATTTATTATCTATGACCAGTAAATATTTAAAATCTTTCTGAATGTCTCTTCTTAGGCAGATACCTTTCAGATACCTTCACGATACTTTTCAGATACCTTCACAACACAAGCATCAGGCAATCAGTTAAACATGAGGTATGTTTGGAGCATGCTATAGCCAGATTAGAACTCAACCTTAAGATTATAGGTAAGTACTTAGGTGGAATGTTCACACTTACCTCTCATAAGTGTGAAACTAAACAGAAGATAGCTTTTGGCATTCATTTCTGTAAGATTTCTCCTTCCTTCTGTGAATACTAACACAAATTGTTTATGGTGAATATTGTCACTAAGTGTCTGCTTTTATGTGCTGATGTCAACTTTTCAGTAAATGTATATATTTCTTGCACATATAATGGAGCTGGAGACAGCTGGGTAGTTATGTTACAAAAGATCTTCCAATGAAGTTTTAGAGGAAACTTTCACTCGTCTGATCTGGAGAAGGTTCAACCACCACAGCCCACTTCCAAATCCTTCATAACCTGGAATAATGTTGGAAACATTTTTTTTTTGTAAATCATCACTAAATTTTAAAAAATTGAATTCCATCAATGATAATGTTATTAAGATTTTATATAAAGCTTGTATAAAAAGTGTGTACATGTCTGGACTTAGCAAAAGTCTGATTTACAGTAGTACCTGAATTTCTGAAACTGCTGCATGCATGTCTAAACTCAAATGCCCTTCATTCATGGACTCATCATAACCAGTGTCTTTATGAAACTGTGTCTCTGTTTTCACATATTTCATACTAAGGTGATGCTGTATCTAGACAAACAGCCAGCAATAACAATAAATAGTTAAACAACAACTTGGTTTGACATAATACAAGGGATCCCTGGGGTGCCTACTTTCGCCTTATTATTTAATTTGTATGCTGAAAATATAATGAGGAATGTTAGAGAAAATCTAGACAAAGAATATTACAACGGAGGTTATTAAATACCAGAGATTAGATATGCTGATGACACAGTATTACTGTCCACAACACAAAAAAGAGTGCAAAAACTAATTATGTCAGTCCATAAGAATATTGAAAAGCAAAACCTCTATTTTAATGCTAAGAAAACTAAACTGATGACAACTGACAAAACAAATAATGCAGCTGAAATATATATCAATGAGGAAAAACTGGAAGAGGTGGAGAGTTTTGAATATCTTTGATCATTACTAACTAATTATGGAGATACAATGAGGGAAATTAAAAGGAGGATATATATCACTCTTTAAAAAATAAAACAACTAAAGAATCTGTGGAGAGGAACAGACAGAACTATAAAAATAAGATTTTTAAGGACATGCATCTTTCACATCGCAACATATGCCTGTGAGACCTGGACACTTAACAAAACAGCTGAGAAATACATAAATGCCTTTGAATGTAAATGCTACAGAAGTCCTTCAAATATCATCTTACATCCTTCCCGTGCCGTTAAACATCATATAGGGTATGCGTGGTAGTTTGCCAAGTTTTCCTCTTTTCGGCCAGCATTTCAACCTCATCAAGGGATGTTATGCTCACTAAACTAGTCTCTCTTACCAATGTCCAAACGTGGACGACCTCTTTTTCTTTGGCCTGTTGTGCATCACTTGATAGCTTGTTTTGGGATTATTTGACTGTTTCTTCTCATCACATGGCCTACATATGTCCATCTCCTTTTTTCTGATCAAACCATGAGACAGGTTGTTGTTTGCTCATTTGTCTTATTTCTGCATTGTTCTTGAATTCATTCCACTTTATACCAAGTATTTTCCGTAAGCATTTGTTTTCAAAAGTCTAATTTTTTTGTCTATTTTTTAAAATTGTTTTCCAGCTTTCACATGCATAAATGAGGGTGGATATTACATTTGAATTGAATAATCTTAACTTAGTTTTTGTGCTTATAACTTTTGAATACCATAAGTTCTAAAACTTCTTGAAAGTCAATGCTGTTTTTGCAATTCTAACTTCCTTTCTGGTGTCAAATATCATGGACACACACACACACACAAATATCCATACTACAAGAATTTAATATTGGAGAAGGTTAGCTAGTAAAAAGATTAAACAGATAAAACTTAAATATTTTGGACATATTGAACGTCATGAGAATTTAGAGAAGACAGCCTTGGAAGGATACATAATAGGAAAAAGAAAAAGAGGAAGATCAAGGCAAAGATGGCTGCAGGATATCATTGATGATCTATGAATAGATGCATAACCAACAGGGCATCTTGCTTACAACTGAGAGGCCTACAGGAAAGTTGTTAGGGAAGCAAAGTTCTGCAAGGGACATGAAAATGACTGACTGAGTAGTAATGCAAACAGCAGCTGCAAATGTCTTCAGACCTGCAAGAGATATACAGGTACTTTTTGTTAATGTACTATTTTGTTAATGTTTTGAGAAGCAAACTTTTGCCTATAACATAACATAACATAACATTAGATTAGAAAAGAAACACTTGAGCTGTGTAAAACTGGCTCAAACTTTTTTATATACATTAGTTTTGAACCAGTGCAATTATTCGTAAACACAATGCACCATACATGATATCAAAGTAGATATTTATATGTGAGATTTAAAAGCAGATCATTTTATCAGTCATAATAACATCTGTTTTCTGTCATATACAGCCTCTAATACAGCAGTGATGATGATGATGATGATGATGATGATGATGATGATGATGATGATGATGATGATGATGAGTCCATAGCAGCTAACACAATGGTAAAGAACTTGATTCAGCACAGTAAATTATAAAACTTGACTCACTTATCTGGTGTAGACCAGCGCTTCCCAAGGTAAGCAGTGGGAAGATCTAAGGGGACAATGGAGAAAAAGAGTGACGGAGACAATAGAACACTTTGGGGGGAAAAATTGAAAGGGGGGGAGGGGGGAGGTGCCTAGAGAAGTGATTTGGAAGGAAATGGGTCGACAGTCCGCAAAAGCGTTAGAACCAGTGCTGTAGACCCAGGTTATTCGCATGATTTAGGCACTGCAGAATTTGATTCAATCATCGTGTAGGCACTGTAGAACTTGCCTCAGTTATGCTGTAGCCACTGGAGAATGTACCTCAGTTGTGTTGTAGCCACTATAAAACTTGCCTCAGTTATGCTGTAGCCACTGTAGAACTTGTAGCCACTGTAAAACTTGCCTCAGTTATGCTGTAGCCACTGTAGAACTTGTAGCCACTGTAAAACTTGCCTCAGTTATGCTGTAGCCACTGTAGAACTTGTAGCCACTATAAAACTTGCCTCAGTTATGCTGTAGCCACTGTAGAACTTGTAGCCACTGTAAAACTTGCCTCAGTTATGCTGTAGCCACTGTAGAATGTACCTCAGTTGTGTTGTAGCCACTATAAAACTTGCCTCAGTTATGCTGTAGCCACTGTAGAACTTGTAGCCACTGTAAAACTTGCCTCAGTTATGCTGTAGCCACTGTAGAACTTTCCTCGGTTATGCTGTAGCCACTGTAGAACTTTCCTCAGTTATGCTGTAGCTACTGTAGAATTTGCCACAGTCACGACGTAGACACTGTAGCACTTGTGTTAAATATTGAAACCTCCATCTAAATGATCATGATGGCACAGCCTTTTTGTTCTGTATTTCGCAAAGACGGGCCTACATACTCATGCTATCACGTAGAACAAATGGCGTTCAGGTAAGACAGAGGATTTGAATGAGAGGGGCGAGATAATGTCAAGATTTATCTCGTGGGTGTATGTGTGTGTATGTGTGTGTGAGTCTGTATGTGTGTGTGTCTGTCTTTGTGTGGCTGTGAGTGTGTGTGTGAATGTGTGTGTGTGTTTATTTGTGTATATGTATGTGTGTATGTGTGTATATGTGTGTATGTATGAATGTGTGTATGTATGTGTGAATGTGTGTATGTGTGTTATATGTGTGTATGTATGTGTGCATTTATATATATATATATGTATGTTATATGTATGTGTGTATATATGTGTGTATATATGTGTGTATGTATGTTATGTGTGTATGTAAGTGTGTATGTATGAATGTGTGTGAATGTGTGTATGTATGTGTGCTTATGTGTGTGCATGTATGTATGTATGCATGTGTGTGTATGTCTCTGTGTGTCTGTGTGTGTCTACGTGTGTGATTGTGCATGTGTCTGTGGGTGTGATGTGTGTGTCTATGTGTAGGTTTGTGATTGTGTGTGCCTTTGTGTGTGATTATGTGTGTTTGTGTGTGTGATTATGTGTGTGTCTGCGTGTGTGATTGTGCGTCTGTGTTTATGTATTTGTATATTTATGTATGTATGTACGTGTATGTATGTATATATATATATGTGTGTATGAGTGTATGTATGCGTATGTATATTTGTTTATATATGTATGTGTATGTATATATGTGTGTATGTTTGTGTGTAAGGTGTATGTGTGTTTATGTATGTATATTTGCATGTATATATGTGTGTATGTATATATGTGTATGTGTGTATGGTGTATGTATGTGTGTTTATGTCTGTATGTTTATATATATGTGTATGTGTGTGTGTTTATGCATGTATGTTTGTATGGATATATGTGTGTATGTCTGTGTGTATGTGTTTATGTATGTGTGTATGTATATGTATGTATTTTATGCATGTATGCATGTGTGTATGTATGAATATGTGAATATGTATGCGTGAATGTGTGTATGTATGTACTTAAGTGTGTATGAATGTTTGTATGTATGTATTTAAGTGTGTATGAATGTGTGTATGTTATATGTGTATGTATGTGCGTGTATGTATGTTATATGTGTGTATGTGTGTATGTATGTATGCATGTATGGTGAAAGAAATAAAATTTGTGTATGTCAGTAAGTGTGTCTGTGTATGTTTGCATGTTTGATTGTGTATGTGTCTGTAGGTGTTTGTCTGTGTGTATGAGTTCGCGTGTGGTATTGTGTCTGTCTGTGTGTGATTGTGTGTGTCTGTATCTACAGACTGTGTGGGTATATGTGTGTGTCTGTGTGTGTGATTGTGTGTGTCTGTGTGTGTTGATTGTGTGTGTGTCTGTGAGTGTGATTGTGTGTCTATGTGTGTGACTGTGTGTCTGTGTGTAAGTGTGTGTGTCTGTGTGTCTGCCTGTGTATTTCTGTGTGTGTACGTATTCATGTACATATATGTATATGTGTATCTGTATGTGTATGCGTGTTTATCTATATGTGTGTATGTATGTGTGTATCTGTATGTGTATGCGTGTTTATCTATACGTGTGTATGTATGTGTATGGCGTATGTATGTGTGTTTGAGTATGTATGTTTGTATGGATATATGTGTGTAAGTATGTGTGTATGGTGTATGTATATGTGTTTATATATGTATGTGTGTATTTATGTTTGTATGTATATATGTGTATGTATATATGCGTGTATGTATGTATGTATGTATGTATGTATGTATGTATGTATGTATGTATGTATGTATGTATGCGTGTGTGTATGCGTGTATGTATGTATGCATGTATGTATGCATGTATGCATGTATGTATGTATGTATGTATGTATGCTTGCTGAAAAAAATATAAATAAAATTGCACGAATCACGCGGATCCCTTAGTAATATATTTAATATCACTGTCGCTTAGCTCGCTTATCGCTCCCTGTGTACAAGGAAGCTATTGCTTAATCTTCAAATAGTTAGAACATGCGCTGGTGAATTTTTTTAATGATAATAATAAAGATAAGAAAGATAGTGAACAATTGCTTTAAAATCACTTTATCTCCTTCTGTTGAGTTTACTGAGAAAACATTTCAAAAAACAAAATACTTGATTAGCTGTACGATATATTTTAACACTTTTGGAAATCTAAATAAAGGCTTACATGTACAAACTGTAGAATATCAAAAATACAACAGGAATAGATGGTGCTGGAGTGACTGGCCTTTTAGCCTGACAGTATGGAAGGAAACAAGAAAATTTAGAAGAAATAATTCACTCATTCATTTGCATGTCCCGTGTGGAACTTTGCCCCCCTAACAGCTCTCCTGTAGGCCTCTCGGTTGTGAGCAAGATGGCCTGCTGCTGATGTATCCATCTGTAGATCATCAACAATGTCTTGCAGCCATCTTCTCCTTGGTCTTCCTCTCTTTCTTTTTCCTATTATGTACCCTTCCAAGACGGTCTTCTCTAGATTATCATGACATTTAATTTTCCAAAATATTTAAGTTTTCTCTCTTTTAATTCTCTTTACTAGCCAGCCTTCTTCAATATTAAGTTCTTGTAGTATGGATATAGTTGTTTTTTTTTTTGTGTCCATGATATTTGAAGAACTATTCTGTAGCATTTACATTCAAAGACATTTATGTGTTTCTCAGCTGTTTTGTTAAGCGTCCAGGGCTCACAGGCATATGTTGCGATGGGAAAGATGCATGCCCTTAAATTTCATATTTTTTGTAGTTCTGCCTGTTCCTCTCCACAGATTCTTTAGTTGTTTTACTCTCTGAAGAGCGATAGATGTCCTCCTTTTAATTTCCCTCATTGTATCTCCATTATTAGTTAGTAGTGATCCAAGATATTCAAAACTCTCCACTTCTTCCAGTTTTTCCTCATTGATACATATTTCAGCTGCCTTGTTTGTTTTGTCAGTTGTCATCAATTTAGTTTTCTTCGCATTAAGATAGAGGTTATGCTCTTCGCGGTTCTTACGGACTGACATAATTAGTTTTTCCATTCCTTTTTGTGTTGTGGACAATAATATTATGTCATCAGCATATCTAATCTATGGTATTTCATAACCTCCAAGTGTTATGGCATTGTAATATTCTTTGTCTACATCTTCTCTAACATTCTTCATTATATTTTCAGTAGACAAGTTAAATAAGTAAAGCGACAATATGCACCCCTGACAGACCCCTTGTTTTATGTCAAACCAAGTTGTTGTTTCACCATTTATTCTTACTGCTGCTTGTTGGTCTAGATAAAGCAGTGATGTTAATTGTATCAAATGTGTTGGAAATCCCATTTTTCCATTATTTCCAAATGTTTCTGGTGTTGTACACAATCAAATGCCTTTGAGTAGTCTATAAAGGCTAAATATAGATTCACATTAAACTCTCTGCATTTCTCTATTATTAACCTTATACCGAATATACGATCTCTTGATCAACACCTTGCCCGAAACCAGCTTGGACCATATTGATTTCTCCTTCTATTTTCTTACGAAGTCTACCCATTATGTTTATTAAGAAATAAATAGAAATAATTAAGCAAGCATGAGAAAATATCGACTGTTATCTGTTCTCTGTAATGCAGTCAGGCTATGTGATGTTAGTGTCCAGCTTGTTTTTTTTTTATCACGTGTCCGCACACAAGAGGGTGGTATGTTCTGCCTTACACTTGGAACCATTTCATTCCAAGCTCCAGGAGCAGATAAGTATCCATTTTCACAACTGTATTGTCCGACCTACAGCATAAGAGATAAATGTACTAGCCCTTTGGTGCTTAGTTGTACCAAAAGGAAATATACGAAGAAAGGAACTATAGTCTTTAGTTTTTATACAATTATTTTTTAAGTCAAACCTGTGGTACAGAATGCACCAAAACTGATACATATAAAGAAAAGAAAATTTAAAATTAATAACCACTATATATTTACTTTCGTTTGGAGTTTTAATCTTTATTCAGTGCCCTGGACTAGACGCCTAATATTAATCTTACATCTTGCATCCTTCCCGTGTCGTTAAACGTCACATAAAGCTTGTATGGTAGTTTGCCAAGTTTTCCTGTTTTCGACGAGCTTTTCAACCTCATCAAGGGATGCTATTCCCACTAAGCTGGCCTCTCTTAACAGTTAAAACCGTATGCCTCTTTGATAGTACATAGAGCATCAGAGAGATGGACTTTTTGTGGACTTTATCTGTATTAGATATGCAAGATAAAATAAACAAGCTAACTCAGAATGCAAACAAAATAGGACTAAAGATCAACATAGGAAAGACAAAGTTAATGAAGCAAAATGTGAACAACAGAAATGTACTCAGAGTAGATAACAAGTTAGTGGAGGAGGTCAATGAATTTGTATACCTTGGCAGTAGAGTAGTAGAAAATGGAGACACCACAGAGGACATCAACAGCAGACTTACTAGAGCAAACCAGGCTTTTGCAGTGCTGCAGACTATATGGAAATCTGAAAAACTAAGCATAAATATGAAAATCAGGATATTTAAGAGTAATGTTCTAAGTGTACTATTCTATGGAAGTGAATGCTGGAAAATCACCAAAACCATAGAAAACAAGTTGAATTCTTTCCAGACTAAATGTTTACGAAGAATTAGACAAATATTTTGGCCAAACACCATAAGAAATAACATCTTGTTGACAGAAATGTAGATGAAGCCACTGACAACAATTATTGAGGAAAGACGCTGGCGATGGTTGGACATGTGCTCCGAATGACTGACAGCTCACTACCAAAAATAGCATTAAGATGGACACCACAGGGGAACAGAAGTAAGGGTAGACCAAAAGAAACATCTCTCTCTCTCTCTCTCTCTGAACCTTAAGTGCCCAGGGCACATGGGGCTTCCGCAAGGGTTTTCCACAAATGCCTGTCCTTCGCCTTTTTTTCTGCTCTTGCCCAGGTGAGCCCTCTATTGCTCAACATCCTTTCTGTTGTTCTTCTCCATGTCTCTTTTGGTCTACCCTTACGTCTGCTCCCCTGTGGTGTCCATCTTAGTGCTATTTTTGGTAGTGAGTTGTCAGTCATTCGGAGCACATGTCCCAATCATCGCCAGCGTCTTTCCTCAATAATTGTTGTCAGTGGTTTCATCTGCATTTCTGCTAATAAAATGTTATTTCTTATGGTGTTTGGCCAAAATATTTGTTTAATTCTTCGTAAACATTTAGTCTGGAAAGAATTCAACTTGTTTTCTATGGTTTTGGTGATTTTCCAGCATTCACTTCCATAGAGTAGTACACTTAGAACATTACTCTTAAATATCCTGATTTTCATATTTATGCTTAGTTTTTTTTTATTTCCATATATTCTGCAGCATTTCAAAAGCCTGTTTTGCTCTAGTAAGTCTGCTGTTGATGTCCTCTGTGCTGTCTCCATTTTCTACTACTCTGCTGCCAAGGTATACAAATTCGTTGACCTCCTCCACTAACTTGTTATCTACTCTGAGTACATTTCTGTTGTTCACATTTTGCTTCATTAACTTTGTCTTTCCTACGTTGATCTTTAGTCCTATGTTGTTTGCATTCTGAGTTAGCTTGTTTATTTTATCTTGCATATCTTTGTGACTGCTTGATAATAGACAAATGTCGTCCGCAAAGTCAAGGTCCTCCAGCACTGTGTCAAGGGTCCATTGTAATCCTCTGCGTTTGTCTGATGTTGCCTCCTTCATTAACCAGTCTACTGCCAAGATAAATAATGTTGGTGATAGTACACATCCCTGTTTCACTCCTGTTTGTACCTTAAAGCTGCTGGAGGTATGTTCTCCACAGATAACTTTGCACTGAAAACCCTCGTATAGGGCTTTGATTACATTAACTATTTTATGGGGGAGGCCATGCCATCTTAGGATTTTCCACAGTGCATCTCTGTTGACACTGTCAAAGGCTTTCTCAAAATCTATGAATAATGCATATGTTGTGCTATGCCACTCATTTGCCTGTTCTAATATTTGTCTAAGTACAAATATGCGGTCTATGCATGATCTTCCTTTCCTAAATCCTGCCTGCTCTTTCCGAAGTTTTTCCTCAAGTGTTGGTACAATTCTGTTGATTATTATTCTGCAAAATACTTTACTGGTGAGTGGCAGTAGGGTAATGCCTCTCCAGTTCCCGCAATCTCTGAAGTCACCCTTCTTTGGTAGTTTTACTATAAGACCAGTTTTCCACTCCTCTGGGGCTTTTTCTAAATCCCAAATTTGTTGTAATATCCGGCAAAGTTGTTTTGGTGTTTCTGTTTCTTCTGCTTTCAACATCTCAGCAGTCACTTCATCCTCACCTGGTGCCCTGTATGATTTTAGCATCTTTATCGCCTCCTTTACTTCATTTATTGTTATTGGTCCTGTATTGATGTTTAGTTCCGTTTTTGCTTCAGGTATGTCTATTGCTTGTGCTGCTTGTGTTCTGTTTAGTAGGGTGTTAAAGTGTTCCCTCCATCTTTCAATTTTTTTTTCTCTTTCTCCACTGACCAGTTGTCCATTTGTGTTCTTACTGCACTTTCACATCTTGTGTTGAAGTTACCTGTCATCTGCTTTGTGATTTTATATATGGTTTTCATGTCATTTGTATATGCTGCTTTCTCTGCTGTTTCTGCTAAGTTGTCATAATATTGACGTTTATCTTGACGGCATGATTCCTTCACTTCTTTGTCTTTTTGTGCATAATTACTTAAAACTCGTTCTTTAAGCCGTTGTGATTTGGTGTTCAGTAATTTTTTCTTGATTTCTTTTCTTGTTCTATCTTTTCCCATGTGGTCTCGCTTATTCATTCCTCTTTTCTCCTTTTCCGATATCCCAGCACCTCTTTTGCTGTTTCCTGTATTGTTTTATTGAACTCTAATATAGACATTTCTGCTTCGTCTTGTAGGACACTGAAGCGGTTCTTAAGTATTATTGAGAATTCATTTCTTGTTTGCTGGTCTATCAGTTTTCTTGTATCAAAATGTATCTTCTGTGTTCTCCGATTTTGGCTTTCCTTAATTTTAGTTTTATTTTTGCTACCAGAAGGTTGTGATCACTTCCTACATCTGCCTTTCCTTGCTCGCACATCTTGTAGTGACCGTTTCCACTGTTGTTTATTAGTATGTGATCGATTTGGTTTTCTGTGGTTTTATCTGGTGACCTCCAAGTCACCTTATGGATGTTTTTATGTTGGAAAATTGTCCCTCCGATGGTCATCATGTTTTCTTCACAGAAACTGCACAGTCTTTCTCCATTTTCATTTATTTCTCCGATTCCTTCTCTTCCCATGATTCTTCTTCTATCTTCATTTCCTTCACCTACTTTTGCATTGAAGTCGCCCAAGATAAGTAGCATATCATGCTTGGGTATTGTTTCTACTGTTGCTTGGAGGCTGTTGTAAAAATCTTCTTTTAATTCCTCTTCAGCTGCTTCTGTTGGTGCATAACAAACTATAATAGACAGCTTCGTGAATCTTGAGTTGAACCGTGCATACAATAATCTCTCATTTATTGGGGTCCATTTCAGCAATGCTCTTGATGCTTCTTTTGTTATAATCAATGCTACTCCTCCTTCATGAAGATCTTCTTTACCTGACCATATTATTGTATCTTCTGTGTGCTGTGTTGTTAATTTCCTTCTGCCTTGTCCTGTCCATCTTGCTTCTTGTATTCCTAGTATGTCTAGTTTGTATCTGTGCATTTCCTTGATGGTTTGTGCTAGTTTTCCAGTCTGGTTTAGTGTTCTTACATTCCAGCTGCCTATTTGCATCTTATGTTTAGGTTCCAGCAGTCAGGCTGGGGACTTCCAGTGGCTGGCTTTCATCCACAACCTTCATGGGCTCAGTTTCCTGATACGCATTTCTCCTTCCACCTGCATTTGCTTTTTCCCTTGCTTCCGTTTCTGTAGCAGTCTGATAGTTTTTTTACCAGATAGGGTTGCTGGCCCTATGCTGAACCCTCCTTAGTCGCCTTTTTCGATCATGCATGGTAGGGTACAGTGGTCCTATTCTTTGCAGATCCCGGGTACCACACGGGGGAAAAGAAACATGGAGAAGAGCAACAGAAAGGATATTGAGTAATAGAGGGATCACCTGGGCAAGAGCAGAAAAAAGGCAAAGGACAGGCATTTGTGGAAAACCCTTGTGGAAGCCCCATGTGCCCTGGGCACTTAAGGTTCAGATATATTTACCACAAAAAAAAAGCAAACTTGTCACTATGGTATACCCCGAGCGACACAACAACAATGCCAGGTTCGCAACTGCTACAACAAAAACAACAATGTCACGTATGAAACTTGTACCGGACTTCCCACTCACTCAACAGAACTAAAAGCATGGAAACTCCATGAAGGTTACAGATAGTCTAACTTCCAAGATACACATCAAACATTTATTGAATGGAAAAACGAACGATGGAAGATGGAGAAGAAGGAAAGAAAACGAACTGCCAACATGGCAGGGTGATTTAACAAGCAATACAAGAGCTTTCCGGGCGCGTAGTCAGAGCCATGAGGAAGAAGAGCCTGACAACAACAAGCAAGTAAAAACAACTACTTACGGTACAGTGAACTTCCAACATATCTCTTGAACACACAAATTCTGTCCTGACAAGGGCAACACTCCTAAAAGCCTACATATCTGTAACAAGGAAAAAAGAACACTGTCCGAAAGGACAATATGCGGAACTAAATCTACTACATCACTGAAACTGACTTGCAACTATTCAGCTTGGAAATATGACTACTCAGCAAAAATTCTACACAAAACACCCCCTTAATAAAAGTAGCCCAAGCTTAAATATCGCCTTCTAAACCTTCCCATAATTCTCGAATATTCTATCGTGAAGAAAAACCAACTCCACGTGAAATATCATGTTTTTCTAAACTTTGGTTCCTTAAACAAACAAGTTCCTAACAACTAAAAACTATACTACTAAATTTAGACTGTTGTATCAATAACATACATTCCAAAGTTGACACCTAGATACTTTCCCTAACTAAACTCAGAATAATCCCCTGAAAATTAACGCTACCTGTCAAAGTTACTTGAGCTGATTAACTTTTCCCGTGGGACGTGAGCTGACTAATCTAAAAAATCTGCATTGCAACAAGGGCCATATTCAATTACCTTTACAATTACAGTTTATAACATCCCTTTACAATATACTATCACACAATGTCCTCTTTAGAGTTTCACATGGTCGACCTCTTTTTCTTCGGCCTTGTGTGTCCACTTGACGGCTTGTTTTGGGATTCTCTGGTTGTTTCTTCTCAGCACATGACCAACACGTGTCCATCTTCTTTTTCTGATCACCCATGAGACTGGTTGTTTTTCGGTCATCTGTCTTATCTCTGCATTGTTCTTGAATTCGTTTCACTTTAAACCGAGTATTTTCCTGAGGCATTTGCTTTCAAAAGAGTCTAATTTCTTGTCTATTTCTTTAGTTGTTTTCCAGCTTTCACATGCATAAATGAGGCTGGATATCACATTTGCATTGAATAATCTTAACTTGGTTTTTGTGCTTATAACTTTTGAATGCCATATGTTCTCAAGATTCTTGAAGGTCAATGCTGCTTTTGCAGTTCTAATTCTAACTTCCTTTCTGGTGTCACCATCCTGGACTATGTAACTGCCGAGATATGCAAAACGGTTTACTTTTTCAAAAGCTGTTCCTTCTATGTATATTTGTCCTTCGTGGTTAATGAGAAGTTTTATTATTTTTGTTCTATCCTTGTTAATTTCAAGTCCTCTTTTACTAGCCATTGAAGACATGATATCTGTTTTTACTTGCATTGATTTCACATTGTCACTGATACGATATTAATACACGAAGTTTAATTATCCAAATCATGTGGTTCTTCTGCTGCGTTTTCAGATCAAGACGCAAATTCATGACCCTTTTCAAAGGCCCAACAACGTGTCTACATTACGCCAGGAAGAAATAAGTTTTCTCACAATAAAAATAAAGTTGCTGATACCTCGGGTCAGATCTATCTAGTTCGTTATCACTGTTTTGCTCCTTGTTTTATGTAGAAAAAATAACCAAACAAATTTCTGTAATGTCGGTTCATCTTAACAGGTCTTGGGTAAAAATGAAACGTTTTGAAAGGTAAAGACAGAAGTGTAGGCTTTTCTATTTGTTTATCGCCATGTACACTAAATGTTTTATATGATAATATAATCAGTTTTAATCAAACCACAGCAGTGACAAGATATAACGTTCCAAATTGTTAACAACATTATTGCTTGACGGTAAAGTGTTCCAATATCCGTGATACCGACGCTAGGTCATTTTGCACCCTAGGTAAGTCCCAACTGGACGAGTTAACAAAATGGAACCAAAAATGTGCCACTTAAAATTAGTTACTGCTCCTATCTATGTCCTAGGTCTACGCTCTAGACTAATAACACAGATCCTGGTTGTAAGTGCAACAAGCAGCTTTCCACGGTAGATCCTGGTTGTAAGTGCAACAAGCAGCTTTCCACGGTAGATCCTGGTTGTAAGTGCAACAAGCAGCTTTCCACGGTAGATCCTGGTTGTAAGTGCAACAAGCAGCTTTCCACGGTAGATCCTGGTTGTAAGTGCAACAAGCAGCTTTCCACGGTGTAACATTCTGATATTTTCAATAATGTCTGTGTGTGTTCAATACTTACTGTGGAACATATGTAAAATGGACGTCTTTTTGGCTATGTTTTTTACTGTCTATTTCTGCTTTCTGTACACTTACTTCCTTCTTCAAAAGATGTTTTCAGCCTTTCTCTCCTTCTCTCTTCACATTCTGTGTGAATGTTTATTTGGCCAAATTAAAGAAATTCGTGGCACATACATAGTGTATTCATGAATAATTATATCACACATCTCTAGTCTCCGTCTAAACATTCTCAACACTTCACCACACCCACTCCTGGACACAGTTTCTTACAAGTCACAGCCAAGTGCTCCATTTTTTTCGACATTTTGCATTCATGTGAATTTATAGTTTATCTTCTCCCTCTGTTTCTTTGTCTTGTGTGTTCTTTTATGATTGAGGTGCAAATCGAAACGTCACAACTGTTTGCTTGTTAATTAAATTCTTAAATAGTTTTAACACAGCATATTCTTTCTGCAAACATCTCCGCCGATAAAACTAGAAATAGCTCATTAAGCCTATACCTAGAAACAGCCATCAACATTCAGCTTATTACTGCTTGGGGGGGGGGGGTTGTAAAGAGAAAAGAAGCCTTTTATAGCCGAGCTCAGATATTTCGTTGTGTGTTGTGTCTTTACAAACTAATAACTTATTTAGAAATACTTGTTATAGAACTGTTATCAAAGTCTTATCCTTATCAATGAACTTCGTTTAGCAACACTGTTTCAATCAGTGCTTTAAAAAAAGTTTTAACCCTTTTTCATCCATTTTTCTTAAACCGAAGTCGTGCGATGGAATCAAATCTATATAAAACTTCACATTGTTCACTAATCTCTTTTATCCTCTGTAAATTTCGTTTTCCCTGTAACCTGTTTGCCAAAGTACATTTATAAAAGAAATTTTAAAAAGAAATTAAATAATCAGAGGTTAGATGACTTAGTGTTCTGTTTATGCGTTTCAGTAATGTTTTTTTTTAACGAGGCATAATTCGACCAAGAAAGCTTTTACATACAGGAGAGCTGAAGCCGTAATATATATTGAATTTAGTAAAGAAAAAAAAACTAACACGACATTATCTTGCCTACCTCAAATGCCTTCTGTACGAAGATTTTCTGAAATCCTTGTTGCTACACTCACTGACTGTCGGTAGATTTTGTGTGTTGGGGGTGTAGACGTCCTGGATGGAACCTCTCTAAAGAGGTCAATGATGAATGCCTTAAGACAAGGCAGGGGACATTTAGTCATTACTGATAAGCTGATACAAATGAAACAATCCCATTGGCTGAGATTAAAACAAAAAATTAAACAACACACACCGCTTTGTTTTATCAAGTCCTGTCCCATATCAGAAGCAGGGGTGTTAGGTGTTACTCCAGGAATTTTGAAACATAGTCGAGCAAGCAAGACTATCTCATTTTTAAAATATTTCAAGTACACCTAGGAGATACGTTGTGTCATAATGATCTAATGGACTTCCTTGACTTCGCCCCAATCGCGATGGAGCTTAGCTAGAAGCTAGACAAATCTGACATTTGGGAGGATATTACTTCACCTTGTGTAAGTCTGAGAAAAATTGAAAGTCACAATGGACAAAGTAAGGGAATGTCTTTAAAAGTAATGGAAAAAAACATGACAGTGTAATAAAGTAAGTGGAAAACATGACAGTGTTATACAGAGACAATATTACTTTACACTTGTGACACTTGGACATTAAGCAAACAAATAAAACAAATAGGAGGCAACAGAGATAGATTTCTGGGAAATGTGCGGCAAAACCTGTAACGGCAAGAGGGAAAAAAACAGCTTTAAGAAGAGACTTTACAACACTAAACTAAAGCTATAACTGCAAAAGTAATCAGTTTTCTCTGGACACGTCATAAGAGGACAGAAGTTAGAGAACCTGATAATCTCTGGGAAACTGGAGAGAGAGAGAGACAGACAGACAGACAGACAGACAGACAGACAGACAGACAGACAGAGACAGAGAGACAGAGAGATTGGGGGGAGGGGGGAATCTGAGTGAGCTGGCCAAGTAGCAGAGAAAAAGAAAGAGCAACCAGTCATAAGTACCAAGGATGCCACAAAAAGGAGATTCAAAGTCATCAATGCCTATCGGTGCAGCATCTAATGAATGCATGGCAACTATCATCATCTATCGTTACCACAATCATCATTGATCAGACAGCTAAATGCACAGTCAGAGAACATTCGAGACATTTCTTTTGTATACAGACACACACACACACACACACACACACACAAAACGGTAACAAAATATTTCAATTTCCGGTTCATGTTACTTTGTCTGCGTCTATTCGCTACATGTAAGCGAAAGAAATGTAAGCCTAAGAAATCCAGCCAGCGAGATAAACCACAGCAAGGACATGTTAGTCTGTTACATGCATAGAAACATGAGGGAATACGCAACCCAGAAACAGAGGATGTTCACAGAGTAAGACGAACAGATGGGTTACAGGATATCGGGCAAGATCAAATAGAACGAGGTGTCAGGAAACACACCTTGCGTTAGACTAGCAATAAGCTACAACACCTTGTGGTGGTCCATGCTGTAAAATAAGTCAATAAAAACGAAGAAATTGTCTTAAGATAAATGAGGGAAACACAGATGAAACCAAAGAATAAGTAGATACCAGAAGATTGTTGTCTTTGCGATGAAAACTGTAGCTGTGGTGCTAACACTGAGATTATGAATATGACTGTGATATCAATGATACAACTGAATATAAATGCAATAGCCCGTGTTGTAACTGTATATACTGATAATCCCATTGAAAACTGTATGTAATTATAATCCCATTGAAAACAACGGTATATAATTATATAAATCATTGATGATGGATGTGGATATAATATCTCCCATACACTTGTATATAAATAAATAAATTTATAAATTTAGAGAATACAGTCTTGGAAAGGTCCATAATGGGAAAAAGAAGGAGAGGAAGACCAAGGCGAAGATAGCTACAAGATAACGTTGATGATCTGCAAATGGATGCATCAGCAGCAGACCATCTTGCTTACAACCAAGAGTCCTACAGGAGTGCTGTTTGGGAGACAAAGTTCCGCAAAGGACATGCAAATGAATGAATGAATGAACATTGCTACAGAGTTGGGCATCTCCTAAGAACGTGTTCATGCCATTATTCACAATGATTTTCAAATGACAAAGGTCTCTGCTCGATGGGTCCTAAAACTTCTTGGAGCTGATCACAAACGACAGCGTCTCAACATGTCAAGAGACAATCTTGGCCATTTTTCTGCACATCCTGAAAAGTTTCTTCAGCAATTTGTGACTATGGATGAGACTTGGCTTCATCATTTTCAACCAGAAACCAAAGAACAGTCAAAGCAGTGGAAATATCATGGATCTCCACCTCCAAAGAAAGTAAGGCTGGTTCTGTCTGCAGGCAAAGTGATGGCTTCCATCTTTTGGGATTCAGAAGGTGTGCTATTAGTAGACTATCTTCAAAAGGGCGGAACGGTCAACAGGGCCTATTACGCTAATCTTGTGAAGCAACTGCCAGTCAAACTGAAGGAAAGCGTCAAGTGAAATTGACGAGAGGAGTCATCTTTCAGCAAGACAACGTTCACAAGTCGGCGGAGGCAATGGCTGCCATTCATGAATGCGGCTTCCAGCTTCTTGAACATTCATTCTCCTTTATTCTCCAGATTTGGCCCCTTCGGACTATTACCTGTTTACCAAACTCAGAAAGGAGCTCAGTAGTGGCAAATTTGCTTCAGATGATGATGTCATTCATGCTGTAGACTACTTCCTACTACCGCAAGATGCTGACTTTTACAAAGAATGGATCCGTATGCTCCAGGATCGCTGGACTAAGTGCATAAACTTGCAAGGGGACTATGTTGAGAAATAACCCCAAAAAAGTTGTCCACAAATAATCAGTTGTACCTTAGGCCGTGAACTTATCAATCACCCCTGTAGGTTATCTTCTCTGTAAGCGGATGTTGATGTCACGATTTGGGCGTTCCGCTTCTAGTGTGTACTTTTTTTTTTACCCAGTAGCTTCCCCTTATATCGTCACTTGTGTTGATTACTGACCTGGTTGTTAGTCTTAACTCGGAATATGCAGACTTATTTTTATACAAATATATGAACAGTATGTTGCTGACATAATGATCACGAAAATGTTAATTTTGCACACTTAAGAACTATCATGCCAATGACAGCAGCATTAAAAAAAAACTTGTGGTAGGGTTATCGCTTGATAAGATATTTTTTGTCTATCCCCCCCCCTTCCGAGTTGTCCAATGATTAGCAGTTCTCTAGCTTTCATATTCACGACATGTTCCAAAGCACTTTTTTATTGTTGCGGATTTCAGTGGTTCTAAAACTTTTTTTTCAGAGTGTGGCAAACTTTGCAATGTACATTTCTGAAGCAGAACACATAAATGCCTTTGAATGTAAATGCTACAGAAGAGTTCTCCAAATATCATGGACACAAAAAAAAATATATATATATATCTATACTACAAGAGCTTAATATTGAAGAAGGCTGGCTAGTAAAGAGGATTAAAGAGAGAAATCTTAAATATTTTGGACACATTAAACGTCATGATAATTTAGAGAAGACCGTATTGGAAGGATACATAATGGGAAAAAGAAAAAGAGGAAGACCAAAACGAAGATGGCTGCAAGACATCGTTGACGATCTGCAAATGGATGCCGCAGCAGCAGGCCATCTTGCTCACAACCGAGAGGCCTACGGGAGTGCTGTTTGGGAGGCAAAGTTCCGCAAGGGACATGCAAATGAATGAATGAATGAACATTGCTACAGAGTTGGGCATCTCCTAAGAACGTGTTCATGCCATTATTCACAATGATTTTCAAATGACAAAGGTCTCTGCTCGATGGGTTCCAAAACTTCTTGGAGCTGATCACAAACGACAGCGTCTCAACACGTCAAGAGACAATCTTGGCCATTTTTCTGCACATCCTGAAAAGTTTCTTCAGCAATTTGTGACTATGGATGAGACTTGGCTTCATCATTTTCAACCAGAAACCAAAGAACAGTCAAAGCAGTGGAAATATCATGGATCTCCACCTCCAAAGAAAGTAAGGCTGGTTCTGTCTGCAGGCAAAGTGATGGCTTCCATCTTTTGGGATTCAGAAGGTGTGCTATTAGTAGACTATCTTCAAAAGGGCGGAACGGTCAACAGGGCCTATTACGCTAATCTTGTGAAGCAACTGCCAGTCAAACTGAAGGAAAGCGTCAAGGGAAATTGACGAGAGGAGTCATCTTTCAGCAAGACAACGTTCACAAGTCGGCGGTGGCAATGGCTGCCATTCATGAATGCGGCTTCCAGCTTCTTGAACATTCATTCTCCTTTATTCTCCAGATTTGGCCCCTTCGGACTATTACCTGTTTACCAAACTCAGAAAGGAGCTCAGTAGTGGCAAATTTGCTTCAGATGATGATGTCATTCATGCTGTAGACTACTTCCTACTACCGCAAGATGCTGACTTTTACAAAGAATGGATCCGTATGCTCCAGGATCGCTGGACTAAGTGCATAAACTTGCAAGGGGACTATGTTGAGAAATAACCCAAAAAAAGTTGTCCACAAATAATCCGTTGTACCTTAGGCCGTGAACTTATCAATCACCCCTGTACGTTATCTTCTCTGTAAGCGGATGTTGATGTCACGATTTGGGCGTTCCGCTTCTAGTGTGTACTTTTTTACCCAGTAGCTTCCCCTGATATCGGAGTATTTAAAGACTAGGGTCACTTGCGTTGATTACTGACCTGGCTGTTAGTCTTAACTCGGAATATGTAGACTTATTTTTATACAAATATATGAACAGTATGTTGCTGACATAATGATCACGAAAGTGTTAATTTTGCTCACTTAAGAACTGTCATGCCAATGACAGCAGCATTAAAAAAAAGGGTGGTAGGGTTATCGCTTGATAAGATATTTTTTGCCTATTCCCCCCCCCCCCTTCCGAGTTGTCCAATGATTAACAGTTCTCTAGCTTTCATATTCACGACATGTTCCAAAGCACTTTTTTACTGTTGCGGATTTCAGTGGTTCTAAAAGTTTTTTTTTTTTCAGAGTGTGGCAAACTTTGCAATGTACGTTTCTGAAGCAGAACACCTATGTTAGATTAAATTTGTAGTAGTAGTAGTAGTAGTAGTAGTAGTAGTAGTAGTAGTAGTAGTAGTAGTAATAGTAGTAGTAGTAGTAGTAATAATACAAGTAGTAGTAGTAATAGTAGTAGTAATAGTAGCAGTAGTAGTAATAGTAGAAGTAGTAGTAGTAGTATTAGTAGTACTAATAGTAATAGTAGTAGCAGTAATAGTAGTAGTAGTAACAATAGTAGTTGTAGTAGCAGTAGTAGTAGTAGTAGTAGTGGTAGTAGCCGTGGTAGTAGTAGTAGTAGTAGTAGTAGTAGTAGTAGTAGTAGTAGCGATAGCCCTGGTAGTCGTAGTAGTAGTAGTGGTAGTAGCCGTGGTAGTAGTAGTAGTAATAGTAGCAGCAGCAGTAGTAGTAGTAGTAGTAGTAGTAGTAGTAGTAGTAAATTTATAGTAATTTATAGTGCCCGACGCTGTCAGCCGCGCTACAATATATAGGCCTGGGTCACGTAGGTTGAAATAATTGTTCAATGTTCCAGAAGTTTTGTTTTTTTATTTCCTGAGTTATTTTGTTACTATAATCAAAACTTGCTTTCGGCATTTTTTAGAAATATTTAAATTGAAACAAAAATATTCAAACATTAAAAATATATACTAAAAAGAGATAACTTCCAGTAAATAGATTCAAATGTTCGCAATCCAAATGGATAAAAATTAAATACAGTATCAGTCAGTCATTTGCATGTCATTTACCGAACTTTGCCTCCCTAACAGCTCTCATGTAGGCCTCTCGGTTGTAAACAAGATGTCCTGCTGCTATGTATCCATTTACAGATTGTCAACGATGTCTTGCAGCCATCTTCGCCTTGGTCTTCCTCTCTTTCTTGTTCCCATTATGTGCGCTTCCAAGACGGTTTTATCTAGATTATCACGACGTTTAATGTGTCCAAAATATTTACGTTCTCTCTTGTTTAATACTCTTTACCACCCAGCCTTCTTAAATATTAAGTTCTTGTAGTATGGATATATTTGTTCTTTTCCGTGTCCATGATATCTGAAGGATTCTTCTGTAGCATTTACATTCAAAGGCATTTATGTGTTTCTCAGCTGTTTTGTTAAGTGTCCAGGTCTCACAGGCATATGTTGCCATGGGAAAGATGCATGCCCCTAAAAATCTTATTTTTATAGTTCTGTCTGTTCATCTCCACAGATTCTTTATTTGTTTTACTTTCTGAAGAGCGATAGATGTCCTCCTTTTAATTTCCCTCATTGTATCTTCATTATTAGTTAATACTGATCCAAGATATTCAAAACTCTCCACCTCTTCCAATTTTTCCTCATTGATATACATTTTAGCTGCCATATTTGTTTTGTTAGTTGTCATCAAATTAGTTTTCTTCGCATTAAATACAGTATAACACTTTTAAATAATGCTTTCCAGTCCACTGTATGACGCAGTTTCTATCGTTTTTGCGATAATGATTTAGAACATTTTGGCTGACATCATTTACTATAAATATACATTTTGGTAGTCTCGCAACTAGGTTTGAACTTACACTGGGTGATCTTCCATAAGACACAAACTTACACTGAGTGATTGCCCCTTAGATGCAACCGTACACTGGACTATACTTTTATTTGATATAAATTTACTATTGGCGAGCCTCCTATGAATACAGACTTAACACTGGTCATTGTTCCTTAGATACAAAATTGCAGTAGACAATTCTCCTTTAGGTATACATTTACACTGAGTGATCCACCCTAAGATAGAGTCTTATACTGGACAATTCTTTCTTTGATACATTTGCTTTAGATAGTCCCTTTCAGTGTTAACTGGGTGATTCTCTCTTTGGTACAAACTTGCATTAGGTGGTCTTTCTTTGATACAAATTTACATTATATGGTCCAAGCCTTTGTTATAAACTTACATTAAGTGGTCCTATCTTTGGTACAAACTTACATTAGATGGTCTAACCCTTTGTTACAAACATATTGGCGGTCCTATCTTTGGTACAATCTTGCATTAGGTGGTCTTATCTTTGATACAAATCTACATTAGGTGGTCCTCCTTTAGGTAAAACCTACACTGGATAGTTCTCCTTTGAGTAGCCTTAATTTACTTACGCCTCATATTTTCTCTATAGAAATGACTGAATAAATCACTTTTTAAAAAGAATTCTATGCTTAAAAACACCTCACATATTAAAAGCAGAAGTGGAAGAAGCCATCAAACACATGAAAAACAACACAGCACCAGGACCAGATAAAATCACCAAGGAAGACCTGGAAGCATCAGGAGAGCTTGGCATAGAAATAATTACTAGATTGTTGAATGACATCTATAACAGTAACTATGTCCCATCGGACCTTTTGCAATCAATTTTCATTGCCCTACCAAATAAACAAGGTGCAGTTGAATGTGAAGCCCATCGAACCATTAGTCTTATTAGCCATGTTACCAAAATCCTACTTCGTATTATTATGAGAAGAGTCAGGAGCAAAATAAAACCAGAAATCGTTGAAGAACAATGCGGCTTCGTCGAAGGAAAAGGTACAAGTAACGCCATATATATAATAAGAACATTGATGGAGAGATCAATAGAAGTAAAGATGGACCTATACTTATGCTTCAGAGACTACTGTAAAGATAAAATGAGAACCAAATATGAGCATTCCAAGACATAAAACTGGGAGTGAGACAAGGATGTGTTTTATCTCCTGACCTCTTTCTCCTTGTACAACGAAAACATAATGAGAAATATAGAGAACATGCCAGGAATATCAGTTGGCGGGTACACCCTCAACAACTTAAGATATGCAGACGGCACTGTCCTGATTGCTAAAAGTGAAGGGGAACTACAGGCTCTTCTGGACGTCGTGGTTCGTGAAAGTAAAAATAAAGCTCTCAGCCTGAACAAAAAGAAGCCTGAGGTGATGGTCATCTCAAAGAAAAAAATAACACCAAAATGTAGCATTACCATCGATGGCACAAGTCTGAAACAAGCTGACAGATTCAAGTACTTAAGAACGATTATAACTGATGGGAAATGTCACAATGAAATAAAAAGCAGACGTGCTCAGGCCAAGTCAGCATTCCAGACAATGAGACACATCCTGTGCAACAGATCTGTATCAATGGAAACAAGATTCCGAGTACTTAAATGTTACATCGAGCCAATTTTGTTTTATGGATGTGAAGCATGGTCTATGAATAAGAGAGTGCAGCGAGAAATGGAGGCCATGGGGATGTGGTTTATAAGAAGGATGTTGAAGGTACCATGGACAACTAAGAAAACCAACGAAGAAGTCTTAAGAGAGGCTGGAATTAGAAAGCAAATTATAACAAAGATCAGAGGCAGACAAGCGAGATTTGTAGGACATTTCCTGAGAAGAGGAAAATTGGAACACACTATGGCAACTGGAAAAATTGAAGGCAGAAGAGACAGAGGAAGACAGTTACTGGATGGACTATCAGTGTGGCTAGGAAGAAAGTCACCAGCGGATCTCATAATCAAGTCTAAAGACAGGGAATGTGGAGAGAAATGATCACCTACGCCACTCGGCACGGCACTTGAACTGAAAAACATCTGCTCGTGGAAACAACTTTTTTTTTTCATAAATGTTACTAGTGTGAAGTGAAGCAAGAAGTAAATGTCCTATAAATAAGTATATATATATATATATATAATAACTTTGTCTATTGACTGTTTTCTAACAAAATTGTTTGTTACTCAGATGTTACACACAAAAAACGCCGATATATTTTTCAACCATGCGAATTTGGCATCATATACTAGACGCTTTCTGTCAGTCACGTTTGTCTCCCTTGAACACAAAAAAATGCCACATAAGAACTAACGTGGACTACACAGGCATATCACAAGATCCGTATCTGATAACAATAGATCCCTCTTTGTTTCTAGAATTATCTCTACCTGTGGATATTGAAATCGCAGATCATTTCACTGCTGTACATGGCTTATTCAACTCTTAAACCAGAATGGTTGTCAAGCTGCTAATCCCTCGTGGAATTGTTGGCTTTATTCACGATGGTGGCATGGTTATGCAGGAAGCCAGCTGAAGGACATAGTTTCATAGAAAACCTCAGCAGTTTTAATAGAACGGTCTGAACGTCAAGGGAGACAATGTCCGATGAATTTATTTAAAATATGCTTTCTTCTAACAACGGACGAGGCCGGAAAGCTCTGCAATGTCAACGAGGTGTGATAATGAAAAAAAAAAACACACAGAAGTGAGTATTGTGGGATCATTTGAACTAAGTATTTTGGAATGTACACATATTTGGCGAGCTACCATGCGAGCCTTGTGTGACGTTTAACAGCATGGGAAGGATGTAAAATATGTCTATACGTTAGTTAATGATGGAAACTTTTGGTGATGGCAGTTTTTTCTGGAGATCCTTCTTGTCATAGCAATCACTAAGCTGTGTTTCACGACTTCACGTGCAAAAACTTTCTCATTGACCAAGTTCTAGACACCTACATTTTATGTCTTCGTCACTCCTGTATTTTATGTCTTTATCACTCCTGTATTCTTTGTGTTCGTCACTCCTGTATTTTATGTCTTTATCACTCCTGTATTCTTTGTGTTCGTCACTCCTGTATTTTTTATCTTCGTCACTCCTGTATTTTATGTCTCCGTCACTCCTGTATTTTGTCTTCATCACTCCTGTATTTTATGTCTCAGTCACTCCTGTATTTTATGTCTCCGTCACTCCTGTATTTTGTCTTCATCACTCCTGTATTTTATGTCTTTGTCACTCCTGTATTTTATTTCTTCGTCACTTTCGTATTTTAGAATTTTGTTAAAAAGAAGACCCCAGGGTCCACCCAGCCTCTAAGAATGGGTACCAGAGAAATCTGAGAAGGTAAATACGGCCAGGCACGATACTCACCACATCAGACTTTCATGTGCTGAAGGTATTGGAAATACGGGCCTAACACCAAATCTCCAATATTCTGTAATGCCATGGGAATGGGAATTTTACCTTTTTGCCTTTACTTTACTTCTTAATAGTGATGAATAAAGAATATTCAGTATTATTCTTACAATTATAAAGGCATGTTACAAAATATTTTTACTCCATGCAGGAAATATGTGCCAGCTTCTCCTGTTATTTTGGTTGCAGGGTTAATGTTGCAGTAACAAAGCATGAAGTATTTGAAAACGGATGTATAAGGACACAACAGACAATAACAATAAATTCATTTATTGTGCTACTATAACAAAAAAATACAATCAATAAATCACCTTTATTAAATAAATACAATCAATAAATCATTATTTATTAAATAAATACAATCAATAAATCATTATTTATTAAATAAATACAATCAATAAATCATTATTTATTAAATAAATACAATCAATAAATCAGTGAGTGACTGGCTCCATCAGTGGGTGCTGGAACGGAAGGCAGAGCACAAATGGGAATGCTCGGAGTGCGGGGATGCCAGTCTCTGATTACAGAATCAATAAATCATTTTTAATACAAATTCGGGCAGTACCTGAGTTATGAACATCCAACTTACATACACTCTGTAACAAAGACCTCCCCATAAAGAATACTGTACTGAACATTTGAGTTATATACAGTGTTTCCCCACAATAACAAATGGAGGCTGCTCTGAGGTACAAACCAAAACAATGCATGTCTACTGTGGTTCATCAGTTTCTTTAGAATGTGTTTTATGCATAGAAAGGTACACTGTTTACTACATACTCTAACTGACATTACATATGAACTATACCTACCTGTTCCCACTCAACTACAAATTCGACTTACAAACAGACTAAGGAACTGAACTTGCTCTTAACTTGGGGACTGCCTCTATGGCATAAATATGCAAATGTAAATAAACATTATTTAACACTTAAGACAGGTTCTCTTAATTATTTTATGATTACAGGTCTCTCTTTGACTGTTAAACAACCCAGACTCTCTTTGCCAGACTATCAAAATCATCACAGACTCCATTAAGTGCTAGTATGATGTCAAAAGATATCAAGAGCTTGGTTTTAATTTATGCGTAGATAACTAGGAACCGAATGAAAATTCTAATTCAACAATTTTTTTAAAAAAATTATTCTGAGACTTGAGATGCTCCATACTTTCTTCATTTTGCCCCCATACTACCAAGGGGTACAGCACGGTTCCCTCTAAGCTGTGCAGCTGTGCACAGAAAAAAAAAATCATACAGCACACAAAATGTTTGCAGCCACGCAAAAAGAAAAATATATAAACAAATAAATCATTGTCGCAATTAACTAAATACCAGTAACTAAAAAGTACAGCACGTTTATCTTGTTATTACATGTACAAACAAGAACAAACTTTTATATTTTTATATTCTGAATAGAACAAATACAACAGAAACAACCATTACATTTTTTGTTTGTGACCTGAAAAAAAGTGCTGTGATAGTTCGCCAAGGGTTTGGTTTCCAAAACCTGTCTTATGTCCTGACTAGCCGTCATGTAATAATCCATATATTCATTATCCCCGTATTTTATTTACTGTATTTAAGGGATTCTCAACCACTGGGTATTCCCTCCCCTAAAAATTTTAGGACGGGGGAAATAATTGGGATCACAATTTGGCAGACTCAGATTGTTGGAATACTGATTTCTCTACAGCATACATCAATATCTGAGTCTGTCCATATGTGGTTCCAAATTCCTCCCTGGAGGAGAATTCTCCACTGGTTGAGAACCTCTGCTGTATTTGATACTGCCAGTGTTTCTGCCTCGTTGTTATTTATCTCTGAACAAATTTATTCCACATAATCTTGTTCACTAGTTTTATTAAAAACTCCATTCTCTTTTCTGCTTTCTGCACAGCATCATCTGCATATCTTAGATTACTGATAGCAGACCTCCTGTTTTTTACTCCATTAAAATTTGTAATGCATGTTTACACTGTCTGGCAATAAAGGAGTCACTAGGACACACCTTCATTTTGTACCATATTTTTTAAATCTCTAGACCTTATGATATGTCATATCATGTGGAAAAACAGCTCCTCAGATCATCAGAGTTCTGAGAAGCTGCAGAATAAGAAAAACTACAAGGAAAAGACAATCAAAACTCTTTGGACAAGGCAAAGTATAACAGCAGTTACAGAACTTGACAATCTGACAGAAAGAAAGAAAGAAAGAAAGAAAGAGAGGCTGACTAAGTGGCACAGGAAATAAAAGCAGCTTTTCTCATCAGAGGATACCTGAGTGGTGAAGTGGTCACTGAAGGTCAGTGATTCAAATCTGGTCAGAGGCGCCCCAGTCGCCCCAGTTATAGAAACAAGTACCCGGTTTCTTCTGGAGCTAGGAAAGGAAAGGTGGCAGAGCATGATGCTGACCACCTCACCCTCTAGCCTGTGCCAACAGGTCAAGGAAAATTCTGCCACTAACACCACTAAGAGCTTCCATGGCACAACAGGATCACCTCTGCCTTCATCATCAGAATGAGACAGCAAAAAGAAACTATCTTTACAACATCAAACACATACATGGACTTCCCCCCACTGATTAATTAAACTGAATGTAATGTAGATTATTAAGGCTTAATCTACAAATATGGATACATAACAAACACATTTCTCTCATTATGACTTTAACAAATCCAAACTATCTGGAAAAATCAATTGTGAAAAATAACTCAGAATAACAAATTCCATTAATTTTTTTTTTCAGGATGAAAATTACACAAGTTAAATCTCTGCAGAGTTATAAAACTTACACTCAAAAAAAACTTACATTCAAAGCTTCTACTGCTGCTCAGTTTTTACACTCAGTTTGTGTTAAATATTTTACAGCTGGAGTTTCTGTCAAGTTAAAAATGTTACAGCTGATGAAAGAAGCATACATGACTACATGACTCTGCAGTGAAGCAAAAACTCAAGATCTTGTCATGTCCCTGGCACTGTTTTTTTGCAGTCCGACACTCCAAGAAGTACTCAAAAAAACCAATGGCCATAAGAGCATGCTCAGTACTCTAATTAGATGAAATCACAAGAACCTCAACACATGACCAGTGGCCAAGAGCTTCTAGTTCCCAACTATAAAAAAGAATGACTGAGTACAAACTTAACAGCAAATATGCCCCTAACACTATGTTTGAATCTTTCCAACACAGTACATCAAACCTTAACTTGCACAGCTAAAGCAAAAAAAAAAAAAAAAAAATCTCAAACAAAAATAATCCATTACTTTTTTTTTTTCTGGTTACAGAGACTTTATAGAACTTGTTTCTATACTTCTATTATGTGCTACTTTGTTTCTCTACTCTGCAGCTCTGATTTCCTACAGTCTCAGTGCTCTATCCTCATCTCTTTTCTCAGTGCACTATCTTCATCTCTTTTCCAGTGCTCTGAATTTATTTTCTGAAAAAAAAAAAGTCACCGTCTGTTAATGAGTTAGAAAAATGTACAATTACAATGAAAAGGAATATTGGCATGGTTGTTATTGTTCACTAAGGAAAATACTCAGTATAAAGTGGAACGAATTCAAGAACAACACAGAGATGAGCAACAACAACCTATCTCATAGGTGATCAGAAAAAGAAGATGGATATATGTAGGCCATGTGATGAGAAGAAACAATCAGAGAATACCAAAACAAGCTATCAAGTGGAGCACAACAGGTCGAAGAAAAACAGGTCGATCACATGAAACTCTAAAGAGGACATTGTTAAGAGAAGCCAGTTTAGTGGGAATAAAATCCCTTGAAGAGGCTGAAAGACTCGTCGAGAACAGGAAAACTTAGCAAACAACTATGCAAGCCCTATGTGACATTTAATGGCACGGGAAGGATGTCAGATGTTATTGTTCTAAGAAAACCAAAGTGATCTTCAAAAAAGGAATTAATGTACATCTCATGAGATTTGAGTTGGAAAAAATAAACAGATGAGAAAACAAAGAGGTAGAAAGTAAAGTTGCCCAGTGGCATTTCAGTGCATGAAAATGAATGAGAAGGAGGGGTGAAAGATATAAAAAAAAAAATATGCTTTATTTCTTAACCTACTGTTAGCCATTTGCACAAGTTTGTGAAAAGTTAAAAATGAAATAAAAATTATCCTTATTGTTTGCTCCACTGTTGGTGATTTGTATATCTTAAACTACTGTAAAATCTAAAAGTAAACCATCATTTTTTCAGGAAAACTATAATGGTTTTTTTTTTTGGTGGGGAAAAACTGTGAGATTTTTTTTTCAGATCCAGTAATGAGCTCATGGATAACGAATGAGATGTACATCCAAGTAAACAGACAAAACAAATGGAATGAGAAGGAAAATAGTGCAACAAAATAATGTAACAATTAACAGATCTATTAGAAAAATTAATGGGTGATGTTGTTTGTTCATGATATTGTACAGGGATACAAAATAATGAAAAACAAAGGCCTGCACATTCGACAACCAGACATGAGAGAAGAGTAGCAAACTCAAAGCACTAGGACATGCCTCGCTTCACATCACACTTGGACATTTCTCTCATACTTACCTAGTCTTTTAGAATACTGGTCCATACTGTACGCTGCCTGCTCTAGGGCTGCCACGCTTTCCTCTATCTGGTCTATTTGCTCTAGATAAGGCTGGAGGCTTTTATCTGTTCACATTTGGTACAACTGGTAAATTAATTTTATCTGTTTATGGTTTGCACATTTGGTGAATTAATTTATCTGTTTATAATTGACACATAGGTAAATTAACTTATATGTTTATATCTGACACACTGGTAAATTACTTTATCTGTTTATACTCTGCACATTTAGTAAATGTTACATTTGATATTGATGCTACATTTCATAAATTAATTTACCTGTTTACTAATGGTATATTTGGTAAATTAATTTATGTCTACAAATGGCATATTTGGTAACTTTTTACCACCTGTTTACACTTGGAATATTTAGTAAATTAATTTATCTGCTCACAAATGGCACATTTAATCTGGCTGGAAACTTTGCTGTAGAGAGCAAACAACACAGCTCCTCAGATCATCAGAGAAGTACACCACCCCCCACCCCGGTCAGGAAAAAAACATTTTAGCCCTCCAAACTTCTGACACCCTATGGTGAGGTTGGCTCCCCTGGGTCATGACCCTCCATTATTGTATAGAAACAGAGGATATATTTAATATACCAGACAATCACAAAACAATGAAACCCACATTTATCACTGAGATCTCTGAGAGCACCGTTGATGCTAAGGGCGATGTGTTTCATCTCTGAGAACTTGTTTGTGGTCAGCTGGTTCATCTTCTCCAGCAGCTTGTAGTCCTCAATGGTCCCTAAGTTTGACATATAAAAAACACAAAATGAAAACAAAATAAAGATAGAATATTTTTTTTAAAAAACACAAGCTTAACAGAAATTACTTGCCTCCTGGGGTTTCTGATCTTAACAAACAAGCCAGTGTTGTATGTTGGATATAATTAAAACCTTACATATGAAAGATATGCAAATATGGAATCAGTTATCTGGGATACCAAACAAGAGCAGACAAAGACCCTATTCTAAATCTGTATGGTGTACCTGCAAACAGGCTGTTGTGTCTCTTCAGCCTAGCTAACAGAGCAGGGCTTGATATACTTCTCATGAGGGGTAGAATCTTCCAGGGTACTCCTTCAGTACACCGTTAGAATTCAAACCAACTACTACAATTTATTCCCTATGAGATTCAATGCTGGTATTATGAAATCTACACCAGTGGTTTTCAAATTTTTAAGGACTAGCACTACTTCACCTCACAGACCACATCTCTAACACCATTCCCCCATCCCCACAACTTTTTTTCAGTTAGCTGCTTCTGATGCCCCAAGCTGATCTTTCTTCCTTCACTGTCCACTCTGGATCTTCTCACTGCCCTCAAGAGAGTGATACTGCCCTCAAGAGAGTGACACTGCCCTCAAGAGAGTGAAACTCCCCTCAAGAGAGTGACACTGCCCTCAAGAGAGTGAAACTCCCCTCAAGAGAGTAGCACTGCCCTCAAGAAAGTGACACTGCCCTCAAGAGAGTGACACTGCCCACTCTGAAAAGCACTGATGTAAAGCATAGTTCCAGCTGCAAAAAGCTCATATTTCAGTTACGGAGGAGATCCTACAACACAAGAGAGACTACTGTTTTCACCAATTCTGTCACATACTAAACACATATAAGAGAGACTACTGTTTTCACCAATTCTGTCACATACTAAACATACACAGGAGATACTACTGTTTTCACCAATTCTGTCACATACTAGACACATATAAGAGAGACTACTGTCTTCACCAATTCTGTCACATACTAAACACATATAAGAGAGACTACTGTCTTCACCAATTCTGTCACATACTAAACACATATAAGAGAGACTACTGTTTTCACCAATTCTGTCACATACTAAATACATATAAGAAAGACTGCTGTTTTCACCAATTCTGTCACATACTAAACACACACAAGAGAGACTACTGTCTTCACCAATTCTGCCACATACTAAACACATATAAGAGAGACTATTGTTTTCACCAATTCTGTCACATACTAAACACATATAAGAGAGACTACTGTTTTCACCAATTCTGTCACATACTAAACACATATAAGAGAGGCTACTGTTTTCACCAATTCTGTCACATACTAAACACATATAAGAGAGACTGCTGTTTTCACCAATTCTGTCACATATTAAACACACACAAGAGAGACTACTGTCTTCACCAATTCTAACACATATAAGAGAGACTAGTTTTCACCAATTCTGTCACATACTAAACAAACAACTCCAGTATATGACTAGGACAGGGTTGATTATTTCTGATACTGCACCATCTGGTGCTAACAAGCTAGTCTATTCAAGTTCTTCATACATGTTGCTTTATGTACTTCATATCTTATTGTTCAACTTCTCTATTTTATTAAAAGTATACATTATATTGTTAAATATTTTTTTTTAAACTGGCATTTCTAAAATGAAGCTGAATTCTTTTTCTCCTTCACAGAAACTATAAACCCAGAATAAATGTTACTTTGATGTGTTGTATGAAGTCTGTCAGTTTGTGAAATATGAACAGATTTCTTTACCATCCAGTTCCCCATGGAGATATTCTGCAGACTTCTGGAATGCCTCTCTGCACAGACCAACTACGTCTGAAGGTGGCTGCACTTGCTGACTGTTTTGGGGTGTCTCATCTATGGTTTCATTTTGTTTTTCTACTGAAATCAAAGGAAATGAAATAACAAACATCTCACCTGTGTACTTACAAGGGCTGATTGATAAATTTGCGGCCTGAGGTACAAATACTTGAAACACACAGTTGATATTAGGTGCATTTGTAGATCAGGTTAATGTAAGATTAAACACCAAGTTTCAAGAAATTAACTGCAACCAATTTTTTTTTTTTTTTACAGGCTACTGAAGTGGTAAGGGGTGGCAGATATTGAGAAAATGGATATAATTTCTCATCGAGCAGTCATTCATTACCTCTGCATCAAGGGCTTATCATCGAAGGAGATCCTCATCATATCATGAGGATATGGTAGAGACTCTAGGAGAGAGTGTCCCTTCTTACAGCACAGTGAAGAAATGGCCAGCTCAAATCAAACATGGAAGGGAGAGTCTGGAAGATGATTCCCATCCAGGAAGACTAAGAATGGTAACCACCGATGAAACCACCGGCAGAATCCATGACATGATAATGGAGGATCGACGATTAACTGAGCGGTACACTGCTACTGAGTTGGGCATCTCCCAGATACGTGTTCATGCCATTATTCACAATGATCTTCAAATGACAAAGTTCTCTGCTCGATGAGTCCCGAAAATTCTTGGAGCTGATCACAAATGACAGTATTTCAAAATGTCAAAAGACAATCTTCGCCACTTTTCTGCACATCCTGAAAAGCTTCTGCAGCAATTTGTGACTATGGATGAGACTTGGGTTCATCATTTTCAACCAGAAACCAAAGAAAAGTCAGAGCAGCGGAAATATCATGGATCCCTACCTCCAGAGAAAGTCTTCTTCTTCTTCTTCTTCGTTCGCATTGTCTGTCTATATCTACAGTCCTGTCTCTTGGATAAATTTCACTGTTTTTTGTAACTCATGTATGGAACCGTAGAGCTTATCTTCTTTAGTGGTTTCACTGGGCCAGTAATTATTTCTCAGTGTCTCGTAGTTGATGCAGTTCTGGAGGATATGTTCCACAGTTTGGGGCACCTGGGCACATGTACATAGATTAGTAGTACCAACCTTAAACTTTGTATACATATGACTTCGGAGTCGGCTGTGTCCTGTTCGGAGACGGAAGATGGTGACTTGTTCCTTTCTGTTTAGCATGTGATAGTCATCATGTGGTGGTGTTTGTGGCTTCTTGTAGGTTCTTATCATGCTTTTCTTCTGATTATAGGTGATTGGTATGTCTGGTTGCTCCATTTCAGTGCCCTCTTTGGCCAGATGGTCAGCTTTCTCATTGCCTGGTATCCCACAGTGGGAGGGAATCCATTGCAAAGTGACTCCATGTTGTAAGCCAATTTTTGACAAGGCATCTTTAAGGTCTGGTAGTTTGTTGCACTGAAGAGCTTCTAGTACTGATCTTGCATCTGTGAGAATTACTACAGGACATGTATCATTTCTGGAGTCTGATAGTTTTTCAACTGCAGCAATAATTGCCCTAACTTCTGCATCAAAGTTGTTGCAGTATTTACCAGTGGGTATGGAAATCTTGTCAATGGTGTTGTTTGGATATTCAATATATGCTCCTGCCCCTCCATTCTTTATGGCATTATGTGCAGATCCATCTGTATACACACATATCCAGGTGTCACATGGATATTTCTCATCTAGAACACTAAGTGTGGCTGTTGATCTTACAAGACTGCTCTGCATCTCACCATTCTGCACACCTTTCACTTCAGTCTGAATAGTTATTTGTGTATAATCTGCTTCTTTCCATGGTGTATGCTCTGGTACAGATGATAATGGAGCGACTACAGTTAGAAGGTCAGGTATCAGCTTACGCATACGCTTGGCCTGATGAATGAAGCTGCATCTTTTAAGCCATCCTAATGCCAAGTTATTGAATCTCTCCTTCAGGGGATGGCTTACAGAGCTAAGGAATTTTTCTCCCATGGTCATGACCTTTGTGTCTCTACGTTCCTTTAGCGGTTGAACACCAACTATTTTCTGCATTTCTACTATTGGTGTGGACCTCATGGCACCTGTGATAATCCGTAGTGACTGATTTTGAACCTCGTCTAGATTATGCAGCGTAGTGTTTGATGCTGTGCACCAAGATGTTGAGCCATATTCTAAATATGGTAGAATACTTTGCTGATATACATTCTTGAGGATTCTTTCACTAGCTCCCCATGTGGTTCCACTCAATTTTCTTAATATGGCTAGTTTTCTTCTGGCTTTTGCTTCTCACTGTTGATGTGTTGCTTCCACGTCAGTTTTGAGTCAAGAGTCACTCCTAAGTAAGTGGGTTGGTTGTCCATCCTTAAGGGTATTTCATTTACAAAGATCTTGCCTGCTTTCTGTTTAGATGAGAGGGTGAACAGAGTGGTACTTGATTTCTCTGTGTTGATACTTACACACCATTTGTTTGTCCATGATGTCAAGATGTCTGCTGCTCTTTGGAGTCTCTGTGTAGCAACTGTCGCATATTCATCTGTACACCACATGACCAGATCATCTGCATACAGTGCCGCTTTGATTCCATAGGGAAGTTCCTTGACCAGGTCATTAATGAATACAAGGAATAGTGTAGGCGAAAGGACTCCTCCTTGTGGTACACCGTGTCGCAGAAGTACTTTCTGGCTTTTGTGTCCATCCATTACTACTCTAGCTCTTCTATTGTGTAAATAGGACTTTATCCAGTTGTACAGTCTTCCATTCACATTGCAGTTTCTTAGTTTCTACAGCAGACCTTTTTTCCATACTTTATCAAAGGCTTTCTTCAGGTCTATCCATGCTGCTAGTACAAGGTTTTTCTCTTGGAATGCATCCTCAATCTCTTGAGAGAGATAGGTCACTTGATCTTCCGTACTGTAGTACTGCCTAAATCCTGCTTGTTGTGGAATGAGAAGGTTTTCACTTTCTAGGTACCATTTTAGCCTCAGGTCAATGATGCGTTCCATCGTTTTGCATAGGTAGCTAGTGAGACTGATTGGCCTGTAGCTGGAGGCAGTATCACTGTTTTTCCCTGATTTTAGCAGTGGTACCATGCTTGCTTCCTTCCAGATTTGAGGTAACTTACCTGTGCTCCAGTACATATTGAAAATATCCAACAGCTTTCCCATTGCTACCATTCCCAGGTTCTTGATCATTTCATTGGACACTCCATCTGGTCCTGGTGATTTCCTTGGTTTCAGTTTACTGACTGCTAGGTCTAACTCACTGCGTGTGATTGGTGCATCCATGACCTCCACTTTTCTGACTTGTTCCTCCTCTTTCTGTGGCTCGATGCGCACTGTACGCTCCTTTTCTGGATGGATATCAATGTTGCAGTCCTGTGCAAACATGTGAGCAAAGTGATCTGCTACCTGCTTACCTGTAAGAGTTTTCCCATCCTCTATTAGTGTAACCTTTGTACTTCTTCCAGTACTCTCATCATTTAACTGTTTGATTAGTTTCCACAGTTTCCTTCCACCCTTTTCAAAGTTTAGGGACTCTGTTTTCTCTCTCCAACTTTCCCATCTGGCTTGCAGCTTTGCTCTCTGAAATTTGGCCTTAGAATGTTGGTAATTATTGTGGTGTTCTTGGCATGGTCTATTTTCTGCTTGCTTTCGAGCTGCTTCCACGTCATCATGGAGTTTTCCCAGCTCACTAGACCAGTATGGTTTATAGTCCCTGCGAGCTCCTCTGGGAATGGTTTCACGAGCGGCCTGAAGGATACAAGCATTGAATTCCTTCACTATGCTGTTAATATCCTTACCTTCTATGGACAGCTGTCCCACCAGGATACCTGTACAATGTCTGTACATTGTCCAGTTTGCTTTTTTATAGTTCCATCTGGGGAGAGGGCTACTGGTGTTAAGGAGTTCATTTTCTATTGTCAGGCCAAAGAAAGTAAGGGTGGTTCTGTCTGCAGGCAAAGTGATGGCTTCCATCTTTTGGGATTCAGAAGGTGTGCTATTGGTAGACTATCTTCAAAAGGGCAGAACGGTCACAGAGGCCTATTACGCTAATCTTGTGAAGCAACTGCAGGTCAAATTGAAGGAAAAGCGTCGAGGGAAATTGATGAGAGGAGTCATCTTTCAGTAAGACAATGCTCCAGTTCACAAGTCAGCGGTGGCAAAGGCTGCCATTCATGAATGTGGCTTCCAGCTTCTTGAACATCCTCCTTATTCCCCAGATTTGGTCCCTTTGAACTATTACCTGTTTACTAAACTCAAAAAGGAGCTCAGCGGTCACAAATTTGCTTCAGATGATGACATCATTCATGCTGTAGACCACTTTCTACTGGCACAAGATGCTGACTTTTACAAAGAAGGGATCTGTATGCTCCAGGATCGCTGGACTAAGTGCATAAACTTGCAAGGCAACTATGTTGAGAAATGACCCAAAAAAGTTGTCCACAAATAATCCACTGTACCTTATGCCGCAAACTTATCAATCACCCCTCGTAAACTACCACCAGACAGTGTACCACAGAGAATACTCACACTAAGAACTGTAGGAAACAAGAGGGAGAGGCCACCCATGCAAGAAGTGGAAGGAGGAAATTACAGAAACTCTCCACTATATGAGGCAAATTGTTAAGCCCCATCAAGATGTCTTTATTTGTCCAATCAACATTGAAAGGTATTATTGGGAAGGAGACAACACAAGACTTAAAATACCTAATATTACCAATGACATACAAACAATTTTTTTTTTAGATTCATCATATCCATCATGCTTAAAAAGGAAGAAATTCTTATTTTTCAGTATTAATGGCAGTTTAAAATTACAAATTTCAAATTAAAGAACAAAACAATATAACTGCAGTTATTTTTTTTTTAAAAGTTTCTAAAAGTCATTTACGTTGCTCATGGCAGTCTAAGAGTTAAGATTCATTGTAGTATAAGAGTTAAGATTCATGGTAGTCTAAGATTCACAGTACTGCAAGAGTCAAGATTCATGTTAGTCTAAGATTTATGGTAGTCTAAGAGTTAAGATTCATGTTAATCTAACAGTTAAGAAATATGTAATTACTGCTTCCACTGTTCATAATGGTCATAATAGGAAATGTGCAGTAAAATGCAAGAGACACTAGAGAATTACATGGTAGTGTACTGACTTAATCTCACATTACCTAAACAACAGACAACTAAACAAATGAAATAACTAGAAAATGTGCTCATCTCTCACACACCCATAGCCCATGCCTGGTTATAAATTGTGGGCTCCCAAAGCATGATCTACTTTGTTCAGTTTCTTACACCTCAATGAATATAATTTGTAGTCTGTTAGTAGTACAGGGAAAGGTAAAATAACCATTTCTGTGGCATATTGAGTGTTAGATCCATATTTCCAAGACTATTGGAACATGAAACTGTGCTCTCACACCTGGCCACATTTACCTTCCCAGATTTCTCTGGTGCCAATTTTTAGAGGCTGGGTGGACCCCACTATCTTTTTTGGCGTAGTGCTACCAAAAAAATCCCTATTGCTGGGACTTGAACCTGGTACTGCCAGATTAGTAGAGTGAGCACCTAGCCACTCAGTCAACCAGGCTGCCAGTCTGTTAGCAGTAATTTTGCAAATGTGTTTATTACATAAACTTCCTAGATAAATGTGATGGAATCCTTGATCCACGCTGGGTAAGCATGTAAAGGAATGGTGTGTCCACATTTTCTTTGATTTTTCAGCAAACTGAATCATCTCCCATGTTTCTGAAATAAGTCAGATTTCTCCTTATATCAGTGTTTTCCAACCCTTTCTGAGTGCAACCCTAAATCAACAATAATATGTGACTCACAATCCATGAAAATTGTAAAAAAATGACTGAAAATCGATACAAATTATTTCAGTCACTAGTGGTGTTATTTTAGCATTATTTGAATGTTATAATTAATATAAACCTTTCCTTACACATTTCATATCATTCTGCAACCTCATCTCTGACCACACCTCACCCCACACCTAATTTGGGTTGTGATTTTAGGCTGGGAACCACTGTCTTGGATGATCAGTATTTCCCAACCTTTTTTGGATCATGCCCTCAACGCTTCAAAGATTTTCCCCATGTTGAGATACACTGTCTTAGATAATATGGTGGTGTAAACACGTACAAGAATGCATTTTATAATGTAATTAAAAAACATTTGTAAATAAAAGACAGCTCATATATTATGTTTAAACCACAAAAAAGTAGGAACAGCTTTATTACTTAATGTTAAGTAATAAAGCTGTTTCTACTTTTTTCATAGTTTATACATGTGTTATCACAGCTTTACTGCAGTGGCTCTGTGAATAGTTATATACTTAGCTGTGTATACTTATATACCAATTAATCATATCTTATATATCTTATATCCTTCCCGTGCCATTAAACGTCACATAGGGCTCGCAAAGTAGTTCGCCAATTTTTCCTGTCTTCGGCGAGTCTTTCAACCTCATCAAAGGATTTTATGCCTGTTAATTTGGCCTCTTTTAATAATGTCCTCTTCAGAGTTTCACGCGGTCTGCCTCTTTTTCTTCTGCCTGTTGTGTTCCACTTGATAGCTTAATCATAGCTCATATATTATGTTCCGTTAGGTCTTGATATACATTCTTTAGTTTCAAAGTTTCAGAAATAACAAATATATCCATACTACAAGAACTTAATATTGATGAAGGCTGGCTAGTAAAGAGGATTAAACAGAGAAAACTTAAATATTTTGGACACATTAAACGTCATTAGTATTTTGAGAAAATCGTCTTGGAAGGATACATAATGGGAAAAAGAAAGAGAGGAAGACCAAGGCGAAGATGGCTGCAAGATATCGTTGACAATCTGCAAATGGATGCATAGTAGCAGGACATCTTGCTTACAACCGAGAGGCCTACAGGAGTGCTGTTAGGGAGGCAAAGTTCTGCAAGGGACATGCAAATTACTGAGTGAGTTTATATATATGCCCTGCGTGTTTGTCAACATTAAAAAAAATAAATATGCAGTTTCTTGCATATGTATTTTCAACTGAATTTACTGTTCAGAAATTTTAATGAAATAAATATATTTCATGTTTTATTAGTCGCGGCAATGTTAGGTAGCACCTGAAAATGAGTTTCGTGAAATGTTAAAATTCAGAGTTTTTGTTCTAATCCAGAAGCGACTGAATTAGCTCATTCCCCACCAAGAACAGTTATTAGACCGATCATGCCAGTCTGGTTAAGGTGAGAAATGACATTGTTTATGATAGCGTCAAGAGAAAGCAGGAAATCAAACGTATTTGTTCGTATTATAAGATTCCATTGGCATGAAAAGCATTATTCTGAACGAAATGCACTTTAATCGAAGTAAACTACCACGCTGGTTAAACTTTCAAGATTAGCACTACTTGTTCAACTTGAATTGTGATGTGTCTTTACCTTCAGAATTCTTTGCGTTAAGTGTCTGTGGATTTACCGGTGTTACTTTGCCGTGGGAATCCGCCATCTTGTTTACATTGTGTACACGAATAAACTCCCTTGGTTGTTACCTCCCCTCTAATAGAAACCCATTTTCGGGTACCAATGGTCGGGCGTTTTCTTTTTTGGCTATTTAAAACAAAAGTAATAAAAGCTTTATTAATTAACGAACAAATGGTTGTAACATTTCATTTGACACCTTAATCATACAAAAACATACTTGATGGAGAAATGGGATAAGAGGAGAAAATATAAATCCATATGTATATTATACATAACAAATAACAAAGAAAACAAAGAGCGCTTTGCGGCGACTTGTATGAAGAAGTTGTCTATGTGTGTGCGCGCGCGCGTGTGTGTGTGCGTGCTTGCATGGTGAAATACTGTGAATGTTTAAATGAAGACTTGTGAAGTGTGATACCAGTCTCATACAATGGTTGTCAAGCCTTGAAAAAGGTGGGTGGAATAGAACGAGTGTAGCTGGGGTAGAGGGTTTGTAATATGGTGAAGTGAAGGTCATAGAGTATCAGATGCAGATGATGAAAGAGTGTATGAGAACTTAGTAGGGAGGGAATATGACTGTGGAGAAAGGGAAAGATATATGTAACTGAATTCTGAGTTTAATCCGTGTGGTTCCAGTGCTTCATATTTCTGTATATAGCGGCTTTCAAGCACCAGACAGTTTCCGTCATTTGAGTGACAATGTTACTAGGCACCAAATTTTGCTATTACAGTTTTACTTATGCCGGAGGGGAGGGGGGTGAAGGCTCTGTTTGTGTTGACAATCAGCGATCCACAAAGACCATGCTAGAGTCAGGGTTTGTGGACCATACCTGACCAAGACCCTGTCCATGGCTGGAACTCACAGTAACAGATCTAGCTTGACAAACGGTGTAGGGATCACCATAGTCCCTATGGTGGCGGAGTCTGCTAAAGAAGTACATCATGCCACCTGCTTTTTAGCTGCACTTAGGGACTGAGAAAATAGCTGCCATAACCTGCTCCCTGAGACATACAGAAATTGTAAGAATGCTGGAAGACAGCGTAGATGAGAAAGATTTGAAACTCAACATATACCATCAGCAATCAGCCACAACGAAAGTTGAGAACCAAATAGGAGCATTCCAAGACATAAAATATGGAGTGAGACAAGGATGCGTTCTATCTCCTGACCTCTTCTTCTTGTATAGCGAAAACATAATGAGAAATATAGAGAGCTTGCCACGAATATCAATTGCGGGGTACAACCTTAAAAACTTAAATGCAGGTGACATAGTTCTGATGATAAAAGTGAAGGGGAGCTACAGGTTCTTCTAGACGTTGTGGTTCGTGAAAGTAAAAGTAAAGTTCTCAGCTTGAATAAAAAGAAGACTGGAGTGATGGTCATCTCAAAGTATACTACCAAAATGTAGCATTACGATCAATGGCACAAATCTGAAACAAGTTGATAGATTCAAGTACTTGGGAACAATTATAACAACTGATGGGAAATGTCACAACGAAATAAAAAGCCAGGCCAAGTCAGCATTTCAGAAAATGAGAAACATCTTGTGCAATAGATCCATATAATTGGAAACAAGATTTCGAGTACATAAATGTTATATCGAGCCAATTTTGTTTTATGGATGTGGAGCATGGTACACGAATAAGAAAGTACAGCGAGAAATTGATGCCATGGAAATGTGGTTCATAAGAAGGATGTTGAAGGTACCATGGACAGCTAAGAAAACCAACGAAGAAGTCTTAAGAGAGGCTGGAGTTAAAAAGCAAATTACAGCAAAAATCAGAGGCTGGAGTTAAAAGGCAAATTACAGCAAAAATCAGAGGCTGGAGTTAAATTACAGCAAGAATCATAGGCAGACAAGCGAGATTTGTAGGACATTTTCTGAAAAGAGGAAAATTGGAACACATTGTGGCAACAGGAAAAATTGAGGGAAGAAGAGACAGAGGAAGACACAGAGAGAGAAGTTACTGGATGGGCTGTCAGTGTGGCTAGGAAGAAAGTCACCCGCGGATCTCATAATCAAGTCTAAAGAAAGGGAATTGTGGAGAGAAATGATCGCCTACGCCACGCGGCACGACACTTGATTGATTGAACCTGCTCCCAGCCTGACATGATACTGTGCCTCAACACATCTTGCCACCCCACCCAAAACTTACATAAACATTTAATATTTTAAAACTGATTATATTAAGTAAGCCTCATCACGCCCAACCAGTAATTTTAAATAGCATTAATAACAATTTATGAACTATTTTTTAAAAATCATAAGATAAATTATAAATTTATCACAAAATGAGAAACAATTTTAAAAGAATGACTGTAGGTATATTCTTACACCTTACATCTTTCACATGCCATTAAATGTCACATAGGGCACGCTTAGTTGTTTGCCAAGTTTTCCTGTTTTCGGCAAGTTTTTCAACTTCATGTCATTTCCATTAAACTGGCTTCTCTTAACAATGTCCTCTTTAGAGTTTCACGTGGTCAACTTTTTTCTTCAGCATAGTGTATTCCACTTGATAGCTTGTTTGGGGATCCTCTGATTGCTTCTTCTCATCACATGGCTGATACATGTCCATCTTTTTCTGATCACCCATGAGACAGATTGTTGTTTGCTCATCTGTCTTATCTCTCCATTGTTCTTGAATTTGTTCCACTTTATACTGAGTATTTTCCTTAGGCATTTGTTTTCAAAGGAGTCTAATTTGTTGTCTATTTATTTAGTTGTTTTCCAGCTTTCACATGCATAAATGAGGGTGGATATTACATTTGAATGAATAATCTTAACTTTGTTTTTGTACTTATAACTTTTGAATGCCATATGTTCTCAAGATTCTTGAAGGTCAATGCTGCTTTTACAATTTGAATTCTACCATCCTGGTCTATGTAGCTGCTGAGATATGCAAAATGGTTTACTTCTTCAACAGCTGTTCCTTCTACGTATATTTGTCCTTCATGGTTAATAAGAAGTTTCATTATTTTTGTTTTATCTTTGTTAATTTCAAGTCCTATTTTACTAGTTACAGTATTGCTGTCCACAACACAAAAAGGAATGGGAAAACTAATTATGTCAGTCCGCAAGAACAGCGAAGAGCAGAACCTCTATCTTAATGCAAAGAAAACTAAATTGATGACAACTGACAAAACAAACAAGGCAACTGAAATATGTATCAATGAGGAAAAACTGGAAGAAGTGGAGAGTTTTGAATATCTTGGATCGCTACTAACTAATAATGGAGATACAATGAGGGAAATTAAAAGGAGGACATCTATCGCTCTTCAGAAAGTAAAACAAATAAAGAATCTGTGGAGAGGAGCAGACAGAACCACAAAAATAAGATTTTTAAGGGCATGCATCTTCCCCATAGCAACATATGCCTGTGAGACCTGGACACTTAACAAAACAGCTGAGAAACACATAAATGCCTTTGAATGCTTAATATTGAAGAAGGCTGGCTAGTAAAGAGGATTAAAGAGAGAAAACTGAAATATTTTGGACACATTAAACGTCATGATAATTTAGAGAAGACCGTATTGGAAGGATACATAATGGGAAAAAGAAAAAGAGGAAGACCAAGACGAAGATGGCTGCAAGACATCGTTGACGATCTGGAAATGGATGCAACAGCAGCAGGCCATCTTGCTCACAACCGAGAGGCCTACAGGAGTGCTGTTTGGGAGGCAAAGTTCCGCAAGGGACATGCAAATGAATGAATGAATGAATTTTACTAGCCATTGAAGACAGGGATCTTTTTTTACTTGCATTGACTTCACATTGTCACTGATAAGAGTTTTGTCATCTGCAAAATCAAGATCTTCCAGTTGGGTCTCATGTACCCAATCAATGCCCGATCTACCTGTGCAGCAGTTTTTCATTAGTTTCAAGTAAATATCTAGCGTTTAAAAAGACATTTTCCTTGCTCTCATATTTGCAAAATCAAAAAGAGGTCATGGCAAATTGTTCCGAGTTTCAGCCATTGTTGAATGTAAATAACTTTGCTAAAAACATTAATTTCATTTAAAAAATAGTGCCATCAAGACACTATAGAAATTTAAAATCTCCGACATTAAAGGGCAGGTGTTTCAGCTTCATAGGTAAGGTAAGGTAAACTTCCCGTTTCCATGCCATTAAGGCATATTGGGGATACGGTGTTAAGCCCATATTTCCATGACCTTCGACACATGAAAATGTGACGTGGTTAGTATCAGCTTCATGTCCTGCCATTTTGTCCACTGACTCGTCATCAGAAATTTCTATCAAGACATAAAATTCATCAGTAGTATATCTTAAAGTTGAATGGCTTTGACTGTAGGTACCCAGCAGGTGGTAGAGTTGTAATGTTTTTAATAAGGATTTCCCAATGCAAAGTTGATGATCAGAAAAACAGAAATGTTTCCAAAAATACAATTTCTCTAGATAAGATTGTGGTATCCCTAACAACTAAGCTCAGATAATGAGAACAAAAAGAGATTTTAAAAAAAGCTTGTGGGTCAGATCTCTAACGCACTGTTGTATCATCATCATCATCATCATCAGGTGCCGTGCCGACTGGCGTTGGCTATTATGCTTCTCCAGAGTACACGATCCTTCATGCAGGCCATCAGCTCAGTTGGTGATCTCCTCTCAAACCATCCCGTCAGACTGTCCAGTGTCATTTCTCTTAGTCTTCCTCTTGATCTTCTTCCTTCTAATTTTCCTGTTGTTATAATATTTCAATGCTCCCTCTTCTCATTGCATGTCCTATGAAAGTACATCGTCTCTCTCTTATCTTTTTGACAAGATTTTTTTGTCTCTCCAGCTCTTCTCATACATTCTTCATTAGTTATTTTTGCTGTCCAGGGGATTTGCAACATTCTTCTAATAAACCACATTTCTGCTGCTTCCAATGATTTTTGTGCAGACCTGCCTATTGTCCATGATTCACTTCCATATAACAAGACAGGTTCAATATAGCATTTTATAACTCGTTTTCTAACATTCATTGATAAAGATGTGTTGGCTAATATGTTTCTCATTCTCTGAAATGCAGTCTTTGCTTGGCCTATTCTGTTCCTAATTTCTGTTCTGCATTTCCCATCTGAAATTATTACTGCTCCAAGGTATTTGACTTTCTGCACCTGCTTTAGAATAGTTCCGTTTAATTTTATACTGCATGCTGGTGGATTCTGTTTCTTAGATATAATCATAGTCTCTGTCTTTTTGATGTTCAAAGTAAGGCCTTTCTGTTCACTTTCTTTGGCGAGTTTATCCAAGAGATTTGCAGGTCTTGTTGGTTCTCAGCTATCAGTACTGTGTCGTCAGCATACCGAAGGTTGTTAATATTATATCCTCCAATTTTGATGCCTAGTTCTGTGATGATTGTTCTTAGAATATTCTCGCTGTATAGAGAAAAAAAGTCTGGAGATAGTAAACATCCTTGTCACACCCCTTGTTTTATAGGTTCTATTTTCAACTCGAATTGCTGCTTCTTGCTGCCAGTATAGATGTTTTACAATCCTCAGGTCTTTGCCGTCTGTACTGATGTCTTCAAGCATTTTAATAGTTTCATTATGTTTCACCTTGTCGAATGCCTTGGTGTAATCAATGATGCATAAGTAGAGATCTTTTTGTACTTCTAAAGTTCTTTCTGTTAGTGTTTGTAACGCATAAATGGCATTGTGTTTTCCCTTTCCTTCAACAAATCCAGACTGTTCATCTGCTACTTCTATTTTTATCTTTTTCCTTGTTCTTCTCATAATGATTCTCAGAAGTAGCTTCGTTATGTGACATGAGAGGCTGATAATCCAGTGGTCATCACATTCCTTTGCACCTGGTGCACTGTTATAACACACAATAATTAGTGTCTAAGTATACACCTATACACAAAGCACTGCAGTAAAGCTGTGATACCAAAATGTATAAAGTACGAAAAAAAAAAGTAGGGTTAGCTTTATTACTTAACGAACACAAAGCAGTGACGTTTCAGCATTGGCCTTAATCTTTATAAAAACATAAACAGGATGAAGAAATAGAGAGACGAGATAAAGTATAGAATAGCATTAATCCTATGTTAAAGAAATAATAAATAAATGACTCCTAAATATTTTCCTGTCTGATATATTCTTGTACTATGGCCACACATGCCTGCGAAATGGAATATTCCCATCAGTTTTATTAGTATACCAGATCACAACATGTATACATCGATAAATCAAGACGCAGTAAAATACAATGCAGAATAAAGTTTATTGAGATGTCATCTTTGGAAAGGGGAATTAATATTTATTTCAACTTATCATCATCATCATCATCATCTTCTTCAAAACAGGTTACATAACTTAACTGTCATATAAAAGTTTCCTGATAAATACATGTGTATGTACACTGCTGAAGATGACATAATGCACAACATGTTAGGTACAGCCATGTCATGCACTTGTACAATAACAAAATGCCATGCAGCAGTGGGGGGGGGGGGGGGCTGTTCTTATTTTTCATTCACTCCACCAATCAAAACAAAAGACCTCACAAACAAAATGTCTGACTTGGGTTCTTGGCCAGTACTTGGCCAGAATACAGTTTCTGTAAAATAATCTTGTGTGGTGGAGATGGTTAGAAAGGCAAGAATCTGGGATAAAAAAAAACAGCAGATAACATCTTCATGACAGGACTCCAAATCAAACACTTGAATGTTGAAGAAATACTGCCTCAATCAAAACAAAACAAAAAAACATCTTATCAAAACAGACATTTTGTATGAATGAAAAAAAAAATCCTGGTCATGTTTAACAGCATTTAAATCTGGACTGGACATGTAATATTTCTATATTATACTTGCAATTAATGATGAATCATTACAATTCAAGAAAATCTGATGAGTTTTTCTAAAATTTTCTTAGCTTTCAAATAGGTATCTAATTTTAATAAATCGGTTGGCATGATAAACATTACTAATGGCATAAATCAGCTAAGACTATTCTTTACCTTGATGCTTTACACATCAAACTTTAAATGCACCAACTTTGAAAAAAAAAAAAAAAATTAAATGAACAACAACAAAAAAATGAAACTGAAAGTTACAATTATGAAATAATAAAGTTACAAACTAACACTTAACTGATCTCACACATTTTGTTGTCTTTGTGTGAGATCAGATTTCGGCTGGGGCTAAAATCTGAGTTAAGGAAAATGTTCACAAAACTGAAAAATGTGTCACTATACTTTTTCCATCTCTTTATCTTAAAAGTTTTGATTATGAAACAAGATCAATTATGTGATATTATCACTGTGATGCAGGATCAATTATGTGACACGATCACTGTGATGCAGGATCAATTATGTGACACTATCACTGTGATGCTGGATCAATTATGTGACACTATCACTGTGATGCAGGATCAATTATGTGACACTATCACTGTGATGCAGGATCAATTATGTGACACTATCACTGTGATGCAGGATCAATTATGTGACACTATAACTTGCAATGGTCTTTATGAAATAACATCAATGAAGAAAAACTGGCTGGAAAAAAAAAACCAAAAACATCTAACTCCTTTTTCATAAAGTTTTGCAGATACATTGTTTTAACTATTGTAATCAGCCAAAAAGAAGAGCTAAGAAGGACCATATACAAGGTATCTGGTGGAGATGAAGCAATCTTCAATTATAATGTTATGGGTGTAAAAGAAACACAAAATGAGCTGGCTAAACTAGTCCTCAGAGGTTTAGATGTTTATGATCTCTGGACTTTATGTAATAAATGGCTTCTATATTTTTATGTAATAAAGGGCTTCAGGACTTTATGTAACGAACGACTTCTTCAAGTTAAAGGCTTTGCTCCACATGTAAAGTGTTTACGCTGCCTGTACAAATTCTTTCTGGCCTGTATCTATGTGAATGGTTGCCCTACTAAATGAACCTAGGTAAAACCTTACTGGTACTTATAATCACTGCTATCAGAGACTATGGGAAGCAGAAAAAGTGTTATAATGCTAAATGAACCATAACACAGACTACAGGCTCTTGGGGGAAACAAGAAAATATGAAGTCTTTGGGAACTAAGGTCATATGAATCTCTTAGGAACTAAGACCATATGAATTTCTAAGAAAATAAGACCATATGAATCTTTTAGGAACCAAGACTATAGGAATATCTTAGGAACTAAGACCATATGAATCTTTTAGGAACTAAGACCATAGGAAGCTCTTGGGAAGTAAGACCATATGAACCACATTCACTCCACTGAATGGAAGAAGCTGAGAAGGGATGGAACATTGATGTAATAGGGAGTTTACTCATACAATGATCTGGGAAATATGTGCTTCACACATACGTTGTACAGCTTTAAAGAGCAAATGAAAAAAGATCAGCACAACACAACCTAGCACATGAGAAAAATGAATGAAAGTTCATTAACCTAGTGATCAGATAAGTAAAATGTTTTTATATCTGAGCCCTATGTAAACTATCTATTCAACTATTTATGACTAATTACCGCGTCTATACCCAATCTAAACTACAAATACATGTAAACAGAAAATTATGTCTAAATTAAAATCTAACTAGGAAATTACTACTGAAAAAAAATCCTCTGAAAAATTATTAATCTATAAGTGATTAATAAGTTTCTAAAAACATTTTTATTCAGAAAAAAAAAACCCCACAATAAACCTCCACTAGGAAGTGACTATTGAATATAACACTGAGTGATCAATTTATGGATAACCTCAACCAACCAATGACTGTCAGATCATTCATTCTCTGTAATAAATATTACAAATTGCAGCTGAACAAATAAAAAAAAACTTCCATAATCCACACAATTTTCACACATTTATCTGAAATCAGCTGCTAAGTATAATCTGAATTAGATTTGATTTTTTGCTTTGGGTGTTTGCTCACTGTGGACTTAGGGGATGGTGGTAGCCTTAACTCATGGATAGTCCATTCATGCCATATCCAATTCTTGTTTCATTCACTGTCGGCCTGTGTCCATACAGTGTAGAAATAAAATGTGCTTTGTCCTGCAGACAGATATCGGAAGTTGTCTTCTCCAGAATCAGTGCATCAGGTACCCATTTTTTACAGTTCCACTGACTGGACGGTGCTATAATCAGGTAACCCACAACCTTCAAGTATCAGGTCTCTCTCACTATAACTAGCCCAGCTACACCTCACTTGAGATCTAATTCATGCAAACTGAATTTAACTTCAGACACCTCATGTCCCACTGGTTAATAATCTCAATGTTACTGAAAAATAGTTACCTCTTCTCTACACCAGTGGTCCTCAAAGTATGAGGTGGGATGATCCAGGGAGCGGCAAAGGGGTATTGGAACCAACTGGATGAAAAAATGTTTTAGAGGGCACTAAGTATATGGGAAGCAAGGGGGTGACAGCCCAAAACAGTATGGGAACCATTGTTCAACACCACTACCATGCTAAGGAAAACACAGGGGTTTGTATGCTACCAGTGTATGAAAAAAAAACAATACCAAACATTACAAGACAAGCACTCATTTAGGAGGTTTAAACATATTAATCTGAATTCCTGAATGCAAAAGCATGGAAATCATGATGCCATATGATCCAAATAAGCCACGAAATCAAGAAGTTCTTGTGGAAATCATGATATATAATCCACATAAATCATGATGCCAATTAAGTACTCATGGATATCAGGCATGATGCATAGATATCATGACAGCCATGCAAGTTAAATATTTACATAAAGATGTCATATGATCCACTGAAACTATGACAATGTGTGAGAACATGGAAATCACTAGGTCATGTAATCCATGAAGTGCGGCTGCCCATTGTTGTCCTGACGACGTGTAAGTATCTCACATCCTGTCTCTGTGACCAGCAATGTATGCTCAAACTGTGCCGACAGCTTCCCATCCTGTGTGACAGCTGTCCAGTTGTCTGGCCACAGCTCATCCCTCCAAGTGCCTGCAACGACACATAAGAAACTTTTACTATGCACATTCTGTAAGACCACATCATCATCATCAGGTGCCATGTCTACTGGCGTTGGTTATTATGCTTCTCCACCCGATCCTTCATGCAGGTCATTAACTTGGTGATCTCTCACACCATTTTGTCAATCTGTCCAGTATCATTTCTCAGACCACACTGAAACTTTATATTCTTGTCCTTAACACCACAGTACCAAATACTTTGCTCTTCTTCTAGTGTTATGATATACTTAAAGGTAGATTATACAGCATCCAAAGATTTATCACAGCTGCACACAGAAAAAATCATTAAGTGCTCCGAGCTCCTTCTGTGAAGGTGTTGTTAGAAATGTTAAGAAGCCTGATGAGTGGGAGGCAACAGATAGGACCTTACCCTGCATCAGTTCAGCCAATCCTACCTGTCCTTATGAAACATCCAAAGAAATGAAGAAGCAGACAGGCTGGCAAAAAAAAAAGGGAAGAAGAATGCAAGACTGACAACACAACATATGAACAAACAAAAAACAGATTAACAGTCATATGTTTAAAGATATTTATCTTAACACAACAACACACCACAGCAGAAACAACTGATTAAAAACTTTCAGGGAATGACAAAATGATAATCTTTTGACTGAGAACAGGACACTGCTGGCTGAGACACCATCTATACCAGAAAGCTGAAAATTGACCCAATAGACCTATGTGCTTCCAAAAAAAAAAAAAAATTACAAATGAATTAAAATGTGTGTCCACAAAGGCAGATGAGCTGTCCATACCTTCATTTATCATAGGCTCAATTGTAAACACCTGTCCAGGCTTCATGATTCCAACTGCCTTGTTTTCTGAAGAAAAAAAAATAAGAAAAGTAGTTTTAAACATCTGACTTGCCTAATAAAGAAAATATAAACAGATCAGTTTAGAATGAAAAGTGAAGTACAAGGTAAATCCACATTAACCACATTTTGTCCGGGTAAATCCACATTAACCACACTTTGTCTGGGTAAATCCACATTAACCACACTTCTTCTAGGTGGATGAGTCTGCCTGTCCATGAATAACCAAAATTATGGGTAAGACTCTTCAGTGGGTTTCAATGTTGACAGCACAGTGTTGAATTTCCGCCAAGAAAAACGGGCGTAGCTACCTAGATGCCTTGTGCAAGTATCCACTTATTGATAGTTCATTTAAAAGTTTTGGTCATATTTGATGTTTTAAGGAATTTTTTTTTCAATTTGTGAGTATGTATACAAGACCAAATGCAAAACTTAACTATAATTCTATTCTTTCTCTCTCATGCATGCACACACATGCATACATATCTGTGTTACAGTTTTTTTTTATGGGAAAGTAGATTTTATGTATATGTGAGTTATACATGTATGCATGTTATGCAAATACAATAATTCACTTGACTGATTCTTCAACTGCCTGTGGTAGAGTGACTGGTTCTTCAACTGCCTGTGGCAGAGTGATTGGTTCTGTTTCCCTGCCTCAGTTCTTGCCGGTTGTGTTTATTATCGGATCACATGGTGCAGTGGACCCAGCCTGACAACTGCTGAGGCCAAAATGATAGCAGCTCGTTGTGACTTTCCATTTCACTGATATGTTGCTTTTTGTTAAAGAAATGAAAATCTTCTCTGTAGTCTCCAAAAGCAGTCCCTTGCTGCAGAACTCTTAACCCTAGAAGATCAGCTTGTATTCTGTTTCATTTGGGCAAGTGATATGAAGAAAATCCCTACTTTCGAAAGTCAAACAGTTTCAAAGGAAAATCTAGTAGTACAGTAGGAGGTAAAGGTACAGGTAAAATTCCAGTTTCCATGCCATTAAGGCATACTGGGGAATACGGTGTTAGGCCCACATTTTCCATGACCTTCGGCACATGAAAGGTTCTAAGGACTGTTATAGCCAGAGGTGGGGTGGGGGATACGCTCTCCACTCCAATGAAATGTCTCAAAGGCGTGCGTCTCAAACAGCCTCTGACAGTCCACATTCAGCTCCTGGCCTTCTCATGGCAGAACTGTTCAAACTGACAGAAGAAGGGGTGAATATCTGGCGCCTGAAAACCAGACGCTTTGGGTAGATGAAAGTCATGTTTGGTAGCTCATCTACTGTTGCTGGCGAGATTCTTCAGCTGCCATGCGTGGAGTGGGGCTCCTCCTAGCCAGTGAAGAAAGGTGCAAATAGGGTTGTCACGGGTGCCACTGTGGAAAAGGTGATCTCTCTCTCTCTCTGAACCTTAAGTGCCCAGGCACATGGGGCTTCCGCAAGGGTTTTCCACAAATGCCTGTCCTTCGCCTTTTTTTCTGCTCTTGCCCAGGTGAGCCCTCTATTGCTCAACATCCTTTCTGTTGTTATTCTCCATGTCTCTTTTGGTCTACCCTTACTTCTGTTCCCCTGTGGTGTCCATCTTAGTGCTATTTTTGGTAGTGTCATTTGGAGCACATGTCCCAACCATTGCCAGCGTCTTTCCTCAATAATTGGAAAAGGTGACAGAAAGGATTAAATGAAGTAATCAGTAGTCTCGAGGTCAGGACTGCTCAAATCATGGCACCTCTGGTCTGGAGGTGGGCCACATCCTACGTGCACCCATATCGAGCAAACTGCCTGAACCAGCTTAACCCAGGGGTTAAGACACAGCTGGTGAGATTCTTCGGATGCCACACGTGGAATGAAACTCCTGCCAGCCAATGAAGAAATTGTGAAAAAGTAATTAGGGTTGCAGTGCGGCACCAATGTGAAAAGGTGATGGAAAGGATAAAGTGAAGCTTAATCGGTATGTCCAGTAGTCTCGTGGTGAGAGCTACTCATACAATGGTACTTCTGCTCTAGAGGCCGGCCACGTCCTATATACACCCATACTGGTGAAATATGCCTAAACTGGCTCAACCCAGGGGTGAAACTTACTAGTGGTGAGGATTCGTCCTTCTGGAGAAAAGCTCCGTCCTGGTCACAACTAGGAAGGGTAGCGGCCATGAACACAAAATACTGAAGTCCGAGACACTGGACCAGTGCAGTCTAGATAAGCAACCACCCCTCACCCGGTGGGGATGTATGCATATCCTAATCACGCTGAGGTTTTCCAGTGAGAATGTCCAACGTTGGACTGGATGGGCAACCACTTCTCACCTGGCGGGGATACACGGGTATCCCAAAACACATCAAGGTTTTCCAGTGAGAAAGTCCAACTCTAAGCTGGATGGGCAACCACTTCTCACCCAGCGGGGATATACTGAAATCCAAAACACGCTGAGGTTTTCTGGTGAGAAAGTCCAACTCTAGATTAAACTGGTGCAATGAAAACCATGGTGTCACGCATTCCTGCTTCTGAGACCCACCAAGAATACAGGCTCAAGCCCTGCGATAATCTGAACCTCTTGTGGTCCTCTCGGGGATCTTGTGTGGTCCTTTTAGGAGTAAATTTAATAGTATCACAGGGTGGTATTGGTGGTAGAAGCGAACGAAGAAGAAGAAGAAGAAGAAGAGGCACATGAAAGTGTGATGTGGTCAGTATCACCCCTGGCCACTTTACCTTCCCAGATTTATCTAGTACCCATTTTTAGAGGTACCACCTGATTAGTAAACCAAGCGCCTAACCACTCAGCTAACGGTAGGGGGTACCATTAAAAATAGGTAGTCATCATCAACTGCCTTAAGGTCTCTGCCTCTAAATTTTTCTGTCAGAGTTTACTCCTCTAGCATTTGACTGCTGAGCCACCCACAAGCAAGTGGTCTGACCATCACTAACAGTACCATTAACTGCCACACAGTAGCAATCAAACTGGTCAGCCTATACACAAGGATAACAACTACAGCTAGAACACTACTTTTCAACTGTCTTTAGTAGCATATTATTTACTGATAAAAGCAATGGATAAAGTAACCAGCAAATCAACACAGTACTCTATAGTCTACACTAAAGGCTTGCTGAACATACACTCTATCCATATATAACAAAGCACATAAATCACAAACTGATAAAGAGCAAAAAAATAAGAACACTTACTTCCATAGTGTGGCACACTGGGAGTTGTGTGAAACAGCCTGAAAGAAGCAAATGCTCATTTCAAGAAAATTATTAACTACAGCCATACCAAAAAATATTCTGCAAAAATCTGGAGAAAAGACTGCAGCCAGTGTAACTATAACAAGTGGCCTAGCTCTGTTGCTGGTCCTGGGGAGCAGCTTCATTAAACTCTGGGCATGCTCATGCTTGTTCAGCCTTTGACATCAGGATTTCCTTCAGTGTTTTTAGAGAGACAACTCCAATGTTGATTGTGTGTTGCCAGTGATCTAGCATTTAGTTGGGGCTTGCAATCACTACCTTGGCTACATGTAATGCATTGAGTTGTATGTGATAGGTACTTTGGAGGAAGTTGCTCTGCATTTGTTCATCAAGGTGTTGCTTGATGGATTTATATAGGCCCAATCTGCTCATTCTGATGAGGCCCTCTGGTTTGGCCCTTGCTGCTAGCTGGTCGGCTTTGTTGTTCTGTCAACTCCGGCATGGCCTGGACAGTATATCCATGTGATGTTTTTGATGTGGGATTTATTATTTCTTGCCATTCACTTCTAATGGTTTTTTGTTCCACTTTCCTTAATAGATTTTGAGTGTCGGTAATGATGGTGATGTGTTTTTTCTGTGTCACCACCCATTTTAATGCTTGTATGAAGCACATTTCCATGGACATACTTGAGCAAGCGTTCGCATAAACCCCAGTCATGAGTTTGAGTGTTTTACCTCCTCCATATGCTGCAAAATCCCAACCACTTCTAGTTCTTCTGCTCACTGACTGAACCGCACTTAAATGAATTTCAGATGGGGTTTCGGAAAAACAGAAGTTGTACTGATGCCATCTTCTCTATAAGACAACTAAAGAAAAATCAGTTGAACACGTATGCTGCATATAGTCTATGCATATCAAGAAAAAGCACACATTGAGCAGACAGATATAAACTGTGGAAATTCTTAGAACGTTACGGAGTCAGTGCATATATGATCAACTTTTGCAAAAATAAATATGAAAATGGTGTACAGTTTAGAACAAATGCTGGACACTCCGAACCATTCATTACAGAATCTAGAGTGAGGCAGGGCTGTGCACCACTGATGCATGATGTGGAAGGAGGAAATCACAGTTTACATCAAGGAACCTCAGTTTAACATAACAAACATTCTGAAAAATGTAATACTCAATTTTGTGTCTAATATCAAAACACTAACAGATCAACTTTGCATCTAATCTCTCTCTGGTCCATGATAATCAGATGTTGGTCATCACTAATTTCCACAACCATCTATCCTTTGCTCTTTCTATAAGATGCGTTTTGGACTGTGCTCTGTGCCACTCTTTCAGTCCATCATATATCTTGTTTATATTCCTGTCCCTTTTCCCTCCAGTTTTCCTGCTGTTACTAGATGTTTCAGTTTGTCTTCTCCTAAAACATGTCCTACAGAACTGGACTGTTGTGTTCTGAATTTTGCCATAATTTCTCTCTTTTGCCCAGCCTCTGTTAGAACTTCTTCATTTGTCTTCTTGGCTGTCCATGGTATTCTCAGCATTTTTCTTAGGATCCATGTCTCCACTACTTCCAATAGATTTTGAGTGCTCTTTGTTACCATTCATGTTTCACCTCCAAATAATAATACGGGTTTGACGTAACACTGAATAACTCTTTCTGGCGTTCATTAACAGAGCTTTATTGCACAGTACGTTTTTCATTTTCATAAACGCTGACTTGGCCTGGGCTATACTGCTCCTTATTTTGGTTTCGCATCTTCCGTCTTGTGTTATTGCATCTAATATCAAAACACTAACAGATTAAATTTATGTCTAATACTAAAATACCAATTGGAATCTATGAACAAAAATGATGACAGGATGAAGATAGAATATACAGGTCATAAACTGGAAAGTATTATAAAAGGACTAAATCAGATTTAGATCACATAGTTATGTCTCAGAAAACTTGTTATCTATCTTACTTACTCATGTATCCCATGTCCACAGTAGCTGCGCACCACTGAGAATCCATTAGCTTGGGCATGTTTTTGTATCACATTTCCAATTTCTCGATACCTTACTCCTGGCTTCACTATACAGAAGAAAGAGATATTCCTTTTATAAAACAAATATTTATATATATTTTTTAAATCTGAAATCTGAGACATTGAGGATGTTAAATCAAGGGCCATCTATTAATTACAGTCAGTTTTTCATGCTGAACAGTTACTTTGTGCTAGTTTAGTTATTTTCTTCTGACAATTTAACACTGAATAATTATGACAGTTTTAGGGATATTACCTGTTATTTATTTATAATCTTTACCTCGTTACAATGTCAACCTACCTTCATTTACGGCAAGCATGAGACATTCGTATGTCGTCTTCACCAACTTTTTGGCATTTTCACTGACATTTCCAACAAAGAATGTTTCATTAGCATCACCATGGTAACCTCTGTGGTAAGCTGAGATGTCAACTAAAGAAAGGAAAAAAAAAAAAAGCACACACAAGTAAATCATAATCTTTATTAAAATCCAGAAGTTAAATCTGAGCCAGAATAGTTCAATAATATTCCGCAAAAATAAAAATAAAGGAATGGTGACATAAGTTGTAAGGAAACAGAATTTTCTATTGTTTATTCTTTTTAGTACAGATAACAAGTCCTTACATTTTTTCAGTGCAAGTTAATCATACCCTACTCTCTTAATACCTCAGGAAATGGAAGAAAAAAAGGCCAGGAACATAATGTATTTAGAAGATATTGTAATCTAAATAAACACTGACACAAAATCTAAAACTGTTCAAGAAATTTTAAATAAGTGCTAAAATATCTAACTGACAATTACAATAATTTCTCTCTCTCACTCATCCGCAAAGGCAAAGTTTCCATTTCCATGCCACTAAAGCATATTGGGAATACGGTGTTAGACCAGTATTTCTACAACCTTCAGCACATGAAAGTGTGATGTGGTCAGTATCATGCCTGGCTGCATTTATCTGCCAAGATTTCTCTGCTACCCATTTTTTGAGGCTGGGTGGGCCCCAGGGCCTTTTCTGGTGTGTACTGGAAAAAATCCAGATGCTGGAATTGAACTAGGTACCACCGGATTAGTAAACGGAGCACCTAACCACTCAGCTAACAAGGCCACCTATTCATACACAAACATACATATATTTGGGGAGTAATCCCACTTTTACAAATCTATTATTTACATTCACATATGGTCATCCAGGAAATCAAATATTTGTATTTGGCTGAATATACAACAGTTTTCAGCTGATATCTACTTCTTACATATTAGCGGTCAAATGTTTGGTTAAAGCAAACTATAGCCCAGCATGTAAGGGCTTGGTCTGTAGCCAAGACAACTGTTTCAGAGATGGTATGATCATGAAGTAAAGACAACACCCCGAACTGTGGGAAACTCCTTACTCATGATCTCATCTTCGAAGAATCAGTGAATGTATCCATCATGGTCATGGAGAAGAAGCCCTCTTTATATCCCAGATCAAGAAATGCAGAAAACCACCGCATCATATTTCATAATCATCTTTCACAGTTACAAGATCCAACAAAGTCATGACTTTCTGGATGTCCATAAATTTCAACAGAACACTTATTCATCTTTGTACACTCTCATTTATCTTTGTAAAGTCTGCTTCTACTCTTTAAAAAACACTGGGGTAAAGATGCACTACTCAAGCTCACTGTGACAGTGCTCAGCAAACCAAAGCTGATAGCCTGCATTAGGGATGGCAAACCATAACTGGCCAAGACCCTACTCATCTCCCAGAGGTGCCCCTGAAAACAGACAGCAGTCTGGCCAAGTGTACAGAGATTGCAATGGAAAGGCAAGCCTGATCCCAAAAATGCACAGAGGCAAAGTTAGGAATTGGGCTGAAAGGCGCAGGACTGCAACACAGTGCAATCAATGCCCTCTCAAGAGCAAATGCCAAAGAAGAAGAAAACTTAAAAGTGAGAAACATTACATTTTCTGCTTTATTTGCCTATTTTCTTTCCCTTGAACGTTATTTTTTGTAAGCACCTTCAATGAAAAAGGCAGTGGCAGGCTGGAAGATCACTTTAATCCAGTTAGTAAGATTTGCCTCGTTCATAACTTCCTTATTTATACAAGAAGTTAGCAGTTAGTGCAGAAACCCACCATTCATGATGTCACCATCTTGTAAACGCCGCATGTCAGGTATGCCATGACAAATCACTTCGTTGATGGACCTGAGATGTCATTTTACATAAAATTTATGAAATGTCACAGAATGAATATCTGTGGCATGAATGTCACAGAAATAATGGGAATAAAAACTAAAAAAAAAAAAATTAAAATTAATCCACTAGGTCTTTCTCTCTTATAAAATAAAGGAGAATGTGAAACCTGTAATTTTTAACATGCAACATGGCACACCAATCTTGGAAATATGAACAATATCTAAACTGACATGAAAATTTGAATATTATCAACTCTGAACAACACAAGTTATATGAAGCATCTAATGACAAGAAATAACCGTGTATAAGTTAAAAAAATGAATAAAAGTAGCTCTGCTATTAATTATTAATTATATAATAATTGTTATACTCCAGTGCCCTCCTTCAATTTTTCCAGAATTTTCCTGTTATATATTTAATCAGAATCATAATAAAAGTGAGCCTCTTACGTGCAACAAGACTTTGGAAACTCAAAGTAGTTCAGTGGTGAGGGGTAGCAGTCCCTATCTATAGTTGCCTGTGGGACAAAAACTAATTTTTAAACGCATCGTATACCAATGAAATGTAACAATATATCTTACAAGTGGCTATAAAAGTTAAATACAAAACATAAGGAACACTAGCTTCAGAAACATTAGGGGCTCTTTTAGTTTCATAAAAAAATATTGAAGAAGTCTGAATGTTGGTTATTACTGGAAGGTAAAATCTCCATTATCATGCCATTTAGGCATATGGGGATACTGTGTTAAGCCCTTATCTCCAAGACCTTTGGCACATGAAAGTGTGATGTGGTCAGTGTCATGTCTGGCCACATTTACCTTACCAGATATCTCTGGTACCCATTTTTAGAGGCTGAGTGGACCCTAGGGTCTTTTTGGTGTGTACCAGAAAAAAATCCCACTGCTGGGATTTGAACCCAATACCACTGGAATAGTAAACCGAGTGCCTTAACTCTCAGCTAACCAGGTCACCACTACTGGAAGTCACCTAGCACAAAGTGCTCAGCAGTTTCTTGCATGGATGGTTCTATTTATAACTGACCAGCAGAACAAACTATAGTGACAGGGAGAAATAAAGTTTAATGACTGCACAGATTCAAGGTCTACTTGACCTACACAAAATGCAAACCTCATGGACAAGTTGATCAATCTCATCTGTAGTTATGCCTACACCTGTTGCTTCTGCTGCTACATCAAGAATTTCACGTGTCAGCTGAAAACAACATAACCAACAACCACAGTTTTTAAACTTTAATCATCAAATACTTGTATTTTTACAAGCTATTTATCTTAATTCTAATGTTTCTGATAACTGACATAATTAATAATACAGATATCCAAATACAGTCTTTCTTATAATAAAATGTAAAGTTCAAAGTTTAAAATTCAGACTATAGCTTCACTGCATTTGAGACAACCCCATATATGCTCCACCACATGAGGCAGCATTCATCCAAGATAATAAAATGTAATTATTCTGCTATGATTTTCCAACACATTCATTTACTTCTATTAATAAAGAATCAGATTTTTTTACATTACAAATCCTCAGTGTATACCATTCATACAATAACATAGCAATTCATTGGCTTCTAAATTGGGAATGCAACTACTAAGCCAATCCAATGTCAGTTTATTTCATTCTCAAACAGCTGTATAAAAACCTCATAATAAAACAGATGGAGGTACATGGTTCAGTTTTACAAAAAAGATAGAAAGAGTGAGAAAAAAGTGGGCAGATACAAGAATAGCAGAAAGTAATATGAGCATGTATAAATGAAGAACATACAACAATCCAATACCTCATTTCTCAACCAAATGCTCGCTTCCACTTTGCATTTACCTATGTCTATTTGGTAGCATTATGTACCTGTCTTTCTTATAAGGAAGACGTCTTTAATTTTTCATCTTTTTTTTTAAATCTGCTGTGTTGTTTCTGTATGTGATCCTTGATAAAGATGTTTGCCAAAATATTGTTTCATTACCCACAAAGCTTAAATACATGATATATATTTTTTTTAAAAGTCTGCAGCTCAAATAAGATGAAGACTTGATACCTTGCATGCCACTCTCATAGCTTCCTGCTCCTCATCATTCAGAATTCGGATGTTTGTTGTACCTCGTATCTGTTTTTCACTCTCTGATACTCCTGCACCAAACATGAAGAAAACAAGAAACGACAATCAGCAAACTCTCTTGCTCTCACTCCCTTGATATCACTAGGAAATAAAGTAAAAATTTAATCTGTACTATCTAAATTAACATCAATTTAAGCAATTTTGTTTCATTGCATGCTTTATTTATAATCTTTTAACTCTTTGACTGCTGAACAAAATCCATGACACATTAATATTTTTTGTTATCATTCACAGTCCCCGTGTTTCACCACAAAATTACAGTTTCTTCTTTTAGCATTTATTGCAGTTTAAAATTATGAAATCTCAACTATGGAAGAAAAATGACATGTGTGTTAAAAAAAAATTATTTTAATTTTGAAATATCCATTTAAACAACAACCTGTTGCAATCTAACCACTAATAATGAACGTTTAGTTAACTTTATAACACTGCTATCAAATGTACTGCTGTGATAAAGCAAACATAAACTACAGAAATAAAATTTAAAGAACCTGTTGGGTGGCTGGCATAATCAGGCCTCATTATGTTATCTGGGACAGATCTAGTTACACTCTGTGAAAGGCAAAAAGAAAAAAAATAAATAAAACATAACTTTAACATTAGTGTTAGTAACTTTTACATCAATGTATCCCACAAGACAACGGGCAAAAAAAGAAAAAAAAGAACACTTGGATCTCAAACAAAAGTACTTTCTCAGAAACTCCTAGCCATAATCATCATCAGCACTGCTTTCAGTGATGGCCACATGTACATCATACTCTTGTACACCTCATGTTGCAGGCAGATATTCTTTGATTTGTTTGTTTGTTTTTTTTTTTTCAAAAGCTAGGTTGGATACCCAGAAAATTAAGGGAGACATGACCATGACACCATTAGGTGAACAAATTCCAAGCACCTGAAGAGGGTTGAACCAATAACTCCCTTGCTATGTAGGCTAGCACTTTAGCTACTAAGCTGTTATGAACCATAAAGATCAATTAGTTTACAATTAACAATCATGATTTTTTTTTGTGCTAAACAAACACACACAGAATTAACACTGTTTTGATACAGTATATTTCAATAAAGCTACAAAGAACAATTAAGTAGTGACATGGTCAATATGCCTGTAGCAAAACTAACTACTTTGTTTGTAATCATCAGACAGCTTTATTGCACATAAAGTGACAATGGTTGCAACACAAGCTCTCCACCAGACCCAGCTATGTTACTTAATGTTTTCAGGCTGCAAAGCCTATAAATTAGGGCTCCCTATGGTTTTGGTGAACAAGAGAAATGTACTCAGAGTAGATAACAAGTTAGTGGAGGAGGTCAATGAATTTGTATATCTTGGCAGTAGAGTAGTAGAAGATGGAGACAGCACAGAGGACATCAAATGCAGACTTACTAGAGCAAACCAGGCATTTGCAATGCTATATGGAAATTTAAAAAAACTAAGCTTGAATACGAAAATCAAGATATTTAAGGGTAATGTTCTAAGTGTACTACTCTATGGAAGTGAATGCTGGAAAATCACCAAAACCATAGAAAACAAGCTGAATTCTTTCCAGACTAAATGTTTATGAAGAATTATAACAATATTTTGGCCAAACACCATAAGAAATAACATCTTGTTGGTAGAAATGCAGATGAAGCCACTGAAAGCAATTACTGAGGAAAGATGCAGGCGATGGTTAGGACATGTGCTCCGAATGACTGACAACCCATTATCAAAAATAGCACTAAGATGGACACCACAGGGGAAAAGAAGTAAGGGTAGACCAAAAGAGACATTGAGAAGAACAAGAGAGAGGATGTTAAGCAACTTAGGGCTCACCTGGGCAAGAGTGGAAAAAAAGGCAAAGGACAGGCATTTGTGGAAAACCCTTGCTTAAGCCCCATGTGCCCTTGGCACTTAAGGTTTGGAGAGAGAGAGATGGTTTTGAATTAGTTCTCAATGACTGACACGTGTTGTGTCTCCTTCCTGGTCTCTCAGTTCTTCATGGTTTGTTGCTATCTCCACTCCCATCGCTAAATAAATTCTTATACACAAGATTCTCAGCTTTACAAAAACATTTCACTTTGTTTACCACAAACAAGATTGAGAAGGGTGACTCAATTTCTCACTGAACTTACATTTAGTCATACAGAGTTTTCACCCCCAAATAAATTACACACATATTTTATCTTAACTAGACAAGGTCCTGTTCTAGTAGGTTAATTCAAACTCCATAAACATATGCTACAAATAGCCAAAAATAAAAAGAACCTACAGAAATGATTAGATACAGCAGTGAAAGAAACTGAGAAAAAGGACTTGCTCTAAATAGCAAGAATACAGAAACAATGGTCATATCATGAAAGAAGAACCCACTCATATGGAATATTACTGTACAAGCAACAACCTTGAGACAAGTGCATACATTTAAATATCTGGGGACTCGAGTAACATCAGGTGGGAAATGCACTTCTATGATCAGTAATAAGTATGCCAATCCAAAATAGCTTTCAAACAAATGAGAAACATCTTGTGCAATGCATCTGTCACTGAACACTAGAGAGCTTTAAAATGCTACATTATGCCCGTCCTACTCTATGGAAGTGAGTCATGGGCAATCAACAGGTCAATGCAAAGATCACTAGAGGCAACAGAGATGAAGAATGTTAGATATATCACGGATAACTAGAATGACGAACAGGGAATGTCTAAGAAAATAAAATGTAGAAAGAAACTTAATTAAATCCATAAGAAAATGACAGTTATTATTCATTGAGCATATAATGAGAAGAGGAGGGACTGAAAACTTAACAGGAAAGATAAATGGGAAGAGAGGGAGGGGAATAGAGGTAGGAAAAGACCACAATAAAAAATAATGGGCACTCTAATGCGACAACACAATAAAAAATCGTCAGCTAAGCTGATGACCGAGATTTGTGGAGAAGCAGGACCATCAACACATACCTGCGTGCCACCTGACGATAACAATGATAATAAACAGATATTACAACATTAGAACTTACAAGAGGAGAAGGGCGTAAAGTTCCAGTGAATCGAAATCCTGGCCATGGATTGTACTGTCTAATAACATCCTTCTCCTCATTGCCGGAGCCTCCCTCTGTTACAAAAAAGAGAAAAAGAAAAAAACCCTGCAACTAAAGCATGCAGCAAAACTATCATAAACTGTAGTATGTATAAATAGTTCAATGTTTCATTCATGTTCTAGCATGATCCCGGGGGCGAAGACACTGTCCAAACTGGCAATCAGTGCCCATAGCTGACAAGCTAGTGCCAGGGTTAGTGAACCATCACCGACCTTGTCTCACCTCTCCATTGGTGCCACTAGTAATAGGCCTAGCCCAGGCAGAGATTTCCATAGTCCCCATGATGGTGGAGTATGCTAAAGAAGTGTAACACACCCCCTGGTTTTAAGCTTCACTTCTAGACTAAAAAAAAAAAAAAAGCCAGTTTAACCCATTCCCAATCAGACATTATGTTGTGCCTCAGCATCACTAACTGTAAAGAACACCTGCTAGCAGTTCCAAGGAGACAGAAGAAGAAGAAGATGTATGATTCTGATTTTGATGCTGCCCCAAGTGAGGTTGGCAATCATGTTCCTCCATTCTGCACAGTCCTTGGTATCATCAATCAGATCAGCTGCCTTTCTTTCCCTCTGCCATTTGGTCAACCCATTCAGATATTATTTTTTTTTCCCCAAAACAGATCACCAGTAAGTTCTGTCTTCTCATGACATGTCCCAAAAATGTTTATTTGTCTCTTTCTTATGGTTTTAATTAATTAATACACAGAAAGATACCTGACCACAAAGAATACAATGTGATGCATCTTTTTTTTTTTAAATCTTCACAGAAATAGAGTGCAGAAGCATTTACTTATAATATCAAATAACATTTTTGACTAAAATTAACCCACAACTTCTGAGTTTTAAAGCTGATCACTATCTTCTGACACTCAGTTCCTCTGGCCTTTCCAGATTAAACATGGTCAAGCAATAGTTAAAGCAAAAACTGCACAAGCTCTTAAAAATGTTGACACATAACAAACACCAAATTTTCAAACTTTTTTTTCCAGCAAATGTAACTGGTCTGTACCACTCTCTATGGAGGCACTGGAAAGATCCTGTTGTGGCAGTAGCAACAGAAAAGAGAGCAGGTAGAGGGCATCAGAACCAACTGAGATATTTGTGTATATAGGTATGGTAGGGATATGGCCTGGGGGGCAAAGGGACAGCAGTTTGGGAACCAATGAACTAAAAATATATATATATATACTTTAACATATTCCTACTTATCAAAGAGAAGAGTTTCACATGTGAAGAAGCAGAGAATGAATTAAACCAGATCACTTACTAGCTAACTTGTGTAGTTTCTTGTGTTCACCCCAGGATCCTTTAAAACAATCCTTTTGGGATAAAAATGCCATCAGTCAAGAGTTAATCATTTATGATACACATGTACATCATAAAAAGATCATAAATTTTTAATCATTTATCACACACATATACAATCATAAAATGCCATCATTCTTTAATCATTCATCACATACATGTGCAATCATAAAAATGTTCTCACTATTTAATCTTCTATGGCACACCTGCATAATCACAAAAATGGTATCATTCTTTAATTACTCATCACACACATGTACAATCACAAAAAATGCTATCAGTCTTTAATTAACTGTTTATGACTAATATGAACAATCATAGATACCAGTGGCTATGATTCACTAACAGTTCTAAAGAACAATTTTATATGATTATGTTTCTTTTTTTTCTGATGACAAAAAAAAACAGTAAACAAAAAACAAATTACATCTTTAAGTAGAAAGATGACTGGTAGATAGTGTAATTATCAGGTTCTATCTAATCAGAGTATGGCAATGACATTTAGCTTGCATCTTCAGTCTGGACAACAGAAGTGAATGGCCAGAGCTGAGTGTTTCTTCATATCACACTGCCTTACATTAATTCACTTTTGATTATTTTATTTGGAAAAATGGATGTAAATGTATGTTAAACAAAGTGGACTGATTCACGACTGAGCATTTAGGGTGGTTACTCGTGGTTCACACAAAAATGCATGCATACTAGAATACAGGATTCAACTTCCAACCACTCTCTCACATAATTCCTATTTTCATGTCTATATCTTTTGCACTTATTTATTAAAAGTATTTCTTCATTTCCATTTCACAGCCTGTTTGTCAAAGACTTCTCTCTTAAGTTCCACTATTTTCTTTGTCTGCAATCAGTTTTTTTTAAACACTGTCAAGTGAGGCTTCTTATGTAACCTCGATTTATGAAAAGATCAAGAGTCTCAATTGTTTATTTTGTTGAGATCCAGCAACATTTATTGCAATTTATATAGTGTTTCTTCATTTCCGTGGCTGATTTATGGAAGTGTGTCAAAAGTTTTGAATATTGTGTAATATTCATTATACTTTTTTAAAGCAGCTAATTTATATTTATTGTATAATATCTTCTTCAATATTTCTATTGTAGTTCTGGAGTCGTCCTGCTCAGACCAAAAAACTGACTACCAAAACTGCATGGCATGACATTTTCTCACTCGGAAATTTAAAACAAAAAAGGGGGGGGGTGGTCTAACCATGAATCGGTGGGTTCTTCTTTTGTGTACGACTCAGTCTTACCTGTGAACAAAAGAAAGAACCTGGTATTCCTAGTTTAATGCAGGTTGGACACTGAAGCTTGGCAGTTCCACCGCATCCTGGAGTCTCGCAGACCCTAGACGCAACAGCCACCGACATTTTCGTCTGCACCTCCAGCTCATGTGCTTACGTCCCTTGCCAACATGGAGCCCTGTATAAAGTGTATATTGAGAACAATACTTAACAGTTTTAGCAACAATTTTGTTCTCAGTTTTATAAAGCATTTGGTAAATATCTTTTTATACAAATGGTAAACTTGAATGTTAAATTTTCTTAGCAAGAAGTGACATTTTTTACGATTTCAAGTACAACAATGAGTGATCCATCAATTTTACGGTACTTCCTGTTTCAACATGGCGGCATCTATGGAAGACGAAAAGAAGACGTTCACTAAAAAAATGCCCCAAAAGCCGGTGAAAAGACCACTTAAGGACAATGAGAGCGCATCCGGTAATTTCCCATAGTTTCCCAAGTTGATGTTACTTTTACAAATATTCTGAAAAGTTGAGATCATCTTCTTCTTCGTTCGCAAAGTTGAGATCATAACAAGAACATTGTTTTGTGGGTTATAATACATCTGCTGCCACAACATCAAGGAAAATGACAAAACTAGTGTAGCTATGATGATGTGTTTGTATCATCAGTAAATTGCACGACCACTGTCTGTATAGCAAATAGTAAAGTAAAATAAAACAGTAAATAAAATGGATCTACAAATAATGCAGAAAATGACTGTCATAAAGTGTTTAATCAGTAATGCAACGAAAACGATTCAATTATGGTTCCGCCAAAATTCTGTATTGAAAAAAAAAAACAGTCAGTATAACCGTAAGGTAAATACATCATAATGTATTGAATGCAGCATGATAAATGATGATGATATTGACGGAATCCCAAGTCTAGCTTGCTGTGTTGTCTTATCTTGCCTTGATCTCCCAAGAGCAGCAACTCTTGTTCTTTGCATCAGATGATGATGATGATGATGAATCACAGGCATAATGTTAGATGAGAGTCACAGTGGCTTTCCTGAAAACCCAGAGTGAGCCCAAGAAATGAACCTCACAGCAGACACCCCCCCCCCTTCTTTCTGCCAATACAGGCCTAATAGAGCACTGTGAAAAAGTGGGTTAGAGTAATGGCCATCCCTGGGTTTTTTTTTACCCAGACAATCATTCCATCACTCTAGCAAACATCAAGAGTGTGAAGCAGAATGATCTTGTCAAGAAATTTATAACAGAAGGCAGGAGTAAGGACTAAGGTGATAGCTGTAGAAAAAGGAGCAGAGGATTTGCATAAGCATCACTTGTGAGTTACATAAACTTGGCATAATGAGACAAGCAAGAACAAGAGCACTGAACAGCCCTTCAGAAACAACAGAAGAGGCATCATACAGGGTGTGGAGCATGCACAATAAGTACTGATAAAAAACTTATATATCTTAATCTGTCACTTCCAACACAAGTGAAATATTTAAATACCTAGGTAGCACAATAAGTAAATCACAACTGAAACAAAAAAGAGCACTTTACAACACAATTTTTCGTCCCAACTCTGTGCCAGTGTCAGACGTGGACACTAACAGCCAAACGCAAAAGGAAAATCGTCACAGCAGAAATGATATGTGTCAGGAGAATACTAAATATAACAAGAAGGGACCAAATAAGAAATTACCATCAGGGCAAAGGTTGGAGTAACATCAGTATTACACTACATACAGGAACAGCAAGTCAAATGGTTTGGCCACTTTACATAAGTACAACAGACAGTATACCACAAGCAAACATTGACACTAAGATTTGTAGGTAACAGAGGAAGAGGTCGGACACATAGGAAATGGAAAGAGGAAATTACAGAAGCATTAAATATCCCATTATATAAAGCAAATCATCAAACCCTGTCAAGACGTCTATTTGTGTCCTCAACACTGAGAGGTATATGAGGAAAGAGACAAGACAACTCACTTCTAACACTAGTCCTGTGTGGCAGAATAGCTGAGATGTGTTTATGGTACTTGCTCTGATGGTCTAGAAGCTATGTAGTTGTTTTCACTTTCAGCAGTAGAGAGTTTCCTGTGTATCTAGAAAACAGTTCAGATATAGATAGTTCTGAAAGTGGTATAAATAATTTAGTCTCATTTTGATAATTTGAGGGGGGGGGGGGGGGAGAGAAGAAGTAAAATGTCATTTTGAATTAGTGCTGACTTTTTTAAAGACATCTACACACTGTCAATAAAATTTTGCTGCAAATGTTTTCAGGCAAAATGAATGGCACACACTGAACTAATATGACACCCTAAATAAGCAAACGTTTAAAATATATGCAGAGAATGAGAACAGAATTTGGAAACAGTGGTTTTCAAGAAGGTTGGATCTTGCAACTTAAATATTAATCTCTGTTACTGTGCTCAGTTATGGAAATCCAGTATTGGCAGAATGTGTCTTCCAAGAGGCAGCATGGCAAGTTTTGCAGCAGCTGCCTTTTATCTGCTTCAAACCACTTTCTAAAATGAGAAGCGCCATGATTATAATTAATATGTAGTTTTTGGTAATGTTCAACCACCTTTTCATGTGACTGAATCAACATGGTCCTTGCAAATGAATTGATTGTAAAGTTTAGCAGCTAATTCTAGAAAACACTTCAAACGCCACAAGAAGGCATGGCTGAGAAGTTGGAATCTGATGCACTTTTGTCTGTAAACAGAATTAGTAGAGATGTACCATGTATGAGGGAGTAAGAGTTGGATGATGAGAGCTATGGTAAAACTGGTTCTAGTACTGTCAGAGCTATTTGGTGCAGTTTTATATATATAACAGAAAGAAGAACAAGTGAGAAGTAATGGTAAAAGAGGTGGTGAGATGGGCATGTAGAGGTTTAAAATAGTATCAAGCCAGCATTTCAGCAATATGCCTTTATCAGGGACAGTGAAAATAATGAAACATTCAGTCTATCTTTTATGTAAAACTTGCATCATACATCTTTACCTCTAATATACTAGAGTTGGACTAGGAAATGAGAAGAGTCAAGGTATGGCATACCAACGTCACATCACTGTAAGAAAGGGCTATTAATAAACTAGAGTCACTGTAACATCTATCCCATCTGCTTTCCTCATGTTTTGTAGATTAGTTTAAAACTAATAAAGGTCAGCGGAACAGATCAGTATACAAACCAGCTGAAGGTCAAGGGAAACTACTTTGAGAACATTCTTAGCAAAATCATTTGTTTCAACATTAAGTAACTTCTTCAGCTTTTAAATTTTAATCATGCAAAATCTGGAGCCAAGTTATCTGAATGAAATTGGCATTTTTTCAAACTTTTGCTGCAGACACTTAACTTCTGCCTGTTGTCGTAACATCCACAACACTGAGCATTCTCATGGGATATGTTCTTGGATTTAAGTTCTACTTTGGCATTTATTTATTAAACTATAAAAGTCAAATCTTCTTCTTTGTTCACTTCTACCACCAAGATTGCCCCGTGATCCTACTGAATTTACTCCTGTGGTCCTTGATTGGTCCTGTGATCCCCGAAAGGGCCACACAAGATCCCCAAGAGGACCACATGAGGTTCAGAGTATAGCGGGGCTTGGGCCTGTATTCTCGGTGGGTCGCAGAGGCGGGATTGCATGACACTGTGGTTTTCGTTGCACCAGTTTAATCTAGAATTGGACTTTCTCACCAGAGAACCTCGACGTGTTTTGGATATCAGTATATCCCCTTAGGGTGAGAAGTGGCAGCCCATCCAGCCTAGAGTTCGACTTTCTCACCAGAAAACCTCAACGTGTTTTGGATATCCGTATATCCTCGCCGGGTGAGAGGTGGTTGCCCATCTAGTCCAGTGTTGGACTTTCTCACCGGAAAACCTCAGCTGAAAGTCAGATAATATAATGAGGAGTTCAAGAGTTAGAACATTCTTACTCCATGTGCCAGGTGACGCAGATGTCTGCGTAAAAAAAAAAAAAAAGAAAAATGATAGTTGGGAAACACTGAATGATACAGTTAGAAAACAACAGTTAGTGTTCTCTTATATTGCTAAATTCTTTTCAGTTCCACAAAAAGAAGCCAAATTGGACAGAAGCAGATCCTGCCCATATTTGGACACTATAAATAGGTAAACTAAATTTGTATTTTTCCTTTATTCACTTTTATTTTTCCCTTCCAACCAGAAGTTACCGGGGCAGAGTCTCATATTTATGAAGTGAGTTTTATATGGCATTCCATTTTCTCTTCATCCATGATAGTTGTGAGTGCACTGCAATCCAGTGTGCCTCACCATGCAAACCGGTATTGCCTTCAGAGGGGATTTTTTTTTTTTCTCAACACAGTGTGCTAGGCATCCACTTCTTACATCTGAGTTGTGTGGAAGTAGTGTCCAGTGTTGTGAACTGCCTTCATTGATTCTAGCACTCCCATTCCAGTGTTGTGAACCTCCATCATTGATTCTAGCACTCCAATTCCAGTGTTGTGAACCTCCATCATTGATTCTAGCACTCCCATTCCAGTGTTGTGAACCACTATCATTGATTCTAGCACTCCCATTCCAGTGTTGTGAACCACCATCATTGATTCTAGCACTCCCATTCCAGTGTTGTGAACCACTATAATTGATTCTAGCACTCCCATTCCAGTGTTGTGAACCTCCATCATTGATTCTAGCACTCCCATTCCAGTGTTGTGAACCACTATCATTGATTCTAGCACTCCCATTCCAGTGTTGTGAACCACCATCATTGATTCTAGCACTCCCATTCCAGTGTTGTGAACCTCATTGATTCTAGCACTCCCATTCCAGTGTTGTGAACCACTATCATTGATTCTAGCACTCCCATTCCAGTGTTGTGAACCACCATCATTGATTCTAGCACTCCCATTCCAGTGTTGTGAACCACTATAATTGATTCTACCACTCCCATTCCAGTGTTGTGAACCTCCATCATTGATTCTAGCACTCCCATTCCAGTGTTGTGAACCACCATCATTGATTCTAGCATTCCCATTCCAGTGTTGTGAACCTCCTCATTGATTCTAGCACTCCCATTCCAGTGTTGTAAACCACTATCATAGATTCTAGCACTCCAATTCCAGTGTTGTGAACCACTATCATTGATTCTAGCACTCCCATTCCAGTGTTGTGAACCACCATCATTGATTCTAGCACTCTCATTCCAGTGTTGTGAACCTCTTAATTGATTCTAGCACTCCCATTCCAGTGTTGTGAACCTCTTAATTGATTCTAGCACTCTCATTCTCATTTTTCACCTCAGGTTTTAACCTGTTACTAGGAGCAGCAACAGAGAAGAGGTCTTGGCCATCTGTGGTTCGCTGGCCCTGACAAGTGAGCCATCACTCCAGAATGGTCCCATTTTGTTTCTTTTTGAACCAAATAAATCATTTTTTCTACTTAAAGCACTTAATTCATTTTTTTTTTTTTTTACAAATGAATTGTTTTAATAGTAAACTTTTTAATTGTAAACTTTTTACAAATAACTCCTGAATATTTTTTTGTAAACCTTGTTGGGTGTTCTTGATTTAAATAATATCAAATTTGTTTGGCATATCACAAGATGGCTAGTACATATTGCAGCAATAATGTACTTGGTAATACTTCAGCATGCATTTGGTTGTGTATTTTATATTAGTTGCTGTATGACATTTACCTGATGTAAATGATTTCTGATATAGAAATTTGACGTATCTAGAAATGGCGGCCAGGCGTGATACTGACCAAATCACCCTCTAGTGTGCTGACAGGTCAAGGAAAATATGGGCACTAACACCATATCCCTATGTGCCTCTAAGACATGACAGGATTACCTTTACCTTTAGAAATGGGGTTTGCATTCATTTTAATTTTTGTGTAATGATGTTTTTATTTTTTCATGACTTTTAACTCGTATTTTTTAATTCATTCAACTTATTCCATTCAGGTCTGTCCTCGATTTTGATTTTGAAAAGTTGTGTTCTGTATCCCTTTCTCATATCAATGTTTATGCTTGTATGGTCTGTGGCAAGTACTTTCAAGGTGAGCTTTTTGATTATTACTGCCATTAAATCAGTGAAATTATAGACATTTTGTTTTGTTCTGTTGTTTTTTTTGTTTTTGTTTTTTGTATTTTTTCCTTGCTTTCTGTATATTAAGAGTGCAAATGATTATTTTTCATCAGTTTTCAGTTCAACTTTGAAATCAGAAATAAAACTTAAATTGTTGTAAAAGCTCGACGTGATGTTTACTTTTTCTTACAAGCACAAACTGTTTTTTTTTGTTATTGTATTATGTACATATTTTACTGATTTTTAAAAAACTTTTGCTGTATCTGATTATTCATATTTATTATTAGAGATATATTAAAAATATTCAGTGTGAATTTTTATGTGGCTGAATAATGAGAAGATTTAAATATTTGTATTCGAAAGAAAATTCAAATAGTAAAATTTCAAATACCTATGCTCTCTCATGAGTTGTTACCTCGCCATGGTAAGAGAGTTTGTGTGTCCCCATGACCCAAAGAGCACCAGCTCCTGGAAGAGTCACCCAAACCAGACAAGTCCATGGTTAGGTGCCTGACAAAGCATAACTCAAACCCTGCCGCCTTGTAGAATGGCTGGACGCAGTCAGGGGCCATATGGAAGCAAACTCAAAAGAAATATGTGCTGAAGATGGATGTTAGGCCCAGGGTGCAGAATGACCCAGCGGTGTAAAGAATTACAGTCCAGCACAACTTATGCTCCGATGACTTTACAACCAGTCTCAGCCAGATGTGGTGTTCTGCATGCAGAGCCCTGCCTGGCAGAGAAAGTGCCGGGCTCCTGGCCTTCAAGGGGTCCACTCAGATAGAGTGATTGACATAACCTGCTCATGCAGAGAACCTGGCCAGACTCAACTTCCTACAAGAGAAGCTCTGTGGCAGTGCTGAAAACCAGAAACAAACTGCCACATTTGTGAGAGAGATTGGTGTCAATGTCTGAGTGAGTGACAAAGAAGAAGAAATACTTAAAGTATTATCCAGGATTATCAAACTTAATCATATTCCCTCCCTGCTGAGTTCTTATCTTCTCGTCCCTCATCTGCAACTGATTTTCTAGAACCTTCACTGCATCATTTTAAAAACCCTCCACCCCAACTGCATTCATCTGATTTAACCACTTTTATCTTGGCTTGACAACTATTTATTCATCTCTCTCTCCTGTCCTCTTTATGCAACCTGTCTTTATTACCAACCAATCAGGCTGATGCTGAATTCTTCATTGAAACATTCACAAATTTTCACTTATGTGCAGTCTCAGACAAAGCTTTGTACACATCACAGCTTTAGTGCTCTCTTTTTTTTTTTTTCTGTTCTCCTATGTGTAAGTTTAGATTTTCTTTTCATTTCCTATTTCTTCATCCTGTATGTTTTTATGCAGTTAAGAAACCAAAATGTTGCAACTGTGCGCTCATTTATAAATAAAGCTGCTCCGGTCTTTTTTAAAAAAATTTTTTTATTCTAATACCTTGTATTTAAAATGTGGAGTTTTGATGTGGATAACAAATGTTTTTTTTTTTAAAATTGTTAGTATGTTTTGTTTTTTTTATGCGTTTTTTGTTGAGATAGTCTTTCCTTCCTCACAGGTAGAGGCAACAATACCCATGCATACACTCACAGTGTGTTTGAAGGACACCATGTGTTTCTCAACTTGCAGACACAGAAGTTCTACTGCCTGCCAGACAACTATCAGATCATTGACTCATCTCTGGATGACATCATTGTAAGCTCAGAGTCTGTAATAAAACCATGGAGTCAGAGTCACAGTTTTGTTTATGTATTAGGTGGTGTCAGTCAGGAACATTTATCACTGACTCCACAAGTTTGATGGGTTGGTGTCAGAAGATAAGCCTCCTCCATTTAGTATCTTCCAACCGTACAGCAACTGAAGCAGTTCCATGTTGATTTATATTGCCTGGACCCTTAATAATGTTCTGCAAGCAGACACACCATATTTCATTCACAACTTATTCATCCAAAGCAGAGATGGCTGCATCATTGTGGATGTCAAAATCTTCTATCCTGTTGCCAGTAACATGAGGATGGTAGTGATGCTTTACCAGTCCAGTGTGTGTCCATCTGCTACCGTACTACCACTGTGCTGGAATGTTAAAAATGTCAAATATTGCTCTCTTCTATGATTATTCTGAATTCTGTGCATTATTTATGTTTCAAAGTGGACATGTGAAGCAAAGTTGTTGGTGCAGTCATCTCTTATGGTAAAGGTTGGTAGTTCGGTTACAGAGATGTACCAGCCAAAAACAGCTGTAGAAGTAGGTAGATGGTTCCTCACAGAAAAAGTTATGTCCTGTGGCAGTTGCATGCCATATGGGTAGGAAGTGTTTGTGCCTGCACATTTCTAGGCCACTACAGATGGGGGTGCCAATACCTCTCCTCACTCTCTTCGGTTGCCAGGTTAAGCCGCAGATATCCATTTCTTGGGGATGGGTTGACCTCGGTGCTGGTCGGTCTGAAAAAAAATTCCTCCCAGTTTAAAATTGAATCAGGGACCTTCTGGTCACCAGATGAGTGTGCTGACTTCTTCGTCATCGCATCTCCTCCACAGAACTGAGAAAGGAAAAATACTCACATGAAAAGTTGAAGGGGGATCGCACACTCTAATGCGGCAGCAAGTCAAGGGATATACAAAACCTAACATCATAATCTCCGATATACCTCCATAGTGTGAAGAGAATGTCATTTTTCTGCTCCTATTTTCAGAGTTTGTGAGCTTTATAGAAGTATGAGACCGGCTTTTTTTTTTTTTTTTTTAAATTTATAAATGCTAAATTTACTGATTATCAGTATATTCATGATTTATGTTTTGTCTTTCAGTTAGTCTAAGTTAGGGCTGCCAGTCATATTTTGTGGTAGTACAGTTTGTCATTATTATATATTGGTTGTAATGTGTTACTCCTTTTTCAGTGAGTGAATAAAAAATGTTAATCACATCGATGTTTATGCATTCCAGTATGTGTTGAATCCAACATTCACTGATGCTATGATACGAAAGTTGGACAAGAACCCCAAACTCTCTCGTGCCTATGATGGAACCACTTATTTGCCAGGTAAGTAGTTTCATTTTTTCAGAGTGTCTGATAAATCTGGATGCAGCTTCAGAACTGACTCTTGTAACGGATTTCTGTGTGTTGCCATGAAACTTGGTAATCACCCCTTTATGAATATCTTCATTTACAGAGCAGCAACTACACTCTGGCCTGACAGCAGCAGATCTTACTCTTAAAACTTATCACCCCAGCTGTGGTTGCATTACTGGGCTCCCTTTGACAGTTTGTCATTAAACTTATCAGCCACTTCGCTATTTGTCCACCCTCAACAACCACCAATGAACATCTCCACTTTTTCATTCAATATTGATCCCATTTTTATTTTTTAGTATCAATTCAAAGCTTAGTGCATGCATTTCATGCTGTGAATTCAATGTCACTTAACACTTTCAAAGCTAGGTTTTAAAATGTGGGATGACCAAGTCAGAAGTGCATTGTTTTCTCATGGCTAGGCGACTGCTCATCCTACCGGAGTCTCTGGTTTGAGTCTCAGTCATTTTCCTGTCTATTTTTTCAAAGGCTGACCATAAACCACTGTGCTGGATCACTTTTGTAGTGTGGAACCATCATTGTTTCTCATGTGAAAAATTTGTAGGTCTTAAGAGCCATCAAAATGTAACAATTTCTGGAAAAATGTTTAAAAGCTTCAGAACAATTATTTAAGCATTTTCATTGGCCGACTTTATATTCTGTGGTTATTGATCTTTTGCTAGAAATAACATAAGAAAAGTTACGTGACTGGCATTTCTAACATGTTGAGAGTAGCTATAAAAGCTAAGTATGTTATACTGATTATATCAGATTTCAGAAGGTTAAAGTTATTGGTGGTTCAGTAAGGTATCAAGTAAGGCACTTCTCTTTTTTCTATTTACAGGCATTGTTGGTCTCAACAACATCAAGGCCAATGACTACTGCAATGTTGTACTTCAGGTTGGTATAGAGATTCTGCAAACATATGATCACAGCTGGTCAATGTTTTCTGTCATGTAACTGTATCTGTTAGTCTTACAACTGTTCTATGGCTGGTTCTGTTAGTCTTACAGTTGTTCTGTGGCTGGTTCTATTAGTCTTACAGTTGTTCTGTGGCTGGTTCTGTTAGTCTTACAGTTGTTCTATGGCTGTATCTGTTAGTCTTACAGTTGTTCTATAGCTGTATCTGTTAGTCTTACACCTGTTCTATAGCTGTATCTGTTAGTCTTACAGTTGTTCTATGGCTGTATCTGTTAGTCTTACAGTTGTTCTGTGGCTGTATCTGTTAGTCTTACAACTGTTCTATGGCTGGTTCTGTTAGTCTTACAGTTGTTCTGTGGCTGGTTCTGTTAGTCTTACAGTTGTTCTATAGCTGTATCTGTTAGTCTTACAGCTGTTCTATAGCTGTATCTGTTAGTCTTACAGTTGTTCTATGGCTGTATCTGTTAGTCTTACAGTTGTTCTATGGCTGTATCTGTTAGTCTTACAGCTGTTCTATAGCTGTATCTGTTGGTCTTACAGCTGTTCAATGGCTATATCTGTTAGTCTTACAGTTGTTCTATGGCTGTATCTGTTAGTCTTACAGTTGTTCTATGGCTGTATCTGTTAGTCTTACAGCTGTTCTATAGCTGTATCTGTTAGTCTTACAGCTGTTCTATAGCTGTATCTGTTAATCTTACAGCTGTTCTGTGGCTGTATCTCTTACAGTTGTTCTATAGCTGTATCTGTTAGTCTTACAGCTATTCTATGGCCGTATCTGTTAGTCTTATAGCTGTTCTATGGCCGTATCTGCTAGTCTTACATCTGTTCTATGGCCGTATCTGCTGGTCTTACAGCTGTTCTATGGCTGTATCTGTTAGTCTTACAGCTGTTCTGTGGCCGTATCTGCTAGTCTTACAGCTGTTCTATGGCCGTATCTGCTAGTCTTACAGCTGTTCTATGGCCGTATCAGTTAGTCTTACAGCTGTTCTATGGCCGTATCTGCTAGTCTTACAGCTGTTCTATGGCTGTATCTGTTAGTCTCACAGTTATGTATTCTTCATTGCTCTCTCTCTGTTTCATAATTGACTTTCAGTGATCACTGTCTTATTACTGACTCTTTTATCTTCTGAGCATTTATGGTTTTTTTTTTGTCCTGTGAGAATAAATCTTCAGTGTTGTTTTTTTTTGTGTTTTTTAATAGATATCCAGCTTGTTTTGTCTCTTTTCATAGTCCACCTTGTCGAGTTCATTCTTGTCCATTAGGTCTCTCCTCCTTCCAGTTTTACTCATTATTGTTTCTTTGTTCTTTTCTCTTCAGATTTTCTCTACACAAGTGATTTGATATATATATATATATTGTTATACTTTTTTTTGTATCTCAGCAGCTGTATATAGACCACAATGGTGACACCAGAAAAGAAGTTAGAATTTAAATTGTCAAAGCAGCATTGACCTTCAAGAATCTTGAGAACATATGGCATTTGAAAGTTATGAGCACAAAAACAAAGTTAAGATTATTCAATTCAAATGTAATATCCACTCATTTATGCATGTGAAAGCTGGAAAACAACTAAAGAAATAGACAAGAAATTAGACTCTTTCGAAAACAAATGCCTAAGGAAAATACTCTGTATAAAGTGGAATGACTTCAAGAACAACGTAGAGATAGACAAATGAGCAAACAACCTCCAGTCTCATGGGTGATCAGAAAAAGAAGATGGGCGTATGTCGGTCATGTGATGAGAAGAAACAATCAGAGAATCCCCAAACAAGCTATCAAATGGAACACAACAGGCCGAAGAAAAAGAGGTCAACCACATGAAACTCTAAAGAGGACATTGTTAAGAGAGGCCAGTTCAGTGGGCATAACACCCCTTGATGAGATTGAAAAACTCACCAAAGACAGAACATCTTGGCGAATTACCATGCAGCCCCTACGTGACGTTTAACGACACGGGAAGGATGTAAGATACTTTTCTGTATAGTCAATAGATTTTGATTGCCTGGTTGATATGTTTTTCATTATTTCATTTCAGTTTCATTTCCAGTATTTCTTTGTTTTATTTCCTAGTTGTGAAATATTTCCACTTTTCTTTATGCCCTTATTCCGAGTACCTTGGTTTTTTTATCCATTTTCTCATGCATTTTCCATGCTTCTGCACTACAGAGTAGTGTGGAGTAAGCACAGACTTGACATCTCCAATTACTTACTGTATTTTGTATAGCTTTGAAACCCATGTATTGTTTCATAATTCTTTTAGTGCTGATTTATAAATGATTTAGTCACCTTGTTTCCTATTTGAATGAGTTTTATGGAGACTGCTATGTCACATGTATATATTTTTACATAAACCATTGACTATGTAGGTGAAGAATATCAGCATTTTTTTCTTTTTTTTAAAAAATATTTTCATTGCTATCATTTGGGCAGTCTCTATCACATGTTGCTCCACTGCGAAACTACTTCCTGAAGGAAGAGAACTACAAGAAAATCAAGCGACCACCAGGTAACATGGACTTTCTTCTGGTTCAGAGATTTGGGGAGCTGATCCGAAAACTCTGGAACCCTTGTAACTTCAAGGCCCATGTCAGCCCTCATGAGATGTTGCAGGCCGTCGTTCTCTGCTCAAAGAAGAAGTTTCAGATCACTGAACAAGGTTAGAACAGATGAAATATATACTGTGCTTTCTATGATTCACATTAGATCAAAGGACTTATAATGGTCCAGCAGTGCTCCAAGAAGTTTCATATCACCAGACACAGAACTGAACACTGCTACGGTATTTGAATTGTGTGTTGTATTTTTGGTGATTCTAATAGGATGATGCAGACTTACATTAGTGGTCATATAGTGGTCTAAAAAGAAAGCCCACATTGCAGAAAATCATTTGAACATTTGAAATACTTGTCAAATTTTCTGGTGCCCAGAAGTTTTATAATAACTGTGTTCCAGCTGCGCTCAAAGAGAAAACTGCTTACATCACAGAACAAGGTTGGAATGTGCTCAATATTTAGTGTGAATTCTGTGATCTATGAAGGTTTTCATTGGTTGCCCAGGTGGCTTAGAGAGGGAATGTTGATTTGTGTTCAGTGCCATAAGTGTAAATACTTACAGGTTTTCCTTCTTTAGTTAAGATATGTAGTTGTGGTTTATTATTGATCTAAATGCGCTCTCTCATGAGATGTTACTTTGTTGTGATGGGAGAGCTTGTATGTCCACATGACCCAGAAAGCTACACTAGCGGGAACGGCATCTCCTGAGGGCAGGCCAGACAAAGCACAATTCAAAACTCTGCTGCTTTGCCTGAAGGTGAGGACAACCAAAAGCTACAGAAGAAATCCAAAGGAAGTGCGCACTGAAGATGAATGTACTGGGCCCAGAGTGCAAAGGGACATAGATATGTGAAGAATTAAAAGTACAGTGCACCTTCCACTCATATGAAGCTCTACAGTGATGCTGTAAACCTGAGACAAACTTCCGTATTTGTGAGAGAGGCTTGTGTCGCTGTCTGTGCAAACATTGAAGAAGAAGAAGATCTGAACGCTATCATATGAAGTGCTTTGCTTCTCTTCACATGGTAAGGATGGTGATGAAGACAGTGGTAATGATGGTGATGAAGATGGTGGTAATAGTTGACTGTCATGGCATTTCTAATTTCCCAGAATATACATCAGTGGTAGGCTTCACTACAGGTTTCATCATGGTGAGGTGACCTCATTTGCCAGGCTGAGAGACAGCTTGTTTTCAAGGAAGTGAGGTTGGGTTGCGACCAGGTATTATGCTAGCCCTATATTTCCCTATTAAACCAATTTGCATATTTTGGCAGCTACCTAGACCAGGATGGTGACACCAGAAAGGAAGTTAGGATTCGAATTGCAAAAGCAGCATTGACTTTCAAGAATCTTGAGAACATATGGCATTCAAAAGTTGTAAGCAGAAGAACCAAGTTAAGATTATTCAATTCAAATGTAACATCCACCCTCATTTATGCATGCGAAAGCTAGAAAACAACTGAAGAAATAGACAGTAAATTAGACTCTTGTGAAAACAAATGCCTAAGGAAAATACTCTGTATAAAGTGGAGTGAATTCAAGAACAATGCAGAGATAAGACAGATGAGCAAACAACAACCTGTCTCATGGGTGATTAGAAAAAGAAGATGGACATATGTCAGTCATGTGTTGAGAAGTAACAATCAGAGAATCCCCAAACAAGTATCAAGCGGAACACAACAGGCTGAAGAAATAGAGTTTGACCACATGAAACTCTAAAGAGGACATTGATAAGAGAGGTCAAATTAATAGGCATAAAATCCCGTGATGAAGTTGAAAAGCTGACTGAAAACAGGAAAACTTGGCAAACTATCATGCGAACCCATTTAACAGCATGGGAAGGATGAAAGATATTTCCCATTCATTACCTTCTCTTTTGCAGATTTACAACTAAGGAGTTTGTTAGCTATAACAATGAGACATGGCTTCAGATGTATTGTATTTTCTGGCTAACACAGGAATGTTCATAATACACTTTTCCAGGTGATACGATAGAGTTCCTCTCCTGGTTTCTCAATGCTATGCACTCTGCACTGAATGGCACGAAAAAGATGAACAGCAGCGTTATAAGCAAAACATTCAGGGGGCAAATGAGGGTGTATTCTCGGAAGATTCCCAATGTAGATTTGGTAAGACATTTTCAGAACATATTCATGGGTTTATATGAAGATGAGTTATCAGTGATTTTTGTCTACTGTGGCAGTATTTGAATAATAATCAGTGGGATCGAAGGTGACTGAGTTAGAGTGATGGCTTGGCTTTTGGGTACAGTGGACCAGAGTTGACTAAATCTCTGCCCTAATTTCTTAATGTTTTTCCTTTAACAGGGTGGTGTGCTTCTTTTAACTTGATAAACAGAGCCTGCTAGAAAGTTCATTTCTTTAGTCCATTCTAGGTCTTCAAGCGAGTCAGGACAGTCTTGTTTTTTTCAATCTAACATAATGTCTATTCACCAAAACTGTGATCGTGTCAGCTACAAAATACAACAGGCATCAATCACAGGTTATATCAGAGCAGGAAAGAGAGTTTTGTCATTCTGGTCTTACCATTCAGCACTTGTTTGTCGACTAAGAAATATTTTATCTTGCAGTTGCTAACTCTTCCCTCAGGTCTTCCTTGTAATCTTTGTTGGTCTTCTGGTTCATCTCTGTTCTAGTTTTACAAAATGGTCGTGGTTTGGATAAATGGATTTGCCCGTGGTAATAAAAGTGATGAATCTTCTGCTCGTCAGTGAATGCTTTTAAAAAATGTACAGCTTGACCGTATTATCTACTGTATAAGTTGACAGTATTATCTACTGTAGAAGTTGATAGTATTATCTACTGTAGAATTTGACAGTATTATCAATCATAGAACTTGGCTGTATTATATATCTACTGTAGAATTTGACAGTGTTATCTGCTGTAGAACTTGGCTCTCTGGCGGCTCCAGCGGTTGTGGCACTCTGCTTGCGGAAAGTGCATGCGATGGAGCCCGGATCGACACCGCGGCAGGGTCCCAGGGATCCGCGGCCACGATCGCCCACAGGCTGTGCACCATGCTGAATTCCGCTGGCCGACTTTGTGGATCCACCCATTTACCTCTGGGCGGTTTCACGTACTCTTGGACTCTCTCTTCAAAGTCCTTTTCAACTTTCCCTCGCAATACTTGTCCACTATCGGACTTGTGCCACCCGCCGTTATAGAATCTCGCAACAGTTGTAACCAAATAAAGTTGAGCACAACAGGCCAAGAAAAAGAGGACATTGTTAAGAGAAGCCAGTTTAGTGGGCACAACATCCCTTGATGAAGTTGAAAGACTCGCCAAGAACAGGAAAACTTGGCAAACAACTGTGTGAGCCCTATGTGACGTTTAACAGCACAGGAAGGATGTAAGATAAGATCTAGTTTTAACTGTCACTAGTGTGGTGATGGTTTCCTCATACCAAAGCTCTGTTGCAGCAGACATTGAGCTGAAATTTCTCACTACCATTTATATACCATTTATATATATATATTTACTATTGCCTTATTAAGTAAATGATTTCTGAATCTTGTTTGATTTTATTTTTTTATTACCTGATTGGTCTTCTGCAGTCATGGTGCTCAGAATATCACTAATGGATAATTTATTTGTGGTTGAGGTATTCAGAATTTCAATTCCTCTCTGTGTTTGTAAATTTGGCGATGAAAATTCCTCTAGGAACAACTGTGTTGAGATCACACTTATCTTAACATAGTCTTTGTGACACAGGGAACATAGATCTGTTTGCTTAAAAACTCTGACCTACTTCTGTAACCCAGAAACCTGTAGCAGACAACACTAATTGTAATTGTTATTATTGTATAATGTAATATCAGGTTGGTGGATGGATGGGGACATGGAGATCTCTGGCGGGGATGAGAAAAATCTGGTGTGAAACCAATGAATCCAGGACGTGACAAACCTATGGGTCTTTACAACAGTGGCTATCAGAATGATGTAAACAAAACAGAGCCAGCAGACTATTGGTGGCGGGGAATGGATATCGTCGAGGCACTCATCAGATTCCTCATCCCAAAGTTGGAGTGTTTCTGTGAAACTGTCTCAAAGCCATCTGGCCATCCAGCTTCATACTGGATCTGACGTAGAGAAGGGGCTTAAGTACAGCCACCAGAGGCTGGAAAACAAAGTTTTGGCCAGGCCAGTCTACATCACTGTCTTCGTGGCAGTCCAAGCAAGACCACAGTCTGCCCTAGCAAGGGAAAGCTACTGAAGATGGAGGTACCCAGCCAAAAGTGCATTGCAAAAATCAGGGTACCACGCATCATCGCCAATGTGTGTATGAAGAAGAAGAAGGCAGTGGAAATGAATCCAATGTACTAGTTTTAATTGAACATTAGATTGAACAGTCTGCTGTTGTATAATATCCTGCAGGAAGAATAAGTTTTAAAATAATTACTTTCCTATTAGAGAAGATGTGAATAGTTCATCACTGGGGATTATAAATTGAGAAATTTCAATAAATTATAAATATTTTAAAATTTTGTAGATTCTTGCAGAACAAATCATCAGATCCCAACACCCAAAAGCTGTGTGCCCTGGAGACCATAGAATCCTACCCCAAGGACTGGATCCATGCATACTGATGGGTCAGCATTCAAGGAAACAGACAATGCAGGATATGGAGTACTCATAATGTTTCCAGACAAGGCAGCAAGCCACATTTCTGGTCCTTGTGGATCTCGCTGCTCCAGTTATGATGCAGAGATGCATGCGATATTAACAGCCCTGGCAGCCACCACCACCAAATACAACAACACTGCCTCTCACCCAAAAAACCTTGTTATTTTCTCAGACTCCCAGTCTGCTCTACAGGCCCTTGAAAATTGGATACCAACAGCTGACCACATTACAAATGCCATACTCAGTGCAATAAACCTACTTGCCTCCTAAGACATCAAGACCATCCTACAGTGGATACCAGGGCACATAGATATCAGAGGAAATGAGTGTGCTGACAGATCGGCAAAAAGTAGAGCCACCATGTCACAACCCCACATCTCACCAACATGAGAACAGCTAAACACATTATACACAACAACTGCAAGCAGCAGTGGATGGACAGCTGAACCAGTAATCCAACTGGAAGATCCCTAAATACACACCTGCCAAAGCCTAACCCCAGAGACCACATCAACAGCTTATGTTGTAGAGACCAACGCACAGTTTTCAGGTTGAGAACAGGATACACCACCCTCAGTAAGCACTTACACAGAGTGACCGCTGACCACACACCATACAGCATGCACTGCAACAGACAAGAAGAAGAAACTGTTAAACACCATCTGCTGGACTGCAGTGCATTGGGGGACCTTCGGAAGAACCTGATACCACCAAACGCCTCAATCATCAACATTCTGTATGGAGATGTGTAACAGCTGAAGAGGACTTGTACGTTTCATTATGTGGTACAGGGGAAAAAGAATGAAAACTCATAAACCAAGGGATCAGAAAAGTCAGAGTGAAAGTAGATTCTTGAATGTTGAGAATTAGTCATTTATGCTTTTTTTTTTTTTTTTTCCAGGGTGAAGACGAGAAAGCCAAGCTGCTGTTGGAGGATGAATATCAAGGTAAGCATAAACTGGTAGTTGCTTCGGAGTGTTAGTGTCAGGAGACAGGTGGGATAGACTTATACAGCAAACATTGTTAGTAACCAGGTGGATGCTGGGAGTACAAAAAAGCACTGGGGAATTCTGGGAACACAGCATCTTTGTTTAGGAGAAAGGAGATTGAAGCATAATGTAGTGATACACTTTTTGTGTTAAGGGCACAGGAAGAACTGAAAATCAGTGTAATAAAACTGGTGTCCTTGGTCATGGACACTGATTTATTTAGGAAGAAATTAGAAAGAAATGATTTACAAACTATAAAAAATGCATTTAGAGTTCTCTTATACAGTTTGACTGATAACAGCATCAATGTATGGGCATCTTTGAATGGTACGAGAGGGGGTCACTAAGTAACTCGCAAATGCCTGTTACAAAAAAACTAAATGCGACAGTTTTTTGAAAACTTTAAATTTTTGAACCTACATTATTCCCCTATTTCTCAACATAATCGCCACCAACATTGAAACATTTGTCCCATCGCAGTGATGCAATACCCATGGCGTAAAAATCGGGAGTCCAATTTCTGAACCATTTTTTTTACTTGTTTCCACCTCTTCATCAGTCGAGAATCTTCTCCTGCCAAGGTGGTTTTTCAATGGACCAAACAGGTGAAAATCACTGGGAGCTAAGTCAGGACTAAAGGGTGGATGTTCAAGAACTTCCCAACCCAACTGGCTAATTGTCTCGTGGGTTAACTGAGCCATATGTGGTCTGGCATTGTCATGAAGGAGAAGCATACCTCTAGTCAGCAGACCAGGACGTTTTCTTCGAATTGCATCCCATAGCATCGACAGAACTTCACAGGACGATACAGAACTCATACTGTCACCATACTTCTGGAACTTGGTTAACAATACTCCTTGATAATCCCAGAACACTGTCAGCATAACCTTCCCTGCAGAAGATGTAATCTTGAATTTTTTTTTGCGCATGGTGATGACGGGTGTTTCCATTGCATTGAGGCACATTTTGATTCGGGTTGGTAGTGGTGCACCCAAGATTCATCTGTAATAATCCTTTGGAGCATGTCTTCACCTTCATATGCATAATGATAGAGATGCTGCTATGACAAACCAAATCGGTTCATTTTGTGTTCATCATTCACGTTTTGTGTTCATTGTGCAGATCTCTGGGTACCCAACGTGAGCAAACTTTCCAAAAATTCAATTGCTCATGCATTATTCTGTAGGCTAAGCCATGTGAACATTCTTTAGCACTTGCTACACTGTCTATTGTTACTCGTCTATCAGCTCTGATAATCTCATTCACACGTTGCACAGTCGCTTCTGTTGCAAACTGAACAGGACGGCCAAACTGAACTTTGTCAACAATTTCAGCGTGTCCCTGAGAAAATTCTTTTACCCAGTTATAGACCATTTTACGTGATAAACACTTTTCAGCATAAACTGTAATCATTTCCTTATGAATGTCCTTTAGCCCACAAAAATCACACTACACTTCTGTTTTTCTTTGGTACACACTAACAATTGGGTAGTCATTTTGTTATTGCTTTGCTTTGCGCACGTAACTCCCAGCGCCCCCTACATACAACTGTTATAAAGTTGGATGTTGGTACTATCTAAGGATATATTTAAATACTACTTGATAACTGCCACTGATAAAATATTTCAATTTGCGAGTTACTCAGTGACTTTCCCTCGTAAATAAAAACTTCTCTCCATCCCTGGAACACCACAAATAATAAGATTCAGTAAGACAAGTCCAGTGGATATTGAAACTGCAAAGAGAAGTCCATTGAAAAACCACCTTGGCAGGAGAAGATTCTCGACTGATGAAGAGGTGGAAACAAGTAAAAAAAATGGTTCAGAAATTGGACTCCCGATTTTTACGCCATGGGTATTGCATCACTGCGATGGGACAAATGTTTCAATGTTGGTGGCGATTATGTTGAGAAATAGGGGAATAATGTAGGTTCAAAAATTTAAAGTTTTCAAAAAACTGTCGCATTTAGTTTTTTTGTAACAGGCATTTGCGAGTTACTTAGTGACCCCCTCTCGTACATTCAAAGATGCCCATACATTGATGCTGTTATCATATGATATAAAGATAGCAGTTACATCTGGCTTTAGAATTGATAGTCCAGTTGTGTAAATCAGTGTCATAGAATCTGCAGCTAATAGACCATCGAGGTCTTCGATGTAGGATCATTGTACAGCATGGTGAATGATATCTACCTTGGGGTTTTTTTTTTCTTCACCTCTCTCCATGCTGTGACTGTCCCTATCATCCCATCATTTTGGTTCCCCACTCCCCCTTGTGTTCATGCACTGTTTAGTCCCAGATGCTTGAGATACAAAGCCATTCTATAGAATGCACCTGTTTTTCCTCATTACCAACAGGTTGAAAATTACTCTATCGTGTACTGCTAACTGTGGCTGATGTCTTTCATTTCACAGAGAAGATTACCGACATGCCTTGGCTATACCTGACCTGTGACCTGCCTCCGCCTCCACTGTATCCTGATGAATCAAGGGAGAACATCATCCCTCAGGTTATCTTCTGAAATATTTTCTCCCCATTATAGATTTATCTCCCATGTGTGAAGATGTTTTGTTTTACACTTAAGGATAACTCTTTTCCTCTTTGTATTTATAGTGTGATTTATGGTTTTGTTTTCCATTTAGTTATATTTGCATCTTTTTTGCATTACTTTTATTGTGTTAATATAAAAGAAGATGTGATATATAATGACAAACTGAATTCATAAGAGAAATGATGGCGCAATAAAACTGGTTTTAGTAATAGAGGAAGACAGAGGTGTATGGTTCAGTTTTACAAAAAGATAGAAAGAGCGAGGAAAGTGGATGGAAATGAGAATGCAAGAAGGTAAGATGAACACATATAAATAAAGAACATGCAACAATCCAATATTTCAGCAAATGACCTTGTCAAGAACCACATACAAAAACGATACATCAAATAAATATATGAGAAGTAAATGAAAAAATATAGCTTAGCTCCTTATAAAAAAGCCAGGCACAAAATGCACTCAAACAGAAGTAGATTGGCTGTATTATCACACTGTTTCATACATTTTTTCATATATGTTTTTCATTCATTTTCATAACATTGAACTGGTTTATGAAATAGTAGACTCGTACCATGAGAATGAAATGATGGACAGTTAACATTGCTGTGCGACAGTTTATGGCAATGATGACCTATGACATTGAGGACCTAACAGAGGTCTTCATCCTTTTTTTTTTCACTTTACACTCAGCATGTAAACATTTTTTATGTATGTTCTTCTGTATCTGTTAGGTTACAAATTATGTTTTGCTAGTGAATTACTTTGTAAAATATGTTTTAAGGCACATGAGCTATGGGCTAGAGATTTGGTTTCCAAACTGCAGTTCATTGTGTGTGTGGGTGGAGGTGGGGGGTGTGGAAACCATGTAGATTGTGTAGAATAATACACTTGTGCAGAGATTTTTAATACCAAGAGGTGAAGACTTCTGTGAGTTATCATTGGTTTTAAGGGATCTATGACCTGAAAAAAAAAAAAAGTTGAGAACCATTCTGCTACATGTTTATTAGGTTTGATTGTTTAATCTACTCCTGGCAAGTCTCCAGTTTGTTAGGCTTGGTTGTTTAATCTGCTCCTGGCAAGTCTCCAGTTTGTTAGGCTTGGTTGTTTAATCTGCTCCTGGCAAGTCTCCAGTTTGTTAGGCTTGGTTGTTTAATCTGCTCCTGGCAAGTCTCCAGTTTGTTAGGCTTGGTTGTTTAATCTGCTCCTGGCAAGTCTCCAGTTTGTTAGGTTTGATTGTTTAATCTGCTCCTGGCAAGTCTCCAGTTTGTTAGGTTTGGTTGTTTAATCTGCTCCTGGCAAGTCTCCAATTTATTAGGCTTGGTTAATCTGCTCCTGGCAAGTCTCCAATTTATTAGGCTTAGCTGTTTAATCTGCTCCTGGCAAGTCTCCAGTTTATTAGGCTTGGTTGTTTAATCTGCTTCTGGCAAGTCTCCAGTTATTTTTTTTTTCTGCTGAATGAAAGGACAACAAGCATCTACTGGAAGAAGCCTAACCTTCAAGACATGTCCACCAGATGGTAAATAGTAGAAAATCTGTGACCACTGAGGTTGGCTGTGGGTGTCCAGCATGTAGGCCAACACAAGTCACAAAGTTTAATAGATCTTAGATAACCAAATGAACAGGCAAGGCCAAATAGGACACCATAATGCATTCATTTTATGATGATTTCAGTGGTTAAAGTGTAAACAGAGTGGTGCTCATCCCATGGTGGCTATTTAGGCAATGAGAGTTCTGGGTAGTCTGCTTAGACCCAACTGACAAGGATCAGAAACAGCTCATTTAGTTTGTGCAAGGGCCTTTCTGTGACAAGCTTTATGGAGACATGAAGTATTCCAAGAGAACCATCGTTCTTATTGAAAATATCCACGTTGGTGTCTGCAGATGTAATTAGTACAGAGGAAAAAAAAACAATGAGGAACAAACCAGGATTTTGAGAAAAAAATAAAAAGTAGACAGCTCACTAGATGGGGGGAAGAAAGATAGAGAGATTCTCGATATTTTTTTAAAAATAAGAACACCCTGAACAAACAAAACAAACAAAAAAATATGAAGATGTAAGTAAAAAACCTTCAGCACAAGAACTGAACTGGAAAAATCTTACTTTCCTCACAGTGCTGTACAACATAAACAGTTAATGCTACAGGGGTGGCTGAACTGACTTCTTTCATTGAAGGTAGCAGGTTCTTGCCCTGCCGTTGCTGCCGCTTCCATTCAGTAGTGTTCTTACTGTTGTCAACAGAACTGGGATCTTCATTCAAAGAAGATCTGAGCACAGATGATTCATGTTTCTGGGTGCAATGATCATAACCCTTTCTGAGTGCAGTTATGATACATGTTTCTGGTGCAATGATCATAACCCTTTCTGAGGGCAGTTATGATACATGTTTCTGGTGCAATGATCATAACCCTTTCTGAGTGCAGTTATGATACATGTTTCTGGTGCAATGATCATAACCCTTTCTGAGTGCAGTTATGATACACGTTTCTGGGTGCAATGATCATAACCCTTTCTGAGTGCAATTATGATACACATTTATGAATGCAACCCTTTGTGAGTGGTTATGATAAACATTTCTAAATGCAATGATGATAACTCCAAAAATACTTTTTAAAAAATTTTTAAAACAAAATTATACATTTTGGTAAACTATTTCATCACTTTTTTCAGGTACCATTTGCTAACCTGCTGACCAAGTTCAGCGGAGTGGCAGAGAAAGAATACAAGACCCACAAGGATAGCACCATGAAGAGGTTTGAGCTGACCAAGTTACCGCAGTTCATCATCATATACTTCAAGGTTCATTTTGTTACTGTCATCGTCATTATTGTCATCATACTAACAGTTCATCATCATTATTGATTTATTAAATCATCAAAAACTGAGGTGTAAGGTGTAATGAGTGATGTAATTACACTGACTCAACCAGATGATGACATTTCATGTTATCTGGATCCATTGATTTTAGTCAGAGTTTGTAGCGCAATACAATCCTAACACTTTATAAATGGTACTAAATTTTCACAATTTGTCCTAGTTCAGTGATTTTGAAAAGGAACTCTGTCATTGTATTGACATATATATGCTCTTTTGTCATTGTATTGACATATATATGCTGTTTCGTCATTGTATTGACATATATATGCTGTTTGTTTCCTTAACCTGTCAGCAGAATAGGGGGTGATGTGGTTGGCATCATGCCTACATGTCTCCCCTTCCTTATTTCCTGGAGGAGCAAGGTGCTCCTTTTTACAACTGGTTAACTTCATTGCCTCAGGCTGAAATCAAACCCCTAACCACTGCCAAGAAGGATGCATGCACTAACCATCTTGCCACTTAGGCACTCTTTTGTTTCATTTTTTTAGTACGGTGTTACTTTTAATACTTTGTTTGAAAGATGCCGACATACTGCCTGTTTGTCCATCATCATTGTTATCAATAACTACTTTGGCTTGTAAGCAGTGTAAAAGATGTTCATCTGTTAATGCCTTTCTTCATGTCTTTGCAAGGTAGCAAGCTCACTATGTATTGATCTGTGACTTTCATTTTAAAACTTTGATCTTTGTCTCTTGTCATCAGAGATTCACCAAGAACTACTTTGTATTTGAGAAAAATCCCACAATTGTCAACTTCCCTATCAAGTAAGTTTCTGTGACATATTGTGTAGTATCTACATGTAGCATACTGTTAGGTATCCACCTGTGATATAATTTGTAATATCCACCAAAGACAATGTGAAGTATCTATCTGATATATTGTATAGTATCCACCTGTGACATAATGTGTAATATCCACCAAAGACAATGTGAAGTATCTATCTGATATATTGTATAGTATCCACCTGTGACATAATGTGTAGTATCTATCTGTGCATTATTGTGTAATATCCACCAAAGACATTATGTGTAATATATATTGTATAGTATCCACCTGTGACACTATGCAGTATTTACCAGTGGGTATGGAAATCTTGTCAATGGTGTTGTTTGGATATTCAATATATGCTCCTGCCCCACCATTCTTTATGGCATTATGTGCAGATCCATCTGTGCTATATTGTATAATATCCACCAAAGACTATTTTTCTCAAATACAAATATTCAGATTTCAACATTATTTGACTGAGCACAGATTGTATTTGGTGTGTAAGTAGCTGATACAGCTAGTTCCCCTCTTCCAGTAAGAAAACTAAATCTGTTATGCGGAACTGTCTAAAACAATGTTTAGTTCATCTCTTCTGTCCCGTTTCCAGAAACATTGACTTCGGTGACCTTCTATCACCTGAGACTAGAGCCAGACACAAGCACACGACCTATGACCTGGCAGCAAACATCGTACATGACGGAGAGCCTGGCCATGGGAAGGGTAGCTACAGGTGCCACGTCTTACACAAGGTGGGTGTCTCCAAGTACCGGAGTGTGGGGGTATTATTTCTTCATTTCTCTTAGGGCGGGGGAATAATAAGATCCTTCTCTGGATGGAAACGATGAACTAACAACAACGCAGAAATGAGACAGTCAGAATACATTCCTTCAATTGGTTACTTGAACTGGAGGCAGAGCAGATATGGGAATGTTCTGACTGCAGTGACACTACCTCCTGAGATAAGTCAGTTCATCAATTTATTACACATTAGACCAATCAGCACATGAAATAAAAAAGTAGGTAGTAATGAACTTGATTAGGAATACCAAGAATGTCACAAATGTTGAAACAAGACAGCCAGAGCATTGCATCTGACTGAAAGAATACAGCTTCACATTTTTTTTTAACATGCAAAAATCTGTTCTTTTTGACACAAGGGGTGATTGATAAGTTCTCAGCCTAAGGTACAACAGATTATTTGTGGACAACTTTTTTGGGGTTATTTCTCAACATAGTTCCCTTGCAAGTTTATGCACTTAGTCCAGCGATCCTGGAGCATATAGATCCCTTATTTGTAAAAGACAGCATCTTGTGCCAGTAGAAAGTGGTCTGCAATATGAATGATGTCATCATCTGAAGCAAATTTGCAACCACTGAGCTCCTTTTTTAGTTTAGTAAATAGGTAATAGTCCGAAGGAGCCAAATCTGAGGAATAAGGAGGATGTTCAAGAAGCTGGAAGCCGCATTCATGAATGGCAGACATTGCCACCGCTGACATGTGAACTGGAGCATTATCTTGCTGAAAAATTACTCCTCTCGTAAATTTCCCTCAACGCTTTTCCTTCATTTTGACCCACAGTTGCCACACTAGATTAGCGTAATAGGCCCCGGTGACCATTCTTCCCTTTTGAAAATAGTCTATCAATAGCACACCTTTTGAATCCCAAAAGATGGAAGCCATCGCTTTGGCTGCAGACAGAACCACCCTAGCTTTCTTTGGAGGTGGGGATCCATGATGTTTCCACTGCTTTGACTGTAAGAAGGGGCACTCTCCCCTAGTCTCTATCATATCCTCATGGATCTCCTTCGATGATAAGCCCTTGATGCAGAGGTTGTGAATGACTGCTCAATGAGAAATTTTATCCATTTTCAACCCTTACCACTTCAGCAGCCTGTAAAAAAAAAATTGGTTGCAATTAATTTCTTGAAACTTGGTGTTTAATCTTACATTAACCTGATCTACAAATGCACCCAATATCAACTGTGCATTTCAAGTATTTGTACCATCACAGAAGTGTATATATGTATATAAACTATAGAACTACATAGATGTATTTGTGTACACTACATCTTTAAAATAAAGTTTAATTTTATTCCATATACCATTCCTATTTTTTTTATCATTTTTAAACTTCTTGGCTAAGGTTGAAGTGTATATTTTTTATTTCCTTTCTTTCTTTCTTGTTTATCTGAAGATGTCATAAGTTTAAAAGTCACATTTTCTTATGTTTGTTTATTAAATAAAACTAAAACTGCTTCCACTGCTTATAAGTTACAGGCAATAAGAAATGAATGTAGTATAATTTATAGGCTGTATAAATGTGAAAAATATAGAGGGCGAACACAGGATAAACTGATAACAGTAACATAGAATAGACTCTTGAGCAGCCATCCATGATAGCCTTCAGCTAAAAGAACTACAGGACACAGATCAAGAAAAATACCCAGAAAATGATGGATAGATGCAACAGAGTTCGTGCACTGAGGGTTGATGCTGTGGCATGCAGCAAAGCATATATAGGGCTGTCCTGAATGCAGTGATGACGGAGTCTGATTTTGAACATTTGACAGATGGTATCAGGGAGGCGCTCGCTAATTATAGCATAATCATCACTGAGGCCACCCATTTGGCCCAGAAATGCCAACTGCATTTCCCCTCAACACTCCACGGTACAAGTGGAAGGATAAAGTAAAATAAGCAAGAAAAATACATTTTTAAAAAAAAACTTTTTGTTGTAGGGTCAAGGCAGATGGTATGAACTGCAGGATCTCCATGTGGCAGATATTCTTCCACAGATGATAACTCTTTCTGAAAGTTACATTCAGGTATGTTCTGCTGATAAATTCAAACTAAAGTATAAGTTTCAGTAGCTGGTAGTTCAGACTAATCTGAATATAATATGTAGACTAGATTCAGTGTTTGTACTGCACTCATGGGATTAAATGCAGTGATGTTGTATTCAGTATTTATACAACAGTCCTAGGATTAAATGCAGAGATGTTGTATTCAGTGTTTATACAACAGTCCTAGGATTAAATGTAGCGATATATTTTCTGTCAGTACAACACTCCAGAAATTGAATGTTGTTACATTCATTATCCATACAACATTCCTAGGATTGAATGCAATGATACATTCTTTGTCCATACAACATTCCTTGGATTAAATGCAGTGATACATTCAGTGTCCATACAACACTCTTGGGATTAAATGAAATAATGTATTAAGTGCAAATACAACAATCTTGGAGCTAAATGCAGTAAAGTTGTATTCATTATCCATAGAACAATCAGGGACTAAACACAAATGGGTTGTGTCATGTAGCATTTGTGAATGTAAGCTCTTTTTGTAACAAACACTAAGATAATTATCTCGAAAGTTCAGCTTTCTTGAATCCATGCAGCAGACTCAAAAAAAAAAAGCATATCATCATGGTCAAAGAAGCCTGTAGTCTCTATAGAGCTGCTTGGACACAGGCTCAACATAACAGAGCATTGCTGTGATCCAGATTGGGGTGGCATGAATTGGGTCTTGACCAACTGGTTTACCAGCCTTGATAACTGCACCATCCTCAAGCATAGTCAGCTAAACTCCCCTTGGCCACAGTACTCTGTGAATTTTTTTTTGTTGACAGATATTTGAGATACGCAAAGACATCCCCAATCCGGCATACAACCCTTCAGCAAGTGGCGAGGCTGATATGGAAACAGAGAACCAGACACGGCCAGAAGGTTCGACTGCAGTAGGCGATTTAGCAAATGGAGCAACTGGGGTCAGTGTTGGGGATGACCTGGTACAAAAAAAAACTGACAGCGGTGTTGACAACCCTGATACAGCAGTACTTAAGAATGGCTCGTCGAAAGAAGGACCTAGCAGAGACGATAGCCCAAAAGATGGACAGCTTGGTACGGTTGTACAGAATCCATAGAGTTTCAGTTTAAATGGGACCTCTATCAGTATAAATTTATTTGTTATTCTTATATGCTGATCTGTTAAATGGGAAGGATAAGTAAAATACTGCCAGGCTGAAAATAAAATGTGACGTTATTTTAAGTTTTATTCAACTTAAATTCGTTTAAGGACATTTTTTTTAAAAATATGGCATCAAAAAATTGAAAGCAGTTCCCAAAGGGGACAGTGCTAAGCAGGCTTTAGAAACCAACATTCTGCAGCATAAACCATGTTGTAGCTGCTGTGAGGACAGCCAGCAGATTGATTTTGTTTCATCTAAGGACTGGTCATCACTGACTAGTGTTACTTGTGTAAACCCAGAATATCCATAGATGAATGTTTAAGTATGAGTGTAACCTGATTCTAGAACATGCACCAAGTGCCCTGCCCACATGGATCTGTACTGCCAGGCCTGGTTGACAATAGAAAGCAGGGGGTTGAAAAAAAAATGCACCAACATGAAGCAGATGTTCCTGCTGGCTCAGTGAAACACCCCAAGAAACTAAGTTCTAGTTCCATACAGTACAATTTATCCAAGATACTGAACTGCAGATATAGACTATAAACATTTATAGAGAAGACCAGGGATTATTAAGCTGTTTGGAAAACTGGAAGAAGGGCATTCTGGTACTTGTCTTGAAGACGAGTGTCCAGATTTAGCATGACCAGTATCTTGAATGCCAAAGACGAAGAAAAAATCTTTAAAAAAATTCTGCAAGTATTTGGATAGACATTGCAGCATTTGGCAGTTCAGATATGACTGCTGATCATGCTACAGGTATAGATGTTGACCAGATTCTAAATTACCTTTCTTTATAATATCATAAGGATACTGGGTAACTTGGTTACCGTTGTTAGCTAGTAAATGTTATAACTTCATTTTCAGTGATCTAAGTTTTTGTTTGTACATGTATTAAACGTATTTTTTCCTCAATGTGGAAGGAGTTCTTTACTTTATTCACCTCATACTAGTTTTTTTTTTAACCTGTTCCCATCTAGTGATCTTCATTTCCTCTGCTGTTAATTCTTCTGTTGTCCATCAATTTTCATGCCATCGTTGTCACTTTTACATAATGTTATGAGGTTAGAAATATTAAATAACAAACAGAAAGCATCTTAAGGTGGTGTGTTTTCTTATTATATTCTCTTAGCATAAAATATTTCTCAACATTACAAACAACATTCATGAAACAACACTCGCTCATTTATCACACTTTTCTCTGCTCTCTGAATATGTGTGTTGTAAATGAAACAACGTTTTTAAAAAATACTGATCATCACTGTACTTAATCTTGGAAGACAGTCACAGAAAACAGAAGGATGCAGGAATAAAGTTAACCAATGATCCAAAGATGGAAGGATAATCTGGCAGAGGATGACTTAACATTTTGAGAGATTGTAAAAAAAAAAAAAAATAGAAATGGTCCAGCTGGCTTACTCAAATGACATAGTCTGCTGGGGAATGAGACAATGAAAGACAATCATGTACCCAAGAAAATATACTGCAAAAATCTGGATTAGTCAGTCACAAGGTAAGCCAAAACATCAATATATCTGTAATTATGCAGAGGGAAGAGCACACCATACAGAGAGCAACTGCAATGTTTGGGGAAGATGCATAAGGAGACTGGACCCAGTGCGGCCAAACATATTGGTACAATCAGCCATGAGAGAACCTGTTCAGCAATTCCCATGAGCAGTTAACATCTGCCTCCATCGAAACTATTCCAAGACACAAAGGAAAAACAGAACAATATAAATATGAGAATGAGTCAAAAAGTAAATGTGAATCAAGGGACTAACCACTGATAAATACAATGAAATATAATCATATCAGACTTCAAGGAGATTGGCAAACTACTCTGTTATATCCAAAGTCTGCTATAACCAGAATGACAAATATACAGAAGTGCGGCCTAGACTTGGTCCATTACTACAGAGGCTCCATCATAAATGGGGTCTGTTATAGCAGGATTTTACTGTATATGAAAATACTTTAACTCACCCTCCAACAAGGCACACAGCTGTAATCTATAACGTGGACAAAAACACGAATGAAAATGAGAAACAGGGAGTTCATAAAGTAATGTAACCATCCAGCAAGTCCAGAAAAAAAAAGCACAGCTAAAGATGAATAGTCTCAGAACAATTTATTACACAAGCAACTTCAATATCAAGCAGTCACCCACGTATACATTATTTCAGAATCTATTTCAGCAGAATCACATCAAACATTCACAGTTTCAAAATCATTTTCATCTGTGGCTCGCCTTTCCCTCTTTCTTCATTTTCATCTCTCCTAAAATCTTATGCAGCCTTTTTTTGGCAGCTTTCAGCTTCTCTTGTCTAATGGATTCTTCTTTTTCTTTCTTCTTCTGGTGCTCCTTCGCTCTCTGCCTCATGGCTCGATGGTTGGCAATGGCCCTGTCTTTGTACACAGCTTTTACTCTCTTCATGAACTGTGCAATCTGTCACCAGAGAAAAAGTTTTCAAAATGATGTGGAATCTCACAACTAGATTTATTATTAACAACAACAACAAAAAAAACTTGCCAGAAAGCATGAATATGTACTTAGATTTCAATATGTGAGGAACAAAAATGACCATTAGTTTATAAATTTCTCTTGCCATTTGTTTCCTCATACATGCACATGAACCACTTCATGTCATTTGATTTCAGCATCTACAAATGCCTCTATCTGTTGATCGAAGATACTTGGACTGTTTTCAAAGATTCAGGCTGATTTCTGTTCAATGTCGTATCTAGAAAACCAGAATCGGAAACCTTTGACAAAGGATGTAAAAGAATCAATGTACATTTCACTATTCTTCTGAGGAAGTTAGACGATAAAAAGGGGCACTAACCTTTGCTTCACTTGGTTCTAGAACAACTGCCACTCTCTTTGGCTCCTTTGGCTGAATCAGATCTTTTGGTGTGTCCTTAAATGGCAATCGTTTCTTCAGCTCATTTGGGATGACAAGGGGCTTTCTCTCTCTCTCTGGTCTAACAATGGGCTGTGGATTGATACAGTAAGTAGAACTTTTATTTGAGTTGAGAAAAAAAAATGTATATATATATATATCATAAAAAGAGAAAAAAAAGGGACTGAACTTTTAAATATTGTTCATATTATAGGCCATGACTACTAACCCAAGGAATCTGACAAATTTATTTCTCAATCTATCTTCTCCCCCCCCCCCCCAGTAATAATAATAATAGCTTCACAGTTAAAAATCACCAGAGATGGCCCTGGTGAGAAAATGAAATGCTGAGAAGGGGAAGAGACACGGCTGACACAACACAAGTGTCATATCTTCTGATCTCTGCTTCTGAGACTCAAGACCATGGAATGTTAGAAGTGAGATTACTACGGCTGACAAGGCTCAAGAAAAACTCTGTTACAAGTGTTGAGAATAGTGGGATCCATCTGTAGGTGTAGCTGAGACAACCAAACTGGTTGTCAGGGCCAGTGTAACTGGCCAAAACTCTACTCACATGTGCCACCCCTGGATATAGCCAGAACTTAAACTGTCCATCACAAGTGTCAAGTCTGAAGATAAAACAACTGGCAATCCACTCCTGACCTAGGCCAGGGCTTCTCAATTTGTTCTGTTCACAACTCCCTCCCCCCTCCCCATTTTTGCATTAATGTTTTGCCCATGTTCTCCAATCTTTTCTTTAGGAAAAAAAAAAAACGGTAGCAGCAGCAGCTCTCAGCAATCCATCATACTGTGTCACCTTCCCCAAGCATACGACCCCTGCTTGAGAAACCCTGATCTAAACTATCTTCCTAATTGTATTCTTAGCACTCCTTCCACATGTTCTCTATGAACTTGTCCTGAAAGAAAGAATCCTATTTCTTACATCCTTCCCATGCCATTAAACGTCACATAGGGCTCACATAGGTGTTTGCCAAGTTTTCCTGTTTTCAACTTCTTCAAGGGACGTCATGCCCACTAAACTGGCTTCTCTTAACAATGTCCTCTTTAGAGTTCCACATAGTCGACCTCTTTTTCTTCGGCCTGTTGTGCTCCACTTGATTGCTTGTTTTGGTATTCTCTAACTGTTTCTTCTCATCACATGGCGTACACATGTCCATCTTCTTTTTATGATCACCCATGAGACAGGTTGTCGTTTGCTCACCTGTCTTATCTCTGTGTTGTTCTTAAATTCGTTCCACTTTATGCCAAGTATTTTCCTGAGACATGTTTTCTCGTCTATTTCTTTAGTTGATTTCCAGCTTTCGCATGCATAAACGAGGGTGGATATCACATTTGAACTGAATAATCTTAACTTGGTTTTTGTCTTATAACTTTTGAATTCCGTATGTTCTCAAGATTTTTGAAGGACAATGCTGCTTTTGCACTTCTAACTTCCTTCCTGGTGTCACCATCCAGGTCTATGTAGCTGCTAAAGTATGCAAATTGGTTTACTTCATCAACAACTGTTCCCTCTACGTATATTTTTCCTTCTTGACTAATGAGAAGTTTCATCATTTTTGTTTTGTCTTTGTTAATTTCAAGACCTATTTTGTTAGCCAAGGAAGACAGAGAATCTGTTTTTCCCGCATCGATTTCACATTGTCAATGATAAGAGTTATGTCATCTGCAAAATCAAGATCTTCTATTTTGGTCCCATATACCCAATCAATGCCGGTTTTACCTGTACATGATCTTTTCATTATAAAGTATATGGCAATTCCAAAAAGCAAGAGCGACAATATAAATCCTTGTTTCACACACAATCCTATTTAGTAACTGATAAACCATATTCTAAACTGTCTTGCACCAAGTCTACCACACATATACTACCTTATAAAGCGAATCTGACTTGTGAGGTACAGGCAGACCTCGCTCGTGTCTCAGCTGACCAATGGTGCGCATGCCCATCCAGGCCTGTTTGCTCTCATGCGACAGAAGAAGGGAAGTAACTGGCATGATGAACTTGGGGATTTCCACTTTCACCCAGGCTTTCAGGAAAACAATATCTGCCAAAATCATTGTAATGTTGCTATTATCAACAAATATAACATTCTTTTATAGTGTAAGTTTGCCATTATCAGCAAAAAAATTATATTTATCTTACGACATTCTGAATGATATTCTTCCAGGATTGGCCAGATTCTTTTGATTGAGTGGCCTACATGACCGAATGTGTTTTTTTTTTTCAGGTATATGACCAATCTATTCCAGTTAGCAAACCCATATTATTTAGCTTATGTGGCCAAAAAATTGTAGGCAGATTGGTGAAAAGAGGACAACTTGGCCTTTTACTTCTCAGATGTTCCCTGTCACTCTGCTTCATACTAAGGGGCGGGAGTGCACACACAGGTACAGACATAATTTTATTTTTGGCAGTACTTCTATGTCAGAAGCAGGACCACGCTAATGAAAGCTGTACTGGTTTTATTTCCTTTAATCTTTTTTTCTTTTTTTTTTTTGTCCCTCCAACCAAATTTTACTACCCTGCAAAAGTTTATCCCAAAACAAGTGTTTCCTAAGGTAGAGGAACCTCTATGGAGCTCGTGCTGACGGCACCACTAGAGGACGGTATCTGGTCAACTGCCGACTAGGCAGAAGAGCACTTATAGTTTAACGACTGCGTGCAGTGATGCTGGTTCACTCACAACTCATATCTCTACCTTTAAGTGTTTCCTAAAACATAGGAAAAAAACCCCATTATTTTGATCACACTTTCATATGTAACTCAATACAACGTCAGTGTTATGGGACATGGACGTCAAAGACAACAAATAAATACATCACAACAGACAAAGATTACATAATCTAATCACATGTATTCGAAGATACACAAACACACAAACATACAGGGTTCTTCTCAGCAAATGTTTGAAAATAGCTTTACAAATGACATGAGCAACATTTTGCCCCATATCAATACAACTGACATGAATCTCATACCAAAGAACTCTTACCACTCATCCTAATTTTGTCTTCAAAGGTTGCCCTGAATGCACCAGAAGGAGCATGTAATGCTTTCTTGACCTGTCCTCTCAAACCACTTACTGTCTGTATTTTTGCTCCATGAAACTTGGCTACCTCCAAGGCACTTGAAAACATGTTCTAAACAATGGAAAAACAATTGAAAAAAAAACCTTTTGCGTGATTTGCAACATATAAATGTAACTCAACAAATGATGCAATTCATGAGACACTGACTGATCATGCTTCTACATATTTTGTGGTCCCTACATTTCTAATTGTTTTCTAAGTTTCCAGTACTTTCCTGTGCCACTTGGTCAGCCCTAGAAGATATTTAAACACAAGAAATAAAATACTATTATACAACTGGGGGTGGGGGGAGCTGAAGAAGCAGCACTCCGACTAACGAGATATCTGTTAGCAACCCATTATTGACTGTGCATCAGGGCTGGTAAAGTGTAGCTGGTCAAGACTCCATTCCACCTCTCAATGGTGCCATCTGGTAACAGACCACGATCTGCCTGAGTATACAGGGATCGTATAGGAAGGCAAACCTAGCCCTAAAAATAAACAACTCTGAAGTCAGATGTGTCAGACCACAAGATGCAGACATTGCAACCCAATGTAAACCAACAAGCAACTACTCTTTCAGTGGAGAAAGTGAAGAAAAAATAATCTTCTGCTAAGCAAAAATTCACATACTGTCCTTCATCCGTGGAGTTATGAAAAAAAAAACACCCCACAAAGCAGCAGCAGCAACTTACCTGTATGAAAGCTGACTTTTTAAAAACCTTGAGGGGTGTGCCAACCAACTTTAGTTTCTTCTCAACTTCCGCTGACTGGTCTAACTCTAACACAACCCCAGTGGCTGCAATGCGGAAATTAGCCTGCAAGTACATGGACCAATCAAACACTCTTTCATTTTGCTAATTAGAGGTTAATTTGTACACATGTCTAGAACACATTCAACTGCTTTTGCAGGTTTCATTATGCCTGGGTTATGCAACAGCAATTCTGAGTCATGAATCAAATATTAAGTCTGCATCATGAACAAACAGCAAGTCAGAGTCACAGAACAAACAGCAAGTCAGAATCAAAGAACAAACAGCAAGTCAGAGCCACAGAACAAACAGCACGTCAGAATCACAAAACAAACAGCAAATCAGAGTCACAGAACAAACAGCACATCAGGGTCACAGAACAAACAGCAAGTCAGGGTCACAGAACAAACAGCACGTCAGAATCAAAGAACAAACAGCAAGTCAGAGTCACAGAACAAACAGCAAGGCAGAGTCACAGAACAAACAGCACATCAGAATCACAGAGCAAACAGCAAGTCAGAGTCATAGAGCAAACAGCAAGTCAGAGTCACAGAACAAACATCAAGTCAGAGTACTTGAACAGAAAATCTGAGTTATGGAACAAACAAGTCTTCAGTGAAAGAAAAAAAAAATCATAATGAAACTTCCCGTCACACGACAACGATGACATTTTCTCACTTACCGTTTTCTCTGCCACGGACTCTACAGCAAGAAAGCCCGTACCTTGTGGAGTGACGGGCCCTGTCAGGAAACAGATGAGTTTACGTTAACCTCATGCTGCCACCTTTTTAACAAATAACTATATCTTTCACAGACTGGTTTCTGAACTGGGATACAAAATGATATCCATATGACCCGATGATTTCTCAGATTTCACTGCAACTCTTTCACTATGGGAACCACTTTCTTAATATCTTATACATCACATTTGCCAATCTGGCATGCCTCATCCTAGCTTCTTTCTTCAAAAGGCTAGTTTCCCCAGTAATGGCATGTCATGTACCTAATTCCAAAGTTGGCCTGGCAGGAAGCCATGCAGAGCAGGTTTCAAACACAACTTTCAGGGTGAAGGAGCTCACAACTAACATACTTCATCCCCTACATCTAAGGGTCTTAACAAGAGGTATCCAATACCCGCCGGGAACAAATGATGAGGAACGGGACCTGATCCCTGAACAATTTCAATCTTAGAAAAACTTGTTAGAATCAACTTTTCTTTCTGTTGTTCTGTTCCTAGCTAGACATATAAAGTAAAAGCAAGTTTTGACATATTTTTAAAGTCACACTGGTACCAAACAGGACTGATGGTGATGACCTCAGCAATATGGCACAGGGGGTATGAGGAGGAACAAGCAAGTCCATTTCAAAGTCTGTATTACAAGAAAAAACCCTTGTATTACATGGACTGATGTAAACAAGCTTAGAAGAGCACATCTTTGTAGAAAATAACTTCCCACATTCCAGTAAGAACTAAATCTTTCCACATACAAGAAAGAAAACAATTTTCCCACATACAAATAAGAACTAAATCTCCCCCCCCCCACATACAAATAAGAACTAAACCTCCCCCCACATACAAACAAGAACAGCCTGTAGAAGTTATTTCTCACCCCAGAAAGCAGCATGACAATGAATGTGTTCCGGTGTATACTTGAGCATGCGTCTCCGCAGGTTGTCTTCCAATTTGTAGTAGAAGGGAATGGTCTGGAAACGGCGCCAGCCGAGAGAGATTATCAGAGGGTTCCTGGTCTTCAGAATTTTCTTGTACCACCTGTGCTTTTTAATTCTGACCTAAAATGTATGTTTTACATAGGTCAATAAAGACTATAATGGCACCAAAGAGTTCAAATTCTTGTCTTGTGAGTTAAAACCATACAGAAGACTATTTATCTGTCTATTATTAAATGACACTCTTTTCTATAAATGTTGATTTCATAGACAGATATATTTCAATTTATTTCTAAAATATATTTCTTGTTTCAGTTAGTTCCATATGTATAACACATATTTTTAATCTATGTATCATAACATATTACACTTCTTTATATTTTTCTTATGAAACTGTTTCTCTATCTAATCTTTTCTTGCACTTCCACTTTTCTCAAAATTCTAAACTTATGAGACAGTCTAATGCTAACATAATTTAACTCTTTCTCATACTTACACTGTTCTGAACCTTATAAACTCAGAGGCTCAGTATTTATCTTAACATAAATCTAATCTTTTCTCACACTGTCACTTTTCTCAACATTCTGAACTTATAAGATAGTGTTATATTAACAAAATCTATCCTGTTCTCACACTTACGCTGTTCTTCCTTACAAACTTAGAAGTTTATGTTAACATAACCAAATCTTTTCCCATACTTACACTGTTCCCTACATACTTTACCCTTCCTCTTGTACCACGAAGTGTTGAGAAGAGATGCAGCCAGTGTCTTTGGGCCATATGGGTGGCCTCAGTGATGTTCATCCTGTAATTCTTGTTTCTTTAACTCCACCTATCCATCTTTTCCAAGGTCTTACTCTTGATCTTGGCAATGTAATTTTTTTGGTTGAAGACCCTAATGGCTGATTGTACCAGATGTGTGTCATTCTCATTAAGTGGCCAAACCACTTAATTCTTTGTTTCTAAATGTATTGTAGGCATGGTATAGTTCCTACCAATTGTTTTATGTTATCATTTCTTATCTTATCCCTCCTTAGTGATGTTTGGTGCTTTTCTTAGGCATCTCATTTCCTAATAGATAGTTTATACTGCTGTTTTTTGGTCAGTGCCCTTGTCTGGTATTGGTAGCACAATGTTGGTATAAATATGCTACCAATTAGTTGCTTCCTGGTTTCAAGTGGTTTGTTAGGGTGGGAAAGCAGCAGAGGTAGCTGTTATGTACTGACATTAGCTCTTTGTGTTCTAACTTCAATTTCTCTATCAATCTTCCCATCTTCTGTAAACATACAACAACCAAGATAGCTGAATTCTTTAATCTGTTGGATGTTTTTGTCTTCAATATTGATGTTCAATAAGTTCAGAACTCCTATGACCTTGATGGTCTCTGTTTCGGCAATGTTTTCGTATTGTTTACAAATACAATGGAGATTGTTCACATGATCTTGTAAGCTTTCCGAGTTATTGTTTGAAATGTTCTCATCATTCTAAATTTAGACCTCAGTATTTATAACAACATAACCTAACTTCTCACACTTACACTTTTCTCAACCTTCTAAAACTTCGAAGTTTAATACTTACATTAACATAACCTAATTTTTCCTCAACATTTGTCATGCCTCCAATAACAACTGGGTACGTGGGGTTGAAGTTCTCAATCAGTTCACAAGGCATCTGCTCAAATTCTATCCGGACATACATGCCAGGCCGGAAGCCTTCATACTGAACCCTCAGCTCATCTGGGAGATCTTCAAACTCGGCTCTGTTCAACTGGAAAGATGAATTTCACCATGATGTAGTTATTGGGCATGAAACAGGTCATACAAACATGAACAGGGAACATCAGGAATAATGGCAATAATTTTAAAATATTATACGGTCTGGTTTCTGCACAATGCAGCTTTAACCAAAGAAAAAGTGATTAAAGTTGTATAGAAAAATCATAATAGTAAAAAGGGACTTCATCTTTTCTTTGGTACTGAAGATGGTTTTTTAATCACATTATACTGTTTCTAGCCTTATTGTGATTAAACATATATAGTCACTATATTACACATTAGATAGAACAAATATGCCTGTGCTAGGTGAATGGTGCAATTATCTTGACCGATGAACCACAGCTGGTCAAGACCCAGCTACACTTCCTTGGTGGTTCTTGGACTGGCATGTCTCCAAACAGTGAAGCCTACTGAGGAAGAGAACTCTAAGAATTTTAAGAAAAGCTACAAGTCTTCTCCTTGCTTTGATACTAGTTTAGGACTTACCTCAGCAACATTTGCTAAGTGCTCATGTTGACTTCATGAAGTCAACAGACCAACCAATCAAATGTCAAGAAAATTTACAAGAAAAATCTGTAGAAGCCAAAACTCTTACTTTAGCCTGTTCATCGGTTTCAGCTTTCCAGCTCTCGTAAAACTCATTATCGCCTTTCATATCATACTCATTGTCAAAGAGCTCCTTCATCTTCCGTTTCTTTGCCAACCGTCTTTCTTGTGCCGACATTTCAGCCTTGGTTTTTGTTCCTTCTTGTTCCAGATCACCTAAGAGACAGGACTTATCTCGATCAAATGTGGGTGCAATATCAAAATATGTAATACATATCATCAATACAAATTTTACGAAAATTCTCTATGGGACATAAAGGAATTCATTTTCTGGAGTTTTTAAAAAAAAATTAATTCATCTAATGTAATCGTGTGTAGCATGGAACAAATCTTACAGCCAGTGTACAGTGTAACTACAGTGTGTATCATCTTACTAGCCAGAATTCTGCAGTAAATTCATGAAAACCTGCCTATCACATACTGCTCTGGTATTCACTTTTTCTGTTGTGGGGTGTGGGGGTGCATGGCATGTGAAGTGGATGCAAAGAAGGCCACTCTTTAACTTACATCTTCTGATGAGAAGTCAATACGTTAATGCTGCCTCAACGAACAATTTTCTCGATCTGTGTGTCTACACTTATATTTAGTATTTTAATTTGCTATCCTTCACAAGTCTGTCACTGGTATCTTTTACAGTTCACAGACAATGCAAAACCAAGCCTCATTTCTTAGCGATTGCCCTGGCACTTCTTGTTCAATGTCTGTGTCACACATTCATCTAAACGGTAACTGTGTATTGTTTTACTTCTCAGCGACAATCTTAATTATTTGCTGTGTACAACATTTTGAGTGATATCGATGAGTGAAAGATGGTGTTACCCAAAATCTGTCTATGCTGTGAGAACAATGGGATGGTATCAACTGAATATAAAAATATACTCATTTCTCCCCTCATCATTTTTTGACAGTTACATCTAGTATACATTTTTAAATTCTTACAAACTATTTCACAGTGTGTCACAGCATGACATTTTTATGCACAATCACAGGGAATGAAGATGCTGTCTGGTCTGGCAATCAACAGCCCAAAGCTGACATGGTGAACCATAAGCCAACATGACTTTGTCCCATTTCCCCAATGGTACCCCTATAAGAGGCCTAATCTAATGGGGCAGGGATCACCAGTTCCCATGGTGGTGGAGTCTGTTAAAGAAGTACTGCACATTCCCTGCTTTCTAACCGCTCTCAGAGACTGAAAAAAAAAAAAAGGCCACAATAACTTGCTCCGAAACTCACACGACGATGTGCCTCAATATCTTCATCGCACTGGCTGCTAAGAACACCAGGCCACAATTCCAGGCAGGTTAAAAAAAGAAGATGATGATGCACATTCATATTTTCTGAGCTAACCTTTTTCATTTTCTTCTTTCTCCTTTCCATCACCCTCTTCAGAATTATTTGCTTCATCATCTTTGTCACTTTCATCAGATTTTCCACCTTTCTCAGTCTCAAATCTCTCTCCAGTCTGTAGGTCTTCAAAATCACCATACAGTGCGTCTACCAGATGAAAAGAAGTAAACAAAACATAAATGTTTCTTTTTTTAAAGTAACTTGGCCAGCAACTTTAAAATCTTCTCTTAAAGTAGAGATCTGATGAATATCAGGTTTACTGTATTTCTTAAATGGTAAATTATTAGTATTTACCTTAATTTGGTATTTACATCATAGAAAATTTGATAAAAATTTGAACAGCTGATTTATAACAATAAAATGATCTGCTAAACGTAAATAATAAAAATTATATTTCAGCTATCGTAAGAAATTTCATACTGAATTTGCAGTCATTTATTTCTTATACATAGTCTTTACACTACTTTAGAAGCAGCAAAAATATAAATATTAATTACAAATTACTAGTTTAATGTTTCTGTTCTGACCATCAAGTGTACTATTTTAGAAGCCACCACTCTAGTCCAGTCTCTTTGATTATAAACACGACATTATAAAAAAATGTACCATCTTCTGCAAGTCTTGCTTTGGCATCAGAGTCTGCGTCCCATTTTCCAGTGACAAAAGCATCAAGAATTTCTTCACTCAGCTGGTAACATTGAACGAATGGAAAGGAAAAAAATTAAATAAATAAAACAAAACATATTTAATATAAGAAAAACAAAACTCATTCTGCAGTTAGCAAAAGATAATCTAAATATGGCAGTGCATCCCATCAACCTCTATAGCCATTTGGTTCCAAGCCTTGCTGCAGATAATACCAAACTGCATGTGTGTACAGCGCGTCACAAAAGTAAGTATACTGATTTTCCTATATATAGTCATTGGTGGATATCAGTGTATTGATAGAGATCCTACCTGCATGTCCAGACTAGCTTTAATCAGATCAGTCAAGATATTGCCACGCTACTGCAGCCTATGTAAGGTGGTGTTTTAATACTTTGTTATGCCTGCTGTGGAGCAAAATACTGAACAGCGGTATGCTGTCAAATTGTGTGTGAAACTCAAAAAATCTGCCATGAGGACATTTGAAATTTTAAATGAAGTTTGCGGAGACGCCACTCTATTGAGAAATGTGGTCTTCATGTGACATAAAACTTTCAAAGAGTGTCAAGAAAATGTCTGAAGATGAACCTCATTCCCAAGGGCAAATCTCATCACAACGTAGAAGTTGTACAAGCTGTGATGACAAAAGACTGCCAGTTGAGTATCAGGATGATTTCAGAAGAAATGAGTTTGGATAAAAATGCAGTTCGTAGAATTTTAACAAAAATTTTGGACATGCAAAGGGGTCCAGCAAGTCCACAGGGATATTGCAGATGACTGGCTGCTGCACAGTGATAACGTGCCTGCTCACACAGTGCTTTCAATTCGAGAGTTTTTGGCAAAGAGAAACATCCCCACACTTCCACAGCCTCCCTACAGCCCAGATCTAGAATACAGTGGAAGAAGGCCTGGAAGTAAAGACCATAAATAAAAGAACTGGTTCAACGAAAGCTGCAATGAGGCAGCCATCAAGAAAAAACAGGACAGATATAGCTGAATGACACGAACAACAAAACAAATGAGAAGTACTATCATCATCTTGTGCCGTGCCGACTGGCATTGGCTATTATGCTTCTCCAGAGTATCCGATCCTTCATGCAGGCCATCAGCTCAGTTGGTGATCTCCTCTCACACCATCCCGTCAGACTGTCCAGTATCATTTCTCTTGGTCTTCCTCTTGATTTTCTTCCTTCTATTTTTCCTGTTGTTATAATATTTTCAATGCTCCCTCTTCTCATTGCATGTCCTATGAAAGTACATTGTCTCTCTCTTATCTTTTTGACAAGGTTTTTTGTCTCTCCAGCTCTTCTCATACATTCTTCATTAGTTATTTTTGCTGTCCAGGGGATTCGCAACATTCTTCTAATAAACCACATTTCTGCTGCTTCCAATGATTTTTGTGCAGACTTGCCTATTGTCCATGATTCACTTCCATATAACAAGATAGGTTCAATATAGCATTTTAGGACTCGTTTTCTAACATTCATTGATAAGGATGTGTTGGTTAATGTTTCTCATTCTCTGAAATGCAGTCTTTGCTTGGCCTATTCTGTTCCTAATTTCTGTTCTGCATTTCCCATCTGAAGTTATTACTGCTCCAAGGTATTTGACTTTCTGCACTTGCTTTAGAATAGTTCCGTTTAATTTTATACTGCATGCTGGTGGATTCTGTTTCTTAGATATAACCATAGTCTCTGTCTTTTTGATGTTCAAAGTAAGGCCTTTCTGTTCACTTTCTTTGGCGACTTTATCCAAGAGATTTTGCAGGTCTTGTTGGTTCTCACCTATCAGTACTGTGTCGTCAGCATACCCAAGGTTGTTAATATTGTATCCTCCAATTTTTACGCCTGGTTCTGTGATGATTGTTCTTAGAATATTCTCGCTATACAGAGAAAAAAGGTCTAGAGATAGTACACATCCTTGTCGCACCCCTTGTTTTATAGGTTGATATTTTCCAATTCTATTTTCAACTCGAACTGCTGCTTCTTGCTGCCAGTATAGATGTTTTACAATCCTCAGGTCTTTGCCGTCTATATTGATGTCTTCAAGCATTTTAATAATTTCATTATGTTTCACCTTGTCAAATGCCTTGGTGTAATCAATGAAGCATAAGTAGAGATCTTTCTGTACTTCTAAAGCTCTTTCTGTTAGTGTTCGTAAAGCATAAATGGCATTCCTTCAACAAATCCAAACTGTTCATCTGCTATTTCCATTTTTATCTTTTTCCTTGTTCTTCTCATAATTATTCTCAGAAGTAGCTTCGTTATGTGACATGAGAGGCTGATAGTCCGGTGGTCGTCACATTCCTTTGCACCTGGTTTCTTTGATAGTGCTATAAACGTGGATTTAATCAGGTCACTAGGAATATAACTACTGCTGTAAATGTCATTCAGTAACTTGGTTATTATTTTTATTCCTGTCTCCTCTAGTGCCTCTATTTCTTCTATTGTTATATTATCAGGCCCAGTCGCTTTTCCTTTCTTCATGTGTTTGATGGCATCTATGATTTCATCTTCAAGTACTGGTGGTCCCTCACAGTTTTCAGTATCTGGTGTTAATTCTGGTCTTTCTCCTCCATATAGCTCACCGATATACTCTGTACACCTGTCCACAATGTCTTCTTTTCCCATTAACATTTTACCTTCTTTCGATTTCAGGCATCCTGTGGTATATTTTGTTTTCCTGCCTGTGAGTTCATTAATTCGTTTGTGCATGTTTTTGCTGTCTTTAATATGAGAGTCCTCTATCTGTCTGCACCGCTCATTTAACCACACTTCTTTTGCTTCTCTGCATTTGCGTCTTATTTCTTTATTTATCTTGTTATATTTTTTCTCGTTATTTTTACTCCTTCTCCTCTTGTCCATCAGTCCTAAGATGTCGTCTGTCATCCATTTTGAAGTATTATGAGAAGTACTATGGACACTGCAAAGAAACTCAGAAAGTTATTCACCAACAAAAATGACAATGCACAAAAGACATTGTGAGCAAGATGCAGACATGCGATCAAAATAAGAAAAGCAGACAATTTTATAAAGAACTATCAACAGTAAAGCAAAGTCATCAACAACCTCCGCAGAGTTTGAAGGATAGTAATGGGATCATGATAAATAATGTAGAGAAAATCTGTATCACATAGAAAGAATATTTTGAAAAACTAATAAACTGTGAAGAAACTACATGGACATTACCATGCGATGAAATACAGACTTGTGAACCTGAAATAGAGGAACCAGAAGAAGTTGTCCACAGTATCATGCTTCTACGAAACAACAAAGCAATTAGTTCAGATGTAACTGCCGCATAATTAATTAAGCAAAGAGGTTTAAGTCTACATGAACAGATATGCACGCTGATACAACAACTATGGAGAGTGTACTGCTGTATGGAAGTAGAATATTCAGATCTGTTCCCTCCTTCCCCCTCCCCCCCACTACATCTCAATTTCTAAAGGAACCTCTATTCAGCCTTGATGGAACTCAAAAGTCTCCTCTTCAACGGCATTCAAATACATTTTATGCTCTACCTCCATTCAAGAACAAGACACAAACCTAGCTCTTTAAGAATCATGCAAGCACAAAACTAACATAGGTCCACCTGCATATATAAAAAATCATACCTCATCAAGACCCTTCTTGTCATCTGTGTGAACCCGATTACAGTCTCGTCTGTTGATGTTATGTTTGTCAGCACGAGAACCATCACCCTTCTGTTTTTTCAACACTTTAAACAACCCACCCAGTTCTTCATTGTCATCACTTCCATCTTCTGCACCGTCATCAAGCGTGTCAGTGCCTGTGCAAAGAGAGTGAAAATAAATGCACTTCGTCATACTGTTGTATATTCTAAGTTTCACAAAACACTAAGACTAATCAAGATTTTTTTAAAAAAAACAAACTTTCTGACACACCCTCAAGTCTTTTCATATTTTTTTCAACTGCTACCTCCCTTGATCTGCAGTCACTTTTCTGATCCACCATTGTACATATCAAAGGCAGAACATACAGGTACTCAAACATATAAGACAGGCATCTTGACCTCTAAGACATTAGGATGTCTGCAACGTTTTATATTCCATCAATAGTTCGAATCACAAAATGCGTTTTTCTAAATATTATGATATAAATGACTGGCATACAGAAAAAGTCTTTAGGCCAATCACAGTGAACCATTCTGCCAGTCACAAAAGTCAAGGAATTCGCATACCTTGGCAACAGCAGATGGAAACAATAGTAAAGAAGTAGAAATAAGAATTTTTAAAAATCTTAATGAGCTTGGGCCACACTCAACCATATCTGCAGATTCAAAAAGATAAGCCAAAAAACCAAATGCAGAATACTCAGAGGCAAGCAGTACCACTGTCAAAAATCACTGAAAGGAGAAGGTGAAGGTGGTAAGGGAAAATGCTGATAAAGAAAGGCCTGACATGGGAGACAGCCAAGCAGATACTGAAGGACAAACAAAAGTGCCAATCTCTTTCTACTAGCAGGCCCATGTGTCTTTGGCACTGGAAGGACAAGAGACAAAAAGAGCTACGGAAAATGTCAACATAATATTCTATAGTAACTAGACACGGCTCAAGAATAAATAGCACTGCCCTGATGAACAAATAGTATTACACTAATATAAAAAAGAAAAGTTAAAAGTGACAGAAATATCAATTTCATATATGTTTTATATAAGGCATAATTTCATACTTTCATATAAACAAAAATGTTAAAGTGATATCACCACTGTACATCGAACCCACCCATCCTGTTAAGGAGAATCTCTCCATACTACATATACTTTGCAGTGCCAGCAAGAGCCTCAATGAATGGAAGCACCAGGCAGGTCTTGGCAGAACCTCAAGTCCAAGAAGCCACATCAATCACTCAGTCATTCCTGCTCTGTGGCCTTTTATATAACACAAGAAAAGGGTGGACTGCCACTGCCAGCCAAGACCCTATCTCTGCTCCTCTAAGTGTAGCTTAGAAACAGGCTATGCCACAACATGAGACAAGATATATGTGCCCATGACAAAGTGGAGCCTACTGATAAGCATGACACTGCAACATGCTGGGAGGCAACCTGTCTTCTAGTGTGTACCACAAGAAGTGAAGAAAACCATAAAAACTAGCCATCACTGCCATTTATCACCATCACCAACATACAGAGCTACAATCAGCTTAATCATTTAAAATAAACAGAAAAGAGAACAAAGCAAATTCAGAATCATCTCTACAACCCTCAAACAACCAACAGAAGTATTAAAGGAAAGTAATGTTACTGAAAAGAGATACAAAAAAAAAGGAAATATTACTTACCATCACCATACACCATTTTGTAGTAGTTTTTGTTTCTGCTCCCAGAATGCCTCAGTGATGCTTTTTCAAAAAGGTTAGTCTTCCACTTCAATAAACCTAGTTTAGAGGGAAAAAGTATTCAATAACAATATTTCAGGTATATAAGCACAAATGAGGTTATGAAGTCATAACAACATAATATTCTCAAAACTTTTTTCTTCGCTTTATTTCACAATTTTCTTTTCATTTTATGCCTCATTGTTTTCTGCGAAAAATTTGTCATGGATTCTGAATCACCAAATGGTTTTTTTTCTTAGGGAAAGACCCTACGAACATATGGAGAGAGTTAATGAGCAACATGAAAAACTTAATGAGCATAATGAAAAACTTAATGAGCATAATGAAAGAGTTAATAAGAATAAGGGGTAAGTTGAACAGCATAAGGAAAGAATTAGTATACAAAGGATAACTTGAGTAAAATGGAGGTTTCTGGTGCAGTTTTACACAGGGGTAAAAAGAGAAAAAAAAGAGAGAAATAATAAAAAAATACAATAAGAAATGCACAAGGTAGTGAAAAGAATAAGCCAATATTTTGGCAGAATGTCTTTATCAAAGAAAACATAATAGCAGGGAAACACATAAAAAAACACTTATTTTTCAGAGTCCCCCAGAAGGAAAGTAGGTGACTGAATACATAGAAAGAGAACAGCATAGATGAAAATAAAAAAGTATGAAAAGAAAAAAGAGAGGTAGATTTAACGAGTAAGGTAAAAATACTACAATTTTTAAAAAAAGCTGATATTTACCCTCCTCATTATCAGTGTTATCTTCATCTTCATCATTATCAGTCTCATCCTTACTATCATCAATATTCATGGACTCATCAAAACTGCCATTCTCTGCTTCATTGTCCTCATTTTCACTGTCATCATCAGAATCATCTGTAGCATTCTTTGTAATTTTTCTTCTCTTCCCTGGAGGACCACTGGTCTGCAAACAAGAAAACTTTGGATCACAGAGGTATGAAGTGACTGAACAACAAACAGAATCTTGAAAAACACATCATTAAGAACATCAAGGATATAACACACAATTTGAATTTTATTAAAATGTTTATCCAGAAGCAATGAAATATAATCAGTATCACATTTATTATGTAAAAAAACTGCAGATATATAAAATCAATATTTAGCTATAAAACAAATTTATAAAATATAAACAGAATAATAAGTTTTCATTAAATTACTTTATGAGGCAACAAAGATGGCAGCTCCAAACACTACCATTATAAATAACAGCTGCCCATTTCCTTGTCACTGAGATGAACTTTTACTGTGTTAGTGGTTATTAAATATGTACATACATACCCTATTATACAAGGTGCCTGTAAAGTCTGTCAGAAATGTTAAATACTTATAACTTTGGATCTACACATGAATGAAGTGGTTTAGCATGCATCACCCATAACCAGTGTGACTTCTTCTTCTTCTGAATTCAAGGTTGTTGGTCACTTCAGATCCTGACCCCTGTTGACATGACAAAGCCCGCTGTCCTCTCCAGATCCTTATAGCAGCCCCAAAGCTTTTGTCCCAAGCTTGTGTCCTCTGGCCATGTCTCATGTCTCAGGTCTGCATAGTTTGGGCACTCTTGTATGATATGTTCTGGAGTCTGGACTCCACTGCCACATGGACACTCGTCTGAATCGATGCAGGTGGCTCAGTAGTCTACAGTGGTGTGTCCTTATGCGAAAGAAGATGTGTTTGCTGATGTCTTCGTAGTTGGTGTATTGGACCTGGTTCATTGTTGCATTTCAGTTTCTTTTTCCATTCAGATCTGCACTGTAACCAGTGTGTGACTGGCTTCATCAGCAGGTGCACGCTTCAGTGGGTGTTGAAATGGAAGGTGGAGCACATATAGGATTGCTTGAAGGGTGGGGATGCCAGTCTCTGATTACAGATTGAATCTATACGTGACAGAATCAACCCATAAAAAAAAACATTTAGAAGCTTGATGTGTCTAGTTTTTTTTTGTCATCTTCTGAAAAATTTATTATTTGTCACTGAAAAATGATAACTTTATTTTTTATCATTAAAAAAAATACTATTTTCTTTTCAGAGTTGTTCCATGGCTTCACTTGAAGAGAAAGTAAACTGTTCTTTGACTGGTTGAGCTAAAATCTGTCACTGCTGTCCAAAGGTTTAGAATACTTACAATAACAATGCATCACACAGAAATTTCTTTGCCACTTCAAGCCCAGAGTTAGTTTCTAAATGAAAAACACCCTAACAGATGGGCTGGAGGAGGTGGACCAATCCTTTGGCATCCACAATCACCAGATTTGACTCCACTGGATTTTTTTTTTTTAAATGTGGACAAGACTACTGATTATTCAAGCAGTCAATCAAAGAACAGAGTTTACTTTCTCTCCACATGAAGCCGTGGATCAATGACAACTCTGAAAATGGTTTATAAAAAAAAAATTTCCCGTCTCCACAAACTCTGGCACATGAAAGTGTGATGTGGTCAGTATCATGCCTCTGAAAATAATCATTTTTCATTTAAAAAAAAAAAAAAAGGAATAATAATAAGTTTTCAGAAGACAACAAAAAACTAGACACATTAGGCTTCTCAATGATTTTATAGACTGGTTCTGCCATGTATAGACGCAAACTTTTCAATATTTTAACTTGCACATGGACCTTACAGACACCTTGTATTAGCTGCACATATCAAAATGGGCCATCCCTAATTTATTAAATTATGAAACTGTTGGAAATAAATGTTGTACACTACCTCCTCTTCTTCTTCCTCACTGATTTCATCCTCACTGCTCTCAGCTTCCATGCCTGAGTCTTTATCTTCAGAATCATCATCATCATCATCATCACCATGTCTGAAATTTTTAAAAATATATCTTTAGCAAAAACTGATAGATATATTCCACATATCTAGAACAACACAGTTCTGACTGCTAAAAGTGAGGGGGGCTACAAGCTCTTCTGGACATCGTAGTTCGTGAAAGTAAGAGTAAAAGTCTCAGCCTGAACAAAAAGTAGACTGAAGTGATGGTCATCTCGAAGAAAGAAATACTACCAAAATGTAGTATTACCATTGATAGCACAAATCTAAAACGAAGTTGATAGATTCAAGTACTTAGGAACAATTTAACAACTGATGGGAAATGTCACAATGAAATAAAAAGCAGACGTGCTCAGGCCAAGTCAACATTCCAGAAAATGAGACACATCTTGTGCAATGGAAACAAGATTCTGAGTACTCAAATATTACATTGAGCCAATTTTGTTTTATGGGTGTGAAGCATGGTCTATGAATAAGAGAGTACAGCGACAAATGGAGGCCATGGAATTGTGGTTTATAAGAAGGATGTTGAAGGTACCATGGACAGCCAAGAAAACCAAAGAAATCTCAAGAGAGGCTGGAGTTAAAAGGCAAATTATAGCAAAGATCAGAAGTTACTGGATGGGCTGTCATGTGGCTAGGAATAAAGTCACTGGCTGATCTAATAATCAACGCAAAAGACAGAGAATTGTGGAGAGAAATGATTGCCTACGCCACACAGCATGGCACTTAGAACTTAGACATATTCACAATCTGAAGAAATGAATAAACTTAATGAATGTTCAGGTGATAAAGATATAATTCTCCAACACCTTTGGTCTAAGACTTACTAGGATGAGTCAAAAGTTCATCAGGTTTTTGTGCTGCACAAAACCAAGCAACATAATATATACAATGGTACCTCGGGTCACGAACTTAATCCATTCTTCGACTTCGTTTGCGAACCGAAACAATTTTTCCCACTGAAATTAACGCAAATCCAATTAACTCTTCCCGTGCCAGAGGAAGAAACGCGGACGTTCAGTTGGTGCTAGAGTATAAGCGCAGGTCTTGATATGTTAGGGGGTATAGTTGTAAAATGGAATGGAAAACAGTATTTACATGTACTTCCGTGTACTTATTATGTTTCAAAGTATAACTAAATGTATGAAAATTTCATAAATGTGGAGTTTTTTAGGAAAAAAGAAGTAATGTGATGTTTTTAGACAATGACTGTGCCCAGCTCACCGTAAGCTAGGTCTGGATCTACACTACTTACCATCCGATATGTCTAGATCTACTTGTCGATCTCGTATTCTGATTCTATGTTGCATTCTCGCTAAATTAATGTCTGAAATAACCTCCTAACTACTTCTTCAGTTGTCTTAATATGTCTAGATCTACTTGGGATACATTCAAGAGCACTGGGGTGGTCACAGGCCATGTCCATACCCCTATCTACATCATCAAAAATTGAAAATTTTCCATGTTTCTCTTCCTTTTTCTCGCTCAGCATCACTCGTATCTAAGGACTCTTTCACCACTTTGAAAAGTGTCACCGGAAACGTGGACGAAATATGTACAATCTAAATGTTACACAGGTTCTTTTATTGAAACAAACCATGATCGAAATTCCAACCATTGGCACACATCAGGGAAACCAGAAGGATCGAAAATTTGATCAATGGCATGGGAAGAGTTAATCTGTTCGCCAGCTCCAGAAACATATTGTTTTTTTTTTACTTTTTTAAGGATTTATGTGTGGCAAAAATACATAATATAAAATATACAGTATAACTTTAGCTTTGTGGTGGACAGTTGCTGGCACAGGTAGATGGAAGAGGAGGAGGAGGAAGACCGTTTCTTTGAAGGAGAGTCCCATTCCATAATAACGTCGGGCAACTATGTAGGTATCCACACTAACGATAATATTTCTACTTCTTCTAACACTTCAGACCTTTGCGTCATTAACATAGTCACTGCTTTAGCCACATCAGCTGTCTTTAGCACATATTTGTTATTTAAGATCCTACAGCTCGTAGATTTAGCCATGTCGTACTGCTTGGTGAGATCAGAAACACAAACACCATTCTCATGTTTAGTTATTATTTCCTTCGTTTCTACTGTCATACGCTTATGCTTCTTACACCACTGTCACTAAAACTTTTCTCTTTCTTGGGAGCCATAATGAGGGTTAATTTAATGCACAAAGCAAAAAAAAAAATGTATCAAGAACAACACAACAACAAACAATGTTCACAGCATGCAAACCTGAGTACAACTGATGCTGTTCGCAAACCAAAAACATGGCGCCAAAGCCATGCTTGTGCGATCGTGTGCCAAGGGATTGTTCACGGGTCGAGTCAAAATTTGTTTGGAAATTGTGTTCGTGGGCCTATTTGTTCATGACTAGATGCGTCCGTGACCCGATTTACCACTGTATTTAGCTGTGGTACATAATATTAATAATGATGTAACTTCACTCTTAAAAATACAGTCCATAACTTTCAATGGTCTTCTGGCATCACTCAGCCAGTGCAAGGAATCCTTTGTAGTACTACTACTATTCAGACAGCTTTGAGGCCAAGAAAGTTCTCACACTGGCTTCTTCTTTGAAAGAACTGAATTCCCACCCTTTAAAGAAATGTGCCATCATGCAGAATAGATGGTAGTCAGAGAGTGCAAGGTTGGGACTGTACATTGGATGTGGCAGGACCTTGATTGCCTCCAGTTCAGTGAGTCATCCACGGACCATGTTGGAAGTGTGCGCTTGGCACATTGTCGTGCTGGAGAAGTACCCTCTTCCTGTTAATGAATGCTGGGTATTTGATGCACAGAACATCATGCAGTTGCTTCAGTTGCTCAGCATACAGATTCTTGCCCACGGAGCGACCAAATAAAACCAATCTCTAGTGCAGATGGTCCTCAAAGTTCCACCAAATGCAAAGCATAACCACCTTCTCGAACTGGCCTTGTTGGACAACCATCTCCACCCCTGCCCTAGCTGGAGCTATGGGGTATTGCAGGAACATTCACTTTTCATCCCCAGTGATGATACAGTCGAGAAACTTTCTGTCACGTAAGTTTGCAACAGGTGTCAACGCGTCTCTGTGGTTGCTCGAGATATCATGTGGGACACATCAAGGCTGCCTGCTGCTAAGTGGAGCGTATGCAAATAGTGAACTATGGTGCTTTGAGGAAGGCCCAGCTGGGCTGACAAGCGCCGAGTACTGGTACTGGAATTGTCTTCAACAGCTTGGCACAGTGCTTCATCATTGGTGGTTGAGAGATGTCCTGACCTGGGCTGGGCTGACAAGCGCCGAGTACTGGTACTGGAACTATCTTCAACAGCTTGGCACAGTGCTTCATCATTGGTGGTTGAGAGATGTCCTGACCTGGGTTTGTCTTTGATGTCAGTGTCCCCAGACCAGTACCTGTGGAACCACTTCCCCTACCACATTTCAGATTTCATGGGCAGCTGCAGAGAGAGTCAGCCTTTCCATGACAACCATGCTGTTCACCATATTTCCTTCTGCTGATCATTTATCTCACGATTCATTGCCTAAAAATGGGCATGCGTGTTTTCAGAATGACGTAGCACATGACATCAGCATGATGTTACAAATGCCAGTAGTGCGTAAGATCTTGACCGAAAATTATGGTACAGAAAAATGTGATGAATTTCTGACTCACTATTTATGCATGATAAAGTCTTCTCACAACACACTTCACTTACTTCTTCCTGTCAAAATCAGCTCCTGATATGGCAGGACCCCCTTTAAAGATTGATATCTGACTCTCTTTCATCTTCTCATCCACTGGTTTCAAGCTCTCCATCAGAACAGCTACAAGCCCCGAAGGTTTGTTCTGGGACAGGAAAAAAGTACATGCTCTAAACCTCTCTCCTCTCATATGGAGTCAAATACTGATAAACAGATGACAAAGATGATATAGTCACATGCTGATAAACAGAAAGACTGATACAGAGTTAAATACTGATAAGTAGATGACATCAAATGATACAAATTCAAATACTGATAAACAGATGACCGACTGATGCAGATTCAAATATTGATAAACATGGTCAAATACTAATAAGTAAATGACATCAAGTGATACAGATTCAAATACTGATAAACAGATGACAGACTAATACAGATTCAAATACTGATAAACATAGTCAAATACTAATAAACAGATGAAATCAAATGATAAAGTCAAATACTGGTAAACAGATGACAGACTGATACAGATTCAAATACTGATAAACATGGTCAAATACTAATAAACAGATAACATCAAGTGATAGAGTCAAATACTGATAAACAGATGATGAAGACTGATATAGTCACATACTGATAAACAGATGACAGAGATTGATACAGAGTCACATACTGATAAACAGATGACAAACAAAGAGTACACAAGACAAATACTGATATAGTACACCAAAAAAACAGTGCTGGGTAAATGATCACCAAGCACCAAAAGAACTCTAAGGCTAACCTCTTCTGGAGTGTTTTGTGTCCTGATGTCAATATAGACAGCATCCTTGTCATAGACAATGCCACCTACACCTGACATAGGAGCATATATAACCCTTTCCCTCTTGTTCAGAGACCTACGCTTTTCCATCTGTGGGGTGGGGCACGGGTCTGGCAGGAAGGACATATTCTTTATCACATAGTCACCAGCACCTGATGGGATATAACAACGAAAAAAATAAAACTCTTAATACATCCACAGCTCATCTTCCTTCTTAATTAAAAATAATGCCGCTTTCAGGACGTTTATAATTACAGCCATAGAATAATTCTTCTTATCTTCCTGCCAAACAGCAACTTCCATGAGATCAACCTAACAGAGCAGTTCACTTGTCCTTTACATAACTCATGTCATCATTGCACACAGAAGAAAAAAAACTTGCATGGCATTATTTCATTATTTCAACAAGGGCTGATTAGAATGATGACACACAGGCTGTTTTTTTTTTTTGAACTGTATGTATGCTGTTTAACCAGAACGATAACAAGTATACTGCTCAGTTACAAAGATGACACACAACTGTTTTTTTTATTACTTGAATGATACAGGATGTTTCAGTCAATTATAGTTCAATAATACAAAGAAAGTACATAGCTCAATGCAAGCGTTAGTGACACAATCATCAAACAGTACTTTTTTTAAAAAATATAATATGGTGTGGCATCATTCAAAAGTGGTGCTGCTACTAACGACATAGCAGAGAACTTCAGTCATGGAATGGCTTCTGCAAACAAATTCTGTTGTCACAGTCCACCACAGGTTCAAAAGTGATGACTCCTCCCTCTATGAACTGAGACAGAGATGACATTCTCTTCAAGCATAGTGGTTCTAACAGGACAGAGCTAAGCCTCACGCCACTTCAGAGGTCCTGGAATTTCTGCACTCAAATTCCAGCACCACAATCTTTGGGCATCACTTGTTTCCCACAGCAATTCCAGTGCCGATCTCTTGGCCACAGTGCAGTCAGGATTTCAATTTATATGACTGCTCCCTCTGGGGTTATCTAAAAGACAAAATGTTCAGCAGTTCTCCCTGAAATCTGACTGAAATGAAGGAAAGCAACACAGACAGTTATACACAAGTCATAAGTACTGTACTGAGTTTGACCAGACGGCCATGCTCTGCTGCTGGCCTAGAGATGGACTTCCTTGCACTCACGACACTCCTATATGTGCTCAGCCTTTAATCTCAGTGTTGTTCGCCGTGTGTGTTGAGTGATAATGCACTGAACTTTGTACTGTGTCTTCAAGCAGTTCAAGAGTCCCAAGTAGCTCATATCAAGCATAGAACGTCATTTACAAAGCTACCCATATGTGAAAATCCTAATCCGTGCTTGTTACTCTGACACTGGTTTCATATAAATAAATTCACTTTCGCCAATGTACTGTTAAGCTGAAACTAATAACTGACTGAAATACACTGTAGAATATAAATTGTTACGATATAATGATAAAACATATTTTGTTTATATAATCCAACACATTATGAAAACATTTAGGCAGTTTGCTTCAAGATACAATGAATAAGAGGAAATAAAATCCTGTACCAGCTATATGAACCACAGACTTGGACTTCATGTGTGTCCCCCTCACAAAGCCATACAGACTGACTGTACGGTCACATTTTGGATTCTGTCTGATATTTTCAGGATTTGTAATATCCTCAATTCTGAAAAAGTAAAAAATTATTAATGTTCCTTATTATGAATGGATTATATGACATGTCAACCTACTAAGCCTAGATCTTATCTCCCTAGTGCCAGATTTTGTTCTCATCTCCTAACTAGTGAATTTTGTTCTCATCTCCTAACTAGTCAATTTTGTTCTCATCTAATAACTAGTCAATTTTGTTCTCATCTCCTAACTAGTGAATTTTGTTCTCATCTCCTAACTAGTCAATTTTGTTCTCATCTCCTAACTAGTCAATTTTGTTCTCATCTCCTAACTAGTCAATTTTGTTCTCCTCTCCCTACTAGTGAATTTTGTTCTCATCTCCTAACTAGTCAATTTTGTTCTCATCTCCTAACTAGTCAATTTTGTTCTCCTCTCCCTACTAGTGAATTTTGTTCTCATCTCCTAACTAGTCAATTTTGTTCTCATCTCCTAACTAGTCAATTTTGTTCTCATCTCCTAACTAGTGAATTTTGTTTTCATCTCCTAACTAGTCAATTTTGTTCTCCTCTCCCTACTAGTGAATTTTGTTCTCATCTCCTAACTAGTCAATTTTGCTCTCATCTCCTAACTAGTCAATTTTGTTCTCCTCTCCCTACTAGTGAATTTTGTTCTCATCTCCCTACTAGTGAATTTTGTTCTCATCTCCCTACTAGTGAATTTTGTTCTCATCTCCCTACTGGTGAATTTTGTTCTCCTCTCCCTACTAGTGAATTTTGTTCTCATCTCCCTACTAGTGAATTTTGTTCTCATCTCCCTACTAGTGAATTTTGTTCTCATCTCCTAACTAGTCAATTTTGTTCTCTCCCTACTAGTGAATTTTGTTCTCATCTCCTTACTGGTAAATTTTATTCTCATCTCCCTACTGGTGAATTTTGTTCTCCTCTCCCTACTAGTGAATTTTGTTCTCATCTCCCTACTAGTGAACTTCGTTCTCATCTCCCTACTAGTGAATTTTGTTCTCATCTCCCTACTAGTGAATTTTGTTCTCATCTCCCTGCAAGTGAATTTTGTTCTCATCTCCCTGCTAGTGAATTTTGTTCTCATCTCCCTACTAGTGAATTTTGTTCTCATCTCCCTGCTAGTGAATTTTGTTCTCATCTCCCTACTAGTGAATTTTGTTTTCATCTCCCTATTAGTGAATTTTGTCACGTCAGTTTGCAACTGGCATCAACGTGTCTCTGTGGTTGCTGGGGAGTGAGATCGTGCGGAACACACCAAGGCTGCCTGCTGCTAAGTGGAGTGCATGCAAATAGTCTTCTTCTTCTGCGTTCGCATATGCAAATAGTGAACTATGGTGCTTTCAGGAGGGCCCAGCTGGGCTGACAAGCACCACGTACTGGTACTGGAATTGTCTTCAACAACTTGGCACAGTGCCTCATCATTGGTGGTTGAGGGATGTCCTGACCTGGGCTTGTCTTTGATGCCAGTGTCCCCAGAGCCAAGAACACCACAAAAATTACCAACATTCTAAGGCCAAATTTCAGACAGCCAGACAGGAAAGTTGGAGAGAGAAAACAGAGTCCCTAAACTTCGAAAAGGATGGTAGGAAACTGTGGAAACTAATCAAACAGTTCAATGATGAGAGTACTGGAAGAAGTACAAAGATTACACTAATAGAGGATGGGAAAACTCTTACAGGTAAGCAGGTAGCAGATCACTTTGCTCGCATGTTTGCACAGGACTGCAACATTGATATCCAACCAGAGAAAGAGCGTACAGTGCGCATTGACCCACAGAAAGAAGAGGAACAAGTCAGAAAAGTGGAGGTCATGGATGCACCAATCACACGCAGCGAGTTAGACCTAGCAGTCAGTAAATTGAAACCAAGGAAATCACCAGGACCAGATGGAGTGTCCAATGAAATGATCAAGAACCTGGGAATGGCAGTAATGAGAAGGCTGTTGGATATTTTCAATATGTGCTGGAGCACAGGTAAGTTACCTCAAATCTAGAAGGAAGCAAGCATGGTACCACTGCTAAAGCCAGGGAAAAACAGTGATACTGCCTCCAGCTACAGGCCAATCAGTCTCACTAGCTGCCTATGCAAAACGATGAAACGCATCATTGACCTGAGGCTAAAATGGTACCTAGAAAGTGAAAACCTTCTCGTTCCACAACAAGCAGGATTTAGGCAATACTATAGTACGGAAGATCAAGTGACCTATCTCTCTCAAGAGATTGAGGATGCATTCCAAGAGAAAAACCTTGTACTAGCAGTGTGGATAGACCTAAAGAAAGCCTTTGATAAAGTATGGAAAAAAGGTCTGCTGTGGAAACTAAGAAACTGCAATGTGAATGGAAGACTGTACAACTGGATAAAGTCCTATTTACACAATAGAAGAGCTAGAGTAGTAATGGATGGACACAAAAGCCAGAAAGTACTTCTGCGACACAGTGTACCACAAGGAGGAGTCCTTTCGCCTACACTATTCCTTGTATTCATTAATGACCTGGTCAAGGAACTTCCCTATGGAATCAAAGCGGCACTGTATGCAGATGATCTGGTCATGTGGTGTACAGATGAAAATGCGACAGTTGCTACACAGAGACTCTAAAGAGCAGCAGACATCTTGACATCATGGACAAACAAATGGTGTGTAAGTATCAACACAAAGAAATCAAGTACCACTCTGTTCACTCTCTCATCTAAACAGAAAGCAGGTAAGATCTTTGAAATATCCTTAAGGATGGACAACCAACCCACTTACTTAGGAGTGACTCTTGACTCAAAACTGACTTGGAAGCAACACATCAACAGTGAAGAAGCAAAAGCCAGAAGAAAACTAGCCATATTAAGAAAATTAAGTGGAACCACATGGGGAGCTAGTGAAAGAATCCTCAAGAATGTATATCAGCAAAGTATTCTACCATATTTAGAATATGGCTCAACATCTTGGTGCACAGCATCAAACACTACGCTGTATAATCTAGACGAGGTTCAAAATCAACAGATTATCACAGGTGCCATGAGGTCCACACCAACAGCAGAAATGCTGAAAATAGTTGGTGTTCAAGTGCTAAAGGAACGTAGAGACACAAATGTCATGACCATGGGAGAGAAATTCCTTAGCTCTGTAAGCCATCCCCTGAAGAAGAGATTCAATAACTTGGCATAAAGCCGGCTTAAAAGAAGCAGCTTCATTCTCCAGGCCAAGCATATGCGTAAGCTGATACCTGACCTTCCAACTGTAGTCGCTCCATTATCATCTGTACCAGAGCATACACCATGGAAAGAAGTAGATTATACACAAATAACTATTCAGACTGAAGTGAAAGGTGTGCAGAATGGTGAGATGCAAAGCAGCCTTGTAAGATCAACAGCCACACTTAGTGTGCTAGATGACAAATATCCATGTGACACCTGGATACGTGTGTATACAGATGGATCTGCACACAATGCCATAAAGAATGGAGGGGCAGGAGCACATATTGAATATCCAAACAACACCACTGACAAGATTTCCATACCCACTGGACAATACTGCAACAACTTTGATGCAGAAGTTAGGGCAATTATTGCTGCAGTTGAAAAACTATCAGACTCCAGAATTGATACATGTCCTGTAGTAATTCTCACAGATGCAAGATCAGTACTGGAAGCTCTTCAGTGCAACAAACTACCAGACCTTAAGGATGCCTTGTCAAAAATTGGCTTACAACATGGAGTCACTTTGCAATGGATTCCCTCTCACTGTGGGATACCAGGCAATGAGAAAGCTGACCATCTGGCCAAAGAGGGCACTGAAATGGAGCAACCAGACATACCAATCACCTATAATCAGAAGAAAAGCATGATAAAAACCTACAGGAAGCCACAAACACCACCACATGATGACTATCACATGCTAAACAGAAAGGAACAAGTCACCATCTTCCGTCTCCGAACAGGACACACCCGACTCCGAAGTCATATGTATACAAAGTTTAAGGTTGGTACTATTAATCTATGTACATGTGCCCAGGTGCCCCAAACTGTGGAACATATCCTCCAGAACTGCACCAACTATGAAACACTGAGAAATAATTACTGGCCCAGTGAAACCACTAAAGAAGATAAGCTCTATGGTTCCATACATGACTTACAAAAAACAGTGAAATTTATCCAAGAGACAGGACTGCAGGTATAGACAGACAATGCGAACGAAGAAGAAGAAGAAGAAGAAGAGTGTCCCCAGACCAGTACCTGTGGAACCACTTCCCCTTCCACATTTCAGATTTCATGGCCAGCTGCAGAGAGAGCCAGCCTTTCCATGACAACCATGCTGTTCACCATATTTCCTTCTGCTGATCATTTATCTCACGATTCATTCCCTAAAAATGGGCATGCGTGTTTTCAGCATGACGTTACAAATGCCAGTAGTGCGCAAGACCTTGACCGAAAATTATGGTACAGAAAAAATGTGATGAATTTTTGACTCACTGTAACAAAAGTAAAACTCTGACCAAGATTTATGCGTGATAAAGTCTTCTCACAACACACTTCACTTACTTCTTCCTGTCAAAATCAGCTCCTGATATGGCAGGACCCCCTTTAAAGATTGATATCTGACTCTCTTTCATCTTCTCATCCACTGGTTTCAAGCTCTCCATCAGAACAGCTACAAGCCCCGAAGGTTTGTTCTGGGACAGGAAAAAAGAACATGCTCTAAACCTCTCTCTAGCATATGGAGTCAAATACTGATAAACAGATGACAAAGATGATATAGTCACATGCTGATAAACAGAAAGACTGATACAGAGTTAAATACTGATAAGTAGATGACATCGAATGATCCAAATTCAAATACTGATAAACAGATGACAAAGATGATATAGTCACATGCTGATAAACAGAAAGACTGATACAGAGTTAAATACTGATAAGTAGATGACATCGAATGATCCAAATTCAAATACTGATAAACAGATGACAAAGATGATATAGTCACATGCTGATAAACAGAAAGACTGATACAGAGTTAAATACTGATAAGTAGATGACATCGAATGATCCAAATTCAAATACTGATAAACAGATGACAAAGATGATATAGTCACATGCTGATAAACAGAAAGACTGATACAGAGTTAAATACTGATAAGTAGATGACATCGAATGATCCAAATTCAAATACTGATAAACAGATGACAGACTGATACAGATTCAAATATTGATAAACATAGTCAAATACTAATAAACAGGTGACATCAAATGATAAAGTCAAATAAACAGATGACAGACTGATACAGATTCAAATACTGATAAACATGGTCAAATACTAATAAACAGATAACATCAAGTGATAGAGTCAAATACTGATAAACAGATGATGAAGACTGATATAGTCACATACTGATAAACAGATGACAGAGATTGATACAGAGTCACATACTGATAAACAGATGACAAACAAAGAGTACACAAGACAAATACTGATATAGTACACCAAAAAAAACAGTGCTGGGTAAATGATCACTAAGCACCAAAAGAACTCTAAGGCTAACCTCTTCTGGAGTGTTTTGTGTCCTGATGTCAATATAGACAGCATCCTTGTCATAGACAATGCCACCTACACCTGACATAGGAGCATATATAACCCTTTCCCTCTTGTTCAGAGACCTACGCTTTTCCATCTGTGGGGTGGGGCACGGGTCTGGCAGGAAGGACATATTCTTTATCACATAGTCACCAGCACCTGATGGGATATAACAACGAAAAAAATAAAACTCTTAATACATCCACAGCTCATTTTCCTTCTTAATTAAAAATGCCGCTTTTAGGACATTTATAATTACAGCCATAGAATAATTCTTCTTATCTTCCTGCCAAACAGCAACTTCCATGAGATCAACCTAACAGAGCAGTTCACCTGTTCTTTACATAACTCATGTCATCATTGCACACAGAAGAAAAAAAAAAGAAAACCTTGCATGGCATTATTTCATTATTTCAACTAGGGCTGATTAGAATGATGACACACAGAGGCTGTTTTTTTTTTTTTTAACTGTAAGATGTATGTATGCTGTTTAACCAGAACGATAACAAGTATACTGCTTAGTTACAAAGATGATACACAAACTGTTTTTTTTAATTACTTGAATGATACAGGATGTTTCAGCCAATTTTTGTCAATTATGATTCAATGACACACTACAAAGAAAGTACATAGCTCAATGTAAGTGTCAGTGAAACAATCATCAAATGGTACTTTTTTTAAAAACAATATGGTGTGACATCATTCAAAAATAGTGCTGCCACTAGCGTCATAGTAGAAACCTTCAGTCGTGGAATGGTTTCTGCAAACAAATTCTGTTGTCACAGTCCAGCACAGGTTCAAAAGTGATGACTCCTCCCTCCGTGAACTGAGACAGAGACGACAATCTCTTCAAGCATAGTGGTTCCAATAGGACAGAGCTAAGCCTCACGCCACTTCAGAGGTCCTGGAATTTCTGCACTCAAATTCCAGCACCACAATCTTTGGGCATCACTTGTTTCCCACAGCAATTCCAGTGCCGATTCTCTTGGCCACAGTGCAGTCAGGATTTCAATTTATATGACTGCTCCCTCTGGGGTTATCTAAAAGACAAAATGTTCAGCAGTTCTCCCTGAAATCTGACTGAAATGAAGGAAAGCAACACAGACAGTTATGCACAAGTCACAAGTACTTTACGGAGTTTGACCAGACTGTCAAGCTCTGCTGCTGGCCTAGAGATGGACTTCCTTGCACTCATGACACTCCCATATGTGCTCAGCCTTTAATCTCAGTGTTGTTCGCTGTGTGTGTTGGGTGACAGTGCCAAATGCACTGAACTTTGTACTGCATCTTCAAGCAGATCAAGAGTCCCAAGTAGCTCATATCAAGCATAGAACATCATTTACAAAGTTACCCATATGTGAAAATCCTAATCCTTGCTTGTTACTCTGACACTGGTTTCATATAAATTAAATTCACTTTTGCCAATGTACTGTTAAGCTGAAATTGATAACTGACTGAAATACCATGTAGAATACAAATTGTTAAGATATAATGATAAAATGTATTTTGTTTATATAATCCAACACATTATGAAAACATTTAGGCAGTTTGCTTCAAGATACATTGAATAAGAGGAAATAAAATCCTGTACCAGCTATATGAACCATAGACTTCGTTTTCATGTGTGTCCCCCTCACAAAGCCATACAGACTGACTGTACGGTCACATTTGGGATTCTGTCTGATATTTTCAGGATTTGTAATATCCTCAATTCTGAAAAAGCAAAAAATTATTAATGTTCCTTATTATGAATGGATGATATGACATGTCAACCTACTAAGCCTAGATCTTATCTCCCTAGTGCCAGATTTTGTTCTTATCTCCTTTACAGTTAATCTTGTTCTCATCTCTCTAGTGCAGATTTTGTTCTCATCTCCCTAGTGCAGATTTTGTTCTCATCTCCCTAGTGCAGATTTTGTTCTCATCTCCCTAGTGCAGATTTTGTTCTCATCTCTCTAGTGCCAGATTTTGTTATCATCTCCCAACTAGTGAATTTTGTTATCATCTCCCAACGAGTGAATTTTGTTCTCATCTCCTAACTTGTGAATTTTGTTCTCATCTCCTAACTAGTGAATTTTGTTATCATCTCTCAACTAGTGAATTTTGTTCTCATCTCCCTAGTACCTCAGACTGTTAGCTCTCTTTTAAAATGTGGTGATAAGTACAAATACAGTGTTGACTAGAAAGTGTCTGAAGAGCTTCTTGACAGGTTCCACTACCCTCATATTCTCAGTAAACCCTGCCCCACTAACAGACTGAAGGGGCACACCAACCTGTCACAAGGAGCATCATGGTATGAAATAGTTAATTGGCCCCAAGATCTGTGCCTTTATTCTAGTACACTCATCTTTACTTCCACTACAATTAGTCTATGGAATTATTCTCCATTGCTTTATACTTGCACATTACAGATTTCAGCACATAAAAGGGAGTTTTTTTGTTTTTTTTTCTTAAAGTCTCCCTTATTAATCTGACCATTTTTCAATTTCTTGTTTCTTGCAATTTATTTGTGCTCTTTACAAAAGACCTTCAGCTTACAGCAAAAAAAAAAAAAACTAAAAAAGATTTATTACAAGTCTTTTTCTTAACCTTTTTCTTTTCTCTTTCTTTGCCCCTCAAAGGCAATAAAAGCTTTATTATGGGTTGTGAGGTTTTTCCCCTTAAAGGTTTTACTAAGTATTCAGTCATCAAAATCTTTTTCAAAAGGCATCTTGTTTCAAAGGTTTCTGTAACTATAAAATTATCCCAGCTTGCCCCCAAAGGTTTCTGTAATTAACCATCTGCTCTTTTCACAAACTTTTTTTAAAAAACTATCCAATCATTTCAAGTTTTTTCACAAGGTTTCTTCAACCAGCCAATCATCTCAACTTTTCCTAAAGAGCCATTTAACTAGCCAATTATCACAACTGTCTATTTTATGTCTATAATTTTCTACTATTATCTATTTAGCTCCCTCTAAAATTAAATATTGTTATATGAGAACGAGTACAACACTACAACGCTTTGTGATGCAACGAAACTCACCTGTCTGCCAACACATACGGATGTGAGGCTCTCCAAATCAAAGGTACTATTTTCATAACCGAGATAAACCGACACAGATTGTGAATCTCATTCGGAAGATATTCTCCATTGACCAGCATTGACAAATAAAATAAACGTGCACCCTGAGGAAAGGAAAATATGGGCACTAACACCGTATCCATATGTGTCTCTAAGGCATGAGGGGATTACCTTTACCTTTACCTGAGAAAAGTATGAAATAACTCTCAAAGTGCATACATACAAACTGTATTAATCATGCAATAATTTGAACCCTTTCACTGCTACATACTCTACACATTAGATGACCTCATGTAGTACTAAAAATGGGCTAATGGCAGTGTTCCTCAAATGCCAAGTTGCAGGGCAACCTGCAGCATGCCTTATGGCACAACAAGGTTACGAGGTTTTATTTATTTATTTTTGTTCCTATTTATACAAACATATTTGAACAATGACATTTTAACTCTTCCCATGCCAAGATCGATATAGCAAGGACTTCCAGTTAGTGAAATCTTGCCAACCTCGACATAGCGAGGTTTGGTTTGTTTCAATGTAAAAACTGGTGTAACTTTCTGATTGTAAACAGTTTAGTGCGCATGTCAAGTGACCCTTGTCGCCATTTTGAAAGCGTTATTAACAACGGAGGTCAAATGGCTGTCAAAGTTGATGTTTTGATCGAAAACATTCAACTTTTGTGTGACTTCAGAGGCAAACATGGACCCCTATGAACAGACCACTGTTTGTGATTGTACTCCAAGTAGATCTAGACTATTAGATGGACTGGAGAAGTAGTTAGAAGGTTATTTCAGACATTATGTATGCAACATATCATCACACGATGAGTTCGGATACACTGACAAGTCAATCTAGACATCACAGATAGTACATAGTGTAAAAAGTGTAGATCTAGACATCACCCGGACAGTAGTACACAAATATCAGATAAAATCATCATGCTGCATATTTTTTCCTAAAAAAAAAAACTCTTCATTTATAAAATCTTACATTTACAGGTATTTTAATGCGTAATACGTATACTTTTTAACGTGGAAATAATTTGTTACATTCACTTTTACAATTATCCCCTATACATATCAAGACCCGCGCTTTCTGTCTAGCACAGACGGGAATGTCCTCATTTTTTTCTGCAGCACGGAAGGAGTTAAAGCCATATATATAAGCAACATTGGGTTATTTTGCTGCAAATTCTAACTAAAGTGTCATCAATCAATCAACCACCAGTAATACAAAAATAATTACACCATCAAGTACAGTGAGGTATTTGGGTTAAAGTGACTGACATTAAGAACACAAGTGTGCCATGAACAGAAATTGCATTTGTCAAGGGTGCAAAAGTCTGAGAACCTCTGCTCTATGCTGACACAATGGTATGAGTTAGCTAATCCACAGTAAAGAGTCAGTCAGTCATTTCCATGTCCCTTGCCGAACTTTGCCTTGCTAACAGCTCTCTTGTAGGCCTCTCGGTTGTAAGCAAGATGCCCTGCTGCTGATGTGTCTATTTGCAGATTATCAATGATGTCTTGCAGTAAAGAGTACCAAATACATATCACTTGATATATTTTTAGCACAAAATAAACAACATCTTAATGTACCAGTAATGCACTGACAAAGGAAATTATCAGGAAGAATAAATACTATCAAATGCAAGGGATACAAAGTGAATCAGTTGACACTGCTCTTTCCTGTCACAACTAGGTGGCTGGTCATCCTGCTGAAATCAGCAGCTCAAGTTGTGGTCATTCTCTCACTATCTTTCTCTCTTTCACATCCCAAGCGCTTTATCTACTTTTTTTTTTCAAATATCTTAACACATCCATTTCTGCAAAAGGGGAACTTGGCACATTATTTACCAGCATATGGTACTTCACGGACTGAGATACAAACCTTATATAACTCTACTTCAAATCTATTTTTGAGCTGTTTCTTGCGTTTACGAACGCCCTTGTTGTCCTTGTAAAGATCCAGATGATTCAAGACACCCATACAGCGAGGGAAGCCAGTGGCCTGGCAGATGTTGAAGAACTCAAAGATCTCCATCTCAAACCCCTGCTTAGCATCCACCATCAGTAAAGCCTAATGGGAAGATAAATATGACACAAACACATACATACATTACGCTTGCCTATTAATAGACTTTATGAATGCTTCTTTCCTTATCACCCTTTTTTTTTTCATGCCATGCTAGTCATGCTATATCTGCAGCTCCACTGCCCCAACAGAGTCTGCCATCTTCTCCACTTAAGTTAGAGTACCATAGCTTTTCTTTCAGGTCCTCTCCCTTGGGGCAGATCTGTGCTCGGAGGTTTCAGTAGACAGGTCTGCAGGCTATATGCCACAGCCGCAGGAACATTCGCTTGTGGGTGATATTTTAAGACGACAGAGGTAGCTCAGGAGCCCGTCTTTCTCATTAAATTTAGTTCATACGCTTCAAACTTCCAAAGAACCTTAACTTTACCACTACCAAACAACACCCAACCCCAGACAAACATATTTCTAATTAGCATGTTTGCCAGGTTTTACTGGGAAATAACCTATTTTTACCACCAGCCCACCCCCCTGTTACCACCAGCCTATCACACGTCTCCATTTAAATATTCTATACACTCTACCACACACACTCTTGGACACAGCTTCTTGTAAGTCACAGCTAAGTGCTCCATTTTTTTTAACATTACTATTTGCTGTATAGCATTCATGTGAATTTATAGTTTATCTTCTTTCCCTATTTCTTTGTCTTGTACGTTCTCGTACGATTAAGGTGTAAACCCAAACATCACAATTGTGTGATTGTTAATTAATAAAGCTGTTTCTACTTTTTTCTTAATAAAAAAAAAGAGGGGGGGGGGGGAATTTTTCAAAGAATGCGAAATTCTGATTAAAGTTCATACCAAATCAGCCACTTTGCCAATGTCAATCATGCAGTTTATATCATTATTGCACTCAATGAAGGTCAGTCGTCGATTTTTGCCTGAAATAAAACAAAACGTAATAGTTACAAAACAAAAAATATACCTTTTAAATTAGTTCTTTAATGGCTGTTACAGCTATACAGCTTCATGTAATATCCATACTGAATATCAAGGCTATGATGTTTAAATACTCGGCATCAAGTGGAATGAATTCAAGAACAATGCAGAGATAAGACAGATGACTGAACAACAACCAGTCTCACGGGTGATCAGGAAAAGGAGATGGACATATGTTGGCCACTTGATGAGAAGAAATGAGCAGAGAATCCCAAAACAAGCTATCAAGTGGAACACAACAGGCCGAAGAAAAAGGGGCAGACCGCGTGAAACTCTGAAGAGAACATTATTAAGAGAGGCCAAGTTAACAGGCATAAAATCCTTTGTTGAGGTTGAAAGACTCGCCGAAGACAGGAAAAATTGGCGAACTACTTTGCGAGCCCTATGTGACGTCTAACGGCACGGGAAAGATATAAGATGTTTAGCACAAGTGAAAAACATAGATAAATGTTTTTAGTAACACACAATAATTAGTGTGTAGGTATACAACTATTCACAAAACGCTGAAATGTCACAACTTTACAACTGTTAAATAACAAAGCTATTCCTTTTTCTCCTAGTTTGTATATTTAGATAAATGTTATATCTCACAACCCAACCATAAGGTACCTGCAACAACTGTGACTGGCCCTTGAATGTCAGTCAGTCGCTGCTTGGTGAAATTCTTAACCAGACACCTCAACAAGGTTGATTTGCCGACTCTGGGAGGTCCAACAACAGCAACAACAATTGGGGGTGGTTCTTCTGGGGACCTGTCAACTTTCGGAACGTGCTGTTTCTTTGTTTTGATGTCTGCGGTCCTGCAAAGTTTAAAAGATACTTCCAAGATCTCAAATGAATGTAATTAATACAGGTAGCATTTATTTTAATACATAAATATAAGAAAATACGCTACCGAAGCCTGCATCACAAGATGATAATTCCCAGTCAGAAGATGCAAGCACAAGGAAGCTGACACTTGCAACATATACAAAATGTATAAATTAGGAAAAAAGTAGAAACAGTTTTATTACTTAACGACCACAAAGTTGTGACGTTTTAGCGTGAGCCTTAATCAAACAAACAAATACAGGACGAAGAATTGGAGAGAGGAGATAAAGTATAGATTCACATGAATCCTATTTTTAAAAAATAAATAAATAAAATGAATAGAGCACTTAGCTTGAACAGATATATAGACTGTTCATCGTCAATTTAGAAATGTCTTGAAATAATATGGAGCATTTCTGACATACGTCTATTTTTTAAAAATAGGATTCATGTGAATCTATACTTTATCTCCTCTAATTCTTTGTCCTATATTTGTCTGTATGTGTTGAACATTCTTGTGTTGTTTTCCTAGTCAGGAGGATGCCACTCAGATAAGTGATGTCATTTTATTTGTATGATTAAGGCTCACACCGAAACGTCACAACTTTGTGGTCAGTAAGTAATAAAACTGTTCCTACTCTTTTTCCTAGTTCATACATTCTGGTATTACAGCTTTACTGCAGTGCTTCGTGTATAGGTGTATACTTATACACTAATTATCTTGCAACATTTACAATGCTTGATGTTGCTGTGGCCAGTTCTGCAAATCTCTGAGAAGAGATTATGATTATTCTTCGAGCAGCTGCTGAATACACTGAGGTTCAATGCCAAGGACAAAAAATGTCTCCATTCCTCTCTGTTCTTGATCTTTTCATGCCAACTGTTGACTGCTTGCATGTTGTCTTGCAATTGTTGTCTAGGTTTACCTCTTGGTCTAACCCCTTTCATCACTTGTCTGTCTCCTCCATTCTCTCTAAATGCCCGAGCCAGCTCAGTCTGTTGTTCTTCATAATAGCTGTTATAAGATGAGAGTTAAACAATGTGTAGATTTATTTGTTACTTCTTATCTTCCGCTGCTGTATCAAGATGATGCTTGGCAAACCAAAGAAGCCTCAATACCATCTTCTTAGACAAAATGTGCCAATAAATACAGATCTTCCTCTCATTTTTATCTCCCTGGAACTGCGAGCAAGGTGTTCTCTGAGTCCTGTGTGGTGCAGATGTAGCACACATATCATGTCTGATGGTTAGCTGGTTGAGGTAACAGACACAGAGTGGGGCTCAAGCGCAGGAAAAAGGTGAAGTCTTTCTTCGGCAGACTACACTGCCATAGGGACAACAGTGACCCAATTAGCAAGGCAGACCTTTTTCTGAAAGTACAAATGGCCGCAGGACAAGGGTCTTGACTGGTTATAGTTCTCCAATTTTGACATGAGCAGTCAGTTATAGGTCACAACTGTGGTTCCAACTTGCAATTCAGCTACACCCAACATTCCCCTCTTCCGCAATCATATTCCCTCTGCATTGTGTTCCACTCCTTTCTCACTCGTAACACATATATATATATGTGTGTGTATATTCTGTACCTTCTCCTGGCTAGATAACCACTGTATCACTCTCCCCCCTTTCTAGTTCCCCCCCACCCTCCCCTTCCCCATTTACAACTCACATATCACAAGTCTCTATTTCATGCGCACTTCTGAACACAGCCTCTTACAAGTCACAGTTAATTTTATTTTATTCTATTTTTTTTTCTATTCCTATTTTTTTTTACACAGCATTCATGTGAATCAGTCCATCTATTCTTCCTGTGTTATGAGCAGTGAAACTGACAACATCTGCAAAGAAGTTAACATACATAGTAAAAAACTCCATGACAAAATTCACCACCTGCCCAACCCCAGAAAGAGTGCAGATAAACTCACAACACCTTCCAGAAGACATACCCAATAGGAGGACCATAAACAAACTCCTTTTTGCTGACGATTAAGCACTTATAGAAAAATACCTACAGCAGAACATGGATAATTTAGCAAGGGCATGTCAATACCACAACATGAAGATCAGTGCCAAAAAAAAGAAAGCCAAGACCATAGCAAGGGAAGAAATCCAAATAAAGATCTTCCTAAACAATCAGCTCTGAAACAAGTGAGGCATAATATCATCCTAGGTAGCATATCATCATCCTCAGGGACAAATGACGCTGAGATTGAGAACAGATGCAATAAAGCAAATCAGGTCATTGCACAAACGATTCCTTCACTAAAAAACAAATACATCACAACTGAAACAAAAAGCGCACTACACAACACAACTTTCCTCCAAACTCTATACTATCAGTGTCAAACGTGGACACCTGACAGCCAAGAACAAAAGAAAAATCATCACGACAGAAATGAGATGTTTAAGGAGAATACTAAATGTGATAAATGAGACCGAATAAGAAATGACATTATCAGGGCAAAGGTTGGAGTAACACCAGTATTACACTATATCCAGAAACAGCCAGTCAAATAGTCTGGCCATGTTACACAGTTACCACAAGACAGTATATCACAGACAACATTCACACTAAGATTTGTTGGTAACAGAGGAACAGGTCATCCACACAGAAGATGGAGAGAGGAAATTACAGAAGCATTAAATATCCCATTATATGAAGCAAATCATCAACCCCTATCAAGACGTCTATTTGTCCCCTAACACCAAAAGGTATATGAGGAACGAGATAAGACAAGACAATTCATGTGAATTTATATTTTATCTTTTCTCTATTCCTTCGTCCTGTGTGTTTTTGTATGATTAAGGTTCACACTGAAACATCACAACTGTCTGCTCCTTAAGTAATAAAATTGTCCTATTTTTTTCCTAGTTTATACATTTTGTTTTCATAGCTTTACTGTAGTGGCTTCATGTATAGTTATATACTTAGTTTTGTATACTTAAGACACTAATTATTCGCATATACCACAAGGAAGTGGAACAATGGCAGTTTCATCAGTTCCTTAAAGTGCCCTAAATGTATGTAAAAAAAATATGGCTATCTGTCAAAACTTACCTCCTGAATGCCTTTGCCGCCTTGTTCACTGACTGGATTGCAAAAGCTCTCGGGTTACGTTGTTTAGCACTCAGATTTTGCTCGTGTTTCCTTTTAGCTTTCTTCTTCTCTGCTTTGGGCCCTGAATGACGAGCTCTGTGGCTCTTTTTAATGTCTAGTTCCTGGCAGACTACACTGCCATGGGAACAACAGTGACCCAATTAGCAAGGCAGAACCTTTTACTGAAAGTACAAATGGCAGCAGGACAAGGGTCTTGACTGGTTATAGTTCTCCAATTTTGACATGAGCAGTCAATTATAGGTCATAACTGTGGTACCAACTTGCAATTCAGCTACACCCAACATTCCCCTCTTCCGCAATCATATTCCCTCTGCACTGTGTTCCGCTCCTTTCTCACTCGTAACACATATATATATATGTGTGTGTGTGTATTCTGTACCTCCTCATGGCATCAGATTACAACCCCTTATATTCCAACTATAATCACCTATTCCACCTTCTCCTGGCTAGATTACCATTGTATCACTCTCCCCCCTTTCTAGTTCCCCCCCACCATCCCCTTCCCCATTTACAACTCACATATCACACATCACAAGTCTCTATTTCATGCGCACTTCTGAACACAGCCTCTTACAAGTCACAGCTAATTTTATTTTATTCTATTTTTTTTTCTATTCCTATTTTTTTTTACATAGCATTCATGTGAATCAGTCCATCTATTCTTCCTGTGTTATGAGCAGTGAAATTGACAACATCTGCAAAGAAGTTAACATACACAGTAAAAAACTCCATGACAAAATTCACCACCTGCCCAACCCCAGAAAGAATGCCGATAAACTCACAACACCTTCCAGAAGACATACCCAATAGGAGGACCATAAACGGACTCCTTTTTGCTGACGATTAAGCACTTATAGAAAAATACCTACAGCAGAACATGGATAATTTAGCAAGGGCATGTCAATACCACAACATGAAGATCAGTGCCAAAAAAAAGAAAGCCAAGACCATAGCGAGGTTAGAAATCCAAATAAAGATCTTCCTAAACAATCAGCTCTGAAACAAGTGAGCCATAATATCATCCTAGGTAGCATATCATCATCCTTAGGGACAAATGACGCTGAGATTGAGAACAGATGCAATAAAGCAAATCAGGTCACTGCACAAATGATTCCTTTACTAAAAAACAAATACATCACAACTGAAACAAAAAGCGCACTACACAACACAACTTTCCTCCAAACTCTATACTATCAATGTCAAACGTGGACACCTGACAGCCAAGAACAAAAGAAAAATCATCACGACAGAAATGAGATGTTTAAGGAGAATACTAAATGTGATAAATGAGACCGAATAAGAAATGACATTATCAGGGCAAAGGTTGGAGTAACACCAGTATTACACTATATCCAGAAACAGCCAGTCAAATAGTCTGGCCATGTTACACAGTTACCACAAGACAGTATATCACAGACAACATTCACACTAAGATTTGTTGGTAACAGAGGAACAGGTCATCCACACAGAAGATGGAGAGAGGAAACTACAGAAGCATTAAATATCCCATTATATGAAGCAAATCATCAACCCCTATCAAGACGTCTATTTGTCCCCTAACACCAAAAGGTATATGAGGAACGAGATAAGACAAGACAATTCATGTGAATTCATATTTTATCTTCTCTCTATTCCTTCGTCCTGTGTGTTTTTGTATGATTAAGGTTCACACTGAAACATCACAACTGTCTGCTCCTTAAGTAATAAAACTGTCCTATTTTTTTCCTAGTTTATACATTTTGTTTTCATAGCTTTACTGTAGTGGCTTCATGTATAGTTATATACTTAGTTTTGTATACTTAAGACACTAATTATTCGCATATACCACAAGGAAGTGGAACAATGGCAGTTTCATCAGTTCCTTAAAGTGCCCTAAATGTATGTAAAAAAAATATGGCTATCTGTCAAAACTTACCTCCTGAATGCCTTTGCCGCCTTGTTCACTGACTGGATTGCAAAAGCTCTCGGGTTACGTTGTTTAGCACTCAGATTTTGCTCGTGTTTCCTTTTAGCTTTCTTCTTCTCTGCTTTGGGCCCTGAATGACGAGCTCTGTGGCTCTTTTTAATGTCTAGTTCCTCCATATTTTTTTTTTAACAAAGACTTTGCACTTTTAGCGACAAACACCAAGATTAACTCGCAGAAATCATCTCCACACGTGAAACTGTTGACGCCGCCATTGTGATACAATTAAAAAACGCAATTTGGCGAAATGTGAAATTATAGGCTTAAAATGCGGATAAAGACTATTACACGAAATAAAATTAGATTATGCCAGCTTTAAAAAAAAAAAAAGATGTGCTATCTCCAAAAGGAATGTTGGCTGCAATGTATACCTGGCCAAGTTAATTTTCGTCAATCTCTTGATGCTGTACATCGATCTTCATCATTGTCTTCTCCTTTTTCTTTTTTTTTTCCTTCAACTTTTCCCGACAGCTCTGGTTTTCATGAAAACATTTTCCCCCCTCTCTCTTTCAGTATAGCTATATATATATGTGTGTGTGTGTATTCTGTACCTCCTCATGGCATCAGATTACAACCCCTTATATTCCAACTATAATCACCTATTCCACCTTCTCCTGGCTAGATTACCATTGTATCACTCTCCCCCCTTTCTAGTTCCCCCCCACCATCCCCTTCCCCATTTACAACTCACATATCACACATCACAAGTCTCTATTTCATGCGCACTTCTGAACACAGCCTCTTACAAGTCACAGCTAATTTTATTTTATTCTATTTTTTTTCTATTCCTATTTTTTTTACATAGCATTCATGTGAATCAGTCCATCTATTCTTCCTGTGTTATGAGCAGTGAAATTGACAACATCTGCAAAGAAGTTAACATACACAGTAAAAAACTCCATGACAAAATTCACCACCTGCCCAACCCCAGAAAGAATGCCGATAAACTCACAACACCTTCCAGAAGACATACCCAATAGGAGGACCATAAACGGACTCCTTTTTGCTGACGATTAAGCACTTATAGAAAAATACCTACAGCAGAACATGGATAATTTAGCAAGGGCATGTCAATACCACAACATGAAGATCAGTGCCAAAAAAAAGAAAGCCAAGACCATAGCGAGGTTAGAAATCCAAATAAAGATCTTCCTAAACAATCAGCTCTGAAACAAGTGAGCCATAATATCATCCTAGGTAGCATATCATCATCCTTAGGGACAAATGACGCTGAGATTGAGAACAGATGCAATAAAGCAAATCAGGTCACTGCACAAATGATTCCTTTACTAAAAAACAAATACATCACAACTGAAACAAAAAGCGCACTACACAACACAACTTTCCTCCAAACTCTATACTATCAATGTCAAACGTGGACACCTGACAGCCAAGAACAAAAGAAAAATCATCACGACAGAAATGAGATGTTTAAGGAGAATACTAAATGTGATAAATGAGACCGAATAAGAAATGACATTATCAGGGCAAAGGTTGGAGTAACACCAGTATTACACTATATCCAGAAACAGCCAGTCAAATAGTCTGGCCATGTTACACAGTTACCACAAGACAGTATATCACAGACAACATTCACACTAAGATTTGTTGGTAACAGAGGAACAGGTCATCCACACAGAAGATGGAGAGAGGAAACTACAGAAGCATTAAATATCCCATTATATGAAGCAAATCATCAACCCCTATCAAGACGTCTATTTGTCCCCTAACACCAAAAGGTATATGAGGAAGGAGATAAGACAAGACAATTCATGTGAATTCATATTTTATCTTCTCTCTATTCCTTCGTCCTGTGTGTTTTTGTATGATTAAGGTTCACACTGAAACATCACAACTGTCTGCTCCTTAAGTAATAAAACTGTCCTATTTTTTTCCTAGTTTATACATTTTGTTTTCATAGCTTTACTGTAGTGGCTTCATGTATAGTTATATACTTAGTTTTGTATACTTAAGACACTAATTATTCGCATATACCACAAGGAAGTGGAACAATGCAGTTTCATCAGTTCCTTAAAGTGCCCTAAATGTATGTAAAAAAAATATGGCTATCTGTCAAAACTTACCTCCTGAATGCCTTTGCCGCCTTGTTCACTGACTGGATTGCAAAGGCTCTCGGGTTACGTTGTTTAGCACTCAGATTTTGCTCGTGTTTCCTTTTAGCTTTCTTCTTCTCTGCTTTGGGCCCTGAATGACGAGCTCTGTGGCTCTTTTTAATGTCTAGTTCCTCCATATTTTTTTTTAATAAAGACTTTGCACTTTTAGCGACAAACACCAAGATTAACTCGCAGAAATCATCTCCACACGTGAAACTGTTGACGCCGCCATTGTGATACAATTAAAAATGCAATTTGGCGAAATGTGAAATTATAGGCTTAAAATGCGGATAAAGACTATTACACGAAATAAAATTAGATTATGCCCGCTTTAAAAAAAAAAAAAAAAGATGTGCTATCTCCAAAAGGAATGTTGGCTGCAATGTACACCTGGCCAAGTTAATTTTCTTCAATATCTTCACTGCAGCGACTGCAGAGAAATCCGACGTTCAATTCCCAAGTAATTCTATTGTAATTGTTCTTTCTCTACCGTCTAAAAAGTGCTTTGTTTACAGTTTTTTCGAGGTCTAATCATACAGCTCTGTGTTCTGTTGCTTTACTGTACGAAAGCTTCGTTGTTTCCTATTTATAAAATGTGTATTTTCTTGTCCATGCTTTACGGCATACAGCAGTGTGGAATATATATATATATATATATATATATATATATATATATATATATATATATATATATATATATAAAGGTGCCCGGTAAGTAATGAGACTGATTCCATAAAATTAGATTTGCTCAAGATATACTTATATATACTTAAAACTCCTTGAAATAACATCACTGAGCATCAATACACCGTTGCCAGTGGTTCTGCCACGCGTCGTAGCTCACCTGGAAGTCTTGAACAGGTATATCCTTCAAAGCACTCGTCACGGCAGCTTGCACGCGAATAAAGGTCCCAAAATGGTGGCCTTTCAAGCTTGATTTGAGCTAGAGAAACAAAAATAAGTCAGCCAGGGCCAAGTCCGGACTGTAGGGAGTTGGCACAGCGTTGCCACGGTTTGTTTCGCCAGAAGATCTCTCACTAGCAGCGACGCATGGCTCGGTGCATTGTCGTGGTGAAGAACACAAGTACTGGCGATCTCCAGGCGGACGCGCACGACTCTGCTCTTCTGCTGTTTAAGCACTTCCACATACAATGCTGCGTTGACCATTTGTCCGGCTGGTACGAACTCCTTTTGGACAACACCTTTAGAGTAAAAAAAAGACAATGACCATCGATTTCATCCTCGACTTGCAGTTACTGAGCGCCCTGTGCGTTGTTCATCCTCGGTGCTCTCTCCTCTTTCGTTGAACGTCTTGTGCCTCCGAACCACTTGTGCTTTCGATAAAGCATCCTTCCCGTAGGCTTTCTGTATCATAGCAAGCGTATCGGTCGCAGATTTTTCAAGTTTAACACAAAACTTTATCGCTGCTCAACACTTCTCTGGATTTTGACCGTTTCGTGGCGCTTAAACAGCTGTCCACTTCGCAAGCGATCCGCACTTTGTAAAATCTCGGGGTCAAATGACCAGATATCGGCCTTTACCTAACATCCCCCACTAACCTTCAGGCTCGGAGAATCCACCCCACCCCCTGCTGATTATCTGAATAAAATAAGTCTCATTAGTTACCGGACGGACACACACACCACCACACATATGATCCTGCGCAAAAAGGCCATTCATATTGGTGCCGCTGTGGTGTAGTGCTCAGTGCACCCGCCAGTCGATCAGAAGGTTTTGGGTTCCATTTTACACTGGCGTGGAATTTTTTCGAACCGACCGGCACCGGGGTCTAAAGCATGATCCTCTCTTCTACTCTTCTGCTTATGTGTAGATGTAACTTGTTACTCGTTATGTTGCATCTCACTGTAAATATCCACTATTGCCCACTGTTATAATACTCTTTCTTATATTACTGTTAGCTTTGTATCTCATTTTAATTCACGGCTGTTCTACATCTGTTTATATCTGTTTTGCGTCTGTTTTGTTACTCACTTCACAGACTTACTTGCTCCCAGGTTCATTCTCTCTCAGTGGAAATCAGAAGCAGCGACGTTACAGTTGAAATAACTTTAATGATGCACGGGGTGACGATGAGTCAATGAGCGATACGACGAGAACGACAAAGCCATCAACAAAATCCATGGACACAAAACTGGACCTAATTTCCATCTCCACGACATAGTATATGTTCCCGGCAGACTACTGTAACCATAAGAACATCCTAACACACTCTGTTCTACATCTATTTCACAAAATAACTACATTTTAACAGACTAATCAACGTCTATATCCCAGACGATACACAAAGCACAACTGTTCCTCAGCCATATGATTTCTCTCTCACCTGACCTTTTTCTTGTCATACCTTAACCGTGACCCATGTGAAAATTGAGACAAAGCAAATGGACTCTACGCACAAGTAGCGTTATGAATGGTGAATTATAGCTGACAAGCTAGCGTTATGAATGGTGAATTATAGCTGACAAGCTAGCGTTATGAATGGTGAATTATAGCTGACAAGTAGCGTTATGAATGGTGAATTATAGCTGACAAGCTAGCGTTATGAATGGTGAATTATAGCTGACAAGTAGCGTTATGAATGGTGAATTATAGCTGACAAGCTAGCGTTATGAATGGTGAATTATAGCTGACAAGCTAGCGTTATGAATGGTGAATTATAGCTGACAAGCTAGCGTTAAGAACGGTGAATTATAGCTGACAAGCTAGCGTTATGAATGGTGAATTATAGCTGACCAAAACCCTGACGCACCCCACCGCTGGTAACCCCGCTGGTAGCACTAGTAACAGCCCTATCGTGGCCAGTGGGGTAGGGATCGCTATACCCCTCATAGTGGTGGTCTGCTTAAGCAACCGTTGCACGCCCATTGCTTTTCATCACCATTCTGGAAATCGGGTGTGTGGGGGGGGGGGCGAGTCACTGTAACCTGGTCCCAATCCCACACGATGCTGTGCTTCAATATCTTCACTGCAGCGACTGCAGAGAAATCCGACGTTCAATTCCCAAGTAATTCTATTGTAATTGTTCTTTCTCTACCGTCTAAAAAGTGCTTTGTTTACAGTTTTTTCGAGGTCTAATCATACAGCTCTGTGTTCTGTTGCTTTACTGTACGAAAGCTTCGTTGTTTCCTATTTATAAAATGTGTATTTTCTTGTCCATGCTTTACGGCATACAGCAGTGTGGAATATATATTATATATATATATATAATATATATATATATATATTATATATATATATATATATATATAAAGGTGCCCGGTAAGTAATGAGACTGATTCCATAAAATTAGATTTGCTCAAGATATACTTATATATACTTAAAACTCCTTGAAATAACATCACTGAGCATCAATACACCGTTGCCAGTGGTTCTGCCACGCGTCGTAGCTCACCTGGAAGTCTTGAACAGGTATATCCTTCAAAGCACTCGTCACGGCAGCTTGCACGCGAATAAAGGTCCCAAAATGGTGGCCTTTCAAGCTTGATTTGAGCTAGAGAAACAAAAATAAGTCAGCCAGGGCCAAGTCCGGACTGTAGGGAGTTGGCACAGCGTTGCCACGGTTTGTTTCGCCAGAAGATCTCTCACTAGCAGCGACGCATGGCTCGGTGCATTGTCGTGGTGAAGAACACAAGTACTGGCGATCTCCAGGCGGACGCGCACGACTCTGCTCTTCTGCTGTTTAAGCACTTCCACATACAATGCTGCGTTGACCATTTGTCCGGCTGGTACGAACTCCTTTTGGACAACACCTTTAGAGTAAAAAAAAGACAATGACCATCGATTTCATCCTCGACTTGCAGTTACTGAGCGCCCTGTGCGTTGTTCATCCTCGGTGCTCTCTCCTCTTTCGTTGAACGTCTTGTGCCTCCGAACCACTTGTGCTTTCGATAAAGCATCCTTCCCGTAGGCTTTCTGTATCATAGCAAGCGTATCGGTCGCAGATTTTTCAAGTTTAACACAAAACTTTATCGCTGCTCAACACTTCTCTGGATTTTGACCGTTTCGTGGCGCTTAAACAGCTGTCCACTTCGCAAGCGATCCGCACTTTGTAAAATCTCGGGGTCAAATGACCAGATATCGGCCTTTACCTAACATCCCCCACTAACCTTCAGGCTCGGAGAATCCACCCCACCCCCTGCTGATTATCTGAATAAAATAAGTCTCATTAGTTACCGGACGGACACACACACCACACACATATGATCCTGCGCAAAAAGGCCATTCATATTGGTGCCGCTGTGGTGTAGTGCTCAGTGCACCCGCCAGTCGATCAGAAGGTTTTGGGTTCCATTTTACACTGGCGTGGAATTTTTTCGAACCGACCGGCACCGGGGTCTAAAGCATGATCCTCTCTTCTACTCTTCTGCTTATGTGTAGATGTAACTTGTTACTCGTTATGTTGCATCTCACTGTAAATATCCACTATTGCCCACTGTTATAATACTCTTTCTTATATTACTGTTAGCTTTGTATCTCATTTTAATTCACGGCTGTTCTACATCTGTTTATATCTGTGTTCTGTTGCTTTACTGTACGAAAGCTTCGTTGTTTCCTATTTATAAAATGTGTATTTTCTTGTCCATGCTTTACGGCATACAGCAGTGTGGAATATATATATATATATATATATATATATATATATATATATATATATATATATAATATATATATATAAAGGTGCCCGGTAAGTAATGAGACTGATTCCATAAAATTAGATTTGCTCAAGATATACTTATATATACTTAAAACTCCTTGAAATAACATCACTGAGCATCAATACACCGTTGCCAGTGGTTCTGCCACGCGTCGTAGCTCACCTGGAAGTCTTGAACAGGTATATCCTTCAAAGCACTCGTCACGGCAGCTTGCACGCGAATAAAGGTCCCAAAAATGGTGGCCTTTCAAGCTTGATTTGAGCTAGAGAAACAAAAATAAGTCAGCCAGGGCCAAGTCCGGACTGTAGGGAGTTGGCACAGCGTTGCCACGGTTTGTTTCGCCAGAAGATCTCTCACTAGCAGCGACGCATGGCTCGGTGCATTGTCGTAGTGAAGAACACAGGTACTGGCGATCTCCAGGCGGACGCGCACGACTCTGCTCTTCTGCTGTTTAAGCACTTCCACGTACAATGCTGCGTTGACCATTTGTCCGACTGGTACGAACTCCTTTTGGACAACACCTTTAGAGTAAAAAAAGACAATGACCATCGATTTCATCCTCGACTTGCAGTTACTGAGCGCCCTGTGCGTTGTTCATCCTCGGTGCTCTCTCCTCCTTCGTTGAACGTCTTGTGCCTCCGAACCACTTGTGCTTTCGATAAAGCATCCTTCCCGTAGGCTTTCTGTATCATTGCAAGCGTCTGGGTCGCGGATTTTTCAAGTTTAACACAAAACTTTATCGCTGCTCAACACTTCTCTGGATTTTGACAGTTTCGCGGCGCTTAAACAGCTGTCCACTTCGCAAGCTATCCGCACTTTGTAAAATCTCGGGGTCAAATGACCAGATATCGGCCTTTACCTAACATCCCCCACTAACCTTCAGGCCCGGAGAATCCACCCCACCCCCTGCTGATTATCTGAATAAAATAAGTCTCATTAGTTACCGGACGGACACACACACCACACACATATGATCCTGCGCAAAAAGGCCATTCCTATTGGTGCCGCTGTGGTGTAGTGCTCAGTGCACCCGCCCGTCGATCAGAAGGTTTTGGGTTCCATTTTACACTGGCGTGGAATTTTTTCGAACCGACCGGCACCGGGGTCTAAAGCGTGATCCTCTCTTCTACTCTTCTGCTTATGTGTAGATGTAACTTGTTACTCGTTATGTTGCATCTCACTGTAAATATCCACTATTGCCCACTGTTATAATGCTCTTTCTTATATTACCGTTAGCTTTGTATCTCATTTTAATTCACGGCTGTTCTACATCTGTTTATATCTGTTTTGCGTCTGTTTTGTTACTCACTTCACAGACTTACTTGCTCCCAGGTTCATTCTCTCTCAGTGGAAATCAGAAGCAGCAACTTTACAGTTGAAATAACTTTAATGATGCACGGGGTGACGATGAGTCAATGAGCGATACGACGAGAACGACAAAGCCATCAACAAAATCCATGGACACAAAACTGGACCTAATTTCCATCTCCACGACATAGTATATGTTCCCGGCAGACTACTGTAACCATAAGAACATCCTAACACACTCTGTTCTACATCTATTTCACAAAATAACTACATTTTAACAGACTAATCAACGTCTATATCCCAGACGATACACAAAGCACAACTGTTCCTCAGCCATATGATTTCTCTCTCACCTGACCTTTTTCTTGTCATACCTTAACCGTGACCCATGTGAAAATTGAGACAAAGCAAATGGACTCTACGCACAAACAGCTGATTACTTTAGAAGATAACTCATTTTATACTAACTTTCCAATTATCAGATGAGTTATCTATCTTACATTCTTACATTCTATATATTATTATAGGGTCAACCCAGCCTCAAAATAAAGGGCACCTGTGGTTTACCTATGAAAACAAAGGCAGTGAGGACTAATGCTGGCATCCCTACATCAAGCATTGTAGTGGTCTAGAAATGTGAAGGTAGTAAAACTTGACATCTCTACGACATGCAGATGCCACGGGAGAAAGAGATCTTGCTGTTAATCTCCATTTCATGTATCCATCATCTGCTTTCTTGTGTCATGGAATTTGAAATTTTTCACTGTCTCGTGTGTTTCTCCATTCATTTTTATATTTACAATAGGTTTTCGCTGGTTTTTTGCTGGTTACTACAATCTTGTAGGCTTTTGCTGGTCTTTTTTGCTGGTTACTACAATTAGAATCGTGTACGTTTTTGCTGTTCTTTGCTGGTTAATACAGTTTTGTAGGTTTTTGCTGTTCTTTCCAGGTTACTATAGTCTTGTAGATCTTGACTGTTCTTTACTGGTTATTACAATCTTGTAGATTTTTGCTATTCTTTGCTGGTTACCACAATCTCGTAGATTTTTGCTATTCTTTGCTGGTTGCCACAATCTCGTAGATTTTTGCTATTCTTTGCTGGTTACCACAATCTCGTAGATTTTTGCTATTCTTTGCTGGTTACCACAATCTCGTAGATTTTTGCTGTTCTTTGCTGTTTACTGCAATCTTTTTTTAAACACCTATTTCTTGCTTATAATTTTAGCTTCTCTTGTTTATTTACGTCACAAGAATTCTTTGAGCCCTGGTTGGCTGAGTGGTTATGCGCTTGGTTTACTAATCTGGTGGTACCGGGTTCAAGTTCCAGGAGTGGGGATTTTTTTTTCTGGTACACGCCAACAAGGCCCGGGGTCCACCCAGCCTCTAAAAATTGGGACCAGAGAAATCTGGGAAGGTAAATGCGGCCAGGCGTTACTGACGTCATCACACTTTCACGCGGCGAATGTCTTGAAAATACGGACCTAACACAGTATCCTCGGAATGCCTTAATGGTATGGAAACGGGAATTTTACCTGCACCTTTCAAGATTCTGTTAGTCTAAAATATTTAAACGGAGCCATCACATTTGCTGCATATTAGTACATGAAACAGCAATGAGTCTACATCCACTATCGTTCTACAGAATAGCGCTATTATGAAAGGTGACCTTCAAGAGCAAACCTCACTCGTTACAGTTTTCATATAAGAAAAAAAAACGATTTTATTCATGTAAGAAACAATGAGGCTTTCGCAAAATGGTAGACAAAGCTCTGATTAAGTGTTCTGTGTTCTCTTGGCTAGGAGGTCTGTGTTCTCTTGGCTAGGAGGTCTGTGTTCTCTTGGCTAGGAGGCCGCTAGAGGTTCGTGGTTCAAGTGCCAGGTAATTCTCGTGTCATTTTTGCTCTTTCGCGTCTGAAGTGTTTTGCCTGCGATTTTTTTAAGGCTGGCCATACAATACTGTGCTCTAACACGTTCCTCACCACTGGCCAGTTTGTGGTCGGACCACACGAAGGTGACTGAAAACAGCTCATCCTGGCATATTCACCTGGACCAGACCCAGTATAGGCAAAAGAATTATAATCCTGGCGAAGAATGAAAGAATGCATGTTATTGTTGTTGCTGCTATCGCTCCGAAACTAGAGCAGAATGTTATAAGCAGCCAGTGCAATGCAGGGATTGGGAACTATTTAAGCCAAAGTTGATGGGAAAAAAAAAACTTTAGGCTGTGTCGGAGGCAATGTAATGGCTAGTTGTCCATGGTGTAGTTCATGACCTCATTATGACGGATTCACAGAGTGTGCTTCGCAATACTGAGACAAAGTTAATCGAAAGAATGGATTCATCTGCTAAACCAGTCAACTGTGAGGAGCCTAACGTGGCTTTATTGTCCAGGGCATGCGGGAGTACATGGCAATGGTGTGGCAGACAGACTTGCTAGACAGGAAAGGCTAAAATAAATGGCAGGTTGAGAAAGGACAAGGGTGACATTGGAAAGTATTGCAAAGACTGTGAGAAAATGAAGAGCGGGAATGGAAGAACAATGTAATTGTGAAGCGACTGATGGGGCTAAGACAAATTAAAGGTGTTGGTAGGAAATCCGAACTGTGTGGCAGAAAAGGCATCATAAAGAACCAACACTTGAAGGGAACTATTAGCAAACATACTCTTGGATGGATGCTGCGGCATGAGGCGGAGCATAAATGGGGCTGTCCTGAGTGCAATGACACCGGAGTCTGATTCTGAACCTTTGAACATTTTGGTGGCAAAAACCTCCTGGCAGTCTAGAGCCGCTGCACATAGGAATATGGCATGTTGGAACCACACGGTTTGAACTAAAAATTCAGCTATGTTTAACATTCCCTTTCTCCACAATCGTATCTCAGTCACAATCTCCCTTTCTACTAAGTTCAGCTCCTACCTCACTTGTAACTTATATTCCAGAATCCCTCACTGTACTAGATTACAAATCCTCTACCTCAACCATATTCATCTCTGCTAAAGATTACCATTATATACGAGGGTCATACTGAAAGTCGTGAGCAATTTTTTTTTTAAACCAGAACTTATAGATAAAGAAAATATAAATGCATCGCCTTAACTGCATCCTTTTCTTCATTTTTTAACATAATCTCCATTTCTCTGCACACTTTTTTTCCATCGCTCCGCAAGTTTGAAAATATCATCCCAGAAGAATTCCGTTCCAGCTTACCGAAGGCGCAGACGCACTGCTTTCTGAACGTGCTCTCCCAGCGGGCACAAAGTTTTCTATAGCCTAGGCTTTCAATCATTTCTTGTACTGCATTGTGTCCTATTCCAAAATTTACAGCGATTTCAGATACTGTGACATGTCTGTCTTGTTTAATGATATCGTCAACCCTTTCCACTTTGCGTTCAGTGGAGGCAGTTCGAGGGCCACCGCTGAAGGGCAAATCTTGGATGATCGTGTTTCCATCTTTGAAATGTTTCACCTACACACATCTCCATAAGTTGAAGTCTTTAGTGAATTTCAGCAGCTGGGATTTCCTCTTTAACGAGGAACTCAATAACAGCACATTGACGAAACGAAACTTTATCATCCACCATTTTGTTTCTGCTCCGTGTGGTCACGTGACACATGATGTTGACGTCATGTGACCTCTACATAAAGTGCAAAGGATATAGTTAATGTGATACATTTATATTTTCTCTATCTATAAATTCTGATTTTTAAAAACATTTGCTCACGACTTTCAGTATGACCCTCGTACATCTCTCTCTCTCTCTCGCTCTCTCCCTCTCTCTCACATACACACATCGTTCCCCCCCCCCCACCCCATATTATGCTCACTAACAAAAGCTGACTGACTGTAAGCTGTATGTTGAAGGGCATAATGTTAGTCGGGTTTGCGTGACCAATTCTTAACTTTTTGAAAATAAAGTATGTTCGTTCGTTCGTCCGTTACTACCGATCTATCACACCTCGTCATCATTTATACATTCACAATACTCCACGCGCACTCTCGGCCACAGCTTCTTGCAAGTCACAGCTAATTGCTCCATTTTATAAATCTATTTCCCCTCATTTTTATTTGTTGTATGTCATTCATGTCCATACTAGAGTTCACTACAGGAAACTACAGGAAACAGCAAAAGAGGTGCTGGGATATCGGAAACGGAGAAAAGAGGAATGGATAAGCAAGACCACATGGGAAAAGATAGAGCAAAGAAAAGAAATCAAGAAAAAATTACTGAACACCAAATCACAACGGCTTAAAGAACAAATTTTAAGTAATTATGCACAAAAAGACAAAGAAGTGAAGGAATCATGCCGTCAAGATAAACGTCAATACTATGACAACTTAGCAGAAGCAACAGAGAAAGCAGCATATACAAATGACATGAAAACCATATATAAAATCACAAAGCAGATGACAGGTAACTTCAACACAAGATGTGAAAGTGCAGTAAGGATACAAAATGGACAACTGGTCAGTGGAGAAAGAGAAAAAAATTGAAAGATGGAACACTTTAACACCCTACTAAACAGAACACAAGCAGCACAAACAATAGACATACTTGAAGCAAAAACGGAACTAAACATCAATACAGGACCAGTAACAATAAGTGAAGTAAAGGAGGCGATAAAGAAGCTAAAATCAGACAGGGCACCAGGTGAAGATGAAGTGACTGCTGAGATGTTGAAAGCAGATGAAACAGAAACACCAAAACAACTTTGCCGGACATTACAACAAATTTGGGATCTAGAAAAAGCCCCAGAGGAGTGGAAAACTGGGCTTATAGTAAAACTACCAAAAAAGGGTGACTTCACAGATTGCATTACCCTACTGCCACTCACCAGTAAAGTATTTTGCAGAATAATCATCAACAGAATTGTACCAACACTTGAGGAAAAACTTCGGAAAGAGCAGGCAGGATTTAGGAAAGGAAGATCATGCATAGACCACATATTTGTACTTAGACAAATATTAGAACAGGTAAATGAGTGGCATAGCACAACATATGCATTGTTCATAGATTTTGAGAAAGCCTTTGACAGTGTCAACAGAGATGCACTGTGGAAAATCCTAAGATGGCATGGCCTCCCCCATAAGATAGTAAATGTAATCAAAGCCCTATATGAGGGTTTTCAATGCAAAGTGATCTGTGGAGAACATACCTCCAGAAGCTTTAGGGTACAAACAGGAGTGAAACAGGGATGTGTACTATCACCAACATTATTTATCTTGGCAGTAGACTGGTTAATGAAGGAGGCAACATCAGACAAACGCAGAGGATTACAATGGACCCTTGACACAGTGCTGGAGGACCTTGACTTTGCGGACGACATTTGTCTATTATCAAGCAGTCACAAAGATATGCAAGATAAAATAAACAAGCTAACTCAGAATGCAAACAACATAGGACTAAAGATCAACGTAGGAAAGACAAAGTTAATGAAGCAAAATGTGAACAACAGAAATGTACTCAGAGTAGATAACAAGTTAGTGGAGGAGGTCAATGAATTTGTATACCTTGGCAGCAGAGTAGTAGAAAATGGAGACAGCACAGAGGACATCAGCAGCAGACTTACTAGAGCAAACCAGGCTTTTGCAGTGCTACAGACTATATGGAAAAAAAAACTAAGCATAAATATGAAAATCAGGATATTTAAGAGTAATGTTCTAAGTGTACTGAATGCTGGAAAATCACCAAAACCATAGAAAACAAGTTGAATTCTTTCCAGACTAAATGTTTACGAGGAATTATAACAATATTTTGGCCAAACACTATAAAAAATAACATCTTATTAGCAGAAATGCAGATGAAGCCACTGACAACAATTATTGAGGAAAGACGCTGGCGATGGTTGGGATATGTGCTCCGATGACTGACAACTCACTACCAAAAATAGCACTAGGATGGACACCACAGAAGTAAGGGTAGACCAAAAGAGACATGGAGAAGAACAACAGAAAGGATGTTGAGCAATAGAGGGCTCACCTGGGCAAGAGCAGAAAAAAAAGGCAAAGGACAGGCATTTGTGGAAAACCCTTGCGGAAGCCCCATGTGCTCTGGGCACTTAAGGTTCAGAGAGAGAGAGAGAGAGAGAGAGAGAGAGAGAGAGATGTCATTCATGTGAAGTTGTATTTTATTTTCTTTCCCTGTTTCTTAGTCCTGTATGTCTGTGTATGATTAAGGAGTAAACCGTAAAGTTACAACTATGTGTTCATTAAGTAGTGAAGCTGTTCCTATTTTTTTGTTTTAAATAACTTTAACATTTTGTTACCACAGCTTTACTGCAGTAGCTTTGCGTATATGTATATATTTAGTCTTATACATATTTCTACCCCAAAACTTTTTCCAGGGTTTGGAACCTGACATCCTACAGATTTGGCAACTGGTTTACAATGACTGGCTTGACGAGACCTGCCCCGTTAGCCAGGCCGAGCCTGCTCCTGACACTAACTAACAGGGTCTTTGCCAGCTGTGGTTCATCGGCCATGGTAGCCGCTTTGTACACTTTCAATGTAGTTTTTATGGTCCAGTATGAAACATTAACATTAGCTCTAGCCCAGTTTTTAGCTTTACATCCTAAATCTCGCGAATCAACTTCCTAAACCTCGGCCAGAGAACTGCCGGTACAATTACACACTTTTCCAATTTCGCCTACCCACAAACTCCTCGGAGATTAAGCTTATGGATTATTTATTCATGGTAGTAACTCGTTTTACCAGAGAAATCAGAAACAAACAAACAAACAAAAAGCGTGAGTTGGCTTAGGTAAGGATTGTCGTCGAAATAAACTCAGAAACGAAACGTTTAGATGTGTGGTCTAGGACAGGATCGCGCCGAAATTCTTGCTTAATGTGTGTGTGTGTGTGTTTTTCTAACATAAATTCCGGCTAACCTTGTGCCCTGACACATAGTGTAGAGAGCGTGGAAACCGGGCATTAATATTGTGCAGTGTAGAGAGCGCGGAACACGGCTATTAATACTGTGCAGTGCTCGCTAGTTCCTTAGTTTTATGTTTACGTGTGTAACTACACCTGTCCTGATTTCTGCCACGCCGTGAAAAGGTAAATCACATCTATCTATCTATCTATCTATCTATCTATCTATCTATCTATCTATCTATCTATCTATCTATCTATCTATCCATCTATCCATCCATCCATCCATCTATCTATCTATCTATCTATCTATCTATCTACATTACATACATACATACATAATACATACATACATACATAATACATACATACATACATACATATAAAAGTAATCCTTTTATGTCACGGAGGCACACAGGGGATATTGTATTAGTGCCCATATTGTCCTTGACGTATCGAGGCACACTAGAAGGTGATGTGGTCAGCGCACTAAAGGGTGATGTGGTTAGCATCATACCTGGCTGTCTTTCCTTCCCCAGCTCCAGAACAAGTCGAGAACCCATTCTACAGCCTGGGTGACTGGGACGCCTTCGATCAAATTCGAACATATACCCACACACATTATGTCTATGAGGCTCTCTACGTGCTAGAAGATGGTTCTGAAGCACCATCTCTCGTGCTTGACTGTGCCTAAATCTGATGGGCTTAGTCTGCCACAAATCTACAACAAACTACGGCCACAAATCTACAACAAACTATGTTTACATTTTCCGATGTGTGTATATACGGCACTTCACAGATCTGACAGCCTTGATCCTTTCATGTTCTGATGACTACGTCCGCTATTAAATTGTAACATAATTTCCAAGCATAGCAACTGCAAGTTGTACCTAACCTACACTTCAGAAAGAACAAAAAAAGTTTTTAAATAACACCTGCATACATTTTGGAAGCTGTGTAGGGAGAAAAAAATCATTTCCTTAGTATATTGATAACTTTGCGTTTGCTTCGTAGCGTTACTTTCAAAGCTTGATCCTGTTATTTTTGAAAAGTTTGGCAAATAATTAATCTGAATTAGATGGTGCTGTAGCAACAAGTTTCCAGATCAATGGAGGGAAGTTAACAACGATGCCACCAAAGATATTAACACAGCGTTGTATGCATCTGTAAATCAAGCTGCACGCCTGTTAATCTTACTGTGCTGTTGATTAAGGTCGTGAAAGAATGCGGACACCGAACTGATAAAGTATCTTGAAACAAACCGCCTGTTACAGAAATGCATTCAACCTTCAGGGAAAAAAAGAGAAGGCCGATTGTACCGAAGACTTTCCTGCTGCCATCTCAGAAAATGTATAAGCCCTGAGATGGCTCAGTTCATAAGTATGCTGTTCTCTCGTGGCTAGACGGCTGCTCTTCCTATCGGAGTCCGTGTTCGAATCCCAGGTAATTCTCTTGTGATTTTTCTTTCTCTCACGTCTCACTAAAGTGTTTTGTCTACGATTGTTTCGAGGTTTAATCCTACAAAATGTGTTCTCTTACTTTATATGTAGACCATGTAATGAGAAGAAACGATCAGAGAATACCAAAACAAGCTATCAAGTGGAGCACAACAGGCCGAAGAAAAAGAGGTCGACCACGTGAAAGTCTAAAGAGGACATTGTTAAGAGAAGCCAGTTTAGTGGGCATATCAACCCTTACTGAAGTTGGAAGACTCGCTGAGAAGAGGAAAACTTGACAAACAACTATTCGAGCCCTATGTGATATTTAATGGCACGGGAAGGATGTAAGATGTTATTGTTCTAAAGGAAAAGAGTATACTTCAGCCTGGAACAAAAATTACATTTTATCGAAGGAGAGAAAACGATTTGCTGCCATTCTTTACAGAAGACAACAACTTAGTATTCTGCAATGACATCGGAAAGCTTGTGAAGAAAATTGATCTTTCAGAATATAACTCAAGTGAGTGGCGTCTTTTCATCGACAGTTCAAAACGTAGTTTAAAATGTGTTCTTTTAAATAACAACAACAAATATGGCTCTATTCCAATCGGTCATTCCACCAGGATGAAAGAAGAGTACAAGGCCATCTCTTTAGTCTTGAAAAAGATAAATTACCAAGAACATCAATGGGTGATTTGTGTAGACTTGAAGATGGTTAATTTTCTTCTAAGTCAACAAATTGGCTACACAAAGTATCCTTGCTTTTTGTGGCCTTGGGATAGTAGAAACAAGAATATTTGGCAAGAAAAGATTGGCCTCCGAGGCCAGTATGATGGCTGGAGGACAAAATATAATCAATGAACCTTTGGTAGCACGAGATAGAATCATACTGCCACCACTATATATAAAACTAGGTCTGATGAAACAATTTGTAAATGCTTTGAATAAAGACGGTTCGTGCATTGAATACATTGTGTATAAGTTAATTGGACTTTCCATGGAAAAACTGAAGGCAGGAATTTTCGATGATCTACAAATCAGACAACTTATAAATGATCCATATTTCATAGTATCGATGAATGAAATCGAAGCATGTGCCTGGTCTTCATTTGTTCTTATTTTGAAAAGCTTTCTTGGCAACAAGAAGCCAGACAACTACACACAATTAGTAGAGGATATCCTCCTTCATTTCAATAGGTTTGGCTGTAAATTGGGTGTTAAAATCCATTATCTTCACAGTCACTTAGATCGCTTTCCAGAGAACCTTGGTGACTTAAGCGAAGAGCAAGGCGAAAGATTTCACCAAGACATAAAAACAATGGAAGCCAGATACCAAGGAAGATGATATGCACACACGATGGCGGACTATTGTTGGAATCGTATGCGGGATTGTCCTGGCAGATCCCACTCTCGGAAGTCTTATAAAAGGAGCTTCTTGTGTGTCGAATGAGTGGGAAGAAGTTTGTATTATAAACTTGTGCTTTTGATATGAAATAAGTAGATTTTCATACAGTATATTTTTCTTTCAATTTTTAATGGTTCCTTCATGCTTAAGAGATATTAATTTAAAAACTACATTAAAATATCTTGATTTATAATGGGCGAGTAGAGTGAAGAGTGATATGTGCCATACGTTCTGTATCTCAAAAAACTAGAGCTGACAGTGGAAAGCTTGTGCCATTTTTGGAATCAACATGTCAAATATACCTAGAAATAGGTCTAACGTTTGAGGCACTACATTTGCTTAGTATTAGTATTATATTTACGTGCCGTGCCTCATAGTATGTTTCTCCATCTTGTGTTGTCCTTGGTGTTTCCAACTAATTCAGATGTCTCTTTTTCCATGCCACTTGGTCAGTCCACTGAGATATTTTTCTCTTGGCCCTCCTCTCTTCCTTTTTTCCCTTAAATTGTCTAGTCATTACTATGTTCTCTAATTCCAGACTTCTTGTGACTTGTACAAGAAATTTCAGCTGTCTTTTTCTTATAATTTTAACCAGCTTTCTTTCTTCTGAAACTTCTTTGAGTGCCTCTTTGTTTTAGCCTAACTGTCCGTCCAGGATATCTGTTGCATCTTTCGCCAAAACCACATCTCTGCTGCTTCCAAATTCTTGGTCATCTTTTTGTTGATTGTCCAAGTTTTACTACCTTACATCAATATTGGCTCTAAATATTGTTAAGAGTATGCACTGGAAACAAAGAGTGAATAATGACATTGATAAGTATTAGAATATAAAACGAGGCGTATTGTCACGTGATCTGTTCTCATTGTACAGTGAAACAGCACGAGAGGCGTTACAAATATGAAAAAGGGTTAAAACAGGAGGAAAAGGCTTCACGCTGGCTGTGGAGTGTGCGACACAAGCATTGAGGACATAACTAGTTTCGTTTGTCATAACCAATACCAGTCCTCCGTAGCTAAATCGCTAAAGACGCACTTCAAAGTGCAGTGACAACTCAATTCCTGGATGAAAAAAAGCAACAACTCACAAGACCTCTGGGAGTCATGACCCAGAGGGGCCAACCCGCCTTAGAGTGTCAAGAGTTTAATAGGGCCGAAACACTTGTCCGAGGTGGGGGGACATATTCTGAAGGAGTTGTGTTGTTGTTCCGCTCTCTACAGTACAGAGTTTCCTGCATGCATGTTCCATGTCAACAACCTGAGACGTGCGGATGGCACAACTCTAACAACAGAAAGCGAAAGCAGAAACTTGTGAGCAAAATTATTGAAGAGAGCAATAAAAGACGCCTAGAACTAACAAGACAAAAACAATGGTAATATTGAAAAGAATAAACGCACAAAAAGTGCAACACCTTTTCAAACGGGAAAACATTGACACAAGTTAATAAATCCAGTTACCTTGGAACAACAATAACAGCTGATGGCAAGAGCACAAATGACATAAAAATCATGAATAGGCCAGGCAAAGACAGCCCTTTATGATATGAAGAAGATGCTAACAAATAACAGGATTTCCCTAAAAGTGAGAGAAAGAGTACTGAAGTGTTATAATATCTAGCAGGACAAGAAATGTTACTTCCTGCAAGGAAAAAATAACATTTTAGAGATCGCGTGGAAGCTAAATACTTTAACCGAAGCTGCTTTTTTAGCTTTTTAAAAGTTTTTTTAAGCTTTTCTCTTTTTTTTGGGGGGGGGGGGGGGGGGGGGTGAAAGCAGAAAGTATCTGAGGATAAAGGTTTTTTGCGAGGAAAGGTGAGTTTTCTTGAGCTTATCACGGCCGGCTAAACAGAGCCGGGCAAGACCCTATTCTGCCGTTGCTTTTGTGCTTCACTGTCAGCCTCGCCATGGTCATCACGGTAGTGGAGTCTACTGAAAAGCTTTTTTTTTTTGGTCCATTCCAGAACTTCCAGCTAGCCACGGTAACCCACTCCCACTCACTGTTATGTTCTAGACCAAGACTTCCAGCTAACCACAGTAACCCACTCCCACTCACTGTTATGTTCCGACATCTTCATGGTTTAGGCTAGTAAGAGCGCCAAACTCTCAGCTCCAGGAAGCTCAACAACAACAACAACAACAACACAAAGAACATCAAGAGTTTTAACCCCTTATGCATAGTGAAAAGAAAGAAAAGATGCACAGAAAGATGTATATAACGTCTCATCACTGAGATCACTGAGCAAAATATGACAAAAGAATTACCAGAATATTTCTTATCCTCTTCCTAATTTTCATAAATGAAGATGCCATAAAAATTGGAGGTTATGAAATACCGGAGATTAGATATGCTGATGACACAGTTTTACTGTGCACAACACAAAAAAGAATGGAAAAACTAATTATCTCAGTCCGTAAGAACAGCGAAGAGCAAAACCTCTATCTTAATGCGAAGAACACTAAATTGATGACAACTAACAAAACAAACAAGGCAGCTGAAATATATATCAATGAGGAAAAATTGGAAGAAGTGGAGAGTTTTGAATATTGGATCGTTACTAACTAATAATGGAGATACAATGAGGGAAATAAAAAGGAAGATATTTGTAGCGCTTCAAAAAGTAAAACAACTAAAGAAGCAGTGGAGAGGAACAGCTAGAACTACAAAAATAAGATTTTAAGGGCATGCATCTTCCCCATGGCAACATATGTCTGTGAGACCTGGACACAACAAAACAGCTGAGAAACACATAAATGCCAGTGAATGTAAGTGCTAGAGAAGAGTTCTTCAAATATCACGGACACAAAGAACAAACATATCCATACTACACAAACTTAATATTGAAGAAGGCAGATTAGTAAAGAGGAAAAGAAAACCTAAATATTTTGGACACATTAAACGTCATGATAATCTAGAGAAGATCATCTTGGAAGGATACATAATGGGAAAAAAGAAAGAGAGGAAGACCAAGACGAAGATGGCTCCAACACATCGTTGATAATGTGCAAATGGATGAATCAGCAGCAGGGCATCTTGCTTACAAACCGAGAGGCCTACAGGAGAGCTGTTAGGGAGGTAAAGTTCAGCAAATGACATGCAAATGACTGAAACTTCATAAACGACATTTGCAGAGAAACGTCCCAAAAATATTTTTGTACTTAATTTAGCCATTTTGGGATGTTGGTAGAACCACTGCCAGCCTCAAATCTCATAATCCAAAGAACATTAAACGTTCACTTAATTCAAGCACTGAGGAGCAGAGATGTGACATAAATTTTTGAAAAATGGATTATAATCCCATGACTTCACATAATCGTGAGCTGGTTTACCCTTTTTTTCATTCCTTTGGTATCTTTCAACGTTTGCCTACTTCATATACATTGAACTGATCTTACAGGAATATGTTTGTTTTGATCGTTGTGCACTGTGCCCTCTGGTATGCATGGAAATCTATCTACTGCCCTGTCGACTGGAGTTGGCGATCATCTTTCTCTCTCTCTCTCTCTCTCTCTCTCTCTCTCTCTCTCAATCTGAACCTTAAGTGCCCAGGGCACATGGGGCTTCCGCAAGGGTTTTCCACAAATGCTTGTCCTTTGCCTTTTTTTTCTGCTCTTGCCCAGGTGAGCCCTCTATTGCTCAACATCCTCTCTCTTGTTCTTCTCCATATCTCTTTTGGTCTACTCTTACTTTTGTTCCCCTGTGTTGTCCATCCTAGTGCTATTTTTGGTAGTGAGTTGTCAGTCATTCGGAGCACATGTCCCAACCGTCGCCAGCGTCTTTCCTCAATAATTGCTGTCAGTGGCTTCATCTGCATTTCTGCCAACAAGAAGTTATTTCTTATGGTGTTTGACCAAAATATTGTTATAATTCTTCGTAAACATTTAGTCTGGAAAGAATTCAGCTTGTTTTATTTGGTTTTGGTGATTTTCCGGCATTCACTTCCATAGCGATCATGCTTTCGCACAATTCTCTGTTCCGAGCTCTGAGTATAAGCTGTGCTGTCCTTCTCTGTCCGTGTCCCACAATTCTCTGTTCTGAGCGCTGAGTGTAAGCTGTGCTGTCCTTCTCTGTCCGTGTCCCACAATTCTCTGTTCTGAGCGCTGAGTATAAGCTGTGCTGTCCTTCTCTGTCCATGCCATTTTATTAGTTCTTACAGCATTTTCTCTCGCTGTCTTCCTCCAACTCTTTTGTCCTCTATTTTCCCACTGTTACAATGTGTTCTAGCTTGCTTCGCCGTAGAACGTGCCCTATGAACTTGGATTGTCTTTCTCTGACTCTTGCTATTGCTTGCCTCTTATCTGCAGGATGGATTTGTTTGCATATATTTTGATTTCCAGAGAATGTTATCGTAGACAATCAATATTATTTTGACTTGTGGTGGAAGACCTTAAGTTAGAATCTGACAGTCACCGAAAAAACTAAGAGAAAACGAAGGAGAAGGCGACCAAAAGAAAGATATCTGAATAGACTATGTGGTCTGAATGAACTGACTATATGGTCTGAATGAACTGACTATGTGGTCTGAATGGACTGTGTGGTCTGAATGAACTGACTATGTAGTCTGAATGGACTATGTGATCTGAATGGACTGTATGGTCTGAATGAACTGACTGTGTGGTCTGAATGAACTGACTATGCGGTCTGAATGGACTATGTAGTCTGAATAGACTAAGTGGTCTGAATGAACTGACTATATGGTCTGAATGAACTGATTATATGGTCTGAATGAACTGACTATATGGTCTGAATGAACTGACTATATGGTCTGAATGAACTGACTATATGGTCTGAATGAACTGACTATATGGTCTGAATGAACTGACTATATGGTCTGAATGAACTGACTATGTGATCTGAATGGACTATATGGTCTGAATGAACTATATAGTCTGAATGAACTGAATATGCAGTCTGAATGGACTGTGTGGTTTGAATAAACTGACTATATGGTCTGAATGAACTGACTATATGGTCTGAATGAATTGACTATGTGGTCTGAATGAACTGACTATGTGATCTGAATGGACTATATGGTCTGAATGAACTATATGGTCTGAATGAACTGAATATGCAGTCTGAATGGACTGTGTGGTTTGAATAAACTGACTATATGGTCTGAATGAACTGACTATGTGGTCTGAATGGACTATGTGGTCTGAGTGAACTGACTATATGGACTGAATGGACTATGTGGTCTGAATGGACTATGTGGTCTGAATGAACTGACTATGTAGTCTGAATGGACTGTGTGGTTTGAATAAACTGACTATATGGTCTGAATGAACTGACTATGTGGTCTGAATGAACTGACTGTGTGGTCTGAATGAACTGACTATGTGGTCTGAATGGACTATGTGGTCTGAATGAACTGACTATGTAGTCTGAATAGACTAAGTGGTCCGAATGAACTGACTATATGGTCTGAATGAACTGACTATATGGTCTGAATGAACTGACTATATGGTCTGAATGAACTGACTATGTGATCTGAATGGACTATATGGTCTGAATGAACTATATGGTCTGAATGAACTGAATATGCAGTCTGAATGGACTGTGTGGTTTGAACAAACTGACTATATGGTCTGAATGAACTGACTATATGGTCTGAATGAATTGACTATGTGGTCTGAATGAACTGACTATGTGATCTGAATGGACTATATGGTTTGAATGAACTGAATATGCAGTCTGAATGGACTATGTAGTTTGAATAAACTGACTATATGGTCTGAATGAACTGACTATATAGTCTGAATGAATTGACTATGTAGTTTGAATAAACTGACTATGTGGTCTGAATGAACTGACTATGTAGTCTGAACAGACTATGTGGTCTGAATGGACTATGTGGTCTGAATGAACTGACATTGTGGTCTGAATGGACTGTGTGGTCTGAATGAACTGTGTGGTCTGAATGGGCTATGTGGTCTGAATGAACTGACTTTGTGGTCTGAATAGATTGACCATGTGGTATAGGAAGTGAAAGGCAACTGCTCTGATCGTAAATACCAATGAGGACGAAAAGCAGAAAAGCATGTGATCATCAACGCCAGTCCGCGCGCGTTTAACAAATGAATGATTGAAACGCGATCGAAAGCTTGGTCGGCTATCTTTAAGTAGGCAGTCCGCTACGGACTGCGCTACAACCAAGATATTCTGGATCAGTAGATCTGTTCATGAATCTGATTCTATTATTCATGTGTTGGGTTTTTTTTTCAGGTTTCAGTGTGCCAGTTTATCTCCGTTTCTAATATAGTTAAGTTGCCTCCGTGGTATAGTAGTTACTGCACTTGCTTGCCGATCGATTCGAACTCGGGCGGAATTATTTTCATATCGACGGACCCCCATGTTTACCCAGCCTAAAAATGTGGGTACCTGGGGCTTCCCTAGGAAAACAAAGGTAGGAAAAACAGGTGCTGTCATCCCTTCCGCACATGCTGTAGTGGCCTAGAAATGTGAAGGCACTAACACTTCATACCTCTGCTGCATGGAAATGCTACGGGACATAGAGATCTCCCTCTCTGCACATTAACTGAAAACACATTTAGAGTTTCTCCAGAACCTGGCATGATTTTTGTCCTGAATCTTTTTCCCTGCAAAATTCATGGAATTGTTCTTGTAGAAGAGGCTCCAAAATTTGGCCGTACCGTTCTTCTCCCCCCCCCCCCCCCCCCCCCGAGAGCAGTGAGAAGAGCCAGGAAGGCGATGAAGTGAAAATAAGCGGAAGGGGGCATCAGAACTAAGTAAGAAAGAATAAATTTGGGGTGCGCTAGGGATGTGGGCCAGGGGCGTAGCCAGAAAATTTTGGGAACCACTGTTATGAAGCTTATAAACGAAGTTCAAGAGAGTAAATAATTGATTTTTTAGAACGAAAAAGAAAGAAAGAAAGAAAGAAATGAAATGAAATGAAAATGTTTCTTTTCTTTAACTACGTGTTCAAAATTTGATTCATGGATCCATGTAAGAAGGTGATGAATGTGGAGGTGGGTACGGTGTTGGAAAAGTTTGATAAGGCAAGACAACCTGGGCAGGTAGAAAGCTCACTAGCGCGTAGCCTCACCGCCTGGAGTACACGTGTTGTTTTTTTTTTTTTGTGGGGGAGTTGCCGTTCTTTCGTAAGGTTCAACATCTGCCTATTAGACTTCATTACCTGCCTCGTTCTACAAGAAGACAAGTCGCGGTTACCTTGGTGTTTAACCTGTCGTGTTGTTTACCTAACCAGAACACTTCTATCGATTCTTCAGGTACACAAGACTCTTGTTGTGCAAGTGTGTTAACGTGTCGTTGACATTAATATTAGGTTTACAGATGTGCGTGGAGAGTTAGAGATTTATAACAGTAAAAACAGATTTGAACATTCTTGGCGTAAGGTACTGACCTGGCACGCGTGTTCTACAGCGCCCCGAGCGTAGACTTGATGATCAACGATCTCTTCATCTCTTTTGTCTTCCTTGTGTTTCTGATTACTGACAGGACTTGTTCTCCAGAATGAAATAGGTAGGTAAGCCAGTAATTATATATTTTTTTTATTGTTCCTTACATTTATTTTACAGGAAACACTATTACTTTACACAAATTCGTTGCATCTATTCTTTAAACGTCAGATACACGAAGAGTCGGCGCAAAAGGCTATTTTCTGCCCATAGAGAAGCTCAGCAATGATAATAATTGTGTGTGTGTGTGGTTTCTTCTTCTCAAGGGTCAGTAATTTGCCCCGAGGTCTGCTGCCTATGTGACTAGGTGGCTTAATGGCGGTGGCTATATAAAAGGAAGCCACAAAAACACTTTTTCATCTAGAAGGGCTTGTAGGACATTTTTAGAAGGATATTTTATTAGGTGTTTTAACATTCAGACATAATCTTTATTCAAAAATTTAACTATGCATCATCATCATCATCAGGTGCTGTGCCGACTGGCGTTGGCTATTATGCTTCTGCAGAGTACACGATCCTCCATGCAGGCCATCAGCTCAGTTGATGATCTCTTCTCACATCATCCCGTCAGACTGTCCAGTATCATTTCTCTTGGTCTTCCTCTTGATCTTCTTCCTTCTATTTTTCCTGTTGTTATAATATTTTCAATGCTCCTCTTCTCATTGCATGTCCTATGAAAGTACATTGTCTCTCTCTTATCTTTCTGACAAGGTTTTTTGTCTCTCCAGCTCTTCTCATACATTTTTCATTAGTTATTTTTGCTGTCCTGGGGATTCGCAACATTCTTCTAATAAACCACATTTCTGCTTCTTCCGATGATTTTTGTGCAGACCTGCCTATTGTCCATGATTCACTTCCATATAACAAGATAGGTTCAATATGGCATTTCAGGACTCATTTTCTAACATTCATTGATAAGCATATGTTGGCTAATATGTTTCTCATTCTCTGAAATGCAGTATTTGCTTGACCTATTCTGTTCCTAATTTCCGTTCTGCATTTCCAATCTGAAGTTATTACTGCTCCAAGGTATATGAATTTCTGCACCTGCTTTAGAATAGTTCCGTTTAATTTTATACTGCATGTTGGTGGATTCTTTTTAATTTATGCACTTACTGTTTTCCCACGTTGTTGTTATCATTATACTTCCTTTGTTGAGACATTCAGTCGTTTTTAACTGTGGCTGAGCAAAATTAGCTTATGATGTACGTTATAGATTTTGCTTGAATATTTTTGACACATTAAACATCATGATAATTTAGAGAAGACCGTCTTGGAAGGGTGCATAATGGGAAAAAGAAAGAGAGGAAGACCCAGGCGAAGATGGCTACAAGACATCATTGATGATCTGGGAATGGATGAATCAGCAGCAGGGCATCTTGCTTTGCAACCGAGAGGCCTACGAGAGAGCTGTTAGGGAGGCAAAGTTCCGCAAGGGACGTGGAAATGACTAACTGGCTGGTTCAAATTTAGCTTAAGATCTACGTTATAGATTCTACATGAAGACACTAGCATGGTGCAATATTTATTTGCTGAAGAGGATTGAAAAGTTTCTTTTTAATTGTGAAAACAGTGTAAGATTCTGTGTTTTGTCTATATTGTAAACTGTTGTGTAAATATCATTTAAAACTCTGGTTATATAATGTAAAGCTCTGGTTATACAGTGTAAAACTCTGCTGGCTATACAGTATAAATTATAGTTATGTAATGTAAAATTCTAGTCATGTAATGTAAAAACTCCCATGTAAACTGTTAAAACTCTAGTTATATAATGTGAAACTCAGCTTACACAATGTAAAACTCTAGCTTAAACTCCTGCTATATAGTCTAAACTCTGCTTATATAATGTAAAACTTCGGTTATATAGTGTAAAACTCCGAGTATAAAGTGCAAAGTTCCACCTATTTTTTGTAAAATAAGCCTGCGTTATGTGTTGTGTTTCATGCATTAATTAACTCGCTGTCTTTGAAGCTAAAAAAAATTAAACTATTGAATTTTAATGATAATTTTAAAAAAAAAAGGCAGAGGCCAGGACAAAAAAAAATTTTTTTTTTAAATTCGTCATCCAGCATCACATAAAATAACAGTTCTTTTTTGCGTCTTGGAAGATTGTTTTGAAACAGGAAACTGTTAACTCTTACAGTTCTGAAGTAGAAAAAATTAAACTCCTATAGTTTTGAAATATAAAAAAAAATAACTATTATAGTTTTGAAGCAGAAAAAATTTAACTCCTATAGTTTTGGAGCAGAAAAGTTTTAACTGTTATCGTTTCGAAGTATAAAAAAAAATAACTTTTATAGTTCTGAAGTAGAAAGATCTTAGCTCTTCGTGGATGTTGCTAATCATGGATTTTCTGAGCAGCTTTAACATGTAGGATTCTGTTGAACTTTTGATTGATATAACCTGTGAAGATTGAGGGAACTAGAACAGTGTGTTTCTCTTGAATGTTTTGTGTTAGATACTGGAGTGAATTAAACTGGTTGAGATTTGACTGAGGAGTCAGTTTGTTTTTGTATCGAGCTACACGTGTAAACCCTGTTGAGAACCTCCTTATCAGTTTTTTAAAATCAAGCTACATGTATATATACTGCTGAGAACCTACCTACCAGTTTTTTTGTACCAGGCTACATGTGTATACCCGGCTGAGAACCACCCTATACCGGTACTTTATGGCCGATAAAAAAAGTTCTTTCAAGCGTGACCTACAGATAAGCTGCATGTAACATGCCGGCGCTTTTAGTCTAAAAGTTGATTCTGAAGCAGATGATGTGGGTTTTGTCCAAGCGTCGACTTACTGAGCAGTTCCTCTCAAGATTGACTCTACCAGTGTTGAATCTACATAATCGGCAACATTAACAGCAAGCAATAACTGCTTTGCAAGGTCTAGTTTCTTTGCGCTTGAATCTTCTAACTCAGTGTTTCCCAATGTGGGGTGTAAGACCCCCAAAAGGACAATTTGAATACTATGGGGGCAATTGGAATATATGAATATTTATATTACATTATTACTTGTTTAAGAACTTAGTTCACTATTATGCTGCAGGTGGCCAGGGGGGTCAGAATCTTTGAGGCGCTGAGGTAGGGCATGATCCAAAAAAGGTTGGGAAACACTATTCAGACTTCAAGTTTGATCCTCGTTTCATCCTCAAATGATGCAGCGTTCTTGCGCAGGGTTGCTCTCCATGTGACTTGTTCTTTCGCAAGCTCTTCCCAGAGCTCTGGACTGATTGTATGTGGTGATAAAGTAGTTCAGATTAGCGTTGGTTAAAGTATTAAACTGCTGTAGACTCGTCACAGTCGGAATGTTGAGAAGTAAATTCGTGTTCGTTGGAAGAAGGATCTCAACATAGATCTTATCTTATATCTTATATCCTTCCCGTGTTGTTAAACCTCACATAGTGCTCGCAAGGTAGTTTGCCAATTTTTCGGCGAGCTTTTCAACCTCATAAAGGGATTTTATGGCTATTAATTTGGCCTCTCTTAACAATGTCCTCTTTAGAGTTTCACGTGGTCGACATCTTTCTTCGGCCTGTTGTGTTCCATTTGATAGCTTGTTTTGGGATTCTCTGATCGTTTCTTCTCATCACGTGTCCAATATATGCCCATCTCTTTTTCCTGATCACCCATGAGACTGGTTGTTGTTCAGTCATCTGTCTTATCTCTGCATTGTTCTTGAATTCGTTCCACTTGATGCCGAGTATTTTCCTTAGGCATTTGTTTTCAAAAGAGTCTAATTTATTGTCTATTTCTTTAGTTGTTTTCCAGCTTTCGCATGCATAAATGAGGGTGGATATTACATTTGAATTGAATAGTCTTAACTTGGTTTTTGTGCTTATAATTTTTTGAATGTTTTCAAGATTCTTGAAGATCGATGCTGCTTTTGCAATTCTAATTCTAACTTCCTTTCTAGTGTCACTATTCTGGTCTATGTAGCTGCCAAGGTATGCAAATTGAGTGACTACTTCAACATCTGTCCCTTCTACGTGTATTTTTCCATTGTGATTAATGGGAAGTTTCATTATTTTTGTTTTGTCCTTGTTAATTTCAAGTCCTGTTTTGCTAGCCAGTGAAGACAGGATGTCTGTTTTTTTTTCTTGCATGGAATTCACATTGTTACTGATAGGAGTTATGTCATCACCAAAATCAAGATCTTCTTGTTGGTCCCATATACCTAATCAATACCTATGTTACCTGAGCAGCATTTTTTTTCATTATGAAGTCTACTGCAATTTCAAAAAGCAAAGGGGACAGTGTACATCCTTGTCTACACAGATACACCGAAGATAACCGTTATCAACTGGAATGTCGGCAGTAGCCGAAAATATAACCCAGTGTTTTCAGTCGGAGAAATCTCGTCTCTGTTGAGTCAGTCATTCTTTCCCCTTAGTGACCGCACTGTTGTGTTACACCTTTGACCTGCACCATGTGGGAACTTCTTTAACCCTTTCATCCCTGAATTAATTTCCGTCCTCTGCCAGGATAAATTTTGATGAGAAATTCTTGAACAGAGAAGCTGGAAGGAAGTTATTCAGTAGTTTTAAAAATATGGGTTGGGTTATAATGTGCTACTTTAAATTTTATTTAGACTTTGTTTAAATTTCACGCTGAACATTGATTCATATAGACATGAAGATCTACCAACCTTGCCAGTGTTGTTTTGAAATGAAAGAGTTAAGCGAACATCTCTGTAAACTTTCAGTGGGCCATGTGAATTACTGTAGACAGCCAAAGCGTATTCTTAGTAAATTCTTTCAAATTTACTGATGGAACTTAATAATAGCTGGCTCTTATTCCTCCTCCTCCTTCTCCCCCCCCCCCTCTCTCTCTCTCTCTCTCTGTGTCTCTCTCTCTGTCTTTGTTCTCTTTATTTTTGTATATCCTCAGTTCTTCTTCTTCTTCGTTCACATTGTCTGTCTATATTTTTAGTCCTATCTCTTGGATAAATTTCACTGTTTTTTGTTTTTTTTTTGCAATTCATGTATGGAACCGTAGAGCTTATTTTCCTTAGTGGTTTCACTGGGCCAGTAATTGCTTCTCAGTGTCTCGTAGTTGGTGCAGTTTTGGAGGATATGTTCCACAGTTTGGGGTACCTGGGCACATGTACAAAGATTAGTAGTACCAACCTTAAACTTTGTATACATATGACTTCTGAGTCGGCTGTGTCCTGTTCGGAGATGGAAAATGAGGACTTGTTCCTTTCTGTTTAGCATGTGATAGTCATCATGTGGTGGTGTTTGTGCCTTCCTGTAGGTTTTTATCATGCTTTTCTTCTGATTATAGGTAATCACCTATGGTATGTCTGGTTGCTCCATTTCAGTGCCCTCATTGGCCAGATGGTCAGCTTTCTCATTGCCTGGTATCCCACAGTGGGAGGGGATCCACTGCACTCTGTATTGTAAGCCAATTTTTGACAAGGCATCCTTAAGATCTGGTAGTCTGTTGCAAATTGAGTGTTTGAGACGAGTTTGATGCTGTGCACTAAGCCTCTAGTACTGATCTTGCATCTGTGAGAATTACTACAGGACATTCTGGAGTCTGATAGTTTTTCAGCTGCAGCAATTATTGCCCTAACTTCTGCATCATAGTTGTTGCAGTATTTTCCAGTGGGTATGGAAATATTGTCAATGGTGTTGCTTGGATATTCAGTATGTGCTCCTGCCCCTCCATTCTTTATGGCATTATGTGCAGATCCATCTGTATACACACGTATCCAGGTGTCACATGGATATTTATTATCTAGCAAACTAAGTGTGGCCATTGATCTTACAAGACTGCTTTGCATCTCACCATTCTGCACACCTTTCACTTCAGTCTGAATAGTTATTTGTGTATAATCTGCTTCTTTCCATGATGTATGCTCTGATACAGATGATAATGGAGCGACTACAGTTGGAAGATCAGGTATCAGTTTACGCATACGCTTGGCCTGATGAATGAAGCTGCTTCTTTTAAGCTGTCTTAGTGCTAAGTTATTGAATCTCTCCTTCAGGGGATGGCTAACAGAGGTGATGAATTTCTCTCCCAGGGTCATTACCTTCGTGTCTCTACGTTCTTTTAGCGCTTGGACACCAACTATTTTCTGCATTTCTACTATTGGTGTGGACCTCATGGCACCTGTGATAATCCGTAGTGACTGATTTTGAACCTTGTCTAGATTATGCAGCTTGTTTGATGGATGCTGCGCACTAAGATGTTGAGCCATATTCTAAATGTGGTAGAATACTTTGCTGATATACATTCTTGAGGATTCTTTCACTAACTTCCCATGTGGTTCCACTCAATTTTCTTAATATGGCTAGTTTTCTTCTGGCTTTTGCTTCTGTACTGTTGATGTGTTGCTTCCAGGTCAGTTTTGAGTCAAGAGTCGCTCCTAAGGTTGGTTGTCCATCCTTAAGGATATTTCATTTACACAAAACTTACCTGCTTTCTGTTTAGATGAGAGAGTGAACAGAGTGGTACTTGATTTCTCTGTGTTGATACTTACACACCATTTGTTTGTCCATGATGTCAAGATCCTCATTTAAAATCGTATGCATTTCTCCAAACTGGTTTCAAATATCTTTCATCTTCCTATAGTTTTTGTCTTGGGGACATTGACGTGAGCTATGCAGAATTGATCAATTTCTCTCACAGAACCAATACTTTAGGCGGACGTACCGAAGGCTTGTTTCGTCTCTTTCATAGCGAAAGAACTAATTAACACCTCCGTGAATAGGAGGCTCGGTGAAATAAATATCTATATCAATCAAAAGTAAAAATACAGTATCTGAAAACACTAGAAGAGAGCAGTATGTGACAAACTGAAAATATGGCGGAATAAAATACACAGAACAAAGTGCTGGAAGAAAATTTGATCCTAGAAATAAGAAACTGAAGATCTGTACAGAAAAGATGAAAATCTAAATCGTGTGAATGTCTGAATTGAGTGAATGTGTAAATTGTGTACATGTTTGAATCGTGTGAATGTGTGGAATTTGTGAATGTGTGAAATTTATGAATGCATGAAACATGTAAATGTCCCAAACATGTGAATACCTGAATAGTGTGAATGTCAGAAAAGTATGAAGATGTGAAACATGAGAAAATATGAAGCATGTGAATATATGAAAAGTCTGAATATCTGAATCGGAGCGTTTATGGTAATATGCATTTTTAAAAAAAATAAAAGTCTAGAAAAGTCACGGTTTAGAAAATGTTTAAATTTGTGTCATAAAAGAAATGACAACTGCAGTAAAACTGGTTCTAGTAATTAAAATAGACGGAGGTGTATGCGACAGTTTTACAAAAAAAGATAGAAATAGTGAGGAAAGTGGGCAGAAACAAGAATGGAAGAAAGCAAGATGAGTAAATATAAACGAAGGACATACAACAATCCAATATTTCGGCAAAAGCCTTTTTCTCAAGGATCACACACAAAAACAACACAACCGATAAAAACACGAAAAATATATGAAAAATATAACAGACTTTGCCTTTTTGGCCTGCTTATTGTAAGAAAGAAATGCATTTCGTGTCGGACTTTCTTACAAGGAGCAGGCCAAAAGGCAAAGTCTGTTATATTTTTCATACATTTTTCGTGTTTTTATCTGTTGTGTTGATCCTTGGAAAAAGGCTTTTGCCGAAATATTGGATTGTTGTAAGCCCTTCATTTATATGTACTCATTTTGCTTTCTGTCATCCTTGTTTTTGTCCACTTTCATCACTCTTTCTATCTTTTTGTAAAACTGTACCATACACCCATCTGTTTAAATTTGTGGCAGGAGAAGAGTAAAATCCAAAGCAGGCGAAAAAAAAAACAAAACAGAACAAAACAAAAAGAGAACTCCAGAAAATGAAGTGTAAATAAACAAAATGACACTGTTTACTCATCAGCTCTTACGCACAAACTAATTCTTATTACCCTGCCAAAAGACCTCCAGGTCGTTTTTATGACCTTTTCTTGCTACAAATATTTTCAGCTTTCTATGCTGCTTCCAGCGACAATTTTCTTTGCTTTTTTTTTTTTTTTGTATGTTTGCTCTTCACGTCTTTTGTGGCCGGATAGTTTCAAAGTCTCGCAGCTCATTGTCTTTGTGGTTTCTGCGGGTAGATATCCTGTCTGTATATTTCGTAAGATCTGTAATGGTTTCTTCTTCTTCTTCTTCTTCTTCTTCTTCTTCTTCTTTCTATCAGAGTTTTCGTTAAGTCCTTCACATCATCATGTATATTCACTATGTGATATCAAAAATAACTGTTATCAAGAGAACACGATGAACAACCATTTTTTTTACCTGTTTTCCTCCTCCACTTTATTTAAAACCTTTGTTATATTCCTGGCGGGGGGTGAATGGGTGGGGCGATGGGTGGGAGTTTAAAAAATGACTGACAGGTGGTCATGTTTAAGTTGAAGTTCGAGGAGAGGGAAGGGACATTAAGAGAAGAACAGGACATTTCTCATGTTAAAAAATCTACAAACTTGAGTGCAATGTAACGAAACAAAACGTTTTCAGCTGGATTTGAACAAGAACACTTTAGAATAATGTCCGAAAAGAGATTTTTACTGAGTCTCCTGAACATTTCTCGCGTGACCAAATATTTCGCCATAAGGTCCTAGTAAAAGATTTTTGGATAAGGCGGCTGAAACAGTTTTTTATACAGTTCTCACAAAAGAATTTACATCAGGGTTCACCTATACATTTTATACAGTTCTCATAAAAGAATTTACCTCAGGGCTTACCTATATATTTTGTACAGTTCTCATAAAATAATTTACATCAGGGTTCACCTATACATTTTATACAGTTCTCATAAAAGAATTTACATCAGGGTTCACCTATACATTTTATACATTTCTCGCAAAATAATTTACATCAGTGTTCACCTATACATTTTATACAGTTCTCATAAAAGAATTTACCTCAGGGCTTACCTATATATTTTGTACAGTTCTCATAAAATAATTTACATCAGGGCTTAACTATACATTTTATACAATTTTCATAACATAATTTACGCAAGGGCTCATCTATAGATTTTATACAGTTCTCATAAAAGAATTTACCTCAAAGCTCACCTATAGACTTTCCCATAGAGTGTAACTGAAAGATTTTCCTCGAAGGCCTTTTCGTCATTTTGTTAAGATTTTATTTCAGCCTCTCACTTTCCATTTTCTCGAGAGTTTTCCTGGTGATTATCCTGACCTTTAAATTCTGTCTTCTCGTGACTTGTCCGGAAATGTTTTTTTTTCCTAATGTATTTTGTCTAGTTTTCGTTGTTGTGTATCTCTTCTGAGAGCTTCGTTTATTTTCATGGCCAGATAGGGTGTGCATTTCATCTATCTCTTACTTACATATAAGAAGTATGTTGAAGATACCATGGACAGCTAAAAAAACCAACGAAGAAGTCTTAAGAGAGGCTGGAGTTAAAAGGCAAATTACAGCAAAGATCAGAGGCAGACAAGCGAGACTTGTAGGATATTTTCTGAGAATAGGAAAATTGGAACACATTGTGGCAACTGGAAAAACTGAGGGAAGAAGAGACAGAGGAAGACATAGAGAGAAGTTTGTGGGCGAGCACGCGATGCCCTGAAGTGTGTACGGCTTTTGGGACGGAGCGTCCTTGCTCACATGATCCGAACATATGAAGATCTATATATAGTCGAGGAATGCGTGATGAAGAGAGTGAGCTTGTTGAGATGGCGGGTTGATTTCGTTTCGACTGTGCTTATACTTAGCCCCAGCCAGCCTCTAATGATTGATAATGTACTGTGGAATCATGACGTGCTGTGGATTATGTCATTCTCGTTTTAAGTGGAGATTCTCTGATTCCTGATGATATCCGTTATATTTTTTTAATGATCACACATCATGGTCCATCATGTTTCATTTGCATGGATAATACTATGTCACTGGTATCAGGAGATACTTAACCGGGAAGCAGGCAGCTGCACAATCAATGATGTGCATTAAGCACATGGTAATTATTAAACCCCTGATGATACATGTTGGTGTCCTGTATATGCAATGTCTGTTGTGACGTTGATATAGTGTATATAGTGTGGATAATAAATATTGATTGATTTGAATTGCTTGACTTGGTTATGTGTATTGCATGTCATGTATTTGGTATGGATGTATGTAATATGCTGCATAACTGGCATGAAGTATCCCTGGAGGGGAAATACTGGATTGTCGGTTAGATGGGTTTGAGCCTGCCCACCCAGTACGGTAGTACATTAGGCCATAGATTTTTGGGTTGCTGCTGGGTTTTTGGTCCTGTCCCTTCCCTAAATTGTCCCCAGTTGTAGATCTAGCACCGGCTAGGTTTACAAGTTACTGGACGGGCTGTCAGTTTGGCTAGGAAGAAAGTCACCGGTGGATCTCATAATCAAGGCTAAAGACAGGGAATTGTGGAGAGAAATGGTCATCAGCGCCACGCGGCACGGCACTTGATTGATTGACTTACTTACAGTTTCTGTTTCATCACTTTGTTTATTGTCCTAATCTCACAAAGCGTTCGTTTATATTGTCTCTTTCTTTTTTAGGCCTTGTACAACTATTTTTCTTACTTGTAAGGGCCTTCACTTGTTTGTTATTGCCTTCTTCAAGTCATAAAAGCTGTGTTTTCTTCTCTGCTTGAATTTCCATGACTTCAGATGTGTATACAGCATCTGCTGTCACTGCTGTCACTTCTGTTACTGCTGTCACTGCTGTTACTTCTGTTACTGCTTTCACTTCTGTTACTGCTGTCACTTTTGTTACTGCTGTCACTGCTGTCAGTTCTGTTACTGCTGTCACTGCTGTCACTTCTGTTACTGCTGTTTCTGCTGTCACTGCTGTCATTTCTGTTACTGCTGTCACTTTTGTTACTGCTGTCACTGCTGTTGCTTCTGTTACTTCTGTTACTGCTGTCACTTCTGTTACTGCTGTCACTTCTGTTACTGCTGTGACTGCTGTTATTTCTGTTACTGCTGTCACTTCAGTTACTGCTGTCACTGCTGCCACTGCTGTCACTGCTGTTCCCAGGTAGATACGGTTCCCAACAAGATGCAGGCATTTAAATTACAAAAGAGGAAACAACCTACACAGTTTGGGAAACATTATGAGATCACCGTCATCCCAAGTAAACATTCTTTTGGCAATTTTATGAGCAAGATAATAGTAGATATATTATAATAGACTATACTTGCTCTTACGGGTGTTCTGATGCACAGACATCAGTTGGCCACATCTTTCTGGGAGAAGAATAACCGACGGCAGGGCCACATTTTGCTATCATCGCTTTCTTGGATGGAGTCTCCGGGATCCAGCAGAACTAGACAAGGTAGAAAAGTAGGAAAAGAAGAGAAGGAACGCCTTGAAAGGTTGAAAGGGTGGGGGTGGATGGGAGGAGGGAGGCACAAGGGAGGGCGCGTTCATGTGTAGAAATGTAAACACTTGAAGGAAGCGGTGCTTTATCTCTTTGGGGTGCCAGACAAGGATGAATATTTATCAGAAAGTACGGGGGTATTGATTGTCTACACCCACGATATTTGGAGAAGGCCTGGTGGGGCTTGCTTTGTGTTTGTTACTTAAAAGTGCACGTACCTGGTAGATTGTGTACAGGTATTTGTGAGAGGCAAAGATAAAGGCAAAGAGAGGGGAACGGAGATAACGGATATTCCAAAAAAGCATGCACCCAGCAGACATCGGAGAAGATAACGCGGGGAAATGACTTGAAATGTAGCCAAAAATATGAAGGATAAAAAAGAAAATGTAATAGGAAAGTGAAAAAAAAATAAGATAAGCTCTTTGAATTAAAAGAAAGAAGAAGAGAGACAGAAATAGTATGTGTAGAAAAACAGACAGCGAGAAAGTAGATGTAGAAAGTAGAAGAAAAATAAGAAGACAAGACTTCAAACTTTGGAGGAGGAAGAAGAATGATAAAACGAAGGAGACAAATAAGAAGAAAGTGATGATGATGGTGATGATGGTGATGATGATGATGATGATGATGATGATGATGAAACATTGAAAAAAAGCAGAGCAAAAATTGAAGGAATCATGATGAGATATAACAACGGTTCAAAACGGATAATTTAGCCTTGTATATCCTTTTTTCTTCAGTTAGATCTTTACCAACCTGTTTTGTTTGTGCTTCCTTACAGAGATGTATTTAAGTCCTTCGTGGCAAGTCTCAAGTCACTACTTGCAAGCCTTAAGTTAAGTCTCAAGTCACTACTTGAGAGGGTGGTCCAGCCGATGCTTTGCTCCGAGGCACAGAGGACCTCTCCTGTTTTAAGGGTGTGCTTGGAGGACTTCTCCTGTTTTAAAGGTGTGGTTGGAGGACTTCTCCTGTTTTAAGGGTGTGCTTGGAGGACTTCTCCTGGGAGGGAGGGGACCTACAGTGAAGGAAAAGGAAATGACTAATCTACATGGTAATGAAAAAGGAGAGATGTAGTTGGGGGGTGGGGCGCGGGATAAATAACGTTGCACCAAAATTCCCACAGAAACCTGCCGTTAGATACAAGGTTCAGAAGTTGTTAATTGCTGTTAAAAATAAATTTTAAAATGTGACTGCGTCCAAAAACTTCAGTCATTCTCAAAGGATAGAAACGATTCATGCCGGTTACAGGGGAAACTCGTGTTGCAAGTATCTGCGCAGAGGTCGCGTTGGTGGTTTCTGCGCAGAGGTCGCGTTGGTGGTTTCTGCACAGAGGTCGCGTTGGTGGTTTCTGCGCGGAGGTCGCGTTGGTGGTTTCTGCACAGAGGTCGCGTTGGTGGTTTCTGCGCGGAGGTCGCGTTGGTGGTTTCTGCACAGAGGTCGCGTTGGTGGTTTCTGCACAGAGGTCGCGTTGGTGGTTTCTGCGCGGAGGTCGCGTTGGTGGTTTCTGCGCGGAGGTCGCGTTGGTGGTTTCTGCGCGGAGGTCGCGTTGGTGGTTTCTGCGCAGAGGTCGTGTTGCTAGTTTCTGCGCAGAGGTCGTGTTGCTAGTTTCTGCGCAGAGGTCGTGTTGCTGGTTTCTGCGCAGAGGTCGTGTTGCTAGTTTCTGCGCAGAGGTCGTGTTGCTAGTTTCTGCGCAGAGGTCGTGTTGCTGGTTTCTGCGCGGAGATTGTGTTTCTAGTTTCTGCGCAGAGGTCGTGTTGCTAGTTTCTGCGCAGAGGTCGTGTTGCTAGTTTCTGCGCGGAGATTGTGTTTCTAGTTTCTGCGCAGAGGTCGTGTTGCTGGTTTCTGCGCGGAGATTGTGTTTCTAGTTTCTGCGCAGAGGTCGTGTTGCTGGTTTCTGCGCAGAGGTCGTGTTGCTGGTTTCTGCGCGGAGGTTGTGTTTCTAGTTTCTGCGCAGAGGTCGTGTTGCTGGTTTCTGCGCGGAGGTTGTGTTTCTAGTTTCTGCGCAGAGGTCGTGTTGCTAGTTTCTGCGCAGAGGTCGTGTTGCTAGTTTCTGCGCGGAGATTGTGTTTCTAGTTTCTGCGCAGAGGTCGTGTTGCTGGTTTCTGCGCGGAGATTGTGTTTCTAGTTTCTGCGCAGAGGTCGTGTTGCTGGTTTCTGCGCGGAGATTGTGTTTCTAGTTTCTGCGCAGAGGTCGTGTTGCTAGTTTCTGCGCAGAGGTCGTGTTGCTAGTTTCTGCGCGGAGATTGTGTTTCTAGTTTCTGCGCAGAGGTCGTGTTGCTGGTTTCTGCGCGGAGATTGTGTTTCTAGTTTCTGCGCAGAGGTCGTGTTGCTGGTTTCTGCGCGGAGATTGTGTTTCTAGTTTCTGCGCAGAGGTCGTGTTGCTAGTTTCTGCGCAGAGGTCGTGTTGCTAGTTTCTGCGCAGAGGTCGTGTTGCTGGTTTCTGCGCAGAGGTCGTGTTGCTAGTTTCTGCGCAGAGGTCGTGTTGCTAGTTTCTGCGCAGAGGTCGTGTTGCTGGTTTCTGCGCAGAGGTCGTGTTGCTAGTTTCTGCGCAGAGGTCGTGTTGCTAGTTTCTGCGCAGAGGTCGTGTTGCTAGTTTCTGCGCAGAGGTCGTGTTGCTAGTTTCTGCGCAGAGGTCGTGTTGCTAGTTTCTGCGCAGAGGTCGTGTTGCTAGTTTCTGCGCAGAGGTCGTGTTGCTGGTTTCTGCGCAGAGGTCGTGTTGCTGGTTTCTGCGCGGAGGTTGTGTTTCTAGTTTCTGCGCAGAGGTCGTGTTGCTGGTTTCTGCGTGGAGGTTGTGTTTCTAGTTTCTGCGCAGAGGTCGTGTTTCTGGTTTGCCTGGAGATCATGTTGCAGCATTTGTGCAGTTGTAATTCCTTGGTCTACAACATTTTAAGTTCTTGCTGTCAGTATTGTTATCTGCTGGCAAATAACGCTAACGTTACTACTGATAAATATTACATAACGAATCGACAAGACTGATCTCAGGAGGTAGGGTCGCTACAGTCAGGACATTCCTATATCTGCTCTACTGCCCGTTCCAGGAACTAATGTACGGTGTGTGTAGTAAATGTTCCTGTCGCATGTTAATTGTGGGTTCGCCATTTTCGTCCACACTGGTCCACTTTATGCTTCTCCCGCCTTCTCTCATTCCCAGTTCCTTCATTCTGTGGATATTGTGGTTATTCCTCGGTTCCAGCTAGTCATTCTCGCAAAATTTATCAAAAGCAGCTTTCAAGGGGTCAGGCTAGTCCAGTCCGAGCATACCTAGCAGGGTGGGGGGGGGGGCATTTCCAGCCAGTCTTTTGGCCCTCTCGCTGCACGCCTGGAATAGTAGAACCGCGTGAGACCTGCAACCTAAGAGTTTATATTGGCCCACTCCTAGGGAATGATGTCCTTATGGATCTTAAGGAGCAGGCTTTGAGAATCGGTCACTATGACTGCCTGGTGTTTTTGCCGTTTAACCAGCTTCGATTTCCATCTTAATATTGCCAGTTGTGGTGCCATACGCGCCTGCTCGTTTATTAAAAGGATTTCTACTGTGGCATCATCCTAGTGTGGACATTCCATGCTCAGTTGAATGACAACTTTTGTGAATTCTCCTTTGTCAAGTAGTGTCTTCTCCTACGATAATGTCGCCCTTGTCACACATCGACTGTAAGGTATAGTCTGTGTTTACTATCCAAGACATCCCACTCTTGATACGCCTTCTTCTGTCCACATGTAAGGCTGAAACGAGGAGATGATTTATCCTGTTGGCAACACTGAGACAGACCATCACTTGCACATGCTTGGCGTGCTTGTGTTATGCTGTGATACAGGGTAATACCAGTAATTATCTACTAGTCTGGATAAGTGTATCTTCTGCGAATCCCAGGACTGCTCTCGGGGCATCGTCCTGGACTCTTTCCACTTTTAATATCTAGGTCAGAGACCCAGTGAGGAAGACTGAGCCATTAAGTCGAGTCTGACCTCACCAGCAACTGCATTAGCACGAAATATACGAATACAATAATTAGTGTATAAGTATATAACACTACGTATATAATTATACACGAAGCCACAGCGCCAAAGCTGTGATAACAAAACTGCATTAGCACGAAATATACGAATAAATAGTGCATAAGTATATAAAACTAAGTATATAACTATACGGGTGTCTGAGTGGCGAAGTGGTTAGTGCACTGGTCTCTCATGGCGAAGGTCGGGGGGTTCGAATCCGGCCGAAGGCACCCCAGTCATCCAGCTGTAGAAATGGGTACCCGACTTCTTCTGGAGTTGGGGAAGGAAAGGCGCCCAGGCGTGATACTGACCATATTACCCTCTAGTGTGCTGACAGGTCAAGGAAAATATGGGCACTAAAACCATATCCCTATGTGCCTCTAAGGCATGACAGGATTACCTTTACCTTTTTTTTACCTTTTTATATAACTATACACGAAGCCACAGCGGTAAAGCTGTGATAACAAAACTGCATTATAACAAAATATATCCGCAGCTGAAAACCAGGCCTTGGCCATCACGTTGGCAGCATTAACCCCTTTCTTTGCTGCCTCGATAACATTGTTCGCGTGTAGTTTACAAGATAATGACCTGTCAAAAGAGATCCTTAGGCACCTTTAGCAATGATACATAAAGCAGAAAGGTAATACTAAATCTAATTTTTCGACATTATTTTACAGGAACACGAAAGGATAAGATGAACGCACACAGATACTTCTCTAATAAATGCGGTGGCGAGGGTTTTAGACCTAACGCAGGTGTGTGCATGACAGTGTTTGCAGTTCCGCTGATGATCCCTGGATTAACGCTTACCATCGTGGCCTTCGAGGACGAAACAGGATTTTCTAAATTCAGCCCTCTCCATATCCTCGGCATGACTTTACTGGGACTGTCAGTCCTGCTTGTCACATCTGCGATATTGCTGAACATCAATTTCAAGACGAGGGTTAGTAAAGTTTGTATCATTATTCGTGCATGCATCCTTGTCAGTCAATGATTTTGTGTGTTTGTTGAAGGCGTTCTGCTCAAAAGAATACCACTGCGGGAGCAAAAGTACAGAGGTTGGGATATGTGCTCCAGGAAGTCCAGCGAGGCAGGGATCGCAAGTATGTGCTTGCTGGTCGTTCTTTCCAGATCTACATAATCAAGACCTGGTCACGGGTACTATGTCTGAGACTGAAGTTTTGGGGACGTCGCTTTCTTCTTCTTCTTCTTCTTCTTCTTCTTCTTCCTGAAGATTTTACTGATTTTACTGATTCTTCTTCCAGAAGATTTTATTGATTTTATTGATTCTTCTTCCCGAAGAAGAATCAGTAAAAATCTTCTAGAAGAAGGAAGAGGAGGAGGAGGAGGAGTTAGGTTTTGCTGATTTTGAATATTTCTACATCAAAGTTGTGAGTTCACTGTAGAGCCCTTTGCACTCGTGTGTAGACTGAAAACCTATGACAGTTTCAGATATCCGTTTCTTCTATCGCATTGTGATATTGCTCTACAACTTTCTATTTGTGGTTGAAGAAAAGGACAGCAGAGATAAATTTTACCATCCATCCATCCATCCATCCATCCATCCATCAATCCATCCATCCATCCATCCATCCATCAATCAATCCATCCATCCATCCATCTATCCATCTATCCATCTATCCATCCATCCATCAATCCATCCATCCATGTCCTTGGTCACGATGGGCAAGGCAATCACCGTCCAGTACGCCCTGTGGCGTCTTGCCGGGCCGCAACAGATTCGTTCCACCTCTGACAGTCTGCGGCCCACCTCTGACAGTCTGCGGCCCACCTCTGACAGTCTGCGGCCCACCTCTGACAGTCTGCGGCCAACCTGTGTACTGTGCCCCAGCTGTGCTGCATGCCACTCATCCCCGCCAGGTAGCGCTTGGTCGGCTTCTCTTTCTTCTCCCCTCGGGTCACCATCTCATGGCTGTTTTAGCCAAGTTGCTGGGGTTTCTTCAGATCACGCGACCTCTACCAGACATGGACAGTTTAATTCCTAGGTAAGATTTCCGAAAAAGCACTTGTTCCTCCCGGCTTTATTACCAGCTAAATTATGTTTTATTAAGACCTGCTGAGCTCCTTCTTTCATTCCTTCTGTGTTACAGCGTCCAGTCGGGGTTTCGTGTCTTTTCACTGCAGATTCTAGACTTCCGGATATATTGTTGAATCTTTTGCGTGCCAAAATGCTAGATTTATCAATGTCGTGTTTACTAGTATATCCCTGTTTCTCTTCTTATATTGTTTCTCTTCTTATCTTGTTTCTTTTCTTATCTTTCCATTGAAGTTGAAAGAAGAGAATCAGAAAACCTTGCCCTCGTCTTCTTTTGTTGTTGCTGCTCTTGTTCTTGCTGTTCTTGTTCTTGTTGTTCTTGTTCCTCTTATTCTTGTTCTTGTTGTTCTTGTTCTTATTGCTGTTGGCGTTCTCATTCTTGAAGTAGTGCTGTTTAACGTCAGAAATGACGATTTAACAGCCTCCACAGAAATGGTTTGTATTAATCGTTCTTTCCTCCTACAGGTTGCTCCTGATGATAATCTTCACACTGTGTCTACTCATGAGAAGATACCAAGGGAAGGTAACCGAGGCAGTGTCTTCTCGCCTAATACAGGAGAATATGCTTATAAAAACGGTGATCTTCCTGTGGTCTTTATACCCAGCCTTCCTGTTGGTAGTCATGTGGTTCAGATGGATCATATTTCTAAGGAAGGAGACTACAAAGGCCACTTTGCAACTCTGGACGCGGATGAATACTCAGAAAAAGTTCCACAACATGCCAGAGTTTCTAGCGCAGTAAGTTCTGAAGGAAAATGTTTTTCTAACCACAGCTTCGATGATTACTCTTCTTCTTCATCATTTGACAGTTATGATTCAGAAGATTGTTCTTCTGGTTCTTACATCATCTCGGAAGAAGCAGGATGGGAAGTACCACTAGAGGAATCCGCAATGCGCCATGTTCAAGAGATTCACGAATTCCATTCATTTTCAACTTTCAAAACAGGTTTTTTTAAGAAACCTGTGTTTAATTTCAAAGATCCAGGTTCCAGTAAATCTCCTTCCTTTGAAGTGAATTCAAATGCCCTTCTGCACGCTGTAGGCAATCGTGGTATTAGTTTGAACGATATATCGAACAATAATATCAATGTCAGTTTCAAAGGTATGGAAAACGAGGAGTTATTCTTCAATAGTAGCAACGAATGTCTTGTTAACATAACTGAGAACATTAACGCATCTTCTAATTTCACCTTTGACCTTCAAGTTCAAGGTCATAGCCCTGGATCTAGAAAGAGGCTTCATGGTCTTAGCTCAGAGATAATGCAGGCATCATGTGAATCCATCAGAACACGTGACTTCTCATCGGAAGAAAACGTTACAGACAGCAACTCGTCCGTATTCTGTAAAGAAGCTGAGACAAAGACCACGGCCAACATCACGCCAGGGGGCTGTATCCTTGACGACGACCTTGATCAGAAGCCCACGTCGACCAGCAGCCGGACGTGGGCCCAGTCTCCGTCCACAACGAGGCCGCATTCATTCCCGACCGGAACTAGTGCTCCAGGATCAAGTGGTACAGCCACAAGCAACTTTCATAGCGAGAAGCACGCAATCAGGTAGGCTCTTACTTGTCTGTTGCTTTCTTTCCACTACAGTCATGACGGCATTGTATTAGCATAAGAAGATGTGTAATCTACAGACAAGGCCTCTAAGAGGAATTCTGTAAGGCCGAGCAGAACTATTCCCTATTCTCTCTCTCTCTCTCTCTCTCTCTCTCTCTCTCTCTCTCTCTCTCGCCCTTATTAGTTAATGACATTGATAAGCAGGTGTTTGAGTGGCGAATTGGTTAGTGCACTGGTCTCTCGTGGCGAAGGTCGGGGGTTCGAATCCGGCCGAAGGCACCCTAGTCACCCAGCTGTAGAAATGTGTGCCCGACTTCTTCTGGAATTGGGGAAAGAAAGGCGGCCAGGCGTGATACTGACCATAATCACCCTCTAGTGTGCCGACAGGTCAAGGAAAATATGGGCACTAACACCATATCCCTATGTGCCTCTAAGGCATGACAGGATTACCTCTACCTTTACCTGCATTGATAAGCCATTCTGGTTTCAGTCACAACGCCCCCCCCCCCCCCCCCATTTAAAACAATGACATTCTTTTAAAACAAGAAAACTCTTTTAGGCCCCGGAGCAATGCACAATCTTTCTTCCACCCACCCAACTGGGCCTTTGTATACATGGAAACTCCTTCCATAAACACATACATATCTCTCACACCTGGAGCCTGAAAATGACTAGTAGTAATAACGTTATGAGGCTAGATCTAGTGAGTTCTGAACATGAGGCTAGGTCTAGTGAGTTCTGAACATGAGGCTAGATCTAGTGAGTTCTGAACATGAGGCTAGGTCTAGTGAGTTCTGAACATGAGGCTAGGTCTAGTGAGTTCTGAACATGAGGCTAGGTCTAGTGAGTTCTGAACATGAGGCTAGGTCTAGTGAGTTCTGAACATGAGGCTAGGTCTAGTGAGTTCTGAACATGAGGCTAGGTCTAGTGAGTTCTGAACATGAGGCTAGGTCTAGTGAGTTCTGAACATGAGGCTAGGTCTAGTGAGTTCTGAACATGAGGCTAGGTCTAGTGAGTTCTGAACATGAGGCTAGATCTAGTGAGTTCTGAACATGAGGCTAGATCTAGTGAGTTCTGAACATGAGGCTAGGTCTAGTGAGTTCTGAACATGAGTTTGCTAACAGAGGTAACCGATGGGATTTTGAAAAACTAGGAATTGCCAGATTATTTTTTGTAATGAAACAAAAATTCTGAAGAAGCTAAGATAAATCAGCGATGATGCAATTGTCAAGTATAGCGAGGTGAAGTTTGATCACAGCGCTGTCTCACATGTACGTTGTCTCACATGTACGCTATCTCACATGTACGCTATCTCACATGTACGTTGACACACGTGTACGCTGTCTCATATGTACGTTGTCTCACATGTACGTTGTCTCACATGTACGTTGTCTCACATGTACGTTGACACACGTGTACGCTGTCTCACATGTACGTTGACACACGTGTACGTTGACACACGTGTACGTTGACACACGTGTACGCTGTCTCACATGTACGTTGTCTCACATGTACGTTGTCTCACATGTACGTTGACACACGTGTACGCTGTCTCAAATGTACGTTGTCTCACATGTACGTTGACACACGTGTACGCTGTCTCACATGTACGTTGTCTCACATGTACGTTGACACACGTGTACGCTGTCTCAATGTACGTGTCTCACATGTACGCTGTCTCACATGTACGTTGACACACGTGTACGTTGTCTCATATGTACGTGTCTCACATGTACGTTGTCTCACATGTACGTTGACACACGTGTACGCTGTCTCATATGTACGTTGTCTCACATGTACGTTGTCTCACATGTACGTTGACACACGTGTACGCTGTCTCATATGTACGTTGTCTCACATGTACGTTGTCTCACATGTACGTTGTCTCACATGTACGTTGTCTCACATGTACGCTGTCTCACATGTACGTTGTCTCATATGTACGTTGTCTCACATGTACGCTGTCTCACATGTACGTTGTCTCACATGTACGTTGTCTCACATGTACGTTGACACACGTGTACGCTGTCTCAAATGTACGTTGTCTCACATGTACGTTGACACACGTGTACGCTGTCACACATGTACGCTATCTCACATGTACATTGACACACGTGTACGCTGTCTCACATGTACGCTGTGTTCTTGGAAACAGCTCGTCGGTTTCTCTTCAGCCTGGCCAGCGTGTAGTGTTCTAGATTTCTGTGATATTTTCAGCATCTTTGGTCCACTTCGATAAGTGAAGCAAGAAGTTGCAGCCCACTTCAAGAATGAAGGTAAACATCCTCGGTTCACTCTGAGAAGTTAGGCAGGTCATTGTAATACACATCCAGGAGAACATTAAGATCTTAAGCCCACGCTAAAAAGTTAAATAGGTCATTGTAATACACTCACAGGGAAACATTAAGATCTTAGGCCCACGCCGAAAAGTTAGGTAAGACATTGTAACCTTTCCCAGATTGACAAGAAGATCTTAAATCCACTGTAAGAAGTTCAGAAGGTCATTGTAACCCATCCCCAATGAGACATGAAGAACATTTGTTTTAAAAATATTTGCCAAAACTAAATAAGCACATTCCATTTCCTATCTGCAGGGGAGATAACCAACTTGTCTAAACATTTTTAAACAGTATTTTTTCAGTTTCAGGTATTTCCTAGTTTTTTTTTTCTTTAATAAACTTTGAAATTTTTCGACGTTGCTACTTTCGATGCCTAAATTATTTGCTGCCGAAGGCTAAATTTATAATCATTGCTCTTTTGATGATCTTTAACAGCAGCAACAAAAATAAAACAAAAAGAACGGTCGTAATACGGGTGGAGACGGTTAGTTGAGTTAGTTGATCTAAAGTTGTGATTTAGTTGATCTAAAGTTGTGATTTAGTTGATATAAAGTTGTGATTTAGTTGATATAAAGTTGTGATTTAGTTGATCTAAAGTTGTGATTTAGTTGATCTAAAGTTGTGATTTAGTTGATATAAAGTTGTGATTTAGTTGATCTAAAGTTGTAATTTAGTTGATCTAAAGTTGTGATTTAGTTGATCTAAAGTTGTGAATTAGTTGATCTAAAGTTGTGAATTAGTTGATATAAAGTTGTGAATTAGTTGATCTAAAGTTGTGAATTAGTTGATCTAAAGTTGTGAGTTAGTTGATCTAAAGTTGTGAATTAGTTGATCTAAAGTTGTGAGTTAGTTGATCTAAAGTTGTGAATTAGTTGATCTAAAGTTGTGAGTTAGTTGATCTAAAGTTGTGAATTAGTTGATCTAAAGTTGTGAGTTAGTTGATCTAAAGTTGTGATTTAGTTGATCTAAAGTTGTGAATTAGTTGATCTAAAGTTGTGAGTTAGTTGATCTAAAGTTGTGAATTAGTTGATCTAAAGTTGTGAGTTAGTTGATCTAAAGTTGTGAATTAGTTGATCTAAAGTTGTGAGTTAGTTGATCTAAAGTTGTGAATTAGTTGATCTAAAGTGGTGAGTTAGCTGATCTAAAGTTGTGATTTAGTTGATATAAAGTTGTGATTTAGTTGATCTAAAGTTGTGATTTAGTTGATCTAAAGTTGTGATTTAGTTGATATAAAGTTGTGATTTAGTTGATATAAAGTTGTGAGTTAGTTGATTTAAAGTTGTGATTTAGTTGATATAAAGTTGTGATTTAGTTGATATAAAGTTGTGATTTAGCTGATTTAAAGTTGTGATTTAGTTGATATAAAGTTGTGAGTTAGTTGATATAAAGTTGTGAGTTAGTTGATCTAAAGTTGTGATTTAGCTGATCTAAAGTTGTGAGTTAGCTGATCTAAAGTTGTGATTTAGTTGATCGAAAGTTGTGATTTAGTTGATCGAAAGTTGTGAATTATCGATCGAAAGTTGCGAATAAGTTGATAGAAAGTTGTGAATTAGTTTATCTAAAGTTGTGAATTAGTTGATCTAAAGTTCTGAAAAAAAAAAAAACTTTGGGGACAAAACTGGACATCCTTGCAATAAATAAATAAAATTTTTAAGGATCGGCTCCATCTACAAGAAAACCAGGCTAGTCCAGTCAGAGGTTGTATAACTAGTGCATTCCCCGGGGCCCGGAGGACCTCCCTCGTTTTAACGGGGGCCCCTTTGTAGATGAAAACAGAATGGCGAATCAACAAGATGGAAGGCCAGAAAAGAGTTTTCAATCACTTTTGTTTTTTTTTTAAAAAATCCTTTCAGTAGCTCTGTGTGTGTGTGTGTGGGAGGGGGAGGGGAGGGACTACGCCCTAGGTAAGAAGCTGATTTATGAAAAACAAAAACTACTCATCCGTTCTTTCATTTCCTTCCTAGAAATAGTTCTATACAGAAAGAAAACAGATTTCGCTGCTAGGGGAAAAAAATCTATTTATAGTGTTCTGGAAAAACTGTACACGCCAAACTGGCATTTAGCCAAGTTTTGTACAGGATATAAGAGCAACTCAAGCCAACTTAAATGAGAGAGCCAAGCCGCACAGGCTGCCAAGTTATGCCAAAGGCACAAACCGGAGAAATAATCAGGGGCGGATAATAGAGGATTAGAGGAAAGTGGAGGTAGAAAGAAAATAATGAATACAGGAGGAGGATATAGAAGAAAAAAGGAGGGAAAGAGGAAGAAGCGGCAGAAGAAGAAAACGAAGAAGAAGAAGAATAGAACAGAAGAAGAGGATAAGTAGTAGTAGTAGCAGTAGCAGCAGCAGGAATAGTAGTAGTACTAATTGAAGCAGCAGCAACAGTAGTAGTGGTAGTAGTAGTAGTAGTAGTAGTAGTAGTAGTAGTAGTAGTAATAGTAGTAGTAGTAGTAGTAGTAGTAGTAATAGTAGTAGTAGTAGTAGTAGTAGTGGTGATGGTGGTGGTGGTAGCAGTAGCAGCAGCAGTAGTAGTATTAGTAGTAGTAGTAGAAGTAGCAGCAGCAGCAGCAACAGTAGTAGTAGTTAGTAGTAGTAGTAGTAGTAATAGTAGTAGTAGTAGTAGTAGTAGTAGTAGTAGTAGTAGTAGTAAAAGAGAAAGAAGAAGCGCTATGACTGACAGATTATAAACTCTGAGCTTGAAAAAAACCTTGCAAACGCATACAGAAAAGTCTCCGCCATCAATGACAGCGAAACAAGCACACAATACATGAGATCACTAAAGACATACTCCACATCCCTCTTCACTACTGCTAGGATGTCGTTGCTTAACAAAGCTAAAGAAATCTTGAATTTCAAATGAGAATGAACATTCAAATAAGCGTGTAGTAACACAGTTTCCCAGAATTCATTGTGAGCCTCTATTCTATACTATTTTGCTTTTCTTTTACCTACAACCAATCTACATTTGCAGCATTTCGGAGTTGGCAACAAATGGACTCTATTAACACCATCATTACCAAGTGCCATTTTCGTAATTAAATATTAACTCTTTCGCTGATGCACAAAAATGCCAAATCTGCACAAAAATGTAATATGCAAGGCTGCACTTTTTATCACTGACGAAGAGACCTGTTTTTATTTAATAAAGTAATTTAAAAATGTGAATCTGTAAAATAAAGTCGCTTAGATGTACATTAAGTTATGTGTACAAATTTGTTTAAATGAGTCATATTGCGTATGGAGTTAAAGATCTATTTCCTAACATGTTCTGTGTGTGTGCATCATTATTTCTTTCTCTCTCTCTCTCTCTCTCTCCGTGTTTCTTCCTCTCTTCTCTCCATTTCTGTTTTTTCTCTCCCTCTTCTCTCTGTTTCTCTCTCTATCTCTCTCTCTTTCTGTATGTGTATCTTTATGTCTGTTTGTCTCTCTCTCTCTCTGTTTCTTTCTCTCTTCTCTCTATATTTCTGTCTTTTTTTTTCTTTCCCTTTCCTCTCTAGTTCTCTCTCTCTCTCTCTCTCTCTCTCTCTCTCTCTCTCTCTCTCTCTCTCTCTCAGTTTCTTTCTCTCTATTTTTTTGTTTCTATCTTTCTCTCTTTTTTCTGTTTCTTTCTCTCTTCTCTTTATTTATCTCCCTCCCTCCCTCTCTCTCTCTCTCTCTCTCTGTTTCTCTCTCTCTCTCTCTCTCTGTTTCTTCTCTCTCTCTCTGTTTCTCTCTCTCTCACCTCTCTCTCCTCTCTCTCTCTCTCTCTCTCTCTCTATCTGTCTAGCATTCAAAAACATATGTTGTTTTATCTGATAAACAATTCTTTCTCACGGTTTTATCTTCCTCGATGTAGCCTCGGTGAATTTTCCCGGTGAATCAGTTTTTGTGTAAGTAACTCGGTGTTGTGTTTTCCTATCTCTACCACAAGAAGAGCTCTGGCAGTTTTAAACAATAACAGCAGGCCGACAGCTCCCGCCCACGTCTGGTTTAAATTTCGTTTGTCGCACAGACAGAATTTATTGTGTTCTGTGAATGCAGGCACACACAAAAAAAAAAACTGTCTATGGAAATGTTCCAACAAATTTTTACCTTTAATTATTAGCTGTGTCTTCTAAGAAGATCCTTCACCTTTTGCGTTGTTTCCCCCCCCCCCCCCCCACCCCCCAACCAATCTTTTTTTTGGTTGGTCTCATCACGTGATAAATGCATGCCCTCTATTGCTGTGTATTAAAAACATTTTTTTTTATTTTGCTTTTGTTTTGTTTCGTTTGGTTTTGTTTCGTTCTGTTTTGTTTTAGTTTTGCTTCGTTTTGTTTGGTTTTAGTTTTGTTTCGTTTTGTTTTGTTTTGCTACTGAAAACCTGGTCTTGTGTTTTTTTTTTCCTTAGATAACGTAGGTTTTCAAATTTTGTGAACAATGGGGAAATTATATTATATTATATTATATTATATTATATTATATTATATTACTATGTTAACGTTTCGTTACATAATAATCCACTGTAAGTAATATTATATATGAAATAGCGTCTTAACCCTTCTTTTGTTTCAGTCGTAAATGATCTTCAGTCTAAAGATAGTTTGTCTCCAGTTACGTAAACAGATACTCGCAATAATTTGCCACTGGAAACAAAAAAATGGAATCAAAATAAGACAAAAAGAAATAAATTTACAAGCACAGGTCAGAACAAAAGAGAGGGCAACATTGCTTGAAAAATGGTAACTTTAGATTACGCTGTGCCCAAACTGGAAGGCAAACAAATAAAACTGGTTAAATTATAAGGACTATATGAATTATTATTATTATTAACGAAATATTATTTTCTTACATTTCAGAGCGCTGGTGCTCCAGGATGAGAGACGTCAAGTCATGACTCCAGAACTCCTAAGTTTATGTTATTTTGCAAAAAGAGATCAAATGAGAAACATACCCATGTTTTAAGGAGATTTCTTGTCGTACAAGTCGTCTTCAGAACTCAGATTCTTTTTTTAAAAACCGATTTCATACTTTGCATATATAAATCATTTGTACCTCAGATCTCCATGTGATTGTTCCACTTTACTATGATGTGCGTTTTTTCTTCCAGAAATGTTCTATAGAGCACTGTAACCAGAGAGTGGTGGGATTGTTGGCTTGTACATTAGATACCACTTGCTGTGTAATTATGTTTTTCTGCAGAATTTAGAGATTTGGAGAGATTCAAGATAAATGCGCCATGTATTAAAAGACAATATAAGCTTTTCTCGAGCTTGAATCATCATCATCATCATCAAATTGTCCACAGAAAAGCCGGCACCATCGTGGTTCGGCAAATTGTGCAGCCTTCACCGTCTACTCAAGCTTACGATTTCCACAAACGGTGGCATATGCCCTGTCTGCCCACATATTCTCTCTTCAGTTCTGTCTATTTCTATCAAATCTTATCACTCTGTCTGCCCACATATTCTCTCTTCAGTTCTGTCTATTTCTATCAAATCTTATCACTCTGTCTGCCCACATATTCTCTCTTCAGTTCTGTCTATTTCTATCAAATCTTATCACCATGTCTGCCCACATATTCTTTCTTCAGTTCTGTCTATTTCTATTAAATCTTATCATTCTGTTTGCATACATATTCTCTCTTCAGTTCTGTCTATTTCTATCAAATCATATCACCCTGTCTGCCCACATATTCTCTCTTCAGTTCTGTCTATTTCTATCAAATCTTATCACTCTGTCTGCCCACATATTCTCTCTTCAGTTTTGTCTATTTCTATCAAATCTTATCACCATGTCTGCCCACATATTCTTTCTTCAGTTCTGTCTATTTCTATTAAATCTTATCATTCTGTTTGCATACATATTCTCTCTTCAGTTCTGTCTATTTCTATCAAATCATATCACCCTGTCTGCCCACATATTCTCTCTTCAGTTCTGTCTATTTCTATCAAATCTTATCACCCTGTTTGCCCACATATTCTCTCTTCAGTTCTGTCTACTTCTATCAAATCTTATCACTCTGTCTGCCCACATATTCTCTCTTCAGTTCTGTCTATTTCTATCAGATCTTATCACCCCTCACAGTTTCCCGTAGATATTTTTCATACGAAACATCATGTCCGCCCAGAAAACACGTGTTATTTCTATCAACAAAAGAATAACTCTGCCACTTATAAATGTTTTACATGGGTTGTTGTTATGTTACATTGACCTCTGAGTACGCAAACACAGTGATCAGATTACCAGATAATACGTGCTACATGTTTAATAATTAAAGACGTGCTGACCGCCATGTCATTGTTGACATGGTAACACGAAAACAATGGAGCATCATGGGATACATTGATAAGTAGATATTGATTTGTGATAACAGTGAACGCTGATTCAACTCTCTCTCTCTCTCTCTCTCTCTCTCTCTCTCTCTCTCTCTTCAGTGTCTCCGCATCAGTGATTCCCAAACTTTGCCTGACAGCCAGACCCTTCCCTCCCAGCTAACAGTCTTAGTTTCCCCAACCTGTTTTCGCTAATGTAGTTCTAATGTCCCCTGCCGCCCCATCCCACCCCTCATCCCCCTTTCCCCCCTCCCCATTCACTCCCTTCTGGATCGTTCCATTACCCAAAGGGGTTGGTACCACCCACTTTCTGAATCTCTGTGGAACAGTGGCCAAACAGAAAACTATTCAGATATTGATGTTTCTAAGATAAACGAACTGCGGTTATGTATGTATGTATGTATGTATGTATGTATGTATGTATGTATGTATATATGTGTGATGTATGTATGTATGTAATACATGCATGTGTGTAAGTAATGTATGTATGTATGTATGTAATGTATGTAATGTAATGTAATATATGTATGTATGTCTGTATGTATGTAATTATGTATGTAATGTAAAATGTTTGTATGTATGCATGCATGCGTACATGTATATATGTATGTGTATGTGTGTATGTATATTAACGTATGTATATATTTACGTATGGAAATATGTACGTATGTGCGTGTGCAGGTATGTATGCATGTATGTATATAATGCATGTGTAGGTCTGTATTATGTATGTATATATGTATGTATGTATATGTGCTGTATGTATGTATGTATATATATCTATATGTATGTATGTATTATATATGTATGTATGTATGTATATATATCTATATGTATGTATGTATTATATATGTATGTATGTATATATATCTATATGTATGTATGTATTATATATGTATGTATGTATGTATGTGTGTATGTATGTATGTATGTATGCATGTATGTATGTATGTATGTGTGTATGTATGTGTGTATGTATGTATATGTGTATGTATGTACGTGTGTATGTATGTATGTATGTATATGTATGTATGTGTGTATGTATGTATGTGTATATGTATGTATGTGTATGTATGTATGTATGTATGTATGTATGTATGTATGTGTGTATGTATGTATGTATGTATGCATGTATGTATGTATGTATGTATGTGTGTATGTATGTATACGAGGGTGAGTAAAAGATTAATTTATTTTCTCTGTATAAATTGTACAATTGTAACTGAAAACTGCTTGTCACTTATTAACCTGGTCCTTGCCTTGTCAGGTACGGTTTTGCCAACGCCTCACTGGTGCCTGGTTTTCTATAGAAAAAAAATTGTTCTGACTTAGCCTGTAGTCAACTACCCACGCCCTCCTTAATTTGTTCCTCCGTACTGAACTTCTTACCTGGCGCCTCCTTAAGAGGTGCAAATACGTGACTGTCACGTGGTACAACGTCGGGTAAATATGGAGGACGGGGAAGACAGATTCATAATTTTTGGAGCTATTGCCGCAGTTTATCACAGTGTCCTTTGTTGTTGGTAATGTTCCTCTTGGCATGCATTGTTCGGAGATAGTCTCTTTGCAGCCGACAGAAGCAGTGTGAACATCAATTTTCAGCCGACAGAAGCAGTGTGAACATCAGTTTTGAGCCGACAGAATTGTACGGAATTTCTTTCTTTTCAGCGAAGGATAATGTCGACACTTCTTGCTGGCTCATTTTGTCTCTAGCTGGAAATAATGTACTCAGCATTCATAGGCAGTGACTACATTTGGTAGAAAGCACTCTCATTCACATTCAGAACGTCGTACAAGAGTTTCAGAAATATGCTCACGACGTTCTTTCAGATCGATGATGTACTCACCTAGAGGATACTTTTCAGCATTTTTTTGTGCCGAGTCATGATCAGTTTTAAATTCTCCAGCTACGTCATTGATTGTTTTCCTGCATCATTCCTTCCACTTCTCCCTTAGTGTCAGGCCTATTTGCAGTATGAGGTCAGCTGGAAGGAGCTGCATTAGGCAGATTTGATACCCTCCTGTGCCATTAATATACCTGTTGAAGTAACACACACTCACAGTCCCCATACTGTCTCTTCATTCTACGGCGAATACCTGCATACTTCTCACCTTCACTACTCAAGAAACGAATAACTGCATACTTCTCACCTTCACTACTCAAGAAACGAATACCTGCATACTTCTCAACTTCACTACTCAAGAAACGAATAACTGCGTGCTGTTCTTCTCTCGTGGATGTTTTCAACCGTGCGACTATCTTTGGTCTGGTCTGCTGATGTCATTTTTCCAAAATGGCTAACGTGCTTCTCCATTAATATATATCTAGAGAAAGAGAGCGTAGCATATCTGTGCTACAGCTGTCTACTACTCGATTTAGAATTTTTTTTAAAGAGCAAAATTAAGATTACTGTTTGTCTCGTCCTCGCTTTTATGAATACGTGCATGTACATAAATACGAGGGGAAGTCACCATGTAACTCGCAAATGCCTGTTAAAAAAAAATTAAATGCGACAGTAATTTGAAAACGTTTCATTTTTGAACCTACATTATTCCCCTATTTCTCAACGTAATCGCCACCAACATTGATACATTTGTCCCATCGTGTAATCAGTGATGCAATACTCATGGCGTAAAAATCGGGAGTCTGATTTCTGAACCATTTTTTTTACTTGTTTCCACTTCTTCGTCACTCGAGAATCTTCTCCTGCCAAGGTGGTTTTTCAATGGACCAAACAGGTGAAAATCACTTGGAGCTAAGTCAGGACTATATGGTGGATGTTCAAGAACTTCCTAACCCAACTGGCTAATTTTCTCTTGTGTTAACCGAGCCGTATGTGGTCTGGCATTGTCATGAAGGAGAAGCATACCTCTAGTCAGCAGACCAGGACGTTTTCTTCGAACTGCATCGCATAGCATTGACAGAACTTCACAGTACGATACAGAGTTCACATTATCACCATACTTCTGGAATTTAGTTAACAACACTCCTTGATAATCCCAGAACACTGTCAGCATAACCTTCCCCGCAGAAGGCGTAATCTTGATTTTTTTTTTTTGCGCATGGCGATGACGGGTGTTTCCATTGCATTGAGGTACGTTTTGATTCGGGTTGGTAGTGGTGCACCCAAGATTCGTCTCCAGTAATAATCCTTTAGAGCATGTCTTCACCTTCATATACATAATAACAGAGATGTTACAATGACAAACCAAATCGGTTCATTTTGTGTTCATCATTCAGATCTCTGGGTACCCAACGTGAGCAAACTTTCCGAAAACTCAATTAATCATGCATTATTCTGTAGGCTAAGCCATGTGAACATCCGACTGCACTTGCTACACTGTCTATCGTTACTCGTCTATCAGCTCTGATAATCTCATTCACGCGTTGCACAGTCGCTTCTGTTACAATCTGAACAGGACGGCCAAGTCGGAGTTGTCGGCCAAGTCAACAATTTCGGTGCATCCCTGAGAAAATTCTTTTACCAAGTTATAGACCGCTTTACGTGATAAACACTTTTCAGCATAAACTGTAATCATTTCCTTATGAATGTCCTTTAGCCCACAAAAATCGCACTACACTTCTGTTTTTCTTTGGTACACACTAACAGTTGGGTAGTCATTTTGTATTGCTTTGCGCATGCGCACGTAACTCCCAGTGCCCTCTACATACAACTATTATAAAGTTGGATGATGGTACTATCTAAGGATATATTTAAATACTACCTGATAACTACCATTGATAAAATATTTCAATTTGCCAGTTACTTAGTGACTTCCCCTCGTACATAATATGTATGTACACATGTATGAGTGGATGCATGTTTGCAAGCATGGTCGAACGAATGGAATAACAGGTAAATCAATGAACGGATAAATTGATGGATGGACAGATCTAGGAATGGATGGAATAACAGGTAACTCAATGAACGGATAAATGAATGGATGGACAGATCTTAGAATGGATGGAATAACAGGTAAATCAATGAACGGATAAATGATGGATGGACAGATCTTAGAATGGATGGAATAACAGGTAAATCAATGAACGGATAAATTGATGGATGGACAGATCTTAGAATGGATGGAATAACAGGTAAATCAATGAACGGATAAACGGATGGATGGACGGATCTAGGAATGGATATTTTAGTTATCTAGTTTATTTTCTAAAATATGAATGTGAATTATAGGTGAAATTTTTTTTTTACTTTTATCTATCATGAAAGTAAAAACATTTCTCATATTTTAGTATTTCAAAAATATATTTTATATAGTTTTATATAATTGTATATCATGTTTTATTATTTGTTGTATTTAATATTACACGCAGAAAAAGGTCAATCATAGACTGCTTGTTTGTTGTGGAGACGAAAATGAGATTTTTATACTTGTTGCTGTATGTATTGTTGTTATTATTACTGTTCTTTTCAGCATAATATGGGAAATTATGTTAGTCGAAGCAAACGTTTTTACACCAGAGCTGCATGTACGGAGAAAGTCTACAGACAGTTTACAAATTATAACGCTTCCATGTTTAATTTACCTTTGACATTAAGTGCGATTTCTGCCAGAATACCTCCACAAACTCCACATTTTAAGTCACAGATTCGCACGCTGCTATGTTTGCCCAACTCTGGTGTACGAAAATTAACATCAACATAGAAAGGGAAATAACTATACAAATATTATCCACACTTCATTATTTGCCTAAGTTGCATCAATTTTTTGTGTATTCCAGTTAAAAGTGAAATGGAGCATCCCTTCAAAATGTTCTTTTTTTTAGGTCGGTGAGTGGATTGGGACTGGGGGGTGAGGGGGGAGGGGGAAAGGTTACATCCATTTGTTCCTATGACCTCGTCGCTGGCTTTCATTGATTTTCTCTCTATGCTGTGTTCAGTCATTTATTTGGATGTCCCTTACGGAACTTTGCCTCCCTAACAGCACTCCTGTAGGCCTCTCGGTTGTAAGCAAGATGGCCTGCTGCTGATGCATCCATTTGCATATCATCAACGATGTCTTGCAGCCATCTTCGCCTTGGTCTTCCTCTCTTTTTCCCATTATGTACCCTTCCAAGACGGTCTTCTCTAAATTCTCATGACGTTTAACGTGTCCAAAATATTTCAGTTTTCTCTCTTTAATCTTTCTTTACTAACCAACCTTCTTCAATATTAAGTTCTTGTAATATGGATATATTTGTTATTTTTTGTGTCCATGATATCTGAAGGACTCCTCTGTAGCATTTACATTCAGAGACATTTATGTGTTTCTCAGCTGTTTTCTGTTGCTATATATTGTCTATAAATTTACGTCGTGGGATGTTTACATTAGAATTTTACATTATTCATATTTATATTAGAATTTTATATCCTGGAACGTTTATAATAGACTTTTACATTCTAGGATATTTACTATAGATTTTGATGATGTGCTTCCACTCTTCGTGCTGTGTCTGACTGTCTTTCGGTGATGTGCTACAGTTTGTGAAATAGAAAACATAAGACAGAGTTCTTTCGTCTGTGTCTTGTCTGTCTCGTGTGAATGACGAGGACTAATTGTGAGGCCGACGATAATGCTGAGAGCAGCAACAACAACGATGATGATGATGATGATGATGATGATGATGAAATCCGGAAGCGAAATACCGAAACCATTGAACACATCAGAATAAGCTCGACATCAAAGACCACCGTGACCTGAAGCAAGCATGGACGGGCGTGGATCACGTGCATCACCTGACAGCAGGAACTGGATATACACCTTGACACCTTAGAGTGAAATATTCAAGGACACCATCGAAGGCCAAAGAAGAATAATTTATAGGAAGAACTAGTTTGAAAAAAAAGTAATAAATGTTAAAAGGGCAGTGTCATTGGACAAGCCCATAGGCACTCCAGTCTTCTTGTGCGGAGGAGACTTATCATGGTTCATGAACTCCGCAGCCCAGACGAGAACACTGGCCTTTTGACACGAGTAGCAGCTGCTGGGGCAGAGTCCACTTCTTTCATTCCAATAATCCCCTCGCTTACTAGTTCGACTACTTCGCTCCCATGAGCAGAATTATGTCGTCCAGAAAGACAAAACTGAGGATGCAGTCATGTTCCAGACAAGTTCTACCTCTTGCTTTCAGGACAGAAAGGAGGTAGGGGAAATCATCATTTTCTTTGGTCGAGTCCTTTCATTTCACACAATCTTTTACGTTATCACCACCAGACTAAAACAAAGCATCGTAAATCTTTACATAATTTTCATCGGAATTAACTTTACTTCAAAAAGGAAGCGGTTAAAACTATATTTTGTCTCGCTGTAAAACCCTGCATCTTCAACATCTCAAGAGCCTAACAACATATACCAGCAGTTTGGTTTTTTTTTTTTTAGCTTTTTAAACCGAGCTATTTCTTATCAAAATACACATTAGCCAAGTCTGTGTGGCTTTTTTTCTGGCATGTATTATTTAGTTCAAATATAGTTTAATGTAGCTGAAAAGTGCTTTGTATCACGTTTATACTCAAAGAAATAGCCTTTTTAAAAAGTACTCCTTAATCTAAAATGTCGCTGTGGAAAGCTCTAAATATTAGTACTGTACATCAATATCCTTGTCGTTATCACATTTATAATGCCTGGCATTTCCTTCTGGTTAATGTCGTGAGAGCAAGGACATTGAAAATTCTGTCAGAAACAGCAGAAGAGGCCTCATGCCGGCTGTGGAGTATGTGACATAAGCATCGAGAAACTTAAATAATTTCGTTTGTCACATCTAAGACAGGTCCTTCGTGGCTGAGCGGCTAAGATGCACTTTGTGGCGCAGTGCCAACTGGAAGATCGTGGGTTCAGTTCCGAGACAAAACCAAATAATAGTTTAAAAAAAAAAAAAACAAATCACAAAACTTCTGGGAGTCATGACCCAAAGGGGCCATTTCCCCCCCCCCCCCACTCCTCCTCCATTAGAGTGTCAGCATAAGGCCGAAATACTCCTCTGATGATCTGAAGGAGTTGTGTGTGAGAGTAGAAAGTCTCCTGCCTATCGTGGCTTGGTTTCTTACTATTACATTTCTTTTTTTCCGGGGCGTTCGTTAAAATCCCTTCCTTCCTTTCATATCTCTTTGCCTAAAACATGCATATGCAAATCAAGCTCATAGACATATTAATATCAACACAACAGGATAAAGATAGAAAGGCAATATTTAATTAATACGAAATCTTTATTATGATAAAATTACGAGGTGATATGAAAGAACAACATCAAATATTTCAGCAAAGTGACATTAATATGACGCATTAAGATATTTAAAAATAAATACAAAATAACAGGAGCAGTCAAAATTAGAACATATGAGGAATGATGGTATATTCAAAGTATGTTATCAGAATAGGAATGCGGGGGATCTATGGTTTCGTTTCTGTTTTGTTCTAAATTTTGATTTCACCATTTCATTCATTTATCTTTTGTCTATCAATACACACTTTTTAGACAACATTCAAGAAGACTTTACACATAGACATCACCTGATGGTAAAACTAAGAATCAAATAGATTACATTTTAGTGCAAAGATGGAGATCAAGTAAAACATCAGCAAAATCTTTACCAGGTGCTGATTGTGACACGGACCATGAGTTATTAATATTAGACGTGAAGATAAAAAAGACAGAGGATCAAAACCACTCCGCTTTGATCTTACAAAAATATCAAAACAATACAGTATAGAAGTGAAGAATAGTTTGACATAATGATGGCTGAACAGAAAGAGATGACACCTGATGAATTGGCTACGCAGGCCAGAGGTATCTTAATAACACCAGCTAAAGATATAGTTCCAGTAAAGAAAGCACAAAAGAAGGAATGGATTACAGCAGGCACACTAGAACTGATAAAACAACTGAGGGAAATGAACACGCAATGGAAAGTAACAAATAACAACAGGGAGGAATATAAATCTTTAACAAAAGAAATAAGAAGAAACGTTAGAAGAGACAAAAACATACAAGATTGTTGTGAAAGAAAAGACATCAGAAGTGTGGAAGAGATAGTGAAATGTTTAAAGAAATGAAGACATTGACGAGAAATGCCACACCTAAGCTAAATGTAATTTGTGACGAGATGGGGAATACCTTCACAGAGACAAAGGAAATTCTAGAAAGATGGAAGGAATATTGCAGAGGAATGTATGAAATAACTGACCGTGAAGGCAGAAATCAACAGTGTGAACTATTATTGGAGGAGAAAGAACCCGATCTGACAATAGAAGAAGTTTTATGGGCAATAAAGAATCTGAAAAATGGTAAATCGCCAGGATGTGATGAGATAACAGCTGAACTTTTTAAAGCAGGAGGAAAGGAATGTGCAACAATCTATCATGCACTGTGTAAAAAAGATATGGCATTCAGGTATTTGGCCAAAAGAATGGAAAAGAACTGTATTCATACCACTGCCAAAAAAGGGTAACCTGAAATTATGCACAAACTACAGAACTGTTGCCCTGATTAGTCATGCCAGTAAATTCTATTAAAAATCATAATGGGTAGACTTCGTAAGAAAACAGAAGAAGTCAATATGGTCCAAGCTGGTTTCAGACAAGGAAGAGGATCAGGAGATCATATATTCAATATAAGATTAATAATAGAGAAATGCAGAGAATTTAATGTGAATATAGATTTATCTTTTATAGACTACTCATTATTTCCCAAAGATTGTGTACAACACCAGAAACTTTGGGAAATAATGGAAAAAATGGGATTTCCAACACATTTGATACAATTAACATCACTGCTGTATTTAGACCAACACGCAGCAGTAAGAATAAATGGTGAAACAACAACTTGGTTTGACATAAAACAAGGGGTCCGTCAGGAGTGCATATTGTCACCCTACTTATTTAACTTGTATACTGAAAATATAATGAGGAATGTTAGAGAAGATGTAGACAAAGAATATTACGATGCCATAACAATTGGAGGTTACGAAACACCAGAGATTAGATATGTTGATGACACAGTATTACTGTCCACAACATAAAAGGGAATGGAAAAACTAATTATGTCAGTCTGTAAGAACAGCGAAGAGCAAAACCTCTATTTTAATGCGAAGAAAACTAAATTGATGACAACTGACAAAACAAACAAGGCAGCTGAAATATGTGTCAATGAGAAAAAACTGAAAGAAGTGGAGAGTTTTGGATATCTTGGATCACTACTAACTGGTAGTGGAGATACAATGAGGGAAATTAAAAGAAGGACATCTATCGCTCTTCAGAAAGTAAAACAACTAAAGAATCTGAGAAGAACAAACAGAATTACAAAAATAAGATTTCTAAGGGCAATGCAACATATGCCTGTGAGACCTGGACACTTAACAAAACAGCTGAAAAACACATAAATGCCTTTGAATGTAAATGCTACAGCATGGTTCTTCACATATCATGGACACATACATACATACATACATACGTACATACATACATACATACATACATACATACATACATACATACATACATACATACATTAAATACTGAAGAAGGTTGGTTAGCAAAGAAGATAAAACAGATGAAACTTAAAATATTTTGGACATATTAAACACCATGAGAATTTAGAGAAGACAGTCTTGGAACGGTACATAATGGGAAAAAGAAAGAGAGGAAGACCAAGACGAAGATGGCTGCAAAGACATCCTTGATGATCTGCAAATGGATGCATCAGCAGCAGGGCATTTTCCTCACAAAAGAGAGGCCTACAGGAGTGCTGTTAGGGAGGCAAAGTTCGGCAAGGGACATGCAAATGATTGACTGACTATCAATACAGGTAACGAATAGAAAAATTTAGACAAAAAAAGGGAGACACATTTTCTAGAAAAATTTAAAATAATGGAAGCAATGTTACTAAATTGTTACAGCAGAGCTCTTTGCGCAGTACTGGTGTAAACTCTGGTATGAAATAACTGTGGCAGTGGGTACATTAAAACTAATACTATTAGTGTTAAGTAGAGGTGTATGGTGGAGTACATATTTATCACTTTGCCTTTGTGGGTTTTTGTCCGTGATAAAAGCAGATTTGCCGAAATATTGGGTGGTTCTTAATGTTTTTTTTAAATGTTATTTCATCGTTCTTATCTCATAGAGCTAACTTCTTTTCCTTTCCTTCATCTCTCTACCTGGTTCTAAGGACTGTTGTTGCCGGAGGTGGGGTGGAGGATACGCTCTCCACTCCAATGGCGTGCGTCTCAAATAGTCTCTGACAGTTAAGTCCAGCTCCTGGCCTTCTCATGGCAGAACTGTTAAAACTGACAAGAGAAGGGGCGAAGGCGAATATCTGGTGCCTGAAAACCAGACGTTTCGGGTAGATGAGAGCCATGTTTGGTAGTTCGTCTACCGCTGCTGGCGAGATTCTTTAGCTGCTGTTCGTGGAGTGGGGCTCCACCCGGCCAGTGAAGGAAGATCCGATTATGGGTTGCCGTGCGGCACTGTGGAAAAGGTGAAAGAAAGGAGTAAGTGAAGTAGTCTCGAGGTCAGGACTGCTCAAATCACGGCACCTCTGCTCTGGAGGTCCGCCACGTCCCGTGTACACTCATACCGGGCGAAATGCCTGAACCGGCTTAACCCAGGGGTTAAGACGCTGCTGGCGAGACTCTTCGAATGCCGCGCGTGGAGTGAAACTCCTCCCGGCCAATGAAGAAATTGAGGAAAAGCAATCCGGGTTGCCGTGCAGCGCCGATGTGAAAAGGTGATGGAAAGGATAAAGTGAAGCTTAATCGGTTATGTCCAGTAGTCTCGCGGCGAGAGTTACTCATACCACGGCACCTCTACTCTAGAGGCCGGCCACGTCCGTTCTACACCCATACTGGTGAAATATGCCTAAACCAGCTTAAACCAGGCGTGAAACTTTATGGCTACTCATGTCACGGTACCTCCGCTTTAGAGGTCGGTCACGTCCTAAACACGCCCATACTGGGATAATATGCTTAAACCGGCGCAACCCAGGGGTGGAAGTCACTAGTGGCGAGGATTCGTCCTCCTGGACAAAAGCTCTGTCCTGGTCACAACTAGGAAGGGTAGCGGCCACGACCACAAAATCCTGAAGTCGGAGACACTGGACCAGGGAAGTCTAGATAGGCAACCACCTCTCACCCGGCGGGGATACACGGGTATCCCAAAACAAGTCGATGTTTTCCGGTGAGAAAGTCCAACTCAAGATCAGACTGGTGCAACGAAAACCACGATGTCACGCAATCCCTCTTCTGAGACCCACCAAGAACACAGGCTCAAGCCCTGCGATACTCTGAACCTCATGTGATCCTCTCGGGCATCTCGTGTGGTCCTTTCGGGGACCACGGGACCTTTTGAAGACCACGGGAGAAAATTCAGTAGGATCACGAGGCGGTCTTGGTGGTAGAAGCGAACCTCAGTCTGACTCTTCTCTGCTGTGACATAGGAAACCTACACTTAACACCGAAATTAAGGTCAGTGGCGAGGGCCTTCAACCGAATAACTACAGGACACAGATCAAGAGGAGGACCTGGAAAAGATGGATAGATGGGAATTTTAGAAACACTCACGAATGACAGCATGAACATCACTGAGGTCACTCATATGGCCCCCCTCCCCCCGAACACCAGCTACATCTTCCCATGACACCTCACATACAAGAGGAAGGGTAAAGGAAAGGAAAGGAAAGTACAACATACATCTCCGTCTAACTCTTATTTGTTGTGAAATAAGAAGACTACAGCATACTCCCGTGCATTAAAATAGAAATAACACATTGCACTGCCACACTTCAGAATAAGAAAAAATATCACATTAAAATGAATAACACCACATTAAACTGCCTTACATTCAATTAAGAAAAAAAGAACTGGTGGATTACACTGAGACTCACAAAAAAAGAACAAAATGAAAGTTGAATCGTTCACTGACATACACTAAAATAATAATACCTCATTACACTTACATACACTGAAATAAGAATACCGCCAGATTACACTGACATGCACGTAGACTTAAAAAATATCATATTAAACTGACATACATTAAGATTTTTTAAAATATCAGATTACACAACCAGGCACTAAGATACAAAAAATCAGGTTGGATTTAGGGAAAAAAGGATCATATACGAAATAGGAAGCCTTTATTGTGTGAAAAATAACATAGTTATTAGAATGGACTTAAAAAATATCAATCAAATTACTACAAATTCGGAATAACAAAGACTTCCTTCGTGAAAATAAGCAAAGACGTCCTTCGTGAAAATAAGCAAGAAAGTGTGCAGGTGAAAAAACCAAACAAACACAAAATTAAAAACATGGATTGGCCTTGCTGGTTTAGAAGGCCTCGTATCTTAACCAGAGCTATCTGGTTTATTTCTTCTTTGCTTTGCTTGCTAGAATTTTAAATCACTATATAAGCTAAATATAGGTCTCTGGTCATTTCACATTTAAAAAGAAAACAGCGGTTATGTTTATTATAAATTTTTATGTGGTCTTAGGAGTTTTCTTTGGCAGTGTTAAGAAGCCACAAGATGGAAGCCACGAACAGCTCCCAAGAACAAAGATGGCTGTCAGCTTAAGCGAATGTCTTTTGTAGCAAAGCGTTTAGTGGTCAGCGTTACTGAACACTTCGTCCGAAAATTATCAATATGCTGAAAGATTATGCGCTTAGAAAATCGATACCGAACTAGGCAATCTGCATAATGCAGACTTTAATTCGCGTCACGTAAATTAGCGTTTAACAATAACGTTATGTCTTCTCACCATACATGTATAAGACGCATAGACGTATAAAGCGCACCTATATAATTTGGCAAGTTATATTTTACATGAAAACTAAAGGCCCTATGAAATCGGTGAAATCTCACCCTCAGTAAGGCAGTGGTTCAAGGCTGTATGCTACTACTGAATATTCTTCAACAGAACTTCTTAAGCACAACGCTCTACTAACCTAATCAATACTAGTTTATCTATATCCGCATTTATAGCCAATATGCATGGGGCTAACTTTCTTATCCACTAGCTCGCGAGGACAATTGTGGAAGTGGTACAGGCCGATTCATCTATTACTCATGGAACTTAATAAAACTGGATGTTTAGGTTTTGATCAAGTACCAGTTACCTCTGCCACGAAGGATCCCCAAATCACAGCATCGAAGTATATGTTTATGGCGATTTTTTAGCTTTATTTGAAAAAAAAGTGCGTCTTATGCCCAAAAATATGCTAGTTCTATTTATATCTTGGTGGTCATGGACCTGATAAAGAGAATGTCAGCTTGGAGTAAGATTAGATACATAATTTAGGATGCTGTATAAAGGTTGGACCTCGAAGGTGCCACTAGTAGAGTCATCTAACAAACCTTTGTCCACGAATGGCAGGGAAAATAATTCCATTCAGACAAGGAATGCCGTGCTACAAGGAATAATTGATTGGCCAAGCTTACAAGCATGATTATTCGGAAAATATTACTTGAAACTACCTCGATTATAAACCTTGAAACTACCTCGATTATAAACCTTGAAACTACCTCGATTATAAACCTTGAAACTACCTCGATTATAAACTATTATTTTTATGATTCCAGTAGATGATATAGTTGGCTGGGATAGCTGGATAAAAACAAATTCTAATAAATTAATTTTATTCAGTTGGACACGTATTTATCTTTTTAAAAATCCCGCTATATAATGTTTTCATAATGTTTTCTCAGACTATGGTAACGAGAAACTTGGTCGTTGCACGATATACTGCATAAGAGATGAAGATTTGACACTTAAAATAAAAATGATACCCTTAACTGAGGAAAAGTTGACTAAAGTTTGAAGTAGTGAAGATTGCGCGATTTTGTGGCTTTGCTGCATAGGCTAGGTATATGACAACGAATGTGTCATTTGACAGAACAGCTATGGCATATTTATGGAAGGCGAATGTGTCATCATCCACCAGGTGCGGTGATTTACGCAAGGAAAGTGGCGAATTCGTGCGTGTAGGCGTATTTAGATTCAAGGATCTAGGGAAAATCTAAGGAAGTCTGGATAATTTTCTTGCTATTTTCTGGGCAAAAGAAAGTCTCAGAGAAAGTTTGCGGGGGAAGGAAAAACAAATGATATTCTCGTCAGTATCAGATGATACGTAGTGTGTCTTCGGAAGCTTACATTGTTATAATGTAAGACATGCTACAAATATGAGAAACTACAGATCCGGGTATTCCAAGATGAAAGAATGTCTAAGAAAACATGCGTCCATGAAGGGGACAGAACATCCCGCAGATAATTGTTGTTGGGGCCAAAAAAAACCGAAAATCCCATCTTCGATCTGCTATCATGTTTAAATTATTTGACTCTAATATTCACAGTTCTTTTCAACCACTTTATATTTTAATTATGAAGTTAATATTTGCAGAATTAATTTATTCACTTAAAACAAAAGGAAGTTTTTTTTTTACTTGCTGTCAGCAAAGTATTTTTTTAATCTGTTCCAGAAGTCAAGAAATTAATCGTAACCTACATCTACGCCCCACCGTATGGCTGTGCTCATAATCTCCACGATGTTTGCAGCTACAAGGAGATAATAACGCAAAATCAAGCATTGATATTATGAGCGCGTCTTATCAAATGTTGGATTTGTATTTCTTCCTAATTGAGGTCTGATATAAGCAATTATCCAAATAACATAATTGATAACGATTCCAAAATTAATAAAACTGCAGCTCACTGAATTTACATGTTTTTTAAAAAGTGGAACTTTAAATGTTTTTCTCGAGTTTCCACGATAAAGGGTTCCTAGAATTTGTCCAGCTACCCACTTTTTTATTCTCAGGCCATATTTCTAGTGCCCTCATAAATGTTTTTTCGCACATTTGGTTCTGACGCATTTTACCGTTGTATATGCCATCTCTGCCTCTTGTTTTTTCCCAGCGGCCGCGAGGCGGGGAGGGTGATGTCACATATTTTTAGAACCACTGATCTAAACGTTTTGGCTACTCTAGTACCCCCTTTTCGCTAGTTGCTATAATTAGCTGCCCGGAAATACCCCATCAGGGGAAATAATTCAGTGCGTTCTTTGACATATTTACTAGGTCAGCTGTTTCCATAAACTCGAACAGATTGACATATTTACTAGGTCAGCTGTTTCCATAAACTCATACAGATTGACATATTTACCAGGTCAGCTGTTTCCATAAACTCGTACAGACTGACATATTTACTAGGTCAGCTGTTTCCATAAACTCATACAGATTGACATATTTACTAGGTCAGCTGTTTCCATAAACTCATACAGATTGACATATTTACTAGGTCAGCTGTTTCCATAAACTCATACAGATTGACATATTTACTAGGTCAGCTGTTTCCATAAACCCGTACAGAATATCACTGGCATTTGTTACACACATCTTTTGAAAAAAAAACATGTTCATTTTCTAGAAACATATTAAAATTCTAACAGGTAAGTAATTATTCTTTCTGATACAATATTCCCGGGATTTATATTTCTACAATATACGTCCACACACTCTCGTGATTGTATTCATTAATTTGTCAAATTACTTCGTTTAAAAAAAATAAAACACATAATTTACATAAATAACATTACTGACACCTGTACATTTCTTCCGTCATATAAAAAAACATGCATTTTATAAACAAGAAGTAAGAAAACAACACACTGGAAACCTCAAATAAAATTACATCAAAATAGGAAATCTCACAGCAAATTATTGTAAATTTTTAAATATACAAAGAAGCATATAGAGACAAGATCAACATAATTTTTAAAAAAACACCATAATTTTTTGTAATATCCCTCGCATACACAAAACATATAGTTGAAGAAATGCTCTCTCCCTCCCTCCCTCCTTTTCTCTCTCTCCATCCCTCCTTCTCTCTCGCTCTCTCTCCCACTCTCTCTCTTTCTCTCTCTATCTCTCTCTCCCTGTAAGTTTACTCAACTCGCAAAGCTGGTAAAAGAGTGAAGAAGTTTCTAAGATACTTTTCGATCTTTTTTTATTTCTATATTTTAAACAAATCGTTAATTCCACTACGACAGCTTGAACTGAAACTTGTCAGATCTTTTCTATCAGATGACGGGAGAAAGAAAGAAAGAAAGAAAGAAAGAAAGAAAGAAAAAGGAAAAAGATCAGATGACTGTTTGTTTTTTTTTTCTCTATGACTCTATTTACAAGATGCAACTGTTACTGCTTTCGTAAATAGGTAGCAGTAACCATGTTAGATAGAAGAGGCATATAGGGAATATGATGTCACTGCCTATATTTTCTTTGGCCTGTCAGAAAACTAAAGGATAATGTGGTCAGCATTATGCCTGGCCGTCCGTCTTCTCTTCGCCAGCTCCAGAGAAAGTCGAGTAGCCATTTCTACCGCCGAGTTGTCTAGGGCACCTCATATTCGATTCAAACCGCTGACCTTCGTCATGAGAGACTAGTGCACTAACCACTTCGCTACCCACATGCCCAGTACTGTTTTAGCTACATGTTAAACTGAAGAAATAAGTTTCCTATATTCCTGTTAATGTGAATGATTTTTTCTCCCTGAACTTTCACAAGCAAAATGATGGCTGCCTATTTAAAGAACTGCTACTCTGTGATAACTTCAAACAATATTCTATTTGTCTCCCTTCCTATCATTTGCTGTCCACTATGGCAGCTGCTGGCAGCCTTTCCTCTTCGCTGATAACCATCCATGATATTTTTCAAGGGCTGAATTCTCTAGGTCTTTCATTATACGCATCATAAACATGGAGCTAGGAAAGTATAAGAAAGCAGAAATGTAAACTTATTCAGATCTCCTGTTCTAAAACCGTGTTAGTGAAGAATGAAACACAAAACACTTTTTGGTGTGCATAGCAAACGATATAGGAACGATTTTAAAAAATAGGAGTGAATAACTTTTGTAACAATATTTATAAAAGAAACGACACAAAACAATATATGATGGCGAAACGTTTTCATTTTGTCAGCTTCAAATTGCTGTGCTCCAAGGTTGGTAAGACGGAAGGGTGGGATGTTGTCAAATATCAAGGATCGAGATCTGTGGAGACACATGGCTGCCGGTGCCTGTTATCAGGAGCAAAGTAAACTGGAACAAGTTCTAAAATAGATTTTAAATAGTGAGATTAAAATTAGAACTAGATTTATGTAATTAAGAAAAGCACAGTATCGAAGGGAAGTAACTAGTAATTTTGTAACTGTACCCTGGTCGTTTCTGCAACATTAATAACTCGTTAAATGTGAAGGCCTAAATAACACAGAAATGTGAATATTCACAGCACAGCGAGGAACTCGATACCCGTATTTCACGATCACCCTGCACACGACTCTTAGCAGATAATAAAAATTCCGGAGCTTTTGCTAAATGTTTTTTCACAGTTGTCTCCCTTCTCTTCAACACCTACTTTGCTTTGATTTCACGCCCTCTTGAAAGATCTACTTCAGTCATAGCTTTACGTTCTTTATCTCCCTGGAAATGCTAACGTATTTGCAGCCAATAAGGTGAGGGTGTTAAAGCACAGCATCGTGTCGGATTGGGAGCGGGTTATGGCAGCTATTTTTTTCGGTCCTGAGTAGGGCTAAAGGCAGGTTTGCCATTATTTCAGCGGCTCTGTAAAAATAAACTTAGTGCTAAGAATATAAAGCTGGGAACCAAGCTAAGAATATAAAGCTGGAAACCAAGCTAAGAATGTAAAGCTGGGAACCAAGCTAAGAATGTAAAGCTGGAAACCAAGCTAAGAATGTAAAGGCAGGAACCAAGCTAAGAACGTAAAGCTGGGAACCAAGCTAAGAATATAAAGCTGGAAACCAAGCTAAGAATGTAAAGCTGGAAACCAAGCTAAGAATGTAAAGCTGGAAACCAAGCTAAGAATGTAAAGCTGGGAACCAAACTAAGAATGTAAAGCTGGGAACGAAGCTAAAAATGTAAAGCTGGGAACCAAACTAAGAATGTAAAGCTGGGAACCAAGCTAAGAATGTAAAGCTGGGAACGAAGCTAAAAATGTAAAGCTTGAAACCAAGCTAAGAATGTAAAGCTGGGAACCAAGCTGAGAACGTAAAGCTGGGAACGAAGCTAAGAATTTAAAGCTGGGAACGAAGCTAGGATTGTAATGCTGGGAACGAAGCTAAGAATGTAAAGCTGGGAACGAAGCTAAGAATGTAAAGCTGGGAACCAAGCTAAGAATGTAAAGCTGGGAACGAAGACACTGACCGATTTGGGCGTCAGCGACCCATAGCCGACGTCCTAAAGTCAGTTTTGGCAAACTACAGCTGATCAAGACCCTATCCAGCCACTCCGTTGGTACTCACAGCATAGTCTGACAAATCGTCGGAGATCGCCATAGTTCCTAAGATGGTGGAATCTGCTAAAGAAGTATTGCACATTTCACCCCCCCCCCCTTTTTTTTTCTCCCTTTTTTTAATCTTCACTCAAGGACTGGAAAAAACAGCCACAACTCGCTCCCAATCCGACTCCATGCTGTGTCTCTTCATCTTCACCGCATCGGCTGCAAACACCAACAGCTTGCAGTTATAGGAAGAAAGTAGTAGTAGTAGTAGTAGCAGCAGCAGCAGTAGTAGTAGTAGTAGTAGTAGTAGCAGTAGTAGTAGTAGTAGTAGTAGTAGTTGTTGTTGTAGTTGTAGTATTAGTAGTGGTAGTAGTAGTATTAGTAGTAGTAGTAGTAGTAGTAGTAGTTGTAGTTGTAGTAGTAGTAGTAGTTGTAGTTGTAGTATTAGTAGTAGAAGTAGTAGTAGAAAGTGAAGGCTGTGACTGTAGGCAATATGACGTAAAATTCTGTCTCAAAGATCACTTTGATTATCATTTAGACATTGGCGACATTTTAAACTGTCACTTTACAACGGTGTTACTAAAGACCACCCCAGCCCCCCCCCCCCCCCCCCCAACAAACCTTTTTACCCACCCACCCCCGGAAAACGTCACAATCTTTCCTGAGAAACAGTGAAACAAATAAAATGTGACGAGTTTTAACAAAAAGTGACTTATATCGGCAAAAGCGTTTTCGATTTTAAAAAAAAAAAACGTGCCATGGCTAAATTATATTAGTTCTGAGATATTGGTACCTTTCTAAAAAAATAAAGAAATAAAACAGTTGTCATTGATAAATATTTGAGGTGCAAATTCTACTAAGCAGAAAGACAACTTTTTTAAGGAATGTAAAAAAAAAAAATGGTGTGTTGTTACAAAGCCGATCTTGATATTGTCTGTCTTACCGCTGCTATCTACCACAGCTTTACTGCGGTGACATAAACAACATAAAGCTAGCCGTAACAAACGTTACATAAACAACATAAAGCTAGCCGTAACAAACGTTACTGATGTGGTCCTCACGTTGTTGGTGTAACACGTATCACGACAGAGCGAGGGAAATGGATGACCCACTCACTGCGAGAATACTTCTTCCTTTAGACACTTTGACGGCGAATCTCGTGTAGTAGTGGTAAACAGGCCTTGATATATCCTAGCTCTTGCTGCGATTTGTTTTTCACGACAAACACATACACATAATTTAGCATCCTTGAAGAGTTTGAAGACAAAAAAAAAAAAGCTAGGCATTCAGCAAAATCTGTTTTCACTGGTTCGCTCTCTCCAACAAACCAGCCTGTCAGATGCACGTCCTTTGCTGAACTTTGCCTCCATAACAGCACTCCTGTAGGCCTCTCGGTTGTGAGCAAGATGGCCTGCTGCTGATGCGTCCATTCGCAGATCATCAACGACGTCTTCGCAGCCATCTTCGCCTTGGTCTTCCTCTCTTTCTTTTTCCCCATTATGTACCGTTCCAAGACTGTCTTCTCTAAATTCTCATGGCGTTTAACATGTCCAAAATATTTAAGTTTTCTCTGTCTAATCTTCCTTATTAGCCAGCCTTCTTCAATATTAAGTTCTTGTAGTATAGATATATTTGTTCTATTTTTTGTTTGTTTTTTGTTTGTTTGTTTGTGGCTCCACGATATTTGAAGGACTCTTACTGTCACCGTTTCAAAATTTCCTCTGCAACTGCAGGCGGAGACCATAAGACAACTACGCTTTAGCAACACCAGTTTCTGACAATTGTCCGCAAGGTACTTCTCACATGCTACATCGGTTGTGATGTTTAACTGTCCGCACCAAGTCTGAAAAATTATGGAGAAAAACTCACGGAAAACAGATGCGTCTCCGGGTAATCTTGCCCAAATTTTCTCCCTTAAAGATGGGTAGTGCACTACCTTCAGTCAGAAAGAGGTGAAGAAGATGACTGATTTCCGATTTTATGACGCCCCTGGTGATGACCGACAATTTCCGTAGATACTGCTTAAGCAAAAATGTGTTCACTATAATGTCCCGCTTTCAATTTCTTTCTTATTACTTGTCATGTAGGATTTACGTCAAGCAAGTGATTAATCTGTAGTGGTATTATCTGGCGTGTGGTTACCTGCCTGCTCTTCTCGTATAGGAGATTGTAGTGGTTCCTGTTTTCTTGGATAAACTCAAGGGATTTCAAAAACGTTTATGTTCACTCAAGTACAAAAATTAGCTTTTGATATAGTTAAATCGTGTAAGTAGTAATTCATGTAAGATGTAATTCATGTAAGATGTAATTCATGTAAGATGTAATTCATGTAAACTGTAAATCACGTAAGTTGTATTGGGCAATAACTCATTGGTGGCCCATTTATATAGGCCTCAACGTTTTAGGCTTCACAGAGAACTCTCAGCCCCGTGATAACAGGCGAAACATTCTCTTGGAGGGTCAAAGACACAAAAATAAGGGCCAACGTCTTCCCCAGCGGAATGATGAGAAGAGCGATGTCACTCAATGATCAAAGTGTTGGGCATATTGTCCTTGAGATAGCGACACACGGCCGTGTTGACCCCCGGGCAGTTGGTCACTTCAAGTTCCTGGAGTCTTTGTAGATGCCTCAGCCCATACAGTCCGTTGCTAGTCAGCCTCCGGCAACCTGGGTGAAGAAAGAAAGTAGCATGTCATATGACTGTAGTAACACATAGATGATTTAAATGTCTGTTGATAAAAAGTAGCATGTCATATGAATGTAGTAACACATAGATGATTTAAATGTCTGTTGATAAAAAGTAGCATGTCATATGACTGTAGTAACACATAGATGATTTAAATATCTGTTGATAAAAAGTAGCATGTCATATGACTGTAGTACACAGGTGATTTAAGTGTCTGTTGATAAAAAGTAGCATGTCATATGATTGTAGTAACACATAGATGATTTAAATGTCTGTTGATAAAAAGTGACATGTTGTATGATTGTAGTAACACATAGATGATTTAAATGTCTGTTGATAAAAAGTAGCATGTCATATGACTGTAGTAACACATAGATGATTTAAATGTCTGTTGATAAAAAGTAGCATGTCATATGATTGTAGTAGCACATAGACGATTTAAATGTCTGTGTATAAAAATTAGCGTGTCATATGATTGTAGTAACACATAGATGATTTAAATGTCTGTTGATAAAAAGTAGCATGCCATATGACTGTAGTAACACATAGACGATTTAAATGTCTGTTGATAAAAATTAGCATGTCATATGATTGTAGTAACACATAGATGATTTAAATGTCTGTTGATAAAAAGTAGCATGTCATATGACTGTAGTAACACATAGATGATTTAAATATCTGTTGATAAAAAGTAGCATGTCATATGACTGTAGTACACAGGTGATTTAAGTGTCTGTTGATAAAAAGTAGCATGTCATATGATTGTAGTAACACATAGATGATTTAAATGTCTGTTGATAAAAAGTGACATGTTGTATGATTGTAGTAACACATAGATGATTTAAATGTCTGTTGATAAAAAGTAGCATGTCATATGACTGTAGTAACACATAGATGATTTAAATGTCTGTTGATAAAAAGTAGCATGTCATATGATTGTAGTAGCACATAGACGATTTAAATGTCTGTGTATAAAAATTAGCGTGTCATATGATTGTAGTAACACATAGATGATTTAAATGTCTGTTGATAAAAAGTAGCATGTCATATGATTGTAGTAGCACATAGACGATTTAAATGTCTGTTGATAAAAATTAGCGTGTCATATGATTGTAGTAACACATAGATGATTTAAATGTTTGTTGATAAAAAAAATAGTATGTCATACGACTGTAGTACACACAGGTGATTTAAATGCTTGTAGATGGAAAGTAGCACATAATATGACTGTAGTTCACAAGGCGTAATTAAATGCTTGTAGAAACAGCAACTTATTTTATTAAATCTTTTGTGTCTTCACTGACAAGATAACTTTAACTCCTGCACCGCCATGGTAGAGACCGATGGAGCATGAATAACAAATTTCGTCATCTGTTTTAACCATCATTCTGCCTTGCACAAAATTTTAACCAGTACTCTGACAGGCAAGATATAAAGATAAATTTGAAAATGTATACATACACAAGAAAGAATTATGTTGTCTTTATACATTTCTCATGCTAATGAATTGTCAAGCGAAAAGTTTTATTCTCATATTTCCCATAAATTCTATGTTTAAAACATGACATGATTCACATCTGATGTACATAAACTTGTTGTTGTTACTGTTATTATTGGTAGAATCCAGGTAATTTTAATTTATTCATCTCCTCTCCTATAAAATATAATAAAGTACATAGAGATACATGGTTCAGTCTTACAAAAAGATAGAAAGAATGAGGGAAGCGGGCCGAAACAAGACTGACAGAAAGTATCATGAGCACGTGTAAATGAAGAACATACAACAATCCAATATAACCTAATTATATGGCGCCCTGTTTATAAATGATTTAACAAAACGAAAAAATATAAACCTCAACTTAAAACAGCATTGACCCTATTAATGGACTATGGTAGAAATCCACTTACTCATCACACTCGCGATCAGTGAACTGTGGATATAATTATGCTTATACTCGTGGTCAGTGAACTGTGGATAAAATTATGGTTATACTCGTGGTCAGTGAACTGTGGATAAAATTATGGTTATACTCGTGGTCAGCGGACTGTAGATATAATTATGCTTATACTCGTAGTCAGCGGACTGTAGATATAATTATGCTTATACTCGTGGTCAGTGGACTGTACATATAATTATGCTTATACTCGTGGTCAGCGGACTGTAGATATAATTATGCTTATACTCGTAGTCAGCGGACTGTAGATATAATTATGGTTATACTCGTAGTCAGTGGACTGTAGATATAATTATGCTTATACTCGTAGTCAGCGGACTGTAGATATAATTATGCTTATACTCGTAGTCAGCGAACTGTAGATATAATTATGCTTATACTCGTAGTCAGCGGACTGTAGATATAATTATGCTTATACTCGTAGTCAGTGGACTGTACATATAATTATGCTTATACTCGTGGTCAGCGGACTGTAGATATAATTATGCTTATACTCGTAGTCAGCGGACTGTAGATATAATTATGCTTATACTCGTAGTCAGTGGACTGTAGATATAATTATGCTTATACTCGTAGTCAGTGGACTGTGGATATAATTATGCTTATACTCGTGGTCAGTGGACTGTAGATATAATTATGCTTATACTCGTAGTCAGTGGACTGTAGATATAATTATGGTTATACTCGTGGTCAGTGGACTGTAGATATAATTAAGGTTATACTCGTGGTCAGTGGACTGTAGATATAATTATGGTTATACTCGTGGTCAGTGGACTGTAGATATAATTATGATTATACTCGTGGTCAGTGGACTGTACATATAATAATGTTATACTCGTGGTCAGTATACTGTAGATAAAATTATGGTTATACTCGTAGTCAGTATACTGTACATATAATTATGATTATACTCGTGGTCAGTGGACTGTACATATAATTATGGTTATACTCGTGGTCAATATACTGTACATATAATTATGGTTATACTCGTGGTCAGTATACTGTACATATAATTATGGTTATACTCGTTGTCAGTGGACTGTACTCATAATTATGCATATACTTGTGGTCAGTATACTGTACATATAATTATGTTTTTGGAGATATTACCAGAGACCTGAGCATAATTTAATGAGTTTCCCGGCGAACGGAGAATGAGAAACACTGCTCTTTTTCCTTGTCAGATTCTGTGTCTTGTTCTTCGCTTTCGACATTCACCCTCAGAAGAGTATCACGTAGCACTTGTGCGTCTTTCGGTCCAACACATCTGACTTCGGCTCGACCCATTCTTGGGGCCGGATTCACTTATCTATTGCGATCCTTATTCACTTAGCCAGACTTGTGTCCTTTTTTTTCCCCAGGGGCACCACTGGGAGGTAGAATAGGGTCTTGATCAATTAAGGTTCGCCAAATCTGACGCAGACAGATGTGAATCAGTGATCAGCTTGAATACAGAGTCTTCGCGTCTTCCCCCCCCCCTCCTCCCTCCTCCTATCCTTTGTCTATGGTCGATACTGATGGCCAGAAACCGAATCTCTTTTGGAAATTAAATTCCTGTGCAATGTCGTATCCACTGTTGTAAGGGACGGGTATTAGATGGTAGACATTAACACGTCGTTTGTATGGTGAACCCCACATTCATCCAGGTTCCTGGATAGCGTAATATGCTGAGAAGTGCCAAAGGAAAAAGATAACTATGGTCAGTATACTGTACATATAATTATGGTTATACTCGTGGTCAGTATACTGTACATATAATTATGGTTATACTCGTGGTCAGTATACTGTACATATAATTATGGTTATACTCGTGGTCAGTATACTGAACATATAATTATGGTTATACTCGTGGTCAGTATACTGTACATATAATTATGGTTATGCTCGTGGTCAATATACTGTAGATATAATTATGGTTATACTCGTGGTCAGTATACTGTAGATATAATTATGATTATACTCGTGGTCAGTATACTGTAGATATAATTATGGTTATACTCGTGGTCAGTGGACTGTGGATATAATTGTGGTTATACTCGTGGTCAGTATACTGTAGATATAATTATGATTATACTCGTGGTCAGTATACTGTAGATATAATTATGATTATACTCGTGGTCAGTATACTGTAGATATAATTATGATTATACTCGTGGTCAGTATACTGTACATATAATTATGATTATACTCGTGGTCAGTGGACTGTACATATAATAACGCTTATACTCGTGGTCAGTATACTGTACATATAATTATTCTTATACTCGTGGTCAGTGGACTGTACATATAATTATGCTTATACTCGTGGTCAGTATACTGTACATATAATTATTCTTATACTCGTGGTCAGTGGACTGTACATATAATTATGCTTATACTCGTGGTCAGTGGACTGTACATATAATTATGATTATACTCGTGGTCAGTGGACTGTACATATAATTATGATTATACTCGTGGTCAGTATACTGTAGATATAATTATGGTTATACTCGTGGTCAGTATACTGTAGATATAATTATGGTTATACTCGTGGTCAGTATACTGTAGATATAATTATGATTATACTCGTGGTCAGTATACTGTAGATATAATTATGGTTATACTCGTGGTCAGTATACTGTAGATATAATTATGGTTATACTCGTGGTCAGTATACTGTAGATATAATTATGATTATACTCGTGGTCAGTATACTGTAGATATAATTATGATTATACTCGTGGTCAGTATACTGTAGATATAATTATGGTTATACTCGTGGTCAGTATACTGTACATATAATTATGGTTATACTCGTTGTCAGTGGACTGTACATAATTATGCATATACTTGTGGTCAGTATACTGTACATATAATTATGTTTTTGGAGATATTACCAGAGACCTGAGCATAATTTAATGAGTTTCCCGGCGAACGGAGAATGAGAAACACTGCTCTTTTTCCTTGTCAGATTCTGTGTCTTGTTCTTCGCTTTCGACATTCACCCTCAGAAGAGTATCACGTAGCACTTGTGCGTCTTTCGGTCCAACACATCTGACTTCGGCTCGACCCATTCTTGGGGCCGGATTCACTTATCTATTGCGATCCTTATTCACTTAGCCAGACTTGTGTCCTTTTTTTTCCCCAGGGGCACCACTGGGAGGTAGAATAGGGTCTTGATCAATTAAGGTTCGCCAAATCTGACGCAGACAGATGTGAATCAGTGATCAGCTTGAATACAGAGTCTTCGCGTCTTCCCCCCCCCCCCTCCTCCCTCCTCCTATCCTTTGTCTATGGTCGATACTGATGGCCAGAAACCGAATCTCTTTTGGAAATTAAATTCCTGTGCAATGTCGTATCCACTGTTGTAAGGGACGGGTATTAGATGGTAGACATTAACACGTCGTTTGTATGGTGAACCCCACATTCATCCAGGTTCCTGGATAGCGTAATATGCTGAGAAGTGCCAAAGGAAAAAGATAACTATGGTGTGTAAATGTAGCATTGATGAAAGACCTACTGCTGATCCAGGAGATGAAAAACGCAGCAAAAATGAACTGAACGCAATGATTTATGTAATATCCTGGAAACATGGGATTTCAGACTGAAATGTCGTTGTGTGAACAATCGCAGTATGAGACCTAGCAGTCTAAGCTCTTGTAATAATCTCTCAGTGACTACAGAACACTGTGTTACAGTGTGTTGCCTGTGTGCTACATTCAAATCTTAACTGTGAACTGTATAGATTCATTTTCATGAAAGTTTATTTGGTAAAGTAACAGTTCCTGAAACAAAAGTTTAGATGCGAATTCGGTTTATCTGTATGGTCTGCTGATATACTGGAAACATAAAGAGAGACAGACATTGGGAGCATCAAGAGAGACATACACTAAGAACATCAAGAGACATACACTAAGAACATCAAGAGACATACACTAAGAACATCAAGAGAGACATACACTAAGAACATCAAGAGACATACACTAAGAACATCAAGAGAGACATACACTAAGAACATCAAGAGACATACACTAAGAACATCAAGAGAGACATACACTAAGAACATCAAGAGAGACATACACTAAGAACATCAAGAGACATACACTAAGAACATCAAGAGACATACACTAAGAACATCAAGAGACATACACTAAGAACATCAAGAGAGACATACACTAAGAACATCAAGAGACATACACTAAGAACATCAAGAGACATACACTAAGAACATCAAGAGAGACATACACTAAGAACATCAAGAGAGACATACACTAAGAACATCAAGAGAGACATACACTAAGAACATCAAGAGAGACATACACTAAGAACATCAAGAGAGACATACACTAAGAACATCAAGGGAGACAAGATGCCTCGGGCTGTAAACTCGATTTAATGCTTTTGTTTTCTAAGGAATTCACCTTTATATATCTAGGCCCGATGCTCACAATAACAACATCAACAACAACAGAAAAATAATAGCAACAACAACAACAGGAACAACAACAACAACGGCAGCAACAATAACATCCTGTGCTTGCCATCGTTGCTTGTGCGACTGAAGATCGAGACTAACATTACTAATCTACTGTAGATATAATTATGGTTATACTCGTGGTCAGTATACTGTAGATATAATTATGGTTATACTCGTGGTCAGTATACTGTAGATATAATTATGATTATACTCGTGGTCAGTATACTGTAGATATAATTATGGTTATACTCGTGGTCAGTATACTGTAGATATAATTATGGTTATACTCGTGGTCAGTATACTGTAGATATAATTATGATTATACTCGTGGTCAGTATACTGTAGATATAATTATGATTATACTCGTGGTCAGTATACTGTAGATATAATTATGGTTATACTCGTGGTCAGTATACTGTACATATAATTATGGTTATACTCGTTGTCAGTGGACTGTACACATAATTATGCATATACTTGTGGTCAGTATACTGTACATATAATTATGTTTTTGGAGATATTACCAGAGACCTGAGCATAATTTAATGAGTTTCCCGGCGAACGGAGAATGAGAAACACTGCTCTTTTTCCTTGTCAGATTCTGTGTCTTGTTCTTCGCTTTCGACATTCACCCTCAGAAGAGTATCACGTAGCACTTGTGCGTCTTTCGGTCCAACACATCTGACTTCGGCTCGACCCATTCTTGGGGCCGGATTCACTTATCTATTGCGATCCTTATTCACTTAGCCAGACTTGTGTCCTTTTTTTCCCCAGGGGCACCACTGGGAGGTAGAATAGGGTCTTGATCAAATAAGGTTCGCCAAATCTGACGCAGACAGATGTGAATCAGTGATCAGCTTGAATACAGAGTCTTCGCGTCTTCCCCCCCCCCCCTCCTCCCTCCTCCTATCCTTTGTCTATGGTCGATACTGATGGCCAGAAACCGAATCTCTGTTGGAAATTAAATTCCTGTGCAATGTCGTATCCACTGTTGTAAGGGACGGGTATTAGATGGTAGACATTAACACGTCGTTTGTGTGGTGAACCCCACATTCAGCCAGGCTCCTGGATAGCGTAATATGCTGAGAAGTGCCAAAGGAAAAAGATAACTATGGTGTGTAAACGTAGCATTGATGAAAGACCTACTGCTGATCCAGGAGATGAAAAACGCAGCAAAAATGAACTGAACGCAATGATTTATGTAATATCCTGGAAACATGGGATTTCAGACTGAAATGTCGTTGTGTGAACAATCGCAGTATGAGACCTAGTAGTCTAAGCTCTTGTAATAATCTCTCAGTGACTACAGAACACTGTGTTACAGTGTGTTGCCTGTGTGCTACATTCAAATCTTAACTGTGAACTGTATAGATTCATTTTCATGAAAGTTTATTTGGTAAAGTAACAGTTCCTGAAACCAAAGTTTGGATGCGAATTCGGTTTATCTGTATGGTCTGCTGATATACTGGAAACATAAAGAGAGACAGACATTGGGAGCATCAAGAGAGACAGACACTGGAATATCAAGAGAAAGACAGTAAGATAGCGAGAGAGAGAGAGAGAGAGAGAGAGAGACCTTAAGAACATGAGAGAGACAGAGGACAGACACTAGAAGCATCATGACAGAGACTGAAATATTAAGAGAGAAAGACAGTACGAACATTAAGAGAAACAGATACTAGGAGCATCAAGAGACATACACTAAGAACATCAAGAGGCATACACTAAGAACATCAAGAGACATACACTAAGAACATCAAGAGAGACATACACTAAGAACATCAAGAAAGGGAAACACTTGGAATTGCTGCCATGAGAGACAGATAGCAGGAACATCAAGAGAGACATACACTAAGAACATCAAGGGAGAAGACACTAAGAACATCAAGAGAGACAGACAGCAGGAACATCAAGGGAGACAAGATGCCTCGGGCTGTAAACTCGATTTAATGCTTTTGTTTTCTAAGGAATTCACCTTTATATATCTAGGCCCGATGCTCACAATAACAACATCAACAACAACAGAAATAATAATAGCAACAACAACAACAGGAACAACAACAACAACGGCAGCAACAATAACATCCTGTGCTTGCCATCGTTGCTTGTGCGACTGAAGATCGAGACTAACATTACTAATCTACCGTAGATTTACTAAGTTCTATAACTCTGTTCCCTTAATTTATGTTGTTTGTTCCCTTGGATTATAAGGTTTCTCGTCTTGGGGGTCTCTGAAATCCGGTTAGCTCTGCGAAACGTCTTGTGATGGTTTAAGTTTGTGGTTAGTTAGTATCACAAAGGGTCTAAACCCGTAAATTCTCACATTACAAATATTCTGAAAATCTTTTACTCCCCAGTGCAGGGCCGTCTTATGAGCATCGGGGGCCCCCTGGGCATGCACTGCACACCCGCCGTATACGTTAAAGAACATCAAGGTGGGCCCATGTATTAAGATGGCACTGGGTCCCAGTGGTGAGTGTAATTAAATGGAGCGAAGCTTGCGAATTATCCTGACTTCGTGGCCCCAATTTTCATTCATTCATTCATTTGCATGTCGCTTGCAGAACTTTGCCTCCCTAACAGCACTCCCGTAGGTCTCTGGGTTGTGAGCACGATGGCCTGCAGCTGATGCATCCATTTGCAGAATGGCCCCACTACTTGGAAAAAAAAAACGTTGGGAACCACTTTTGTTTAAAGGTAAGCTTTCATCCCCATTTAAGAATAAATGAAAATGGAATTCAAAGACAATTTTTTTGTGGAAACTATGAAAATACTCTAGAGCAGTGGTTCCCAACTGGTGGTCCGTGGGATCCTCGAGGGGTCCGTGAACCCTGCCGTTGTGGTCGGTGACAAAAACTCAAGGTCCCTTCTTCAGTCAGAACAAGTAGGAATGCTAATCCCTGTTTATGTTTCTCTTAACTACGTTGATGTCTTTTTGAAAATTCACCAAGTCTGTACTGTGTTTTTTTTTAGTGTGGTGTAGAGTTTACTCAGTAAAGATTACCCACATTTTTTTTAAAGCAGATAGCTACCATACAGATATGAAACTGTTCCAAAGTATAGGGAAGTGTACTTCCACTTGGTTCGGATTTTGAAACCACGGAGGGTCCGCGGGCTTTTGTTAATTGGGAACCATTGCTCTAGAGAAATACAAAATTCTAAAATAGATTGCCTAGACACGGCTGCAGTGGCTTCAAATAACCAGGGGAGAGAATTCATGAAATCTAATTTTCTAACAGACTGAAATAGCAGTGGCAAAACAAGTCCAGTCACGACAGCGCTTTCTTCTGGAAAAATGAAGTTTTTAGAAAACAAATAAGGTGAGAGGTTGGTTGGGTCACGTGGCTACGACTTAACAGTTCGTCTGCCTCCAGCGATTTAGAGAGGCTGGGATAATCATGGCCACACGGAAAGCAATTCCTGTCTGGGATTTAGTAATTATCAGCGATATGCCTGTTTCTAAATAAGGAGAGTACCCAGCCATCTTTTATAAGCAATACTGGCCCCCCAGGATGTTGGATGAGGGGTGGGGGGATTTAAGGGGTTGCTACAGTGCCAGGAGAATATTATATGTCTCACTATTGCGTGTAAATGAGTTGCATAAGTTAACAAACCTACTGGCTACACCAGTGTTTCCCAGCCTTTTTTGGATTATACTCCACCTAAACCCCTCAGAGATTTTGATATCTCTTCTTTTTCTCTCCCCTCCTGCCCAATTATAGTTGCATCTAGTTGCTCTAGTAATATTCTAGTTGCCCCTGCACATGCTCAGATGCTTCAGGTTGCGTACAGTCCCCACGTTGGGAAAAACTTAGCCACACGCTATTTTGTTACTTTTACTGAAGAGTTGTAAAGCAAGAGCGATGATAAAAAAGATGAAACAGTAGACGGAAGCAACAGTCACGTGACTCTTGCGGTCGATGGTAAACAGCAGCATCAGCAGCCGGGCACAACAAATGAAGAGAATCTGGAAGAAGTTGAAAAAGACCGAAAAGTCATTTAAAACCAGTCAAGAAATACCATTAAAAAAATGTTGGACATGCCCTGCGAAGATTTAAGTTAGAGAAACCGGTAATCACTAGTAAATGACGGGGGGGGGGGGTGTTGGGAAAGAAAGGGAGACTGAGACAATAATATTTGACATGGAGACACAGAGAAAAAAAAGTGTCAATACATGGACCTGACTGGAAATGCCTAGGACCGAGTAAAGTGGAGAAGGATGGTGGATAATGTTACCTTGGAATGCGTCACCAAAAGATATGAAGAGATCTATAACCTCTAGGTAGATTTGTTACAATCAAATATAGAATGCAGGTAGTGGCTTGCAAACGTTACGGTACATTTTCTCTTTCTATGCATTAAATTGCTCTTCTATATGGTTCGGAGACATGTGTTATGACCAAGACAGTACAACAGAGGATACAAACATTCATGAACTACTGGTTGAGGAGGATTTTAAACATTAAATGGCAGGACAAGATCAGGAACGAGGAGGTCTGGGAAAGGGCAGGGCAAGAACTTGTGAACCTACAAGTCATGTCTAGGAAATGGAGGTAGACTGACTACACTCTGAAACCAGCATAGCAAGACAGGCACTGATATGGAATCCTTAAGGAAATAGAAAACGAAGAAGACCTAGACTTACTTGGAGAAGAGAAATTATGACAGTGCTCAGAGACAAGGGATACACATGGAAGGAAGCAGAGAATAATTCCAAGAACAGGGATGACTGGAGAGCCTTTATCCGTGGTCTATGCTCTCAAGGGAGTGAAAGGCGATGATGATGATGATGATGATGATGATGATGATGCATTAAATCGTACACTTCAGTAGGTTATGTTTAAGTATGTTGTTTCTCGTATGTCATACGTCTCAGTTAGTTACACATAACTTCAACATTTCTACGTATCAAAACGTAAAAGTCAGTAGGTTACATGTAAATTTATTATTTATACGCATCAGAAAGCACGTGTCAGTCGGTTATGTGTAAACCTATTATGTCTATCAGCGTAAGCTCAGTATGAACTGTTTTTCTTGCCAAAACGTCTTATATATCTGGAAAGTTGGCTTTGTGTGTATCACCTTTATCTAACCCACTTTAAAAGTTGTGGGGCATTTTTAGGTTTACTTTATGCACATGCACACAAGAAACAGAATGTGGCTGTATGTGGATTAGTTTCTGATTCCCATATTTTATTCTTTTCGGTCATTTCTATTGTTTTTAACCTCTGATCTAACAAGCTACCTCTGCTATACTGCTGGAGCTACACTGCTTGTGCAACACTGCGGATGTTACATTGTTAGTGCTACAATGCTAATGCTGTACTGCTGGTGCTACACTGCTACTGCTACATTGCCGATTCTACGTCACTTGTGCTATGCTGTTTGTGCTACCCTGCTTGTACTATACTGCTAGTGCTACATTGCTGGTGCTGTATTGCTAGTGTTATATTGAGATTCCATGGACTTTTTTTATTTTTACAGTGTGAGTGAGACAAACAGACCAGAGAGACAGAGACAGAATGAATGAATAAAGGGTAAAGAATTGGGCACGCAGGCCCATCTTACATTCTGCCCTTCATCACTCCATCTTTCATTCTTCCTACACACTCGATTTAATACAAGTATACAAATTAAATTAGGAACAAAAAAAACATATCAAAAGAGTGTAAGATTAAACTATTACAGTCGAAGTAAAAGATAAGAAGTAATTAACCTAATAATATAGCACTCATACACACATACACGGGCACACATAGACATATACATAAACAAAAATACATTGTCAGTAGAGATCTTCTAACATATGTTTTTAACAAACATTACAATAATTTCTAACAATATCTAACAATTTACTTTTCGAACTATATCATTTTAGTACTTGATGGCTGGCGAGTCATGGGTTGAGAGATTGCTGGTTATTCTAAGGAGGGTTATAATTACAATCAAGTAAATAATGAAATAATGAATTCAAGAACAATGCAGAGATAAGACAGATGACTGAACAACAACCAGTCTCATGGGTGATGAGGAAAAGGAGATGGACATATGTTGGTCACTTGATGAGAAGAAATGATCAGAGAATCCCAAAACAAGCTATCAAGTGGAACACAACAGGCCGAAGAAAAAGGGGCAGACCGCGTGAAACTCTGAAGAGGACATTATTAAGAGAGGCCAAGTTAACAGGCATAAAATCCTTTGATGAGGTTGAAAGACTCGCCGAAGACAGGAAAAATTGGCGAACTACTTTGCGAGCCCTATGTGACGTTTAACGGCACGGGAAGGATATAAGATATAAGATAAGAAATAATGAAACAGGTTTGAGTTAAAGGATGAAGTATTACTAATGGATTTTAAATGGTAGGGAAGGGTGCTTCAGAGCTGTACTGCAGAGAATGCAAGGCTTTTCTTGTACAGATCAATCCTGGGTTTAGGAAGAGGACAGTTTTTTTAAAACGCTAGCTATGTTTAGTGTTATACGTAAACAGTGACACCAAGTAAGGCGGAGCATTTGTGTAACAGAATTCTGTGAACAAACTTAACTGTGTTAAAAATGACTCTATATCTGAGGGGTAGAATTTTGAGTTGTTTGTGCTGATCTACAGTCTGTACTGGGTGTTTGTCACAAATCAGATTAAATGCACGTTTGTGAAGTGAGTGGAGCCTTTTTGTGTTTGAGATTGAGCATTCATTCCAGATTATGGAACAGTAATTTAAGTGTGTTTGTATGTGGGATATGTAGTATATCTTTCTTGTGTCTTTATCTCTAAAGTGTTTAATTTTGGCTAATTGGTAAACTTTCTGTGCAATCAAGTTTGTTAGGTTATGTACGTGAGAATTCCAAGTTATATGCTGATCAATGATGAGTCCTAGAGTTTTATGTTCATGAACATTTTCTATCGCCTTAGTCCCAGCACAAAGCTGTAGTGAAGTTTTAGTTGCATTCTGCAGTTTCTGTCTTGTAGTGATAAGCATGGATTTTGTTTTGTTGGTGTTTATCAACATACCATTTTTATTACTCCATTTAATCAAACTGTTTATATCATTTTGGAGCGTTGTCTGTAGTTTATTGATGTCATAGTCACTATTGTAAACAGTACAGTCATCAGCGAAAAGATTACATGAAAAGTGATTTAAATGTAGTTGTAGATCGTTAATATAGGTAGCAAAGAGAAGAGGACCAAGAATGGAGCCTTGAGGAATACCAGTATCAACTACAGAAGAGTCAGATATTTTGTTTCTAAAGCAAACTACTTGTTTTCTACCTGAGAGAAAAGATGTAATACATTTTGTTAGGTCAGGGTGTAATCTATAACCTTCCAGATTTTTTTCCAAGAATTTCATGATCAGTCATATCGAAGGCTTTCTTGAAATCAACAAAAACAACACCACACATGTGCCATCATTTATATTAGACAGCCAGCTTTCTGTCATTTTAGTTAATGCTGTGTGGCAGGAGTAATTTGGTCTAAAACCTGACTGACTGTCTATTAGTAGATTGTTTTCTTGCATGTGGAGCAGTGTTAACTTTTTATGTTTTTCAATAGGTTTAGATAATGATGACAGAATGGATATGGGTCTATAGTTTGAGAGGTTACTAGTCTGTCCAAATTTAAAAGAGGAAACACTCTGGCGAGTTTAAACGCGCCAGGGAAATAGCGTTTGTCAATGCACAAAGTGTATATGTCTGTTAGTGTGTCTATGATAACTGGTGAAGCGTAGAGTAATATCTTGTTACTAATGTCATCACATCCTGCTGAGTTGGTGTTTTTTAAAGACCGGATGCAGTTATAAACCTCGCAGACTGTGAAGAAAGGAATATTTAGTTTTAGCTTTACATATTTACTGTCGCTGTAAGTTTTCAACACACTCAGGTTGCAATTAAGGGTCGGTAAAGAAGATTTTAGAATACTAATTTCTTCCTGAAAATGTTCACTGAAGTTAGTGCAAGTATGTTCACCATTAAGTGTTTGTGGGTCAGATTGCTTCCTTTTATTTACAAGATAATTAATCGCTTTCCAAATTGATTTACTATCAGTTTTGTCTTTCACTAAATTTCTGAACGATAGCTACTGAAATTTCTGCTTTTATGAGCTTCATCCCGTTTCCTCACGAGTTGCAAGATATCAGGAGTTATCCACGGGAATTTTGTTACATCTCATTCCTTTGATGGGAATTTTTTGTCAAAAATATTTCGAAATATCTCGATTCTGTATTCGATAGCCTCATCTGGATTGGTTAACTGGTAAACGTACGTAAGAGGCGAAGTCTCTTTATTAGTGGTGATGATAATTCAGTTACCCTAGTAGGTAACAATTTGGGAGAAGTTGTAGGATGTTAAAATGTTCTTCCATGTAGGATTGGGCTGATTAAGATCTGTACTGAAGTCGCCTAGAATGATTATGTCCTTGAATTTATAGGTTAGAGCATCATCCATCATGGTCGTAAAGTGATCATACCACTCGGCTGAAGCATTTGGATTTCGGTATATAAAACTAATTAGAATTGGACTAAGATTTGATATTTCAATTTCTAACATGATATATTCAACCTCTGATGTTTCCAGGTCTTCTCTTCTACAAAATTTAATCGTGTTAGAAATGTAAACGACTAAACCTGTCTCTAGCTTCATAGCTGGGTCGCGCCTGATCAGATCAATATCATCTATTCGTATATCATTGTCAGTGATGTTTTTATGTAATCTGCTTCCAGAGAAGCCAAAAATATGAAAATGTTGTCGAAGTATATGTGTAACTTCAAGGAGTTTTCCTAACAAGTGATAAACATTTAAGTGTCCAATACGTAGGCCATTGTGTCGAGGCCATTCCTCCGCTTTCTGGGTCATTATATAACAATGTAACAAATATTATATTTCAGTAAAAATAAAATAACTGGTCAGACAGACTTACTCGTGCAACATTCAGACTTCAATCATATAATTATACGATTAAGCTAGTAGAGATAATGAATCTAACTAAATTTATAATATATTGACAAACAAATAAGGGGAAAAGGGTACAAAAATCAACAATGCAATGAACGTTGTGTAAGTGTAAATTGTAAAAGACTGGATTATTAGCTGTAAGCTAGCACTAAGAAACTTGTGTTCAGCTGTAAGAAGTTCTTTGGTTTTAGTTCAGTTAAGTTTATCTTTAAGTTTTATGTCGGGGCGAGTGTGAGGTAAGGTAGCGACGGGCGTGAGGTAGGGTCGGGACGGGTGTGAGGTAAGGTAGCGACGGGCGTGAGGTAGGGTCGGGACGGGTGTGAGGTAGGGTCGGGACAGGTGTGAGGTAAGGTAGCGACGGGCGTGAGTTAGGGTCGGGACGGGCGTGAGGTAGGGTCGGGGCGAGTGTGAGGTAAGGTAGCGACGGGCGTGAGGTAGGGTCGGGACGGGTGTGAGGTAAGGTAGCGACGGGCGTGAGGTAGGGTCGGGACGGTGTGAGGTAAGGTAGCGACGGGCGTGAGGTAGGGTCGGGACGGGTGTGAGGTAAGGTAGCGACGGGCGTGAGGTAGGGTCGGGACGGTGTGAGGTAGGGTCGGGACAGGTGTGAGGTAAGGTAGCGACGGGCGTGAGTTAGGGTCGGGACGGGCGTGAGGTAGGGTCGGGGCGAGTGTGAGGTAAGGTAGCGACGGGTGTGAGGTAGGGTCGGGACGGGTGTGAGGTAGGGTCGGGGCGAGTGTGAGGTAAGGTAGCGACGGGTGTGAGGTAGGGTCGGGACGGGCGTGAGGTAGGGTCGGGGCGAGTGTGAGGTAAGGTAGCGACGGGTGTGAGGTAGGGTCGGGGCGAGTGTGAGGTAGGGTCGGGGCGAGTGTGAGGTAGGGTCGCGACGGGTGTGAGGTAAGGTAGCGACGGGTGTGAGGTAGGGTCGGGGCGAGTGTGAGGTAGGGTCGGGGCGAGTGTGAGGTAGGGTCGCGACGGGCGTGAGGTAGTGTCGGGGCGAGCGTGAGGTAAGGTCGGGACGGGTGTGAGGTAGGGTCGGGACGGGTGTGAGGTAAGGTAGCGACGGGCGTGAGGTAGGGTCGGGACGGGTGTGAGGTAGGGTCGGGACGGGTGTGAGGTAAGGTAGCGACGGGCGTGAGGTAGGGTCGGGACGGGTGTGAGGTAGGGTCGGGGCGAGTGTGAGGTAAGGTAGCGACGGGCGTGAGGTAAGGTCGAGACGGGTGTGAGGTAAGGTAGCGACGGGTGTGAGGTAGGGTCGGGGCGAGTGTGAGGTAGGGTCGGGGCGAGTGTGAGGTAGGGTCGCGACGGGTGTGAGTTTAACAATGTTTGGTATCTTTTTATTTCAAATAGGCGTTCTTGGTACTATCATATATTATTCAAGAAGTTTCTCTTTAATCACACGTCGATCATTCTCAAACATTTCAGTAGATCAAGTCTCATAAACAGTTCACAGAAATCGTGTATTTTGACAAGCATTATCCTGATATAGAACAAAAACTCGGTGCTCGAAGTTTCAATGTAATAATTGCTACACTATCTCTTAATACACTGGTTCTGTCTAACACTATGTCTCTATCTCTACATCTCTCTTGCTGAATCCTTCTCTCTCTACCTGCAGCTGAGTCCTAATCTGTCTACCTGCAGCTGCCTGCACCTCCCCCTGCCTCCTGAATCCTCATCTGCTCTCCGCCGGCCTTTCTTTTTTCCACCTGTCTACCTCTCCTTTTATATTCGTAAATTCCGTTCCATAGACCACGCCTCCAATTGTTGTATCGGTCATTGGGTCATTGGGTCATCCTTTGTTGCCCAAAACCAGTCGCAACTAGCGTCCTAGAGTTAGCCACACCCCTATACACGTTAGTCGCTTTCATCTCCGTCTGTCCAATTGTTACCTCCAATTAAACAAGTCCACCATCTCTTTCATGTTATCTGCTTCGGGACCTAGTCCGTTCTCTGTTCAGTCTTTGATCTACTGGTCAATTGTTCCCCCTGGGCTACTGCATGTGCGCGCGAAGTCGCACCTCTAGAACTGGACCACTCTCACGATCTATCAGATCTATCGATACGGTTTTACCTTTGATCAGGTCTTTGAAGTACCGAGTATCCGTTCCTCGCTCCTCTAACTATACCTTCTTTGTCGCCGTTTGATCCACCATCCTGCCACCCAATACCCTCCTAACTATATATCTGATCATTTCACTAATAATAATAACAATAATAATAATAATAACTATAATCATTACTTACAAGGCTATGCTACATACCTCCCCTCGTTTAAGTCATATTGTTAACATTATGACTACACAAAAAAAAACTAGCAAAGTGCCTTGTAAGTAATGAGCTACCAAAATATATTTCCATGTGGACCACAGTACCAACAAAAATCACTTTGCGGTCACCTCCCCTCGTTTAAGTCAGAATGTTAACGGTACCGACTACATCTCCATAAACATGGTAACCACAGTCTGTCAATATACTATTCATAATTATCATAAGAAGAAAACATGTATCACGATATTTGTATCTTGTTCAAAAAAATTTCCAGTAAAACATTAATTCATGTCTGCTCTTCTACATCAAAATGATGTCTCATACACACTCAAGAAAAAGAAAAGCATACATTCTTTCAAATGACCAAAAAATACTGTCATTACATTTGAGGCCCAACCTCAAAACGAATCACTTTATTGTCCTTATGATGAATTTTCATTCGACAAACCTCCCGTTTCTCATCATCAGCGGCAACCATAGGATATCTCATACACATTCCCTGATACATACTCAGTGTGAAATGTGATGTACTGGTTCCTGAAAGACCAGAATACTCCCATCGTATTCTCACGAAATTTGTTCCACTGACTTCAATTATTTTACCCCCCAAGTACTCCTCTATCATGATAACTCTTGGGTCTCCATCCTCTATGCCAACCATTTTTAGTGGTGAGGGTATCCTCGTATTGATAATCACAACACAACCTTCTCGGTTCCACTAAACAATCGGGCAACACCCAAACATCTCACCCTACTCTTCTTAATACAAATGAAAAGTTTGTTTCCATATCTCAAAAAATGTGCAGGCACTTCATTCATCATACAAAATTATGCAATATTACATTATTATTCACCATAAAAAAGATACATAGAGTGTTATACTACTAACACTCTCAATTTCTGAGCATTTCAACATTAGCAATACCATGGTAGCAATGTAAAAATATGTACATCATCAATGCGAGCCATATTAGTCTCGTCTCATAAACATAAAAAAAATTAAGTCAAATTATCCTCAAGATATGTATACTTGTATGTACATCAGTTTGAAACCTTTGCATCCCCCCAAAAATGTAGCAACCTCGTAATTGTGCTCCCGTCAACCTACCACCATTTATAAGATGTAAAGTTAATAAACCCTTATGGTAAATAAAAAGAAATTACACATCCTCTTGATTCCTCACCTCAGTAAAAAAGAATAGTAATGATCATTTTACTCTGTCGTTTCATCTTTGTTATATTTCTTATTCTGAAATTTCATCTGTTCAGTACATTTCTCGTTTTTCTTAAAGTGGCCATAGCTCTGAATAAGCAAAATCATTTAGCATACGATCTATTGTAGCTATGATAAACAATTGTTCTTCGCCTAAATCACATCAGTTCAACAGTCTTGCACGTGATCTTTAATAGCTAGTACTTCGCACTGTGGCCGCTTCTAAACCAGGTCGTCTCCTCCCAAATGTCAGGAATAGGCACGGGCACCATTATAACACTTTTTAGCTGATAACTCACTTGTAATAATAGGCATAGGCAAGATTATACACATTTCATTATTTTCATCATAGTAGCACGAAATCTCACAAAATCACAATATCATAATTCTCATAATTCTACAAGCAGTATTTAAGCAGCGTTCACAATATTCAGTAATACAAAAGCTCTTGGTAACAATTACTGTACGATCTCTTGCTACACTAGTTCAATCTAACACTATGTCTCTATCTCTACATTTCTCTTGCTGAATGCCTCTTCCCCTCCTCTCTGCGTCTCCTCTCTCCTTCTCCTCCTCTCTCCTTTTATATTCGTAAATTCCGTTCCATAGACCACGCCTCCAATTGTTGTATCGGTCATTGGGTCATTGGGTCATCCTTTGTTGCCCAAAACCAGTCGCAACTAGCGTCCTAGAGTTAGCCACACCCCTATACACGTTAGTCGCTTTCATCTCCGTCTGTCCAATTGTTACCTCCAATTAAACAAGTCCACCATCTCTTTCATGTTCCCTGTTTCGGGACCTAGTCCGTTCTCTGTTCAGTCTTTGATCTACTGGTCAATTGTTCCCCCTGGGCTACTGCATGTGCGCGCGAAGTCGCACCTCTAGAACTGGACCACTCTCACGATCTATCAGATCTATCGATACGGTTTTACCTTTGATCAGGTCTTTGAAGTACCGAGTATCCGTTCCTCGCTCCTCTAACTATACCTTCTTTGTCGCCGTTTGATCCACCATCCTGCCACCCAATACCCTCCTAACTATATATCTGATCATTTCACTAATAATAATAACAATAATAATAATAATAACTATAATCATTACTTACAAGGCTATGCTACATGAGGTACGGTAGCGACGGGTGTGAGGTAGGGTCGGGGCGAGTGTGAGGTAGGGTCGGGGCGAGTGTGAGGTAGGGTCGCGACGAGTGTGAGGTAGGGTCGGGGCGAGTGTGAGGTAGGGTCGGGGCGAGTGTGAGGTAGGGTCGCGACGGGTGTGAGATAGGGTCGGGACGGGTGTGAGGTAAGGTCGGGACGGGTGTGAGGTAGGTTTGGGACGGGTGTGAGGTAGGTTTGGGACGGGTGTGAGGTAAGGTCGGGACGGGTGTGAGGTAGAAGCACGGTGGGCTTGGAGTAGGTTTGCTAGAAGAGTGTACTTAAAATGTTTTTCTATAAAAAAAGGAAAGTAAAGACAAGATTAAAGAAAAAAAACAAGACTTTACAGAAATCCATCTAATCTACGTTTTATAACCTAAAATAATAATAACAACACTCGGTACTATTCATTGAAATAGTTTTTCTTTACTGTCGGTGTCTCTTATTCATTTTCATGGATCACAGATCATTGCTGCTTTAAGGTCGCGCCCAGAAAAGGTTCATAACCGCTGCTCTGGACACCTGAGAATAGATCTTGTTTATCTCCCCTGTTGCCATAACGACGATCTCGCTGTTCTGCACGTCGCTTTCTTTGCTGTTATCTTCTTCATGTTGGCGTTCAAAGTCTACCTCTTTGCCCTGCTAACGATGATGATGATGATGATGATGATGGCCGCTGTAACGTGGAAGTTGTCATGTAATTATTCATTTCCTGAGATATGCACAAGAAGACTGGTCAAATACCATTCGAGAGAGATGCATTACCTCTCTTCTCCAAAAGGTCCACCACCGGTATTGTTTATATCAAAAGTTAGTACTTTAACTCGGTCCAGTTAATCAAAACCGGGTTCTTAGTTTATGGTCTAGTGGAGGAAACAAAAACTAGATCTTTCTTTGTTAAATGTTTCGGTACTTCCTGTTTGTCTCCGATGTCCTGTGTTTCTGTTTGTGTGTTCCTGCTACCACAAAGCCAGCCCTCCCCACCCCCTGCCTTTTATCTGGTGTGCCCTAGCATAGGTGAACCACATGACAGCCAGGATTAGCAAAGAGAAGGGAATAAATTGGATATATCGAAGATAAATACTCCTAATTTTCTCTCCCTCCACACTATCTATCTATCTATCTATCTATCTATCTATCTATCTATCTATCTATCTATCTATCTATCCATCCATCCATCCATCCATCCATCCATCCATCCATCCATCCATCCATCCATCCATCTATCTATCTATCTATCTATCTATCTATCTATCTATCTATCTATCTATCTATCTATCTATCTATCTATCTATCTTTTTGTCTGTCTGTCTGTCCGTCCGTCCGTCCGTCCGTCTATCTATCTATCTATCTATCTATCTATCTATCTATCTATCTATCTATCTATCTATCTATCTATCTATCTATCTATCTATCTATCTATTTCTCTATCTATCTATCTATCTATCTATCTATCTATCTATCTATCTATCTATCTATCGACAACAGGCAGGAAGGAAGCAGAGAGACAGACAGCACACAGACAGGCATAGACAGACAGAATGAATGTATGATATTTATTTTGAAACGATTGAGATCTCGTTGCGCAGGCGTGTCTTACATTCTGCCTTTCATCACGTCATCTTTCATTCTTCCCACAGTAAGATTAACAAATTACATGAAAAAAATGCTGTATGAAACTATTACATTCACAAATATAAAATAATGAACAACACGAGAGGTAACTAGTCTAACAAGATAGCACACATGCAAATACACACACACACACACAAATAAATGTTCAATGCAGTTCTTCTAACATCACATTCTTGCACATTCACTAAGATAATTTCTAACAAGATTTAACAAGTTACGATTAGAACTATGTTCTTTTAAAACATAACTCAGTGACTGGCTAGTCATGAGATGAGAGGCTTTAGATCTTCTTCTTCTTCTTCTTCAGCGTTCTGAGCCATTAAGGCTCATTGCTGCAGATGAAGTCACCTCCATTCCTCTCTATTCCTAATCCTCTCTCTCCAATTGGTCTTTTATTGTCCAATTTCGAGGCTTTTCTGTCTGTTCCGCAACGCTAATCTTATTTACAGAGATGGGATCAATGGCCCCAAGCTCTAACCCCCCGAACTGGAGGAACAGGGTGCAAGTTTCGTCTGACCCCTACCCACGCAGACCTTCCCAGCTTGGCTGGACCTGCCATGAGTAAAGCTCACGCTGGTATAGCTCTGGGAGTGGTCAGGGTACGCAAGAAATTCTGTGGAGGCATGCAGTTACAAGTCAGCAAATAATAAACAAGGCTTCAGTTAAGGGATAAAGAATTACTAATAGATTTTAGATGTTGGGGGGGGGGGGTGGTAAATTCCAAAGCTGTCCCGCAGAATACGCAAGGCTTTTCTGGTACAGATCAATCCTGGGTTTAGGAAGAAGACAGTTTCTTAAACGCCGGCTATGTTTAATGCTGGACGTAAACAACGGACACGAGTAAGGCGTTGGGTGAAGAATTTTATGAAGAAACTTGAGTTCGTTAAAACTGATTCTACATTTGAGTGGTATAATTTTGAGTTGTTTGTGCTGATCTGCTGTCTGTACCGGGTGTTTGCCACAAACCAGATTGAATGCTCGTTTGTGAAGTGTTGAGCCTTCTTGTGTCTGAGACTAAGCCGCCATCCCAGACTGTGGAACAATCCAGATCTATATGTATATATGATATGTAGTATGTCTTTCTTGTGTCTTGATCGAAAAATTGTTTAATTTTGGCTAGTTGGTAAAGTTTCTGTGCTGTCAGGTTTGTTAGGTTATGTACGTGAGAATTCCAAGTTAAATGTTGATAAGTGATGAGTTCTAGAGTTTTATATTCATGAACGTTTTCTATTTTCGTAGTTCCAGCACAAAACTTTAGTGTATTTTTTGCTAGCAGACAGACAGACGGACGAACGGACAGACGGACAGACGGACAGACAGACAGGCGGACGGACGGACGGACGGATGGATGGATAGATAGATAGATAGATAGATAGATAGATAGATAGATAGATAGATAGATAGATAGATAGATAGATAGATAGATAGATAGATAGATCTTTATTGTCTAAGACTGAAGAAATGGACATGCAGGCGCCTCTGATATTCTGCCCCTCCTCATTCATCTTTGATTAGATTTAGAACAAGTATATAAACTACACATAAAGAAATATATGTAAGAGTGTAACGTAAGATTATTACAGTCAAGAACACAGGATCTGCATGGGAGGTAATGGAAATAACATTTTTAAAAATACTGTATACATTTTTATGGAGTTATTGGCACATGACATTCTTTCATATTCATTAAGATAATTTCTAAACAAGCTACTATCTATTGAGCTATGCTCTTTTAGAACAAAACTTGGTAGCTGACGTGTCAGCGGCAAGAGAGAATTGGTAGACATTTAAGGAGGCACATAACTACAGGAAAGTAAATACTGAAAAATTCTGGAGTTAAAAGATTAAGTACTGCTTATTGATTTTAAATGGTAAAGGAGGGAATTCCAGAGTTGCACAGCAGAGTATGCAAAGTTTTTTCTTTCCCTTCTTGTACATGATGACGTCTGGGTTTAGGTAGAAGACAAATGTTTAAAAGCTGACCATATTTATGGTTAAATTTAGACAGGAGTCACAAATAAGGTGAAGTTTTGTGTCACAGAATTCTTTGAACTAGCCTGGCGTTGTTTAAGATTAAACTTAAACACTAGCCACAGGTAAGGGAAGCAATGTGATACAGTATTCTATGAGCTAACCTGGTTTTGTTTAATATTAAACTTCAACAGTAGCCACAAGTAAGGTGAAGCGATGTGACACAGTATTCTATATATGAACTAACCTGGCTTTGTTAAATTCAATTGCTTGTGTTGATATGAAGTTTGTACTAGATGTGTGCCACAAATCAGATTTATTGCTTGTTCACGAAGTTTGTCAGGCTGTTCTGCTTTTGAGACTGAGCAGTCATACCACACTGATGAGCAGTAGTCTCGTGTGCATGTATGTGTGATATGCAGTAAGACTTTCTTGTGTCTTGGTTGAAAAGATGCTTGGTTCTGGCAAGTTTGTAAAATAACTGTGCTATCAAGTTTGTTAAGTTATATACGTGAGAATTCAAGCAGCTAAATGTTGATCAATGATAAGGCCTAGAGTTTTATGTTCACGAACATTTTTTTCCATAGTCCCAGCACAAAGCTATAGTGTAGTCTTTGTCGTATTCTGCAGTTTCTGTCTTATAGTGATGAGCATGGATTTAGTTTTGCCAGTGTGTGTGTGGGCTTTATTATTACTTTATTTAATCAGGTTATTTATGCTATACTGAAGCGTCCCTTTTAGGTTACTGATGTCATAGTCACTTGCGTAAACTACGCAGACAAGCAAGTAAACAATAATTAAATGATTATACACACACAAACACAGGTAAACAAGCAAGTAAACAATAATAAATGATTATACTCAGACAGAAACAAGCAACTAAACAATAATAAATGATTATATCCCCCCACCCCCAAACCTGACTGATAGCCATTCTGTTTCACACACTACACTTCCCTCCCCCTCCTCCAAAAAAAAAGGCAAAAATGCGCCCCCCCCCCCCGAGTTAAAACGGCAGAAACAAGCAACTAAACAATAATAAATGATTATACTCAGACAGACACAAACAAGCAAGTAAATAATAATAAATAAAATACTCAGACAGAAACAAGCAAGTAAACACAAAGAGGGAGTCAAGTATAGAAAATCTATTCGCTGATAATTATTTGCTTCCTGTAAACTATTAAAGCGCTTCTAAGGCATTCCGGCCAAAGAGATTTTTTGGCAACGACGCTGGCAATGAAATAATTGAACAACAAGATTTCTGTCACATTTCACACTTCCTGTTGTCTGAACATTGACTTGACACGCTGCTAATGGATGACAGACATCAAGGAAGCTTGACCTGAAGCTTCTGGAGCTGAAATGACTTAGATAATGTAGGTCAAGATTCCGCGGAGGTGGGGGTGGAAGATCCTGCATGGTGTTTACAGCGGTTAGTTCCGTTGCAGATAGATAGATAGATAGATAGATAGATAGATAGATAGATAGATAGATAGATAGATAGATAGACGGACGGGCGGACGGATAGATAGATAGATAGATAGATAGATAGATAGATAGATAGATAGATAGATAGATAGATAGATAGATAGATAGATAGATAGATAGATAGATAGATAGATAGACAGACAGACAGACGGACGGACAGTCAGACATATAGATAGATAGATAGATAGATAGATAGATAGATAGATAGATAGATAGATAGATAGATAGATAGATAGATAGATAGATAGATAGATAGATAGATAGATCACCAAGTCTCTACATTTAAGTCTTTATATTCCTGAAACCTCCCAAGTCCAGAGAGAAAAAAATCGGTGTATCTGTCTCATGGGCTGGGCATCTGTGGCTTGAGAATATTATTTGAGAAGAAAATACGGGTCAGAATGGAAGTCAAGACCAGCGATCCTAGACAGGCTGGGATTTGCACGGGAATAGGCCGAGTGTTTTTAATGTGGTGGACTTTGTCGATCAAATCCCAATTTAGCAAATCCTGCTAGACCTTGTTTTGCAAAATGATGACTAGCTGCCACCGTGAACATCAGCCACCAGCCTGGTCTCCGGTGGCACAAATGAGCAGGAATGAAAGCCAAGAATAGTTAGCATAAAAAGTAACTCAATATTCAATATTATAAATTCTAAGATAGAAAAAAAAGTAATACAAGGGAAATAATTAAATATCCCAAAGAACCGTTTTTGCTTGTATTGACTCCTGCCACGGCACAAAAGACACTGCAGATTAAATTCGGCAGAGATAAGATTGCCCTCAAAAACATTCAGAAATTCAAGAAGGGAAAAAAACTCGGTTAGAACAAAAATATGTTTGGAAGAAATCTCAGACACAATTAAGCTTAATATGAGGGCTCCTATTATAGCAGCACTTCTTTTTCTTCTTTCCACAAAACTGGCAGGAGAACAATCTCCGCGTGAGGAAGGATACTGGGCCAAGTTGTTTTGTGAGAAATCAAATTTAAAGAGGATATTACATTTAACAAAAATGGCTTAATTGCCTTACTTACAGCCCTTCTGTTTCGATCCACTGTGGCCTCTGCTTCCCCCCACTCCCGTCCCCCAACCCCTGAAAGCTACTGAGGAAGTCCCTTAAAACTGGGGTAGCCATCTGAGTACAGCAGCAAATATATCAGCTGGACCCCCCACCCCCACCATCACTCCCACTCCCTCATTGGGCCTGGTTGAATCTCCAAGAGAAATTTTGTGAGTCGGTGTAAAACTATCCACATACCCTCCACCACCCCACCCCCACCCCCAAACCTGACTGATAGCCATTCTGTTTTCACACACTACACTTCCCTCCCCCCCCTTCCAAAAAAAGGCAAAAGGGCCCCGCCCCCCCCCCCCCCAGTTAAAACGGTAATCCCTCCAGGCCATATAACAATGAACCAGCTGGACCCCACTCTCATTGTATATTCGCACATATTTAAAACGAAGGGATCTGTATCTCCGACATTTGTCTCACTTAGTCCACGAACCACTAGAAAACGTTCCTTGTCACTCATCGCTATGCAGGCACATTCTGCATGAGCCTCTCAAATATTTGCCATCAAATTCTTAACAGTTTCCATGATAACTCTGGTTTCACTTTAAATTTTATCATTTCTGTTTCGTGTCAGTGTAGATGGAATATCCACTGTGCCAGTTTCGATGGAATATCTACTGTGCCAGTGTAGATGGAATATCCACTGTGTCAGTGTAGATGGAATATCCACTGTGCCAGTGTAGATGGAATATCCACTGTGTCAGTGTTGATAGAATATTCAGTGTCCAGTTAAATAAACATATCCACAGTATCAGTGTTGATGAAATATCCACTTTCTCAGTGTAGCTAGAATATCCACTACCGTTAGAATGCAGAACCGCATGCTTAAAAGTCAGAAGTTGGAAAGGATCATCGTTAATGTATTATGGACTTGGTCTATAGATGATCTAATCTCCTTGTCAATATCTCTGCTAGAATACAAAGACTGATAACATCACGTCCTATGTTGTATTAGTATTCTGCTCGTTGGTAGTTTTTTTTTTTGGACTTGTGTTTCACCGGTAGTTCTCTTATTCTTGAATGCCCCACGCCATTTCTCATTATCAGTGAATTTTTTTATTGTTGGACCTTCTTCTTTTACAGGTTCTTCTAGATCCATTACATGCACTTCATCAACGATCTTTAAACTAGCTAGGGGAAAGAACTGGGAGAACTAGTTGGGGAACTACCTGAGGAACTAGCGGGGAACTAGCTGATGAACTAGCTGAGGAACTAGCTGGCATAATTAACTGGGGGAACTAGCTGGCTGATCTACACCTTCTGTTCTTATAACGCTTGCGTGGCTTGGTATAAAACTGCAGGTCAATCAACAGATTGCTCAAACTATCTTCACTTTCAATTTTGTGAAGCTGTTCGTTGTGTGGTCAGACTATATTCTATGTTTGGGCAGACTATACTCTATGTTTGGGCAGACTATACTCTATGTTTGGTCAGACTATACTCTATGTTTGGGCAGACTATACTCTATGTTTGGGCAGACTATACTCTATGTTTGGTCAGACTATACTCTATGTTTGGGCAGACTATACTCTATGTTTGGTCAGACTATACTCTATGTTTGGGCAGACTATACTCTATGTTTGGGCAGACTATACTCTATGTTTGGTCAGACTATACTCTATGTTTCGGCAGACTATACTCTATGTTTGGTCAGACTATACTCTATGTTTGGTCAGACTATACTCTATGTTTCGGCAGACTATACTCTATGTTTGGTCAGACTATACTCTATGTTTGGGCAGACTATACTCTATGCTTCGGCAGACCATAGTCTTTGTTTGGGCAGACTATTTAATTAAATTTCTTTCAAGTGAACTCAGACTAAAAAACACAAAAAGAGAAAGGCTAAAAGAACAAGTTTTAAGTTATTATGCACAAAAAGTGAAGGAATCATGCCGTCAAGATAAACGTCAATACTGTGACAAGTTAGCAGAAACAGCAGAGAAAGCAGCATATGCAAATCACATGAAAACCATATACAAAATCGAAAGCAGATGACAGGTAACTTCAGCACAAGATATGAGAGTGCAGTAAGGACACATAAGGGACAACTGGTCAGTGGAGAAAGAGAAAAACTGAAAGATGGAGGGAACACTTTAACACCCTACTAAGCAGAACACAAGCAGTACAAGCAATAGACATACCTGAAGCAAAAACGGAACTAAACATCAATACAGGACCAATAACAATACGTGAAGTAAAGGAGGCAATAAAGAAGCTAAAATTAGACAGGGCACCAGGTGAAGATGAAGTGATTGCTGGGGTGTTGAAAGCAGAAGAAACAGAAACACCAAAACAACTCTGCCGGATACTACAACAAATTTGAGATCTAGAAAAAGCTCCAGAGGAGTGGAAAACTGGCCTTATAGTAAAACTACCAAAGAAGGGTGACCTCAAAGATTGCAGGAACTGGAGAGGCATTACCCTACTGCCACTCACCAGTAAGTATTTTGCAGAATAATCATCAACAGAATTGTACCAACACTTGAGGAAAAACTTCGGAAAGAGCAGGCAGGATTTAGGAAAGGAAGATCATGCCTACACCACATATTTGTACTTAGATAAATATTAGAGAAGGCAAATGAGTGGCATAGTACAACTTATGCATTGTTTATAGAATTTGAGAAAGCCTTTGACAATTTCAACAGAGATGCACTGTGGAAAATCTTAATATGGCATGGCCTCCCCCATAAGATAAGCGAATGTAATTGAAGCCCTGCATGAGGGTTTTCAGTGAAAATGATCTGAGGAGAACATACCTCCAGCAGCTTTAGGGTACAAGCAGGAGTGAAGCAGGAATGTGTACTATCACCAACATTATTTATCTTGGCAGTAGACTGGTTAATGAAGGAGGCAACATCAGACAAACGCAGAGGATTAAAATGGACCCATGACACAGTGCTGGAGGACCTTGACTTTGCGGACGACATTTGTCTGTTATCAGGCAGTCACAAAGATATGTAAGATAAAATAAACAAGCTAACTCAGAACGCAAACAACATAGGACTAAAGATCAACGTAGGAAAGACAAAGTTAATGAAGCAAAATGTGAACAACAGAAATGTACTTAAAGTAGATAGCAAGTTAGTGGAGGAGGTCAACGAATTTGTATATCTTGGCAGTAGAGTAGTAGAAAATGGAGACAGCACAGAGGACATCAACAGCAGACTTACTAGAGCAAACCAGGCTTTTGCAATGCTGCAGCCTATATGGAAATCAAACAAAAACTATGCATGAAGGCGAAAATCAGGATATTTAAGAGTAATGTTCCAAGTGTGCTACTCTATGGAAGTGAATGCTGGAAAATCACCAAAACCATAGAAAACAAGTTGAATTCTTTCCAGACTAAATGTTTACGAAGAATTAGAAAAATATTTTGGCCAAATACCATAAGAAATAACATCTTGTTGGCAGAAATGAAGATGAAACCACTGACAGCAATTATTGAGGAAAGAAGCTGGCGATGGTTGGGACATGTGCTCCGAATGACTGACAAATCACTACCAAAAATTGCACTAAGAGGACACCACAGGGGAACAGAAGTAAGGGTAGACTAAAAGAGACATGGAGAAGAACAACAGAGTAGATGTTGAGCAATAGAGGGCTCACCTGGGCAAGACCAGGAAAAAAAGCAAAGGACAGGCATTTGTGGAAAACCCTTGTGGAAGCCCCATGTGCCCTGGGCACTTAAGGTTCAGAGAGAGAGAGAACTCAGACTAACTTTAAAAAAGACAGTTTATCTTCTTCTTCTTCGTTCGCTTCTACCATCAAGATCGCCCCATGATCCTACTGAATTTACTCTTGTGGTTCTCGCGATAGTCTCATTTAGGATGGAGGCTCAGAGCATCGTGGGGCTTGGGCCTATATTCTCGGTGGATCACAAAAGCAGCAATGCGTGACACTGGTTTTCGTTGTACCAGTTTAGTCTGGAGTTGGACTTTCTTCCCGGAAAACCTCGACGTGTTTTGGATATCAGTATATCCGCGTCGGATGAAAGGCGGTTGCCTATTTAGACTGCACTGGTTCAATATATTCGACTCCAGCATTTTGGTCGTGGCCGCTACCTTCCTGATAGTGATCAGGACGGAGCTTTTGTCGAGGAGGACGAATCATCGCCACTAGCAAGTTTCACCCCTGGGTTAAGCCAGTTTAGGCGTATTATCCCAATATGGGTGTATATAGAACGTGATCGGCCTCCAGAGCGGAGGTACCGTGATATGAGTAGCCATCAAGTTCCAGCCTTGGGTTAAGCCGTTTTAGGCATATTGCAACAGTATGTGTGTATATAGGACGTGGCCGGCCTCTAGAGCAGAGGTGCCGTGGTATGAGTAGTCCTCACTGCGAGACTACTGGACATAGATTATAAAATGTCACTTAATCCTTTCCATCACCTTTTCCACCGCGGCTCCGCGCGGCAACCGTAATCGCATTTTTCTTTATTGGCCGAGAGGAGTTTCACCCCACGCACGGCACCTGAGAAATCTCGCCAGCAGCGAAAGCATGGCTTAATCTTTGAGACAAGCATATGACTAGTGGCAGGATCAACCAGATAGTTTTTTTCATCGAACCTTAGTCGGATATCTGCCGACTGATCGACGAGGGGTAAGGGAGACAGCGCTCTGCTCAGAGCGGATCCCTTTCGACGCCGGTGTTGTTTCATTTCCTTTAACCGGCGGCGGCGGCCGGCTCTCTCTGCTCTAACGAACGAGAAGAAAGCCCGGCACCGACAACCAACGCACATTACATACTGCAGACCCGATACTCTTTGCGACAGATGGGCCAATTTCGAGACAATCGGTCGACAACACCGTAGTACACAACCGACGTGTTAGCACCGCACCTGGCTGGCTGGCAGTTTATAGGCTTCTCTCGACGGACAAATCACTCGCTTCTGCATTAAACCACCTTAACTCTCACTGTCCGAGAAGAGAGCGAAGACCTATCTCACCACGCACGAAACTCGAAAGCGCTTTTTCACTAAAAGAACAGACGATTTATAAAGATAGTGCTGTTTCACCTGCTGAAAACCCTAATGTAGTATTCTATTGAAAGGTATAACTTTTATGTGACATCTTAGAGGGAGAGGGAGAGAGAGAGAGAGAGAGAGAGTCAGAATAGAGAGAAAAGACGAGTCAGAGTAGAAAGGGAGAGAGAGAGAGAAGACAAGTCGGAACAGAAAGAGAGAGAGAGAGAAAAGACGAGTCAGAGTAGAAAGAGAGAGGGAGAGAGAAAGAGAGAGAGAAGACAAGTCAGAATAGAAAGAGAGAGAGAAGACGAATCAGAGTAGAAAGAGAGAGAGAGAGAGAAGACGAGTCAGAGTAGAAAGAGAGAGAGAGAGAGAGAAGAGTCAGAATAGAGAGAGAAGACGAGTCAAGAGTCAAAGAAAGAATTTATTTATGAAAGAATTAAAATGGAGAGACAGAAGGGTTGAAGTCAATATTTCATTTATGAAATAACTGAAGTAGAGGAATGGAGGAGTCAAAATAAACAGAAATAGAGAAATATAGGAATCAAAGTCAACAGAAATGCCTCATTTCTGAAAGAGTCAGAGAAACAGATTGAGTCAAAGTCAATAGAAATGTCTCATTTCTGAAAGAATCAGAGAAACAGATTGAGTCAAAGTCAATAGAAATGTCTCATTTCTGAAAGAATCAGAGAAACAGATTGAGTCAAAGTCAATAGAAATGTCTCATTTCTGAAAGAATCAGAGAAACAGATTGAGTCAAAGTCAACAGAAATGCCTCATTTCTGAAAGAGTCAGAGAAATAGAGGAATCGGGAATCAGGTATGACGACCTCCTCACCGACTCCACGTCCCTGGTAGACGTCTCCTATCTTCAGAGGCAGTTGCCTGACCACCTACCTGTACCAGACATCTTTCTGACTGGAGACACATGCAGAGAGTGAAATGCAGTACAGCAGCTACCACACTGCCCCGACACCGTATAGCTTGACTGAATTTTACTACTGTAAAGCACGCGTTACAAAGCTTTTACGAGTCACCATTTTCTTCTTGTATCACCTGTGATCTGTACATCTTATTCTAGCCATGTTACACTCCTACATCCAGGCACGTGGTAGGACTGCCTAGCACTAACGCTTCGCCTAAAATCGATAATTCTCTTCCAAATTCGATATAATTATAATGTAAAGTAATACGCGCTTCCACCTGCATGAACAGCGTTCATCAGAGAAGTTACGTCGAAGATCAATTATAGATTGATTTTTCATGTTTTCTCTAGTCCAAACTCTCAGGAAATATAAACTTCCCATTTACACAAAGGAATTTGTACGCAAAAGGTAACGCTCACCCTGTAAAAGACGTCTGAGTGACGAACTGGTTAGTGCACTAGTCTCTCATGGCGAAAGTCGAGGGTTCGAATCTGACCGGAGGCGCCCCAGCCTCCCAGGCTGCAGAAATGGGTACCTGACTTCTTCTGGAGCTGGGGAAGGAAAGTTGGCCAGGCCGTGACGCTAACCACGAAAACCTTCTAGTGCCCCGATAGGTCAAAGAAAATATGGGCATTAATAGCTATCTCCTAGAAAATATGGGCACTAACACCTATCACCTAGAAAATATGGGCACTAATATCGTATCCCCTAGAAAATATCGGCACTAATACCGTATCCTGTAGAAAATATAGGCACTAACACCTATCACCTGGATATTATGGGCACTAATACCATATCCCGTAGAAAATATTGGCACTAACACCAATCCCCTAGAAAATATGAGCACTAATACCGTATTCCCTAGAAAATATGTGCACTAACACCTCTCCTCTAGAAAATATAGGCACTAACACCTATCACCTAGAAAATATGTGGACTAACACCTATCCCCTAGAAAGTATGGCACTAATATCGTATCCCCTAGAAAATATGGGCAATAATACCGTATCCCCTAGAAAATATGGGCAATAATACCGTATCCTCTAGAAAATATGGGCACTAACACCATATCCCCTAGAAAATATGGGCATTAATACCGTATCCCCTAGAAAATATGGGCACTAACACCGTATTCTTCATAAAATATGGGCACTAACATATATCCCCTAGAAAATATTGGCACTAACACATATCCCGTAGAAAATATGGGCACTAACACATATCCCGTAGAAAATATGGGCACTAACACCTATCCCGTAGAAAATATGGGCACTAACACCGTATTCTCCATAAAATATGGGCACTAACATATATCCCCTAGAAAATATTGGCACTAACACATATCCCGTAGAAAATATGGGCACTAACACCTATCCCGTAGAAAATATGGGCACTAATACCGTATTATCCATAAAATATGGCACTAACATATATCCCCTAGAAAATATTGGCACTAACACATATCCCGTAGAAAATATGGGCACTAACACCTATCTCTTAGAAAATATGGGCACTAACACCTATCCCTTAGAAAATATTGGCACTAACACCTATCCCGTAGAAAATATTGGCACTAACACCTATCCCGTAGAAAATATGGGCACTAACACATATCCCCTAGAAAATATGGGCACTAACACCTATCCCGTAGAAAATATGTGCACTAACATCTATCCAGTAGAAAATATTGGCACTAACACCTATCCCGTAGAAAATATTGGCACTAACACCTATCCCGTAGAAAATATGGGCACTAACACATATCCCCTAGAAAATATGGGCACTAACACCTATCCCGTAGAAAATATGTGCACTAACATCTATCCAGTAGAAAATATTGGCACTAACACCTATCCAGTAGAAAATATGGGCACTAACACATATCCCCTAGAAAATATGAGCACTAACACCGTATTCCTATGTGCCTCTGAGGCATAGCAGGGATGCCTTTACTTTGCCTTTACCTGTAGTGCCATAGACTGTCTAGGAGTTATGGTGTTAGGGTCCATATTTTCTAGGAGATATGGTGTTGGGGTCCATATTTTCTGGGGGATATGGTGTTAGGGTCCATATTTTCTGGGGGATATGGTGTTAGGGTCCATATTTTCTAGGGAAAATGGTGTTAGGGTCCATATTTTCTAGGGGATATGGTGTTAGGATCCATATTTTCTAGGGAATATGGTGTTAGGGTCCATATTTTCTAGGGGATATGGTGTTAGGATCCATATTTTCTAGGGAATATGGTGTTAGGGTCCATATTTTCTAGGGGATGAAGTGTTAAGGTCCATATTTTCTAGGGGATATGGTGTTAGTGTTCATATTTTCTAGAGGATATGTGTTAGGGTATATGTTTTCTAGGGGATATGGAGTTAGGGTCCATATTTTCTAGGGGATATGGTGTTAGTGTTCATATTTTCTAGAGGATATGGTGTTAGGGTCCATATTTTCTAGGGGATATGGTGTTAGTGTTCATATTTTCTAGGGGATAAGTGTTAGGGTCCATATTTTCTAGGAGATATGGTGTTAGTGTTAATATTATCTGGGGGATATGGTGTTGGTGCCCATATTTTCTTTGACCTGTAGGCACACTAGAGGGTGATGTCGTCAGCGCCACGGCCTGGCCAACTTTCCTTCCCCAGCTCCAGAAGGAGTCAGGTACCTATTTCTACAGCCTGGGAGACTTGGGCATCTCCGGCCGACATCGAACCTCCGAACCTCTCCATGAGACTAGTCCACTGCGTCGTATTAAATCCTGACGGTCAGGGCGTGACACGTGGATGATACTTTTACAATTCTTCACTTAAGATCTAACGTTAGTCAAGTTACGCTGAGTTTGGAATCGACTAGAGTGTGTAGAAGGCGAAGAACTGAAGAAGGCGAAGATTTGTAAAATGTAAAAAGCGTAAAACAGAGTAAATGCAAAACTGATGAGATCTGTAAAACGGAGTTTGCTCAGTTCAAATCCTGACTCTATTTAAAAAAAACTGTGAAATGTTTGAATTCACCATGATTCATTCGAACAATTAATCAGTTTCTCATTAAAATTATACAAAATCAGTTAATCAGTTTTTCATTAACAATATACACTGCGGTTCTTCATTGAAATCAGTGGTGGATTTCCTGTTAGGCTAGTCAGGCTTAAGACTTGGGGCCCAGAAGACACGGGGCCCCGCGTTAAGACAACAAAATTCTCCAAATACGTGTTAATGTTTCATTCATTTTATGTCAGGTTATGAATGGTTTAAGTATGAGTGGGCCGGGCCCTAACAAACGCTCAGCCCTGGGGGCCCCCATGTGGTGGTGACCAGTGACTGAATTATGATTGAAGACACGACGCAAGAAATATCAAAGGATGTTTGTGCTGTAGAGAGAAATAGTTTCGTAACTTCCGTGTTTACAGGAAGCGCAAGTCACTAGCTAAGATTTGTTTGTTTGTTTCCCAGCTTTGTTTGTCATTTTCATTTCGTAAAATATTTCCTTTCATTTCCCTCCCCAGCTTTCCTCTATACATATGTTTCAGGTTTCCTCCTTTTTTTTTTTGCGCCATTTCCGTAAGCCTTTCAATTGGAAGTTCTAAGAATTTCCCTTTATTTCTTTTCCTCGCTCACTTTATGGGATTAGCTCCTGTCAGACATGTTTGATCGCAATTTTTTTTTCCGGAGCAAGCGAGATAACTCTAAGCCTGCGCTTGGATCTAATAAAAATAAAATAAAAATGAAAATCTCACACACACACGAAGAAAAAATGTCTGAATGTACACGCTTAGCATGATGACCACAGCATATATGGATGCTTGTTTTTAACTTTTCCGGTATTTTAAAAATTAGAAATCCCAGCAATGGAATAAACCTATGATTACGGTGATTTCAATGGCTAAAGTTTTCACAAACCCTTGTAGGCTACGATTATTTTCAAGTTTCTAGTAAATGTCCTTATTGTCCAACCATAGATTCAATACGTACTGAATGTGATTCTTTTAACAGACGCAGGGATTGAAACACAAGCTTTCAGTCTGATAACGAATGGCCTATAGCTTTAAAAATAAATCTTGTAGTGGGCCCATGAAATCAGACTTGTTGGCAGTCTCTTCTATCATGAGGACACACGTTAATCAATACCAGGTCGGCCACGTTGAATTAGGGCATCAGTCTTATGTTCCCCCCGATTGCATCATCAAGATGTAAAACAGGGTCTTTTCCAGCATTGATTTACTGATTCGAGAAACTGCATCACTGCTGGAACAGAATATGCTATTATACTAATTAATATTCCAGATAATACAAATCAATTATTGCATACAACCACTTCGTCAAGGGCCATTTTAATTGGCTTCGAGAGCTCTTTCTGCATGCGGCGTCACTCATTCCGCCTTACCTGCTATGGAGAGAATTCTAAGGTTCCGCATCGAGAAAATGTGATGCAAGCCGAAGTCTCCTACTTGCACGCACCAGCGTATGAATAATCGAGTGAGTGACGTCATCGTAGAAATATATCCTATGCCAATGTCCGTCACGTGTGTACACCTGGATTAATAATGAAAGATTAATAATGAAAAATAAACTTTGAGTTTAAAACTGAGCGAGTATATGATAGCAGTGAAAGAAGGGCACGAACCTTGGGTAAAATAAAATAAAGAAAGATGCTAATTGTTATCCATATTACAATACACCCAAATGTAGTATATTGTAACACCATATGCCATCTTTTATGTAGAGTCTAATCTTTCGACAGTGCTCCCGGATCTTTCTGCTTTTTCTTTCCAAGATGGATAATTCTTGCCGTGTGAGCTGATTGCAAAGATAACGATTAAGTTATTTCACTGTTAATAAGCTCGAGTGAAAAAGAAAGAGAGGCCGACCAAAGGCTACTTGACCTAGATCAGTAAAAGCAGAGACGAGTATCATGCAGCACAGCTGGGGCACGTACAGAGACGAGTATCATGCAGCACAGCTGGGGCACGTACAAAGACTTCGACGGACCGTGAGAGGTGGAGAATTTGTTGCTGCCCTGCAAGACATCATAAGGCGTACTGGCCAGTGATTACATAGTGATTACTTAGGAGATGGATGGATGGATGGATGGATGGATGGATGGATGGATGGATGGATGGATGGATAATGAATATAGGATGGTAAACTTCCTCGAGAATAACGAATACATCTTCTATCTCTGTTCTCTCATTTCTCTTATTCGGCACTCGCTCTTACGGTTGATATCAATACCCAAAATTTTAGAACAAAGGGTACGCATTAGACGTAGAAAAAAAAACTTTACTGCCAACGTCTCCAGTTCAAAAAAAGCCCTTCAAACTGTAAAATTTAACATCACATTCCAGAAAATCATTCACACCAAAGTAGGAAGTGAAAAGAGCATGCAGGCTGAGATGTGCGTGCAGACAGGCTCAATGACAAGGGCAGCTACTCACTCGCGAACGTTCTTCTAATACATAAAACACTGTATGTAACAGTTATTAGAAGCCATCCGTGACGCTGTAAAAATTCTATGTACGTCTACTGTCCCCATATATTCTAGCTATGTACATGTGAGCTTTTAGGGTTAAAACTGAACATAGAAATTGAGTATATACTCTCCGCCTTTAAAAAATGTACTGCTTTTATTTATTTATTTATTTATTGAGTCATAAGTCGCTGTGCTAGGTTTAAAATGCATAAAATCACAGACTTCACGTTTCTCATCAATTTACTGACAAAAACTTGCTGTATTCTTAAACACGACACAGTTTAGAAGCGGTTCATCACCAGTTGTCATGCCCAGGTCGTTCTGTTGGTCTGGTCATGTCTAATAAGGATAGCGCCAATGTTGGGATGCATGTTTTGCAAGTCAGCGGAGTGAAGTCTCCGTTGCACAGTGTTTGCGCTAACAAGTCCTCGAGTGCCAGGTGCATGTGCTACTGTCTGAGTTACTGTTTGCTAATTGTTGCTTTGGCGTATTAATAGCAATTAGAAATCTTGAGCTCGTGTTGTTACACGAGATTGGTCAGGCTTTGGGCGGTCATTTGTGGTACCTGTTGCCTAAAATCGCTGGTTCAGCCTCAGTACAGTCGAATGGTCCCTAACGTGTCTGGTAACCTCTCTGGTCATCCTTCCGCTGCTGGGCATACCAACAGCTTACCACTACTTCTGTGATAACAATCTTCTTACATCTTACATCCTTACCGTGCCGATAAACGTCACATAGGGCTCGCATGGTAGATGGGCAAGTTTCTCTGTTTTCGGCAAGCTTTTCAACCTCATCAAGGGATTTTATGCCTGCTAATTTGGCCTCGTTTAACAATGTACTTTCTGGAGTTTCATGTGGTCGACTTCTTTTTCTTCGGCCTGTTATGTTCCACTTGATAGCTTTGTGATAGTTTTGGGATTTTCTATTTCTTCTATTCACGTCACTGATATATGTCAAACTCCTTTATCTGGTGCCATACGAGACAGGTTGTTGTTTGTTCATCTGCCTTATTTCTGCCTTGTTCTTGAATTAGTTCCACTTTATATCGAGTATTTTCCTTAGGCATTTGTTTTTAAAAGTCTTCCTTAGGCATTTGTTTTTAAAAGTCTAATTTTTTGTCTATTTCTTTAGTTGATTTCCAATTTTCACGTGCATAAATGAGGGTGGATATTACATTTGAATTGAATAATCTTAACTTGGTTTTTGTGCTTATAACTTTAGAGTGCCATATGTTCTCAAGATTCTTGAAGGTCAATGCTGCTTTTGCAATTCTGACTTTCTTTCTTGTGTCACCATCCTGGTCTATGTAGCTGCTGAGGTATGCAAATTGGTTTACTTCTTCAATAACTGTTCCTTCTACGTATATTTTTCCATTTTGATTAATGGAAAGTTTCATTACTTTTGTTTTGTCCTTGTTAATTTCAAGTCCTATTTTGCTAGCCGGTGAGGACAGGGAATCTGTTTTTTCTTGCTTCGAATTCACTGATAAAGATTTATGTCGTCCGAAAAATCAAGATCTTCTAGTTGTGTCCCATGTACCCAATCAATGCCCGTTTTACCTGTGCAACATTTTCATTATGAAGTCTACGGCAATTCCATAAAGCAAGAGAGATAGTATACATCCTTGTTACACGCCTGTTTCAGTCTGGAACCATTCACTCATTCCTTCTTCTGTTTTGACTGCACAAACATATCCATTGTAGAGGTCTCTAATGATGTTGACAATCTTAGATGATATTCCATATATTCTTAAAATTCTCCACAATGAATGTTTGTGTATGCTATCAAATGCCTTTTTAAAGTCTATGAAATTCAGGAATAATGGTATTTGCTTTCCAGTGTGTTCTTCAAGTATTATTCTTAGAGTAAAGATCTGGTCGAGACAGCTTCTCCTTTTATGAGATCCCGCCTGTTCTTCTCTCACTGCAGCATCCATTATATCTTTAATTCTATTCAGAATGACTTTGCAAAATACTTTTGACACAACTGATAGTAAGGTTACTCCTCTCCAATTATTACTGTCGCTAATGCTGCCTTTTTATTGGGGGGGAGGGGGTATTTAGCAATGATTCCTTTTTTCCATTTAGAAGGGACCTTTTCTTCTTTACAAACTTGTTAAACACTCTCTGTTGTTGGCTCATGATGTTTTAGCATTCCGGCTGTTATTTCCTCTTCACCTGCAGCTTTGCTGTTAGCCATTTGATTCACTGCTGTTTCTATTTCGTTCAATGTAATTTCATCAAAGTTTACATTTAGTTGTGGGACTGGTAAGTCGGTTTCAAGGTCTATCAATTCTTTTGAGTGTGGTCGATTAAATATTTCTTGGACGTGTTCGGCTCATCTTTGCTTTTGATCTTTACTTGATGTTAATAGTGTGCCAGTTGTGCTAAAGATTGGTCTTTCTTTAGATGTAATAGTACGTCTTTGCCTCTTTTGTATGTTATACTGAGTTTTGCTGTCTCCTGTTTTTGCTGCTTCCTCTGCTTGTTTCGCCATATTGTCTATGTATTCTCTTTTATCTCTTCTAGCTGCATTTATTTTTACTTTATTGTCTCGTCCTGTGTATGTTCTTTTTGCCAGATCTTTTCCAAGATCTATCTTTTTACGTTCAACGTGGCTAATTTGGCTCTCGTCTTTCATGTATCTATTTCCATGTGTTTTTCCGATATTTGTTTTTTGCAGTCCAGCGCTTGTTTTTGCTGCTGTGGTTATGGTTGTCCAGTAAGAGTTCCATAATTCATCTATATCTATCTGCTCTATCTCACTGAGTGCTGCAAAATGATGGGTAACTTTCAGATTGAAATTCCTGCTAGTATTTTCTTGTTGTAGGCTGTGGCTGTTTATCTTTCTGAGTATTGATTTCTTCTGTTAGCTTTATATATATATATATCTTATATCTTTCCCGTGCCGTTAAACGTCACATAGGGCTCGCAAGGTACTTTGCCAATATTTGCTGTTTTCGGGAAGCTTTTCAACCTCATACATATATTGTCATTTGCCTTTTTCTCGCTCTTGCTGCCCAGGTGAGCCCTCTATTGCTCAACATCCTTTCTGTTGTTCTTCTCCATGTCTCCTTCGGTCTACCCTTACTTCTCTTCCCCTGTGGCGTCCATCTTAGTGCTATTTTTGGTAGTGAGTTGTCATTCATCCAGAGCACATGTCCCAACCATCGCCAGCGTCTTTCCTCAATAATTGTTGTCAGTGGCTTCATCTGCATTTCTGCCAACAAGATGTTATTTCTTATGGTGTTTGACCAAAATATTCTTCTAATTCTTCGTAAACATTTAGTCTGGAAAGAATTCAGCTTGTTTTCTATGGTTTTGGTAGTTTCCAGCATTCACTTCCATAGAATAGTACACTTAGAACACTACTCTTAAATATGCCACTCATTTGCCTGCTCTAATATTTGTCTAAGTACAAATATGTGGTCTATGCATGATCTTCCTTTCCTAAATCCTGCCTGCTCTTTCCGAAGTTTTCCCTCAAGCGCTGGTACAATTCTGTTGATGATTATGCGGCAGAATACTTTACTGGCGAGTGGCAGGAGGGCAATGCCTCTCCAGTTCCCACAATCTCTGAGGTCACCCTTCTTTGGCAGTTTTACTACAAGGCCAGTTTTTCACTCTTCTGGGGCTTTTTCTAGATCCCAAATTTGTTGTAGTATTCGACAGAGTATATATATATATATATATATATATATATATATATATATATATATATATATAGTAAATAGAGAATATGTGACTGTTTAAATACAAGTAAAAGTACATGGAAATATCTTCAGAGAACTCTAGCCAGAGTAATTGTCTCTTACCTGCCCAGGATGAGCTTTTCAGAGAACTTTAGCAAGAGAAACTGTCTCTTACCTGCCCAGGATGAGCTCTTCAGAGAACTTTAGCAAGAGAAACTTCTCTTACCTGTCCAGGACGAGCTTTTCAGAGAATTTTAACAAGAGAAACTGTCTTTTATCTGTCCAGGATGAGCTCTTATAGAACGTTGCCAAGAGAAACTATTTCTTACCTGTCTAGGATGAGCTCTTCATAGAACGTTGACAAGAGAAACTATTTCTTACCTGTCTAGGATGAGCTCTTCATAGAAAGTTGACAAGAGAAACTATTTCTTACCTGTCTAGGATGAACTCTTCATAGAACGTTGCCAAGAGAAACTGTTTCTTACCTGTCTAGGATGAGCTCTTCAAAGAACGTTGCCAAGAGAAACTGTTTCTTACCTGTCTAGGATGAGCTCCTCTAGAATGGCAAGGTCGCAAGCTACATACTCCAGAGAGGCGTCCGTGACCCTGGAACACCAGGATATATCCAGGCTTTTCAGCTTCTTCATGTTCTCGGCAATGATCTCTATCCCATCGTCCGTGACCTTACTACAGCCGGACAGGCTAAGAACTGTTACGTTAGGCAGGGAGTGGATGATGTTGACCACGCCGTGGTTCGTGATCTCCCAGCATGACCTGAGCCTGAGGATGCGTAGAGACGAGTTCAGCTTACAGTCAAAAAGTGCAAGGCCGTTATCGGTGACGTGATATGCTTGGAGGTTCAGCTCGTGGAGCCCCGGCAGCAGCTGAGCAATAGCGCCGATGGTGTCGTCCGCAATGTGAATACAGTCTGCGATTGTCAGCACCGCTATTTTGGGGTTTAGAGACCCCCATAACCCTGAAGCTGTCACTTCGTTACAGTTTGAGAGTTCCAGTTTGCTTATACACGGCATCTTGCGGAACAAGTTCTCCAAGGCGCTGTCGGAAAGGTTCGAGCAGCGGATACTTACTGCTCTCAATTGTTTCTTACTAGCAGACATGCTGTTGACGAGATCTGTAATGTCTTTGTCTGTAGCGCCTACAAAACACACTTGATCAAATCCTCTATGCTGGAAATTTTCCAAGCACGGCTTACGTATAGAAGCATCATGTCCCCAATCCTTGAAGTTAAGCACGGGCATAACCCCGACCCAGTAAACGCTCTGGTAAAGCACGGACTTCCATTTCTTACACACCTGGCACATTTTTCTTCTATCCTCTGAAGGGAAATAGAAAAAGAAACGGCTGATGAACGCATCGTCCATCATTAACTCGTGTATAGTTTCTGGTTTCACCGTCCATTTTTGTCCCGTCATGCTCATGTTGAGTTTCCGGATCCGGCAGGCTATTCCCGCCTTTGGCGTGCCAACGAGTTTCGTCTGCGCGAAGATGCCGTCTTTCCCTACCCGCTTGGGTTTCCCGTTGTGACAAGACGGGTCTCCATTTTGCTGTTGTTTGGTGTGAACGGCGTTATGATCTGCGTTGTTGGCAACTATAATCTGGTTGGTCTGCGCTGATGACACCGCTAACGGTGATGGCGTTTTTGCCAAGGCTGAAGAGATTGGAAACGAGGATGTCACAAACTTACTTCCAGATGTTCTAGTATATTCTCGCCTGTTCATGGGCGGAGACGATGATTTTGTTGGGAACATGCGAGAGGTAGAGTTAGGGGCAGCGTTCTCCTCTGAGTGTACGACACATTTCGACGTCCGAGTGGGGGTGGACCCTGTTTTGTTGTCCTCTGTTGACGACAGTTTGTTGCTTTCTTCTTGTGAGCTCGTACTTGATGGGGACTGCTCCCTGTGGAAGCGGAGTCCACGAATTCCGTTAGAAATCTCCATGTAAGCTTTTCTTATAGTAGACATAACGTTCACGACATTCGCTTCTGCTGGACAAGTAATAGGAGTAGTCTTTGCTGTACCAAACAAGCGAGTAATCCTTGCTGTACCAAACGAGGGGGTAATCCTTGCTGTACCAAACGAGGGAGTAATCCTTGTTGTACCAAACGAGGGATTAATCCTTGCTGTACCAAACGAGGGAGTAATCCTCGCTGTACCGAACTAGACAGTATTCTTTTGCAGAAACGAGGGAGTAAACTTGTATGTACAGAACTAGGGAAAATTCCTTCCGTTCAAATCGTGGATAGAGTTTTTGCTAGTCAAATGATAGCGGGTACATAAAATGTTGACACAAATTTTTAAGAAATCTATTGTATTTCTATGTTATATTTTAAAACTTTCATTAAGAAATATTTCTTCATTCGTCAATAGATGTATTACATAATTCAATTTACACGTCAGAAAAATTACGATAACTTTAAAAATTGTTAATGTTTCGGGAAGAAAATAAGCAACAAACACGGCGGGAAGATTTAGATATTATGTTCCTAAAAACATAACCCAAGCGCCGAAGATAACACTTTGTTCATGGGCCTTAACCGCTGAAGATAACACCATGTTCATTTGTGTCAGACTCCAGAATAGCCACGAATTCCGTTCTGCGCCATAAATGCTGATTGGGTCTTTTGATTTTGCTGACGAAGGAATGTATGTGTATCACATCCAGAAGAGACGCAATGATACCTTTACATGTAGTTGTTTTATATGTAATTTGATGAAGTCATTCCCTGCAAGGAAAGAGAAATAATGCTGGTTATATATCTCTATTATCCATGAAAGAGAAGATAAAATAATGGAAAAGATAAGGACAGAAGAAAGGAAGAAATAGAACGGAACCTGGCAGGATTTATGAGATGTCTTAAGGAGTGAATGCATTAAGAAACTGAAAACACAATGTAGAAGAAACAGACTATAAGCTTAAATATAAGGAACAATACATAGGAAACAGACCATAAAGCGAAAAGATAGCAGATTAGATAAATACTTTGTCAAGGAAAAAAAAGAGAGACAAAACCAACAAGAGTATGGAGAATTGTACAGAAGGAAGAAATCTTCACCAGATTAAGTAAAATCAAGATTAAGAAATGACAAAGGAAGAGAGCCGAAGAATAAAAGAAAACTGAGGTAGAGAAAAGAGCTAAGTAGAGAATGACATTTTTAGGAGAGATCGTAGCACGTGTTTTCGTATCACTTTGACCAAGGTTTCTCAACGACGCCCGTACAGCCCCCAATGGGAGAGGACCACGTCGAATTTCTGGAGACCCGAATTAAAAGAGATAAACTGCATTTTGTGTACTCATAGGACGGCGGGTTAGAGCACGCGAAATAAGGGCAAATTTTAATACACAAAAAGGGTCTAGGAGATTGAGAAACACTGATACAGACAATGCCAAACTCGAAGAGACATGCACACATTTTAGACGCCATCATGAAAACAATAGCAACTTTTCCGATTATTTGAACATTTTAAAGCTTGCGATGCCTTTTTGAGTGGCTCTTGTGCGCTAAAGATAAAAGAAAGAACGTTGAGGACGTTCTGAATACAGAATTATTCCTGAACACCCGTTTATTTATATAGTAGCTTCAGTCATGTGACGCGAACAATGTTCCCGCAAAGCTGAGCAGTTGGAGGCCTGTGGTTCAGTTTACATAGACACAAATACACATAAAGGTGAGAAAGAATGGCGAAAGAGGTAATGAGATGAGCATGTAGAAATGTAAAACAGTAATACATCAATATTTCGGCGATATGTCTGTATCAAGGACGCTTTTAAAAAAAAATACTGAAACAACAAAGAAGAACAAAAACAGCACTTACCTGACAGAGATCCTCTTTATTAGGTCAAGCGAGTAATGGCGAAACAAGTAACGTCCTAACCAAAAAAAAAAGGGGGGGGTGTTAGAGGGCCGAGTGGATAGCGCACTGTTTCTCGTGGTAGGTGACTACTCGTCTGCAGTTCGAGTCCTAGGCTATTCTCTAGTCATTTCTCTTTTTCTGACGTCTAAAGTTATTTTGTTCTAGTAGTTTTCGAATGCTAACCATACAACATTGCCAAACCACTTTACTGTGCGAAAGACTTGTTGTTTTCCACCTGAATGATTTCTTGGTATAGTTAAATGGTCAGATTAAAACAACGAGTCTTTTCTCAGAGTAATGTTTCAGGGCAAAATATATTCTAGAGTAATCAACATACTATGCTCTAGCATTGTACTACTTTTTTCCTACTTTACTGCTATATTTTGTTGCCTGTATACACTAGCAGATAACTTTAATGTACTGGAAGAACAGATCCTTCGTGTACTGTTCACCGGATGAGAATAAAGATAGACAGAGTCACGGGATGGCGTTCAGTGCCAGGCGAACCAGAACCAGCCAAGACCCTGCCCGCCTCTCTGTAAAATATAGTGGTATCTTACATCTTACGTCCTTCCTGTGCCGCTAAACGTCACATAGGGCCCGTATGGTAGTTCGCCAAGATTTCCTATCTTCGGCGAGTTTTTCAATCTCATTAAGGGATAATATGCCCACTGAACTGGCCTCTCTTGACAATGTCCTCATTAGAGTTTCACGTCGTCGACCTCTTTTTCTTCGGCCTGTTGTGTTCCACTTAATAGCTCGTTTGAGGATTCTCTGATTGTTTCTTCTCATCACATGACCGACATATGTCCATCTTCTTTTTCTGATCAGGTTGCTGTTTGCCCTTCTGTTTTATTTCTGAGTAATGTTCTTGAATTCGTTCCACCTTATACCGAGTATTTTCCTTATGCATTTCTTTTCGAAAGAGTCTAATTTCTTGTTTATTTCTTTAGTTGTTTTCCAGCTTTCGCATGCATAAATGAGGGTGGATATCACATTTGAATTGAACAATCTTAACTTGGTTTTTTGTGCTTTTATGTATACTAATTCGTACTGTGGGAAGCACACATGTTCTCCAATAGCCATGTACAATTATTAATAAGAGAATTTACTTTTAGCATTTATCTCGTCTTCTTAACGCGGGTACCATTTCGTGGTCTTTAATGGCCGTTTCCTACAATGTCATGTGCATGCTAAAAATAGAACTCCTCGTCTCCATTGATGCTCTGAACAATAAGTTAAACCTGAACGTGGGCGTAAGATTCACATTGCCATCCCCCCCCCCCCCACGTAATGGTGGTGGAGCTGCCAAGAATTTTGCTTTGTGGATTCATCCCCAACTGATGTTAATGTAATTAACTCCCATTACAACACGACCATTGTGTTTAAATCTTTCTTTGCGCTTCGATTGTTAAGCATATCTCCTTGTAGTTCCTGAGAGAACGTCTTTGGCATTCACTGCCATAACTTACAACTATAAGGAAAAGAAATTATCATGCCCACGTTTTTTGGAGAGAATGAAATTATCCTGTACACAAAACTGAATTTATACGACCTTATACATATAAGCAGATGGAATCTGCAAAAACTGGAAAGATCTCCAAACAAAAGCTTCATTTTTTTTTAAAGGGAGTTGTATTAAAAAAACCGGATTGGTCGAAGCTAATTGCTGATTAAACGTTTTTGGTGTCATACAGTTCAGTACATATGTCTGATTCTTAGCACTTCTTCGTAACAATGTCTGTCATATACTTCAATACATATGTCTAATTCTTAGTACTTCTTCGTAACAATGTGTGTCACACAGTTCAATACACATGTCTGATTCTTAGTACTTCTTCGTAACAATGTGTGTCATATACTTCAATACATATGTCTAATTCTTAGTACTTCTTTGTAGCAACATGAAAGAGCGTGGAACGAAGAGCTGGCAGAGACTGCGACAAGAAGGTGCACTGGGAACGCTGTGTACAATCACTGTGGAAGAAGTACACTTACAGATACATATACAGAACAAATATTCATCCCCATCTGAAAATACCGCTCTATACTTTAGATTTCCCAAATCCAGGTCTTGGAATGATCAACTTTAACATGAGACGCCAACAGGAATTGATTTTTCTATTCGGTCTACGATTTAGAGCGACGCTTTCCGGTTGAAATGCCCTAGCTGGAAATAAAAAATTAATGGGTTTTCATCATCCGCCCTTTTTGGGGAATTGGCAGGCGCTTGAATACATTGGCACTATTTCCTGGTTTCATTTTTCTTGCGGAAAAAGAAAAGGGTGACACGCGTGCTACAAAACACGTAGAAATATCTTTACGGGTTTTGCTTGTCAAGGAAATGCGCGTAAAATTTTTAGTTTTAAAGATTTCTTTCTAAAGATACAGTGTCTGTCACGGAAAAAAACGTGATTAAACAAGAAACAGGCGACTCTGCAAGCACATAATACTGTAAGAAAACATGTGTCAACATGTTTTAATAATTCATGTCATTAAACCTCACATTCTCTAGGACCGGATGTAGTTTACTTAGGCTAATCAAGAAGAAGAAGAAGAAGAAGAAGATGATGATGATGATGATGATGATGATGATGAAAGCCAGAAGAAATTAGAATCTCTCTTGTGATTGAGTAGGAATCTACATATCTGTCGAGATAATCTTACATCTTACATCCTTCCCGTGCAGTTAAACGTCACATCGGGCTCGCATAGTTGTATGCCAAGTTTTCCTGTTTTCGGCGAGTTTTTCAACTCCATCAAGGGATGTTATACTCACTAAACTGGCTTCTCTCAACAATGTCCTATTTAGAGTTTCTTTTTCTTCGGCCTATTGTGCTCCACTTGATAGCTTGTTTTGGTGTCAAGATAATAGACACGGTTTTTTTTTAAATGCTTCTTTTCTGTGCTGGTGAGACAATCACTGATGGAGAAAAATATATCATCGTCTTATGACTGCTGACAATCATTCATTTATTTCGTGCCATGTCGATCTGCGTTGGCGATCATGCCTCCTTGCTTCGTCCTTATGTCAAATCAGATCGGATATCTTTTTTTCGTTTTCCGTATCATTTTACGGCGTCCTGAGATGTTTATGTGTGTCCCCTTCTCTTCCAAATGCCTAGAGTTTTTCGGTGATTATCAGGTTCCCTAACTTCTTCCTTTAATGTAGAACACATTCAGATAGTCTTCCCTTTCTTAACATCGGGAGAAAAAATCTGTCATTAATTCATTATTAAAAGACTACTAGCTAAAATCGCTCTCAAGACTACCGTCTAGTTCCCACCATGATCTACCCGAATGTCAGAGAGTCTTATACTATTTAGAAGTTTCTCTTTTATCGTATAACTTTGATGTGTGTGCCATCTTCCTTGGGGAATATCTGTTGGCGTCATCAACTGTGATTATTCCTATCTGGGCACAGATTCAATATGTCACTGTATGTATAGTTTTCAAGGGTCTCTGTAATTTTCTTTCATTAAAACGATATTTTTCAGCGCGAAGTTTCTGCTTTGAAAATCCTCTTGTTCGCAATTTCGAGTCCGTTTTAAGTTATTGAAGTGGTAGCTTTTAGTCCAGTGCGCTGGAAAATAATAGAGGCACAACCAGTGACATCGGTCTAGTGTAATAATTCATTCATCCTTTATGTAGTACTTCAAGATGATAAACGATTGTTACAATAAAGGTTAGGACAAATGATGTAGGATTTATGAAGGAATTCAAGTTTGTAGAAATGTAGAATTTAAGAAAGAATTATGTTTGTAGAAATGTAGAATTTATGAAGGAACGAAACAAAAATGAATTATCCGTGACAGGCAACAGAAAAAGAGATAAGTCAACATCCAAAGTTTGACGTGTACAACTCCGCAGCGCCTGGTGTAGACTGCCCTGGCTCACCGTTTCTGATGGCAGCGTCATATTAAGTTATCAATATGAAATACCTTTAGCTGAATAATATGTAAAACCTGAAGTGCAACTGAATAAAACATCTACCAAGTAAAGTACGTGACCATTCGCTTTTCTTTCATTAAAAGAAGTCAAATGTTCTGCTGTTTTCCCGGGGGGGGGGGGGGCATCTATATTTACGATAATATGAGGCTTTTTTATTTTATGTTTTATCTTACCACTCCATTGCTTTATGATGTGGAACATGCACATCTTTCATGAGATAATAATGAGTGAAACAATGCTTCAGGCAATACGAGATCTATAACAAGGAAAGGTTCACGGAAGTGACAATAACAAATGAAAAATGCAGAGAGAGGGGGAGGGGGAGCGGGGGATTACGTTCGATAGAACGAACTATTTTCTCATGACCTTGTATTATTGCGCAGTGTTGACCAGTTTTCGTCCCAACCAACGTCCGAGCTGTTCTCTAAACATACGTTATCTGGACATACACTGAAGTAAGTAATAGATGTAATGATTTCTCCGAGAGAAACTCTGTAAGCTGGTACAAGCACGCTCTTATCTTCTCCCATCCCCACCCATTCGGCTTATCTGTTTTCATCCACTTTGGGCCCTTCAAAGCCCTCTAGGTCAAAACCCTCCAGACCTCCAAGCAATAACCCTCGTTGAACCCCTCTCTCGGAGGGTCTGATGATAGACTTGATAGCAGAGCAGTATTAGAGAAGACTGTCGCTGTTGACAGAGAACATCTGTCACCAGGATAAGACACGTTGTAATAAAGTGTACACGCGACTGCCAGCACATGGCGAAAGAAGAAAAGGATATTACATTTAATTACCACGGGACTACAGGACCCCGTCCTAGTATACAATCAACAAACAAATGGACAAAAGTAAAGAAATCATAAATAGTTAGACACAGAAAACATGGAAACTGAGGCTGTCGGCGGCAATGGAATGGCTAGTTGTCCATGGTGTTGTTAATAGTGTCACTGCGACGGACTCACAGAGTATGCTTCGTACGACTGAAAAAGAAATCGCTTCGAAAAGAAAGGGTTAATCTATTAAGCCAGCCAACTGTGACGTGGCTTTACTGTCCAGGGCATGCGGGAGTATATGGCAAATGATGTGGCAGATAAAATTGCTGGATAGGCTAAAATAAGTGGCAGAATGGCAATGGACAAGGGGAACATTGCTAAAGCTGTATTGGACAGACTGTGTGAAAATGAAGAGAAGGAATGGAAGAATAATGTAGATCTGAAGAGATTGCTGGATCTAGGACAAATTAAAAGTGCTGGCAGGAAATCCAAACTGTGTGGTAGGAAACACATCGTAAACAACCAACATTTGACATGAACTATTAGCAAACATACTTTTGGATGGCTTGCAGTTAGATCAAATATGGGGTTGTCCCGAATGCAGTGAAACCGGAGTCTGGATTTTTAACCGTTGTACTAAAGCCCTGTTACACATAGAGAATCACAAATATCTTATTGTTTTATAGAAAGTTATCTGGCCAATCAGAAACCATGTCTTAACTAGTAAGACATAGCTCTATTGGTCACGGGAAAGAAAGTTAATTAGCCCCGCCTTGCTACCTTATAGGGGCGGGGTTTTCCATGTTCTTGCTCGTTCTTAGAGTAATAATAATAATATTAATCAATCAACTTCTATTCCTAAGCAATAGTCGAAATATCTTACGTTTTTTAAATGCCTTCCTATAAATAAAATCATGGCCATGGCTTATAGATCACTGAAGAGATTAGTAACCATTTTTCTTATGTAGTGGCTTTCATATTGACCAATCAAAGAAGCCATAATCACAACAACAACAACAACAAATGGCTGCCGACCACGCCATATTGGATGAAAAGCGAATCAAAGAGTCGCGGCTTGTGTAGAATTCTGATGAACAGTTTACAGCGACAAAATAATTTATCAAATACTATCTTAAGCCCTAGACAATTTACACACACTAGGCATTGAATTTACATAATAGTTTTACCTACTGTACATCAGTAAAATAGACTAGAGTATTTACGTCACTGTTTCCCAAACTGGGGCATGCGCCCTAACAAGAGGAGGGAAGGACAAGTTTGGGGAGGGGGTAAGTAGAATGCATTTTAAAAAAGGCAAAGGACAGGCATTTGTTGGAAAACCCTTGCGGAAGCCCCATGTGCCCTGGGCACATAAGGTTCAGAGAAAGAGAGAGAAAGAGAATGCATTTTTTAAAAAGGCAAAGGACAGGCATTTGTTGGAAAACCCTTGTTGAACCCCCATGTGCCCTGGGCACTTAAGGTTCAGAGAGAGAGAGAGAGAGAGAGAGAGAGTGCATTATACTATACTTGGTCAGAAGTTACTTGACTGTTATACTGTGGGTAAAAGGGGGGGGGGGGGGGCGGCGCATGAAAATCGTTGTGCCAGTAAGGTTGGGCATAATTTTTTAAAAGGCTAGGAAACACTGATTTCAGTGGGTTGCTGGGAGATTTTGTAGACAAAATTCAAGCGTTTAGTAATAATATTAGAGAGTCTCAACTCAAAGAAGCTTTCACGTCGATTGTTGCTTTTAAGATAATTGTTAGTGTTGAATAATGATATTACATGCGCAGCCGTAGCTCTCCTGAAGATTATATTAGTACCTTTAAGATTAATAGCCTGATTACAATTACTGTTCTAGTTAAGATTATTACTCCGATAAAATCATTAGACTAGGGTGAGGGTATCAAAGACGAACAGCCCCGGGGCTGTGGTGCCACGTGTGAAAGTTTGTGAGTGATGTGGATAAAAAAGAAGAGAAAGTTAGTTTTAGTAAATTGTAATGATGGTGGTTGTTGTGGGGGTGGGGGGAGGTGGAGGGAGGCACGAGAGTTATCATAGCTCCCAGGGATGGAGAATATCTACTTGCAGATACAGTGAATGATGGGACTATATGATAATATGTGAAGTGAATGATGGGAGTATATTATAAGATGTGAAGTGAATGATGGTAGTATATTATAAGATGTGAAGTGAATGATGGGAATATATGATAAGATGTGAAGTGAATGATGGGAATATATGATAAGATGTGAAGTGAATGATGGGAATATATGATAAGATGTGAAGTGAATGATTGGAGAATATTATAAGATGTGAAGTGAATGATGGGAGAATATGATAACATGTGAAGTGAATGATGGGAGTATATCATAAGATGTGAAGTGAATGATGGGAGAATATGATAAGATGTGAAGTGAATGATGGGAATATATGATAAGATGTGAAGTGAATGATGGGAATATAAGATAAGATGTGAAGTGAATGATGGGAATATATGGTAAGATGTGAAGTGAATGATGGTAGAATACTACAAGATGTAAAGTAAATGGCGTGAGAATACTACAAGATGTAAAGTGAATGATGGGAGAATATTATACGGTGTAAAGTGAAAGGGCGGAAGAATACTATAAGATGTAAAGTGATGGACGGAATAATACTATAAGATGTAAAGGGAATGACGTGAGAATACCATAAGATGTAAAGTGACAGGCGAAAGAATATCGTAAGGTATAAAGTGAATACCGAGAGAATATTATAAGATATAAAGTGAATACTGGGAGAATACTATAATATTAAAGTGAATACCGGGAGAATACTGTAAAATACTAAATGAATACCGGGAGAATATTATAAGATTAAAGTGAATACCGGGAGAATACTATAATATTAAAGTGAATACCAGGAGAATACTATAAAATTAAAGTGAATACCGGGAGAATACTGTAAAATGCAAAGTGAATACCGGGAGAATACTATAAGATGCTAAGCGAAGGGCTGAATATTATGATAACACGTGAGGTTAATAGGGGGAAAATATGATAAGATGTAAAGGGAATGATAAGAGAATACGATAAGACGTGAAGTTTCGATCTGACAATAAAAGACTTTGTCAAAATGAAAAGCTAGTGAACTGAAAGTAAATATTTAGCATATATGAAAGAAGAGAAAGTTAAGAGAGAGAGAGGGAAAGAATGAGAGGAAGAAGAAGAAGAAGAAGAAGGCATGCATTACAAAACACACAGTACAAAACAATGGAGGAGCGATAAAGTTTCAGAAGAAGACAAGAAGAGCTGAGATTACAAACCATCACAACACGAAGCATCAATCACCATAGCAACACACGTCAGCAGCGCCCAGACACGTCGCGACGCACTTGAAATCTTTGACGTCAACTCTCAGAAAGAACGTCCCTACGTCAAGACAAAGAAACCTTTCTACTTCTACAGAAGGTCACACGAAAGTCAGCAATTATTTATCACTTGCAAAATTTTCTTCTCTTTCCTTGGAGCGGATTTAAATATAACACCCTCCATCGTCGTTCGTGCCCTTATCGTACGCAATCAGGTGACGTTTTCGGCGTTTAGTCAGTTTATACTGCCCAAGAATTCATTCTAAATACAATACAAAATTACTGGGTTTGTTTCTATGGTTACGAATACAACACTAACGTAAACAAGTTGTCTCCCCCAACCCGCAATTATCTGCAGATAATGTGTTTGGCTTGTTTCATTAAAGGTTTCTTTCAAGGCGGAGGTTAGTTTAAGAATCGTTTATTGATCTTACGAATAAAATTCATTCATATAACCCCCTTTATATATTTGCTTATGAGAACATTTTCCATTGCCTCTTAAAAATCAGTTTTATATGTTTACTATTATTACTTTCTAACCAAAAACTCATATTTTACACAAAAGAATCATGGACATAAGAGAATTAATTGAAACAACAACAAAAAAGGACCTGGAAATTATTTACAAAACAATGAATGGACGTTAATTTTTTTTACCATGATAATTTTTTTTTAACATAAGATAAGCATTGAAGCCATGAAGCATTAAAATGAAAATGGAATTAACCAAAAAAAAAAAAACATGAAATGGAGACAATTGAAATATTTTATTGCATCAGTTTAAACAAACAAACAAAATGGAATTCCTGAAAAATATCATGCGAAATAGACAGAGAAATAGACAGAGAAATAGACAAAGAAATAGACCGAGAAATAGACAGAGAACATTATAATAAAGCACAAAACTATATTGAGAGCCGTGCTTGAGGGAAATGCTTGAGGAAAGAGAACAAACAGAAGACAAGGATGAGCATGGCTGGACAACATCAAGAAATTAACAACGATCAGTCTGACAAAGCATAAACTGTGGAAGGTAGTGCTAGTGGGAAGTCCATTTATCCAGCCGTCTCTAGAGTGATAGATGATGATGATGATGATGATGATGGTGATGATGATGATGATGATGATGATGTCCTAACCTTAAGCTTAGAACCCAACATCTTGCCTATTAATTTAATCTTCATGCACAAATATTAGATATTTTGTCATAGATCTGTGATCACTCTATTGCAGTGATGGATATTTTAATCTATCTATTGCAGTGACAAAGACTTATGACCTATTTAATTCATTGACAGAGACCTCTGATCGATCTATTCCATTGACATTATATTTGATTCATCTTTTGCATTGACAGACATCTTTGATCCATCTCTTGTATCGACTGAGGTCTTTAATCCATCTAATTTAATTGACAGATATCGTTGAATATCCTATTGCAATGACAAAGATATTTGAACCATTTATTGCATTGACTGAGATCCAGTCCCTTGAGAAAGATCTGTAATCTCATCTAAAGCACATAAATCTTAAAAGTTATCCATTTTATGGACAGATATCTTTAAATTATCCACGCCATAATCAGTATGCTAGTTATCCAAATGTCAGCTATCCTAATCCTCACATAGATATCCATACACCCAAATATGCCATAACATGATATTTATATAAATACTGCATGTTGAACTTCAAAACAGCGGTTCTTAATTTATGCCCCTTCGGGGTTTGGGAATTAAATTATGGGGATATGGGTCTCTCTTTCTCTCCCTCTCTCTCCCTTTCTCACTCTCTCTCTCTCTCTCTCCTCTCTCTCTCTCTCTCTCTCTCTGAACAACTTTTTAAAAAATTGTTCTTAGATTTGAATTCCCCTTCAACTGTTATGGCCATGTAGGAAGTAAAACCAAGCTTTTTTATATTATACTTATATCTAATAGGAATGATGATGATGATGATGATGATGATGATGTCTGAACCCACTGGGTCACACTCAGCGGTATGCCATCTTCTTGTCCCTAAAGATTAGCCAAAGCCGGACATACAGCGATAGAGACACAGAATCCATGAAACATTTGACCTTCAGTGACGAGGAGTGAGAAGAATAGGCCAGAGATCGTACCACGTATAGATCAACTGTGAGCAAGGAATTTGCATCATGTGGAGGTGGAAGTTAAGTTTCAAACTGAAAAAAAAGCACAAAAACTTGTTTACTTGACGAGATGAACGCGGGGAGATGAGGATCACCTGGGATGAACCTTGATCACTTTTGGGCAATTGAGATTGGATCTGTCTAAACTGCTTTGTCACTCCGCCGTAGAGACAGCTTTCGTCAAAATGCCATTCTTACGCGCGCTGTACAACGTTTGTTAATGTTATTTGTCGAGCATGGGCTAATGATCTCCCTTTGATCTATACAACTGTGCGCTGTCTCCACTTTCCAGTTTATAGTTTGCAATTTTCTTGTTTATAATCTGTCTTTTCTTCTCCGTGTTCAGCGTGTCACTTTCCCCGCTATTCATTTGCTCTTTTCTTTTGGCCATCGATCCTTTTCTCATGGTCTCTGGCTTTAAAAATGTGTTATTTACTAGAGCGCTTTGAGACTGCTGTTCTTTAACATCCAGTGCTAACCCGATGATTGGCATTATCTACATACAGATCTAGTGCGGTTCTCGGAGATACAAGGATCTCTGCTGGTTTCTTTCTGCCACAAGCTATGTGGCGAATGTCTAGAGGTTGTGCCTCGTTTTAGTCTGCCACGTGGTTGATTCTCGCCAAGATGGCCTGCAGTCCTCTTTCTTCCGAGGAGCGAAATACAGTTCTCGGCACATCGTTAGGAGAGCAAGGAGAAGAGCAAACTTTTGATTTGTCACTCTTTACACGTGTCTCATTTATTTAGATATGTGCCATCAATGTCATTCTTTGAATATATGTGTCACCTGCTATTTGTCACGCGACCCTTCTCTCTGCAAATCAGTGACCCACAGGGTTGGCGAATCATATTCGGTCAAGACCCTGTTCCATCTCTCCGTTGTTCCCTTAGTAAAAGGCCTTGCCTGATCAAACGGAGGGGGGGGGAGGAGGTGAAGACGCCCGCTGAGACAATCAGCATGGCAAAACCCACAGTCCTCTCCAGCTCCTATCAGGATCTGTAGAGGACTGCAGGTTTTGCCATGTCGACAGGGATCAGGATCTGAAGTGACCAACAACCTCGAACGAAGAAGAAAAATCAGCGGATCATAGCTGATATGCCAGCGTCAGGGTTAGCGAACCATAGCTGAACAAGACCTTGTCCCATATCTCTGTGATACCCCCAGTAACAGGCCTAGCCTAGCTAACGGGGTAGGGATCGCCATACTCCCCATGGTGGTGGAGTCTGCTAAAGAAGCATTGCACATCCCCTACTTTTTAGCTGTACTCCGGGACTGAAAGAGTAGCCGCCGTAACCCGCTCCCACGCCGATACGATGATGTGCCTCAACACTTCTACAGCATCGGCTGCAAAGAACAACAGCTCGCAGTTACAGGGAGTTCGTACAAGTACAAGATCAACGGGGCAGGGATAGCCATTGTCCCCATGGTGGTGGAGCCTGCTATACAAATATAAAATAACACTCCCTGCTTTTTTAGCTCCACTAAAAGACTGAATAAACAGCTATCATACCCGCTCCCAATCCGACACGATGCTATGCCTCAATATCTTCATCACATCGGCTGCAAAGAATACTAGTTCGTAGTTCCAATAAAAAGATTGACGATGGAGGAGGAAGAAAAGCAGAAGAAGAAGAAGAAGAAACCTTTTTTGTTCTTTCAATACGTCCCATTTGGTAACCTTCAAGCAGCCTTTGTATTCCATTAAAAGTGTCTCATTTGCTAATTGTAACGCAACCTTTTGTAACTCTTAGAACAAGTCTCCTTTTTGTGTTGTCATTCGGTGTTTCTCTGTTACAGTTAACCCTATTCAAGGTTTCTTTTCTTATTTACTCCCTTGTTTCGCAACTTTCTTTTAGTTCTTTCATTTCACGCGACACTAAAGATAACATTGTGCTATAATCGAGTCCACGGAACTGTAAATTACTACACGCCACTTCGACAACACAAGTATGTAATTGTCTTTGATGCACATCAATATAAATGTCTGCATTTAAACGCTTGGTGAAATACAAGGAAAACCGGCTTTATATTATGGTAGGATCCTGACAGACAAATAGTTGTCTTTCTTGATGTTACTAGCAACAGGCAAATAGTTGTCTTTCTTGATGTTAGAGCAATGTGGCAACCCGGTCATTTTTAAAAAAAATTCTGCTGCACTGCTATAGAAGTATCCAGTCCGTAGAGATCAGTTTTACTATATCTAGCTGAAAGGGGTGGATCTTATGCAGAAGGTACGGACAGTTTAAAAGAAAACCTAAAGAAAATTGCGGCTCTAGAATCACCATGATGTGATATGTGAATCTTGAAATGTAAATCTGTGGTTTATGTATTCAATTTTTTTTCTAAGATATAAAAATGGAGACAGACTTACTTTTCAGAGATAGAAATATAGAGACAAGCTTACTTTTCTGAAATAGAAATATGGAGAGAGGCTTATTTTTGTGAAATAGAAATATGGAGAGAGACTTACTTTTGTGAAACAGAAATATGGAGAGAGACTTACTTTTAAGAAACAGAAATATGGAGAGAGACTTACTTTTTCTGAAATAGAAATATGGAGAGAGACTTACTTTTCTGAAATAGAAATATGGAGAGAGACTTACTTTTCTGAAATAGAAATATGGAGAGAGACTTACTTTTCTGAAATAGAAATGTGGAGAGAGACTTACTTTTCTGAAATAGAAATATGGAGAGAGACTTACTTTTCTGAAATAGAAATGTGGAGAGAGACTTACTTTTCTGAAATAGAAATATGGAGAGAGACTTACTTTTCTTTTTCCAGATTTTCCATGCCACCTGTTGCAATATGAAAGAGTAGCAGTCAGTTTCCATAACGATAATAATGTTACAAATGATAAAATTATCACACCGGCAAAAGTTGGAAATGTGAATAGAAGGTAACATACGGTCTGTGTTTCACCAGCAAAGTCTAGTGACTAACTGCATGAGATAGTGACTGTGTTGTATAGTTTGGCTCCTGCAGACAGGGTCCAGTGATATAACTTTATCTAATTCTTCTTCTTTCTTTGTTTTCGTCTCGCTTTCTCCCATTCTCGTCTCCGTTTCATCACTTACCCCCCCCCCCTCCCTTAAATTCGGTCCACGTTTCACCGTTTCTCTGTTTTAAAGATGGCCGAACTTGCCTCAAGTGGTCAAAACGTGTGGATCGAAAACATATTAGATTAACCAGACTCCGTGAGATCTCCTCTTTGAGATATTGCGCAACGCCGATATCGAGATTAACACTTGACTTACTACACGATGACGTACAATAAGATGGCTACCTCTACCGCTCCGTACAAGATCGTTTTGTTAATTGTATTCCATCGTGGGTTTTCCCCGGGTATGTTACAACACGCAGTCTCATTAATTAGCTCTATTTTCCGGTTTCGTAACTGCGTCTCGTCTCTAGCCCTGGCTTTTGATCACAGGAAAGAGCACGAGGGGGGGGGGGGGGGGGGGGGGGGAAGTGTTTAAAAATTAACAGACACTTGCAAGACTATAGATGCGTCACAAAATAATTCACCGTCGTTATCAGTTAGGTTTCTCTGTGGACAAAATGTGGATGGCCACGCGCTTGTGCCACAGCAGGCTGATGCTAGAAGCACAGCTAATTAAATGTAAAATGTGGTCTTGACCAGTTTTGCAGTAGCGCTTACCACTCACAGCCTTCTCGTGGCCAGGTTATCGTGATAAGTTGACAGATACCTAGGCCACGTGGCAGCGAAGCTAGTGTGAAGTGTTCGGGTCCGTACTACTCGGTCGAACTGGACGCTTCTCTGGTTTTGACAAGTGTGTAGTCCGTGTTAGTCTTCAGTCGTTGGCGGGCAGCTGTGTTTGGGGGGGGGGGGGACTGCTTTCGTGACTGCAAGGATTTGTTATCGTGTGTGGTTTTCTTCTCTTAAGTAAGTAATTTAAGAAAGAAAATCATTTGCGCGCGTGGTATGAAGTATCGTTTAAAGCAGTAATCTCCCCTAGCGCGCCTGGACACAAGTAAGTTTTCGTTTTGTTTTAGTTATGGAGTTTTTTATGGAGAAAACTACTTACTGATGTGTTGATTATGTGTGGATATGAACAGAAGTTCTGAACATTATAAAGTGCACCTATTTATACTTGTTTTAATTATATTGAAAGCTGTTTATGAATAATGTCTTATTAATGATGTAGCATGACCTTGTAAGTAATGATTATAGTGGTTATTATTATTATTAATGAATATTATTGTGAAAATATACTGTAAACAAAATAGTAACATCGAATAGCGACAAAGAAAAGTGGGTAGGAAAGGAAGAGAAAGGTATAGAACTTCCATGACACTAGAACAAGACACGGACAAAAGTAAACAGTGGAAGCAGTGAATAGAAAAAGACGAGACTCAGTGACGCTGAGATATAGGGAATACAAAAGACGGACGCCAGAAGGTAGGATGGTCCAGTGATAACAAAGCAGTGACTGGACGTTGACACGAGTAAACAAAACAGAAAAGACGAATAAAAAAGGCAGACACAATGAAAAAGCGAGGACACAATAAAACCTCAGACATGAAAGAGCAAGATAATGATTTAGGTAAATAACAATTGTATAGACGAAACTGAAGCAGACTGACATGCGTTAGGACGCTATTGCACACGGTTTTTAAATAAGTGAGTGACCAACTCGGCCAGCTGACCAAGTAAATATTTAGAGGAGCGACCTATTGGACAATTGACTTACGAGAGATAAGTCACGGGGCAGTTTGAATGACGGACACTTAGAACGCTCATGGGAACCAGTGGACATCTGAAGGGTGGAGCCAAAATACTTATTGGTTAATCCGCCAAGCTGGACTTGAAGATAAAAAGGCGAGCGGAGATATAGGAGAGGACCAAGAAGTACAGAAGTAGAGGAGAGAGGAGACGGACGAAGAAGAAGTAGAGGAGAGAGGAGACAGAGGACGGAGCCCGAAGATGGAAGAACAGACAATCAAGAAGTACGGAAGTAGAGGATGGAAGAACAGACAATCAAGAAGTACGGAAGTAGAGGATGGAAGAACAGACAATCAAGAAGTACAGAAGTAGAGGATGGAAGAACAGACAATCAAGAAGTACAGAAGTAGAGGATGGAAGAACAGACAATCAAGAAGTACAGACGTAGAGGATGGAAGAACAGACAATCAAGAAGTACAGAAGTAGAGGATGGAAGAACAGACAATCAAGAAGTACAGAAGTAGAGGATGGAAGAACAGACAGACAAGAAGTACGGAAGTAGAGGATGGAAGAACAGACAATCAAGAAGTACGGAAGTAGAGGATGGAAGAACAGACAATCAAGAAGTACGGAAGTAAAGAAGAAGAGACAGAGGAAGGGCCCGAGAACAAAGAAGCAAGAAAAACCAAGAAGAATCAAGAAGTACGGAAGTAGAGAAGAGAAGAACAGCAGAAGGAGAACACACACTCCAGAGAAGACACGAGAGAGAAAGAAGACATAGGCAACGACAGATAGAACAGATGAACAATTAGAGCAATAAATACTCAGAAAAAGCAGTTTGAAGAAGTAGTTTTAGGACAGACTGAAGATGTGTTTCAAGTGATTACGAAGAATTGATACTTTTGAAACTTCGAGTACAGTGATTTAGTCGGGTAACTGATTGACCACGTGTTGCAGATCTGATATAATGCTGAGATAGGAAATGTTCTCGTATCAAGTGTAGAATATTGTGAAGTTGAGAACATTGCCGAAATGCTGTATGTAGAATGTGATAGAGTTTGATAGTGTAAACAAATGGTTAAGTGATTGAATCCTAGTAATGCTGTCGACAATACATCTTGAACTTATTTGCTAAAATAAACTAATTCAGTGAACGTTTCATAGGATTTGATTTAATGAAGCGTAATGTTTGTGAACTTCTACCATCAGTCATTAAAAGAGAAATATGTGATTCACAACTGAAAATATTATAATGAACATTTGTGTAGTTATAGGAACAATTTTTTTTTATGAATAGGAAACAACGAGGCTTTTGTACGGTAAAGTAAGAGAACACAGTTTTGTAGGATTATACCTAAAAAAAAAATCATAGACAAAGCACTTTAGTGAGAAGTGAAAAATAGAAAAATCACAAGAGAATACCTGGGATTCGAACCACGGATTCCGGTAGGACAAGCGGCCGCCTAGCCACGAAAGAACAGGGTACAACGAACAGAGCTGTCTCGTTATATTTTATTTGCGTAGTTAGATCTTGAAGTGTTAAAAAGGTATAATTTGTCGGCAGTAAATCAACTGACAATGTGGGCCTAGTACAGACCTGTGAGCTGTGGTCGAGTTCCGAGTCAGGTTTAGATGTCGGGAAATGGTTAAATGAAATAGATTTTGTAAATGCCGGTTTGATGAAAAGTAATGTTTTGGTCAAGAAGCAAATTAGTAACTCTGAGTTCTTGTATTTGAATTTTATGAACTTTGGGCGTCATGAAATTTGAGAACCCCTGACGAGAGAAATTGTCGTCATAATGTCATTATTTGACTTAGTAAAGGACTGGCCAGTGATCGCTTATGAAGGTAATAGTGTAAGAAGGGATGGGATGCGGAGACCGTCTTCCTGGAACGGCCAGCCATTAAGTGCGTTCCAACGAACCCGTTCCAAGAAAACGGTCCCCGCATCCCACCCCTTCTTACACTAGTCCTCAACAAATAAGGGACGTGATTGTTTTTTTATTTTCCCTCATTTTCATGTTTTTTTACACATTTATGATTCATTAACATGTATCTCCATTTTGTTTCTGAGGTACGTGAAGTTCCATATACTAACCAGTTACAATGATTAAAGATGTCTTCTGATATCTGTGTATTAAAAAAACGCTTTGTCTCCTTCGATATTTTCTTCGTGCGTTTGTACTTCAGAGGTTGAGCATGTGCAGTAGAGATTGTGAGAGAGAGGGAGAGAAGGAGAGAGAGAGACGGAGAGAGAGAGAGGGAGAGAGAGAGACGGAGAGAGAGACGGAGAGAGAGAGATGGAGAGAGAGAGAAGGAGAGAGAGACAGAAAGAAACAGAGAGAGAGACGGAGAGAGGGAGAGGGAGAGAGAGAGACGGAGAGAGAGATGGAGAGAGACGGAGAGAGAAGGAGAGAGAGACAGAAAGAGACAGAGAGAGACGGAGAGAGGGAGACGGAGAGAGAGAGACGGAGGGAGAGAGACGGAGAGAGAGAAAGAGACGGAGAGAGAGAGACGGAGAGACGGAGAGAGAGAGACGGAGAGAGAGAGAATGAATGAATGAATGAATAATCTTTATTTTTCAAGGGTAAAGAATTGGGCACGCAGGCCCGTCTTACATTCTGCCCTTCATCATTCCATCTTTCATTCTTCCCACACCCTTGATTTAGTACAAAAGAGAGAGAGAGAAAAAGGTGTCACAAGTACACCTCAAATAATATGAGACGAGATGTAAGAAAATAATTTAATAGAAACTTTGGAAATGGACAAGGAAAGAGAAGAACTTAGTACGTCCTTTGGAAATGGACAAGGAAAGAGAAGACCTTAGTACGTCCTTTGGAAATAGACAAGGAAAGAGAAGAACTTAGTACGTCCAAGTACACATGCACGCAGTTTGTAAATACGACCAAGAAATCAAACCAGTATTTTACGCTAGAGCACAGCATAACCTCACGATCACCTACAAACATGAAAAAAAAAGAAGGGAGAGGTGGGGAGGGTGAGGAGAGAGAGCAGTTTTAGACTGTGTAGAGCTACAAGAGACTTGTTTGTTGTTAATGATAACATTTCCCTTCACCACGTGATCTCTTCTAAACCACAGGACGTGACACCCGCAAGGCCGGTACAGCATACAACAGACTCAGATTTGCAGACATCAAACTCGCATCGCTTATGTCTTTATTTCAAATCTGGTTAAAGAAAAAAAATTAAAACATTTCACCAGCGACCCGCGCCCGACACCCACCTCCATCCACCTTCGCCTCCATCTTCACACTCCCACCCCCTCTCCGATTATAAATATCAGGAATGACAACTTCGAACATGTACGAAGAACCACTAACTATGGCGACTCCTACTAGTCAATTAAGAGAAGAACAAAAAGAATAACAACAATAACAACAACAACAGCAAGAAACTGAATGATGATGATGATGATGATGATGATGATGATGATGATGATTCCAAATTTACTCATGTCCTCGGCTCCACTACCTTGACTCACACAGTCTTTGTGACTCTGACTCATCATATTTGCCTGCAGTCTCCCGGATGAATAACAAATAACGAATGACTGGACGGCCGGTGACGAAGAGATAGCCACGGAACTGTCTGAAAGACGGAGCACTCGATGGAGCTGATCTATCTGACTGTCCAGCAGTGAAACATGGCTAATTTATCTATATATCTAAACGTTTCTATAAAGTTTTTTTTTACGTTGACTACATTCTTCGGTTATAAAGATTCGCTTCTTGTTCAGTTTGTGTTACATTCTACACGGCAAAATGAACCCGTTTTTCCTCCTAGTTTTAAGATATTGTTCAACAGAATAAAACGAACTAGTTTTCCCTTCAGCTCAATATGCAGAAAGTGAATGTGTTTTCCCTCGTTTTTAGACGTATCTCCCCGTCAACAAAATTAGTTTAATCACACAATATAAATATACACGGGGTGGTCGCAAAGTTTCGAGACTAGATGAAACTATACTACGCAGTAAAGTGACCCAAGGCATGAGCTGTAGTAACCATTCCTGAGTGTACATGCAAAATCTGAGCTCGCTTTCTTCGCTCATTCGCACTCCACTGGCCTCCAAGTGTCAAAGGGAGATTAATATTGAATTAATATCTTTATCTTGACTATGACTGACTTCCGCTATAGAAATGAAAACAAATTAATCAATATCACACCCGCTCTTCGCGCGCTGTTTCAGACAGCTCTGTTAACTGCATCCAGTAGAGTTGCCTTACTGGCAACAAGTATCTCGCACAAACAAGCTCTCTTAAAAGAATAGAAGCTCCAAAATACGAGCCATTTGAGAAATCATCTTTTAATCTGGATCATGAAGCCGCACACGCGTGAGCGTTCGGCTATGAAGGTCAGTTTACTAACCCCTGGTTCTAATAACCGCTCTTCTCTAGTGTTAGAAGCTGGTTTGGAGCAGGTACATAATTACTGTCTGTAAAAGTTGCTATTCATCATCAGTTTTTAAGTGGCATAAGTGAATATAGTCATAATGAACAGTGAGGATGGATGGCGAAGCGTTATATTACTTTGATGTACAAAAGGAAATAAGACATGGACGAATCCTTTCTCATACATCTTTAGCATCTACGCTGACAACATCATGAGAAATGTAAGAGATGAACAGGAAACAGTTAATTTGATTCTTTCAACACCGAGGTTGGAGGGGGGAGGGGGATCATATTTCAGAAATCAGTTACGCTGATGGTACCGTCCTTTTACCAAACAGTTCAGAAGGTCTGCAACAGCTGATTCTCGCCACAAAAGGAGATCGCGAGACTCAGAACCTATTTTTAAATAGCGACGAAACCAAAGTAACGATAACTGACAAACTGAGCAGAAAACCCTAAATTACACTGAACCATGAAGAGCTGGAAAACTAAGTAAATCTGAATATCTAGGCTCAGTCAGCACCACCAGTGGTGGCAGCACAGTGACAATTATTAAAAGACGACCAGCAGTTGTATCACAGAAACTACCACAAACTAAAATTATGTGGCAAGGTAGCAACAAGAAAACAAAGGTATGTTTACTAAGAGTTTACATGTTCCCAGTGTCTATGTCCGGATGCGAAACTTGGACACTTAACAAATCACTAGAAAAGAGGACAACTGGTTCTGAAATGCAGCGTTATAGAAGGGCATTTAGAATATCGGGATAGAGAGAAACTCAAATGAAGAGGTGCTGACTGGATTAGGTGTCGTAGAAAACTGGCTTGTGAGCACCAGTAAAGTTAGAAAACATCAAGAGACATTGATAGTAGAAGACATAGTCCCCGGCAAAAGAGAAAAGGGCCCTCACATGTACTTAGGGCATGACAGAGAGACTGAATATGTCACTGAGATATGGGTCAGCTTGCTCTAACGCCTTGCATTCAGGTAGGCAGTGAGAGGGACAACGTTCTGGACACGTCAGTTGACAGTTTGACATACTGAACCATGCTACAGTTAGTAAGATCTGGCCGCTTTAAGCATGCTTCAGTTTAGGCCTTTGTTGCCTTCTCAGATGACAGCAGATGTGAAACAACGTGGCCGAAGCGTAGTAAACTGTTGGGGGCAGGGCTGTTTAGCCTGTCCTTATCTCAGATGATGCAGAACCCATTAAGAGTCGCTCTCCATAGAACACTCATGTCATTTCTTCCCAGTTTTTCTGATTAATGACCCCCCCCCCCCAAAAAAAAAAAATCTCTCATGCAACCCTGATGTCATGTATGAGCGTTGCTTTAGTCCACCACGTGACCTCCGCTTCTCCAGCAGTCGCCAATATATTATTTGCCTGGGGATATCGTCCGTCATTTTGCTTTCAAGGATCATATTTCCAGCCACATATAGGTTGCATGCAGCGTGCTTACAAGTATATAACGTCATAAAGCCTTAACTGTTCCATTAAATAGATGTGAGAGATAAAGGAAATGACGACTGCGATAAGATTGATTCTAGTAATGAAAGTAGATGGAGGTGTGTGGGTTCAGTTTTACATAAAGATACAAAGAGTGAGAAAGGTTGGCAGAAACAAGAATGGCAGAACTCACGATGAGTACACAATTGAAGAAACATACAACAATCCAATATTTCAACAAAAGCCTTTTTCAAAGATCACATACAAAAACAACACAACAATACAAATATGAAAAATATAATTTAAAATTTAGGCTTATCTTTTTTTTGGGGTCTCCTCATAGCAAGAGAAAAATTGCACAAAATGCCATTTTTCATATTTTTCCATCTACTTCTCGCGTTTTTATCTGTTGTGTTGTTTGTGTATGTGATCTTTGAAAACGGCTTTTGTCGAAATATTGGACTGTTGTGTGTTCTTCATTTGTATGTGCTCATCTTGCGTTCTGCCATTCTTGTCTCTACACCCTCAGACTTTCTATCTCTTAGTTAAACTAAAACATACATCTCTATCTACTTTCATATTTAAAACAGATGGTACTTGGTTCCAAGCAGATAACTGGGCCGTGGACCATCTGAAAATGTGCCGCAGATCATATTTTAGGAACCACTGTCAGAGCTGATCTTTGCTGTTTACTTATCAGGAAAATTGTGTCAAAGAAAAGAAACCGAAATAAACTGTTGTAGAAACGTCCGTTTGTTTTGTGTACTTCCGTTCTACTCTTTCGAGCTGAAGTATAATTACGTCAAAGATGGCATCTGTTGGGAAGATACAACTGATTCTTTTTTTTTAAATGAGCGAGAGAATGAGAGATTTTTGATCAGACCAAATGTCTAAACAAGTGATAGTAGACATGAACATGAGCGATGTTTTTAAAGCGAATACAGCTATAAATAGCCAAAACGCGTTCTGTCTCGCGAGATTTTGGCTCAGTAATTTGATCCTCGAGATCTTGATGTCAGACTTCCGCTTCCTGGATTGTGGCCAAATATATCAATATAAACTGAACAGTCAGCATCTGGCGCTAATCAATAGCAAATGTGTTTGTATGTTTCACGTATTTGTTAGAGCGTACTGAAACAATTACGCAAATAGGAAAAGAAAGTAGTTCCTACAGCGCGGGCTCTGGTTTGGATGGATTTCATTCGCTGACGTAGAAAAACGAGATTTTTTTTTAAAAAATGGAAGAACTTTGGAGCTTGTGTTTCGTGATATTATACACAATTTTTCTGGACAAAAGCTCCCGTCTTTTTTAATTAGAGGATACATCGTAGCATTCGTTAATCATATTTTTGTATCTGCGTTGATACAAGTAAAGGAAATAAATATTATCTACTGTCAAGGAAAGATGATATAAGGAAAGAGTTACAATACTCAGAGGCATAATATGAGAGGAGAAAGGGGAGTAAACAAACAGAGTGACAGGAAATGTGCGATGAGAGGGAGATAAAATTCTGACGGGAGATATTGTTTATTAGGAGAGAAGTTGTTTGTTAATTAAGTTTTCTCCGCACGTCTGAGACATAAAACGAATTACGGATGCTCTTCGATTTACGAAACGGTTACGTTCCGATGACTCCATCGTAAATTGGAAATATCGTAGGTCAAATATACATATGATATAATATGATATGATATGATATGATAGCCAAATAAATAACCACTGTCACTAAATAAGTTCATAAACATACAGTTCCTGTAACTAACTAAATACCAGTTAAGGTAAATAATTTAATGCAAGTTTGTCCTATCAATGAATGTACTTTACTGAATGTATACAACTGTCTCACCACCGTAAAGTCTAAACATCGCAAGTCTAAACATCGTAAGTCGAGAAGCTCATATGTTATTTGTTACATTATATCTCTCCGGCCAGAAAACACTGAAATGACTGCGGAACATTAATTAGGGGGTAACGGAGAAAAGTGACCACGACATGAAAGCAACAAAAAGCCGTTTTTTTTAAAAATTATTTGGTGAGGAGGGAGGTAAGGGGTTCAAAATAGATTCTAATGATTAAAAAAAATTACAATTTATTAAATCAAGGGTTCTTTACTTTTTTTGTGTGTGGAACTCTTTTCCGGCCCGAGAATAGGTGTGTACCTCTTTTTCCAGGCCGTGAATAGCTGTGAACCTCTTTTCCGGCCTGAGAATAGCTGTGAACCTCTTTTCCGGTCTGAGAATAGCTGTGGACCCCTTTTTCCAGGCAGTGAATAGCTGTGAACCCATTTTCCGGCCTGAGAATGGCTGCTTACCTATTTTCTTGATTGAGAATATCTGTTGACCCCTTTTCTAACATATTCATTTACAGTTCTGTGAACTTTTATTTATCTATAGATTTGTTTTGTAAAATAACTTAAAATATTCCATCACTACCTGAATAATGTGGCCCAGTTATGAGCAGGAATGGTTGCAAATGCTAAAGAAGAAACAGCTGATATAATGATTATTATTTGCATTAACAAGAAGTGCACCGACACATTTTTGTTACACTAAAGTTACTCAACCCTGATTGCTATTTATGAGCAAGTACAAGCCAGCGCACTGATAAACTTCGCCATCTTGCACCCTCAAGAACAAAAGATGTTTGTTTGACAACGGAAGTATCAATCTGGTCGAAAATCGTGACATCAGGAAAGGGAACAAGGTCATGACAGAAATTCCTTCTCTCGCAGGTTCTGAATTTTTTAGACGTAAATATACACACATGGTCACCTGCAAATGTCTAGTGCATACCGGACAACAATAACATCAAATAAATGAATACTTTTTTACATAAAGGTAGTTCTAGTTTGTGGTTACAGCTGCAAATTTCTGAATCTAAGCGATGGAATTTCTGTGTCATGGCTTCGTTCCTGTTTTGAGTGTCACGATTCTTCGTCCAGAAAATGATCTTGTTGACGAGAGAGAAGATTAGGCAGGCGTTGACGAGAGAGAAGATTAGACAAGCGTTGACGAGAGAGAAGATTAGACAAGCGTTGACGAGAGAGAAGATTAGACAGGCGTTGAGGAGACAGAAGATTAGACAGGCGTTCACGAGACAGACGATTAGACAGGCGTTGACGAGACAGAAGATTAGACAGGCGTTGACGAGAGAGAAGATTAGGCAGGCGTTGACGAGAGAGAAGATTAGACAGGCGTTGACGAGACAGAAGATTAGACAGGCGTTGACGAGAGAGAAGATTAGACAGGCGTTGACGAGACAGAAGATTAGACAGGCGTTGACGAGAGAGAAGATTAGACAGGCGTTGACGAGAGAAAAGATTAGACAGGCGTTGACGAGACAGAAGATTAGACAGGCATTGACGAGAGAGAAGATTAGACAGGAGTTGACGAGGGAGAAGATTAGGCAGGCATTGACGAGAGATAAGATTAGACAGGCGTTGACGAGACAGAAGATTAGACAGGCGTTGACGAGAGAGAAGATTAGACAGGCGTTGACGAGAGAAAAGATTAGACAGGCGTTGACGAGACAGAAGATTAGACAGGCATTGACGAGAGAGAAGATTAGACAGGAGTTGACGAGGGAGAAGATTAGGCAGGCATTGACGAGAGATAAGATTAGACAGGCGTTGACGAGACAGAAGATTAGACAGGCGTTGACGAGAGAGAAGATTAGACAGGCGTTGACGAGACAGAAAATTAGACAGGCGTTGACGAGACAGAAGATTAGACAGGCGTTGACGAGAGAGACGATTAGACAGGAGTTGACGAGAGAGAAGATTAGACAGGCGTTGACGAGAGAGAAGATTAGACAGGCGTTGACGAGAGAGAAGATTAGACAGGCGTTGACGAGAACGAACGAACGAATGAACGAACATGCTTTATTTTCAAAGGGTTAAAAATTGGGCACGCAAGCCCATCTAACATTCTGCCCTTCATCATACAGCTTTCACTCAGTCACAGCCATTCAGCAGCTATTAATGAGCATTAATAATCATGAAGACACAATTAAATGATTACATAAATAAATAATAAACATATCTCTTGTCCATACACTCCACACTCTTATTTACGCAACAGCATGAAATAAACTTGCATTCTTACATTCATTCAGAACTAAAATTTATAGAAAAGCTGTTAAAAATAGAAAAATCAAGGCATACTTTAAACTACTTTAGACTATGCTTAGGGAGGCATATAGTCCATATCAAACAGATGTTGACAAAGTCTAAATTTATAAGAACGAATATTACTTGTAAGTTTTACATAACTTGGTAGAGCATTCCAAAGGTGGGCAGCTGAATAAGAGAAGCTTTTTTTTTAAGATGTCAAGCCTTGGTTTTGGGAGAATACAATTGCTTAAGCGTTGACTGTGTTTTGGGTTGGATTTGAACAACGACCACAGATAGGGTGGAGCATTGTGCGATAGAATTTTATGAATTAACTTGGTCTTATTGAAAAGAAATCTGTTCTTGAGGGGTAGAATATCAAGATGTTTGTCCTTATTTGTAATACATGCTGCACGTTTGTCATCTATAAGCCTTACTGTTCGTTTTTAAAGTGAATAAATTCTGTTCATTTTTTGACATGGAACAACCATCCCAAACAGGACGAAGAAATAGAGAGAGGAGATAAAGTATAGATTCACATGAATACTATTTTTAAAAAAAAATTTTTTTTAAGTACTCAGCTGTAAATTGTAAGGTATGACTTGTCCGGCGGTGTGTGTCAGGAACGGATTTAGTAGAACAGTCCTGTATGTTTTTGTATGATTAAGGCTCACGCCGAAACGTCACAACTTTGTAATCGTTAAGTAATAAAGCTGCTCCTACTTTTTCCTATTTTATACATTCTGGTATCACAGCTTTACTGCAGTGCTTCGTGTATAGTTATATACTTATACACTAATTATTGTGTGTTACAGATTTAAAAAGGGGGTACATTTTTGCAATTTTAAAATCCTGAGGAAAATGATAATGTGCCATGCACTGATTGTAAATATATGTTAGTGTATCTGTAATTACTGGAGCTGAGTAGCGTAATATCTTGTTGCTGATTTCATCAAGTCCTGCTATGTTGTTCTTTAAGGATGAAAGATAATTGTAAACTTGACTAACTGACATGAAAGGAATACTGGACTGCTTTAGATTTGCACATTTGCTACATATAAATTTATTTAATTCGCTTAAGTCGCAAGTAGGGGTCGGTATTGAAGATTTTATGATACTGACTTCTTCTCTTAAGTGAGTGCTGAACTCTTCACAAGTGGGAACATAATTATAACTCTGCAAGTCAGACCGCTTTCTCTTGTTTGCAAGAATGTTAATTGTTTTCCAGATATACTTACTGTCTGATTTATTCTGAACTAGTTTCCTAAAGTATTGTTTTTCTTTTCTTGCTTAATTAAATATTGGCTCTATTTCTAACTAATCGGTAGCTAGTGAATTCCTTGTTTTTGTGGGCCTGATCTCTTTCCCTCATGACTTGCAATATCTCAGGTTTTATCCATGAGGACATCACTTGATGTTTAATTATCACCTCCTTAACAGGAACATGCTTGTCAAATATATCCCTGAAGGTTTTTATCCAGTATTCCAGGGCCTTATCCGGGTCAGTTAGTTGGTACACATGATCTAGAGGTGCTGCTTGTAACTCTTTCAGAAATGATTCTAAGCTGAATGTGTTAAAACTTCTAAATGTAATACTGATATGTTTATTTTTGGGAATTTCCAAGCCATGTCGTGTCTATGTGCAACAGACCGGATAGTGGTCACTCAGTGATGTGTGAGGGACTTTACATTCTATAACGTTTTCTGGATGAGCTACATATATGTGATCTATTAGTGTGGATGATGTTTCAGTTGCTCTGGTAAGTTTAGTGATAATTTGGGATAAGTTGTATAATAAAACAGTATCATTCCATGTACCATCTGTTTGTCTGTAATTAATATTGAAATCACCAAGAACAATTATATCCTTTAAATTAAAAGGCAAAACATAATCCATCATACTTGTAAAGTGATCATACCACGATGCTGTTGCATTTGGATTGCGATACAGAAACCCGATTAAGATTGGGTTCTGTTTTGGAAGTCTGATTTCCAACCACATACATTCAATATCAGGTGTCTCAAGGTCTGTTCTACGGAAAGAGTGTATGGCTGTGGTGACATATACAACTATTCCTGTCTCAAGTTTCCTAGTAGGGTCACGTCGAAGTAAATTATAACCATCTATCCTAATGACTTCATCAGTTATGTTTTTATTTAGACGACTTTCTGAAAAGCCAAAGACATGGAAGTTATGATTAACTATATTAGTTGCCTCAGAAAGTTTCCCTAGCAGGTGATAAATGTTTAAATGACCAATTCTAAGACCATCCTTTCGTAGCCACTCATCAACTATCTGGGCCATTTTCTACAACTAGTAAACTGTTATGGTAAAATTACAATGATAATTAATTGAATGACAAGATATTTAATGAAATTTTACAGTTCCTATTGTCTGAACATCGGTGAGATGTGTTGCTTGTGGATGACAGACATCATGAAGGCTTGGCTTAAAGCTGCTGGGCTGAACTGGTGAGATAATGTAAATCTTGATTTAACTGCGGTGTGTGTGGTAGATTCTGGGTTGTGTTAGCACTCGTTTGCCTGGATGGTTGGGGCTGCCGAGATGGAAGGGGTGGGAACATGGAGTTACATGAAGAGGATGAGTCATATGGAGAGGATAAAGGAGCTGGAGTTGGAGTTGGTATGGGGGCAAGTGGCGAGGTTTTGGAGGACACAGGAGATTGCATAATCAGAGGAAAGGTCGTACCCGGTTTGTTCTGTGTTTTTACCTGCTCTCCCTACTTTATGCTGTCTGACTGTGGCACTCTGTCCTGCTTTATGCTGTCTGACTGTGGCACTCTGTCCTGCTTTATGCTGTCTGACTGTGGCACTCTGTCCTGCTTTATGCTGTCTGACTGTGGCACTCTGTCCTGCTTTATGCTGTCTGACTGTGGCACTCTGTCCTGCTTTATGCTGTCTGACTGTGGCACTCTGTCCTGCTTTATGCTGTCTGACTGTGGCACTCTGTCCTGCTTTATGCTGTCTGACTGTGGCACTCTGTCCTGCTTTATGCTGTCTGACTGTGGCACTCTGTCCTGCTTTATGCTGTCTGACGGTGGCACTCTGTCCTGCTTTATGCTGTCTGACGGTGGCACTCTGTCCTGCTTTATGCTGTCTGACTGTGGCACTCTGTCCTGCTTTATGCTGTCTGACGGTGGTACTCTGTCCTGCTTTATGCTGTCTGACTGTGGCACTCTGTCCTGCTTTATGCTGTCTGACGGTGGCACTCTGTCCTGCTTTATGCTGTCTGACGGTGGCACTCTGTCCTGCTTTATGCTGTCTGACTGTGGCATTCTGTCCTGCTTTATGCTGTCTGACGGTGGCACTCTCTCCTGCTTTATGCTGTCTGACTGTGGCACTCTGTCCTGCTTTATGCTGTCTGACGGTGGCACTCTGTCCTACTTTATGCTGTCTAACTGTGGCACTCTGTCCTGCTTTATGGTGTCTGACGGTGGCACTCTGTCCTGCTTTATGCTGTCTGACTGTGGCACTCTGTCCTGCTTTATGCTGTCTGACTGTGGCACTCTGTCCTGCTTTATGCTGTCTGACGGTGGCACTCTGTCCTGCTTTATGCTGTCTGACTGTGGCACTCTGTCCTGCTTTATGCTGTCTGACTGTGGCACTCTGTCCTGCTTTATGCTGTCTGACTGTGGCACTCTGTCCTGCTTTATGCTGTCTGACGGTGGCACTCTGTCCTGCTTTATGCTGTCTGACGGTGGCACTCTGTCCTGCTTTATGCTGTCTGACGGTGGCACTCTGTCCTGCTTTATGCTGTCTGACGGTGGCAATCTGTCCTGCTTTATGCTGTCTGACTGTGGCACTCTGTCCTGCTTTATGCTGTGGCACTCTGTCCTGCTTTATGCTGTCTGACTGTGGCACTCTGTCCTGCTTTATGCTGTCTGATGGTGGCAATCTGTCCTGCTGTGTTCTAGCAGAGTACTTGATATTTTTAGCTAGTATGCTAGTATCGATCTTGTTTGTGTGAATCTGGTCACGATAAAGTTTTTTCTTAGGAGCTCCAGACTCTGAAGAGAAGAACGAGGTGTTATCGATGAAACTTAAGTTGTTTTATTGGCACAGTGTGCTGAGAACTCTGTTGTTGTTGTATGCCAAGCGACGCCCAGCACCAGAGCAAGCAGGTATGATTGAGGATATGAAGATTGACGTGCTTGGAAATTTCTGTATGTCGATATCAGGACATGAAGATCGTAGGGTCTGAGAGTCAAACCATTCATGCTGTCGTTGATACCAACATGAACTGTCGTCCTCATGATCTTTGGGTCGACGTTCAAGCTTCTCAGTGTTCCCATTATTTTCATGATACCGGCCCCTGGTACCGGAATCACTGAGACTGTGTCCTCCGCCGAGATGGACAACAGGTCAGCATATATTCCTTTCATTAGGGAGTCTCCAATCACCAGATGACTTGTGTTTTCTTTGATGTGGAAGTTGTGCTGGAGATTAGGGTGGTGCTGGTGGTGATTTCGATGTGGAGATTGCTGAGAGGAACGCTTGTGTACCATGCCTGATTTTAGTGATTTAGGCACCTGCTGACTACTTGATGATGAGCTGTCCTGCAGAACTTCAAACTTGTTGCTATGTGTACATCGATAGGATGCATTGTGTTAGGTTCTTTCAGCTCTTCTGATGAGTCCTTACTGCACTGTCTGGGTGTAAGCTTAAGTTCCTGCCCAGATTTGTTTGAAGTGCTGGGGACGATGGCTCAGGTAGTGATTTTGTCTCCTGATCTGGGTCACTTTCATGTGCAGAAACTTTCTGGGTGCTTTTTTCTTGAATACTATTTTGGCCAAGAGTTTCTGACCGCATCAAATCGATAAGACATTTCATGCTTTTGTTTTCTTCTCTGAGAGTCATGATTTCTCTCCTGAGATTATCATTTTCACTGTTTTATTTCAGCAGTCTTTACCAACTCCTTGATAGCATTTATTACATCCCGGCTAAAAGGAATTGATTACCTTTCGCCAGAAGTTGAAGCTTCCAGAGAACTTCTATCGTCAAGTGACTCTGGACAACTGTGGTTTGTGATTACACGTGAATGTAGTAAGTGGACCAGGAGATTTGGTACCTTGTGATTCCAGCACAAGGGGAGTTACATGCTGCCCTGTGTGGTCGTCGGTATGTGCAGGTGTCGACTCTGATATGACTGCTCCTGCATGTTCGGTGTCAGTTTTGTTCTCAAGACAAGCTTCTGGTACTTCAAGCGTGCTGTCCTGACAGTCACTTACTGCTAGAAGAGTGTCTTGCGCATGACGCAGGTTAGATGTTATTTCCGTCCTGGTAGTTGACTCTTGTAAAAGACTAACTCATCAGACAACCAGGAATCAACAGGCGTTGACGAGAGAGAAGATTAGGCAGGCATTGACGAGAGAGAAGATTAGACAGGCATTGACAAGCGAGAAGATTAGACAGGCATTGACAAGAGAGAAGATTAGACAGGCACTGACAAGAGAGAAGATTAGACAGGCATTGACGAGAGAGAAGATTAGGCAGGCATTGACGAGAGAGAAGATTAGACAGGCATTGACAAGCGAGAAGATTAGACAGGCATTGACAAGAGAGAAGATTAGACAGGCACTGACAAGAGAGAAGATTAGACAGGCATTGACAAGAGAGAAGATTAGACAGGCATTGACAAGAGAGAAGATTAGACAGGCACTGACAAGAGAGAAGATTAGACAGGCATTGACAAGAGAGAAGATTAGACAGGCATTGACAAGAGAGAAGATTAGACAGGCATTGACAAGAGAAGATTAGACAGGCATTGACAAGAGAGAAGATTAGACAGGCACTGACAAGAGAGAAGATTAGACAGGCATTGACAAGAGAGAAGATTAGACAGGCATTGACAAGAGAGAAGATTAGACAGGCATTGACAAGAGAGAAGATTAGACAGGCATTGACAAGAGAGAAGATTAGACAGGCGTTGACGAGAGAGAAGATTAGACAGGCATTGACGAGAGAGAAGATTAGACAGGCATTGACGAGAGAGAAGATTAGACAGGCATTGACAAGAGAGAAGATTAGACAGGCACTGACGGTTTCGCCATCAGAAGCGTTTTTTTTTTTTTGAGGGTGTAAGATAGCGAAGTTCATTAGTGCGCTGTTCTCTCTTGGCTAGATGACTGCTCATCCTATCAGAGACCATGGTTCAAATCCCACGCAATTCTCTTGTCATTTTTCTTTCCCTCACGTATTTTAACGATTTTTCGAGGTCTAACCATAGAACACTGCGTTATGTTACTTTAGAACATGTCCTCAGAAGAAGCGGAAGGGATGCCCTAGAACACGAGCCATTTACAACCAACACAGTATTGGTATTCTATCAGCCAAAACACTAAAGGACCTCCTGATATCGAATGCAGAACACGCATGCGCGTGTCCCGAGTGTAATGAAGCACCCCTCCGACCCCCCCCCCCCCCGACCATGAGCAGAGCTACGTCACATCCAGCATCTCTTTAGCGTGCAGATGATACAGCACTAAGAGTCAAAAAAATTATACGAGTCTATAGAAATTATTAGATAATAGTAAAAGAAAGTGACAAGAAAGAATTCACCCTAAATAGCAATAAAACGAGCAAGGAAAGGAGCAGATGTAGGAAGTGATCACAACCTTCTGGTAGCAAAAATAAAACTAAAATTAAGGAAAGCCAAAATCGGAGAACACAGAAAGATACATTTTGCTACAAGAAAACTGATAGACCAGCAAACAAGAAATGAATTCTCAATAGTATTTAAGAACCGCTTCAGTGTCCTACACTCACCTGGGCAAGAGCAGAAAAAAAGGCGAAGGACAGGCATTTGTGGAAAACCCTTGCGGAAGCCCCATGTGCCCTGGGCACTTAAGGTTCAGAGAGAGAGAGAGAGAGAGAGAGAGAGAGAGAGAGAGAGCAATAAAACAGAAACAGTGGTCATATCACGAAAGACGAGCCCACCCACAAACCCCATAATGCAATGTTACAGGACAAGAAATAACCTCGAGACAAGCGCATACATTTAAATATCTGGGCACCCATGTAACATCAGATGGGAAATGTAGGTCTGAAATCAAGAACAGAATATGCTAAACCAAAACAGCTTTCTAACGAATGAAAGTATCTTGTGCAACTCATCCCTGTCAGTGAACATTAGAAAAAAAGAGTACTGAAATCCTACGCTGAACTTACAGTGCTCTATGGAAGAGAATCTTTGACAATGAACAGATGGATGCAAAGATCACTAGAGGCAAGAGAGCTGCGGTTTCTTAGAAGAATCTTAAGAATACCAAGGACAGCTAAAACGACAAACAGGAAATGCCTAACAAAAGCAAATGTAGAAAAGAACCTAATTAAAACCATAAGAAAAAGACATCCATCATTCATTGGACATGTAATGGGAAGGAAAGATAAATGGTCATATCATTTATAACAAACAAACAAACAAATAAACAAAAACAGGGAAAGAAGAGAAAGATAATTATATAGTTTAAAGCGATGACAAAAGAAAATGTCAAGAACTGTGCGGATTGAAAATGTCAAGGTCACAGGCTATAGAGAATCATGACCGACAAAACCTACCGCTGTAGTACCTGATGATATTGATAACTAATGATGATAACGACGACGAAATAAACCATCGAGCTCAATCAACAAGCCTGTTTGTCCTCACGACACTGGGAGGAATATGAAGCAGGAGACCAGTATAATATCTTTAAATATGAGTTGCATGGTATTAAAAGAAGGCTGGCTGGTAAAGAGGATTAAAGAGAGAAAACTTAAATATTTTGGACACATTAAACGTCATGATAATTTAGAGAAGACCATATTGGAAGGATACATAATGGGAAAAAGAAAAAGAAGAAGACCAAAACGAAGATGGCTGCAAGAAATCGTTGACGATCTGCAAATGGACGCAGCAGCAGCAGGCCATCTTGCTCACAACCGAGAGGCCTACAGGAGTGCTGTTTGGGAGGCAAAGTTCCGCAAGGGACATGCAAATGAATTCATGAATGAATAGTATTAAATGCATAAATATCCTCATTTATCCTAAAAAAATCCTATCTCTGACGATGCTATCCCAACATTCATGTTTCGGCAGTAGCTGATTCGAGATCAAACCAGAGTAAACTACACTTGCTCATGTTTGCACATCTCCTATTGCTAATTCTACTATCGCCTCACCCACAAAGAAGCCCATCCTGGGTAAGAGTTACCCTGATAATTCTAGCCCTCGTTCGGCAGAACTCTCCTCCTCCTCCTAGACAAGACTATAGGCTTCTGTTAACGACATCACGGACGTGAAATAGGTTGGGATCACATAAGTTATACATGAAAGATAACACAGGTGAAATAGGTTGGGATCACAAGTTATACATGAAAGATAACACAGGTGAAATAGGTTGGGATCACAAGTTACACATGAAAGATAACACAGGTGAAATAGGTTGGGATCACAAGTTACACATGAAAGATAACATAGGTGAAACAGGTTGGGATCACAAGTTATACATGAAAGATAACATAGGTGAAACAGGTTGGGATCACAAGTTATACATGAAAGATAACATAGGTGAAATAGGTTGGGATCACACAAGTTATACATGAAAGATAACACAGGTGAAACAGGTTGGGATCACAAGTTATACATGAAAGATAACACAGGTGAAATAGGTTGGGATCACAAGTTATACATGAAATATAACACAGGTGAAATATGTTGGGATCACAAGTTATACATGAAATATAACACATGTGAAATAGGTTGGGATCACAAGTTATACATGAAAGATAACGCAGGTGAAATAGGTTGGGATCACAAGTTAGACATGAAGTATAACACAGGTGAAATAGGTTGGGATCACAAGTTACACATGAAATATAACACAGGTGAAATATGTTGGGATCACAAGTTATACATGAAAGATAACACAGCACACAAGCCAGGGGAGCAGCAATTTACTTGTATGAAAGAAAATGATTGTCTTTAACAAGTTCGGATAGTTTTTCTTTCGTGAGCACAGAGTTCCTCGGCAGAAAATTCTTACAAGGAACTTGAAGATTTACGGGCCTAACACAGTATCCCCAATATGCCTTAATGCCATGGAAAGTGGAAGTTTACCTTATATATATGATAGGCCCGTATTTCCAAGACCTTTGGCTTATGAAAGTGTGATGTGGTCAGTATCACGCCTGGTCGCATTTGCCTTCCCTGGTACCTATTTTTAGAGGCTGGGTAGATCCCGGGGCCTTTTTGGTGTGTACCAGAAAGTGTACCCACTTCTGGGACTGAAACCTGTACCACCGGATTAGTAAATCGTGCCCCTGACAACTCAGCTAACCAGGCCGTCCATATATATATATATATATATATATATATGTATAGGCGGCCATCACAAATCAAGAAATGATACCCTTTTATTTTATATTTTGTGAAACCAAAGTAGAAATATTGTCTGCACGTTGTTCAGCCGGTTCTACACTTAACCCTTTGACTACTAATTTATTCTGGAAGCGTTTAAGCATCATCCATCCATCCATCCATCCATCCATCCATCCATCATATATCTATCTATCTATCTATCTATCTATCTATCTATCTATCTATCTATCTATCTATCGGCCCTTCAGTGCCCAAGACAAGTGCTGGGAGTCCTTTGTTTAGAAGTATTTGCTGTAAGTCTCCATGTCCCTTTGCGTCGCCCCATGCTTCTTTTGCCTTTGAATCCACATCAAAGCTTTTCGTGATAAGGATTCGGTATGTCATTCTCATAATGAGACTAATCCATTGCCACCTTCTTTCAGTCACTGCTGACAGTGATGTCATATCTGTCTCTCTTAACAAGGCATCATTACTTATGGTATTTGGTTAGAACACCCACTATATCTTATGTGTAGCTTAGTTTGAAAGATGTCAAGTGCACCCGCAGTTGTTTGTGTCATTTTTTAAATACTCGTTTCCACACAGTAAGACGCTTAAAACTTTGCCTTTGAATATTCTGCATTTGGTTTTCTGGCTTATCTTTTTGGACCTCCAGATTTGGTTTTCTGGCTTATCTTTTTGGGCCTCCAGTTTGGTTTTCTGGCTTATCTTTTTGGGGCTTCCAGATAAGGCTGTGTGCAGCCCATACTTGTTGGGCTTTTATTATCCTTAGTTTTGTTTCTTAACTAGCGTCACCATCTCCTGTAGCAGCATTACCGAGGTATGTGAATTCCTTGGCTTCTTCGACTGGCAATTATGATTGGTCTAATGATTTAAACATTTCGTTTCAATACTTTGGTGTTTTCTTAGTGTTCACCCAGCATAATCCAGTATTGCTTGCTTTTCTTGTCAGTCTGTTTATTTTCTATTGCACGAATTGTCCTTTTTTAAGGAGACAGAATTTATCGAGTTTATAGAAATTATTGTTTTATAGAAATGCATTAGTTTTATCTACACATGGGCAAATCTTGGTCCTCGGGTCACATCTGGCCTGCGGCAACGATCTTGTAGAATGCAGCCAATCTAGCCGGTTTCGTTTAGAAGACTATAGAATTTGCTGGAAACGTTAACAGTATTGATTTTACATTGTATAATTATAACGGTATATCTTGATAACTTAATATACTTGTATAATGGTTCTGATTCTCGCATTGCCTAAGCTCTAGAGTGAAAAAAAATGTGGGTTATTTTTAACTCGATCAATGGGCAGACATTTATTCCTCTACTCTCCAAGAATTTATCGTGCTCATGTTTCTTACTAACTGAAAGTAACACATACAAGGTCCGACAATTAAGTAATGAGACTGATTTTAATATGGCCAAGACAAAAATGCCTTCTATGAAGCAAAGCATAGAAATCAAAGAGGCAACCTTCATCTATGATCTGGCAACTTTTAATCGCCGCCCGATAAGCAGACAACAAACAAGCCGTCATTTTGCTGACATAGTCAGAGGTGCATTGTTACGTAATCAGCATGGAGCAAAAAAGATAACATTAAATTCTGTTTAAAACTCGGAAAAAGTGCCATTGAGACAGTTGAATTGATACGAAAGGTTTATTGGGATAATTGTTTATCTCGTGCACAGATCTTCAGGTGGTATTCACGATTCAAAATTGGTATGGAAACGATTACAAATGCAACTAGACGTGGACGGCCAATTTCTGCTAGTAATGAGGAACTCATTGCAACGGATAAAAAAAGATCGTTGTTTGACTGTGAGGATGATGGCAAATGAATTTGGTGTTAACCGAAAGACCATTCATAAAATTTTAGTGTAAGATTTGGGCATGAAAAAAGTTTTTTGCCGTTTTCTACCGCATTCGTTATCCGATGACCAAAAACATAAGCGTGTTGAGTACATAAAAGACATCATCGAAATATGTCGCAGAAATAAACATTTCTTAAATTTGATTGTTGCAGAGGATGAAACACGGATTTTCCGCTATGATCCCACGACTAAACGCCAAAGTGCTAAGTGGAAGTCATTATCATCACCAAAAGGTAAAAAACTTCGTCTTCAAAAGTCGAAAGTGAAGACAATGTTTGTGTGCTTCTACGACAGCAAAGGAGTTATTCACGAAGAATTTATTCCAGAGGGACAGACTGTCACCGTCAAAGTTTATTTAAGTATTTTGAAACGCATATTGTAAAGGATTCTTTGAGTCCGACCCGAGTATTCAACACCTGGCAGTTTTCTCCTTCTTCATGATAATGCACCGGCTCACCGGGCGGTAATGTACAGGAATTTTTGGCCCCAAAACAAGTGTGTGTTCTCAACCATCCACCATATTCCCCAGATTTGTCTCCCTGCGGTTATCATCTATTCCCAAAATGAAAGTTACCATTGAAAGGACGTTTCTCTGACGAAACTGATGACATCCAAAGGGCCTAACATCGAGTTTAAGGGCCATACCAACAGAAGAACTGCAGAGGTCGTTCCAATGTTTGTTAGATCGTGCCACTCGCTGTATCAACTCACAAGGGGCTTACTTTGAATAAAATACAAGTTATATCTTCAAATGTTGTTTATCTTATTTTTTTATGTAATTAGTCTCATTACTTAATTGTCGGACCGTATACATATTTTCTTTCATATATATATATATATATATATATATATATGCCTGGCCTATGCCTTTTTTCCGATCTTGCCCAGGTGAGCCCTCCTCTGCTCAACATTCTTTCTGTTGTTTTTCTCCATGTCTCCTTTGGTCTACCCTTACTTCTGCTCCCCTGTGGTATCCATCTTTGTGTTGTTTTTGGTAGTGAGTCGTCAGTCATCTCTAGCATATGTCCCAACCATCGCCAGCGTCTTTCCTCAATAATTGCTGTCAGTGGCTTCATCTGCATTTCTGCAAACAAGACGTTATATATATATGTCAAAAACACTTTGTTTAGGGTGCAAGATAGCGAAGTCCGCTGTATTCTAGTGGCTAAATGGTTTCTTGTCCTACTGCAGTCCGTGGTTCAAGTCTCTTCCTCTCACTTCTAAAAGCACTTGTGCTTTGTTGGTGATTTTTCGAGATCTAACCGCATTTAGAAAGGAAGACCAAGACGAAGATGGCTGCAAGACATCGTTGATGATCTGCAAATGGATGCATCAGCAGCAAGGCATCTTGCTCACAACCGAGAGGCCTACAGGAGTGCTGTTTGGGAGCCAAAGTTCCGCAAGGATATGCAAATGAATGAATGAACCACATCCCACTGTGTTCTGTTACTTTACTATGCAGATGATACAGCACTAAGACAGTTGATACAGCACTAAGAGCCAAAAATAAAAATAGTGTACAGAAAATATTAGATAATAGTAAAAGAAAGTGAGAACAAAGGACTTCTCTAAATAGCAAGAAAACAAAAGCAACGATTATATCATGAAAGAGGAACCCACTTAAATGTAATTTTAAGATGGATGGATGGATGGATGGATGGATGGATGGATGGATGGATGGATGGATGGATGGATGGATGGATGGATGGATGGATGGATGGATGCAGTTATTTCCGAATCATTCGAAAATGCCCTCCCTTTCAAGCACTTTCTAAGGTTGGGAAAAAGAAAACCGCAAGATCTGGTAACACTCGCTTACCGACCAGTCCACCCGTTTTCTATTTACATCCACCACGTGGGGGCGGTCAGACCGTGGCTCGCAAACAATCCCGGGCTTCACCCAGTCTCAAGAAAAAATGGATGCCAGGGTTAACGCTCTGGGGGAGGAAGAGGAATAACGCCGCTAGCTACGGAGTTCGGTCTGACGGCGACACTAGTCGGTGGTTTCTGGTCAATTGTTGACTAGGCAGCAGAACATTTATAGTTTGACCGTGTGCAAGTGAGGCTAGTTCACAAATTATACCTTTACCGTTACCTTTAAAGATCTGATTAATTAGGGTGGATGATCTATGCCCTCAAAACCTACATTTTTCAAGACATCCAATGTTTTGTGGACAGGCGTAGAAAGAGAACAATTTTTCTGCAGCTTTCTTCACCGTTCATCCTTTTTTCGCCACAGCAAGTTAGAGCCGTATTTCGCACTAACTGTTGGCTCTTCGGAGGATTGTCAGTTATTACAATACCTTATTTATCATTTTAAAAAGTAGATATGACTATTTCTACTGAATTTTGGGTCTTGAATTTCTTCGGCCTCTAAGAACATGAATGGACTGCTGTTTGGTCTTTGGATCATAGTTCCGTCAGTAGTAACGAGTCGTGTGACTAGATCGCCCAGAATACTACAAAATCATCTCGGAGGTGCCCAATCCATTGTGTTTGTTACTCACATCCAAACATTTTGGCACCCACTTGGCCGACAGTTTCTGCATAATCAAATACACGTGATTTATAAACTCAACGCATGCCCTGAATATCTCTACTGCCTCAGCAACTGTTTCAGTAGAAATATGTCGATCTGCTAAAAATTAGGCCATGGACATCATCAGTCACTTCTGAAGTAGACACTGTTGAAGGCTTTCCAGATCTTGCTGCATCCTGTGGCACCAGGAAAGAAAACGAGGTCACGACACAGAGAAATGCTGTCGCTTAAATTCTCGCAGGTTCCAAGTCTGAGACTTAAACAGACACGTGGTCTCCTACAAATGTTTTGTGCTAATATGACAACAACAGCAATAAATAAACAAACAACTTATTTTACAAAGAGGCAATCTCAGTTTATGCTTTCATGTACACATTTTTCAAATGAGAAAGTGAATTAGCACAGTTTTGAATGGTTATCATTCACGCAACACTGCGCTAAATCACTTTACTGTGCGAAAGAGTAGTTGTTTCTCATTTGAAAGATGTCTACAGAGTCAGCATTGTTCATCCTTTAAGTCTTAGATATGAAATAAATAAATAAAACAGAAGTGATGGGTGTGTTTATTTATGCAACATTCACGTATTAATGTGCAGTATTTACACATTTAGCATTACTTTGCACCAACAGTGAGTTGGCAGATCACGTGCTTGAGGTTACGTGCACATGTCATGGTAAGTCCTTTGTGCAGAGATTTTTTTTTAATGATCAACAGAAAGAAAAATAAACGTAGACGAATGTAAGACCTGTTTCCGAGACCACTGCGAAAAGATAATTCGATTATTTATAGCCAGAAATGTCGATAAAATGTGTACAGATGGCCAGATTTCTTGCCGTCTTTGTCTCACTTTCAGCTCCCCGCGGCTTGCACAAGTTTTCTTATTTCTACCTTGGTTGCTGTTGTTCTAGAAGCTACTGGAAAGATTTTTTTAAAAACTAGTGTGTCTAATTATACAAGAAAATTAAAGCATGCCTTCTTTAAGGCCTGAAGTGCTTTATTTTTCAAAGAGCTCCACCAACCTGGGGTTAGTTCATCTCGCACACTTCGTTTGCCTTGCTCGTGGGCGGTAACTTCTTGACATTGTGAGGTTGTTTCTTGTCTGTCTAGAACTAAAGCTCTGTCCCTCGTTCTGCCAGATATAATCTGTAATCGCATCCTCACAAGAACGAGTTTCGTGAGCTAGGAAAAACTACACGTTCTTAATCATCCATTTCCTTTGAATCACATGGGCTGGTGAGTAATCTGAATCAAGGCACATAACCCTACGCTAGCATCAATGCTCACACTTCCGGCTATCCCGGCCTGCTCGTGGAGGGAGGGAAAATAAAAAACTGCACTATTGATTTGCTATGTTATTAAAAACACGAAGGAAGTCACTGAACTGTGAAACGAAACAATTTTCATTCTAATGAATATAAAGATTCACACAATTACGCCGCTAGCGTTATACAGTTGTTTTAGCAGAAACAAAAAAATTATGAATAATACCTTTTTTTTCTGGAACATTCTTGTAAGTTATTTTTTTTTACAGTAGCTTGGCAGCATAAATGTTGGGGTGAAACACAGAAGATTATTTGTAGCTACTGTTCACGAAACAAATAAAACAGATAGGTGAGTGAAAAAAATGCTAGCTTTATACCAGACTTGCAGTTAAAGGGACAAAAATTACTTCTATATTGTTTTGTTAGATTATGTACCAGTTCTATTGAAAACAAATTATTGTTTGTTGTTTTATTCAACTGTTTTTAGAAACTGCTGTTCCTTTTTTTTTTCCTTCCTGCGATGAGATATATCGACATTTGTGTTGATATTTTGTCTTTGAATTGTTACTTTTTTAACCTTTGTACTGTAGCAAACATAGCACGTTTTATGCTATTTTGTAGCATTTCGGTGGTGAGTGTACAGATCGCTCCATAGTAGATGTCCCAAGGCCACGCAAATAATTTAATAATAAACACATTCGTCGCGCTTTTGTAGAGAAATGACGCGATGCTTCTCTCCCTGGCCCATGCCAATCAGGCGTTGGTCATCATTGATTTCCACAACCACCTGTCCTTTGCTCTTTCTGTAAACTGTGTTTTGGACTGTGCTCTGTGCCACTCTTTTAGTCCATTACGTATCTTGTTTCTTTGTCTTCCTCTGACCACTTTTCCCTCCAGTTTTTTTTTTTTTTTGTCAATAGGTGTTCCAGTTTGCCCCTTCTCACATGTCCTACAAATCTGGACTGTCGTGTTCTGGATTTTGTCATAATCCCTCTCTTTTGTCCAGCCTCGCTTAGAGCCTCTTCATTTGTTTTCTTGGCTGTCCTAGATATTCTCATCGTCATTCTTAGGAACCACAACTCTGCTGCCCCCGGCAGACTTTAAGTCCCCTTGGTTACTGTCCACGCCTCGCATCTATAAAACAATACGAGTTCGATGTAGCACAGAATAAATCTCTTTCTGGTGCTCATCGACGGAGCTTTACCGCACAGAATGTTTTTCTTTTTCATAAATGCTGACTTGGCCTGGGCTATTCTGCTCCTTAGTTCATTTTCGCATCTTCCGTCTTTTGTTATTATTTTTCCTAAACACTTTAATTTGTCTCCTTACTTTAATTCTGAGCCTTTTACTTTGATGCTACATTTTGCTGGCGTCTCTTTCTCAGATATGACCATGACCTCTGGCTTCTTTTTATTTACACCAAGTCTTTCTCTTCGCTTTTTTCTACGATTTTATCTAACAGAGCTTGATATGATGCCTAGATTTGGCTTATACAGTAGTCTCAGATGTTAATCCCTTTAAAAAACAATAACAACAATACAAACAACAACAACAACTTATTAATCGTATAAACAAAATAGAAGCAGCTGCGGTAAAACTGACTCTAGTAATGAAAATAGATGGGTGTATTTTTCAGTTTTACACCATTTATTTGTACTCGTCTTGCTTTCTGTCATTCTTGTTTCTGTCTACTTTCCTCACTCTTTCTGTCTTTTTTTTATATATAAAACTGAACCATACACCCATTTATTTTCGATTACCATACAGAAGCTGTTACTTTGTTATACGTGATTTTTTTTTAAACAAAGCCCTCGTGTGTCTCTTGCGGTAGAAGATTAGTTTAAAATCTTCTTCCTAAATCTGTATCTTTTTGAACACATAGTAACTGAATATGAGAACATTATACTCAACAACTGCGCCTCTATGAAATATGAAGATGGGGCAATCTCTCTCTCTCTCTCTCTCTCTCTCATATTCTCGCTACACCCACATAGATATTTACTCCCAGTGTAATTCAGAAGCACTATTGCACGGCAATATCTTGTTGAAAAGAGAAAATGGCAGCCATATTAACGCCTACAATGTTCGGCAAGAGCCTGCCAGAAACTCTTGTAGTGTCACACTCACTATACTTCCCTGCACTTCAGACTCGTCACTTCCACCGCCGCCAGCGCAAGATCTAATCAGCGCTCGTGGCTAACGAAGGTCTCTTGACACTTTTTGTGCTAGTTGGATTGATTTCATGAAAATATAGTCACTGTTTTCGCTTTCTTTTTTTTCATGATTCAGTAATAATAAGAAAGGAAAGCATGATAACTGCATAAAGCTGAATTTTCCTTAGCGAAGTTAGAACCTGTGTTCTGTTTATAAAGAATATATAATGAATATCGCATTAATATCTTTCGATTGTCTGTTCTCTAGAAGTAAGTGACGCCACAATAAGAACTAAAGATGAGAATCTATAATGTGTAGTGCTACTGAAGAATCTGCGTTATTTTCATTCTGAGTCTGGGAAAGTCCCGCTATTTCTCGAACTTAACTTGCTCGTGAAGTGGTAACTTCCCTTATTCCACGCACAGCTGCATGTGCAGTGTAGTCTGGTCTGAATCTTCGTGGAAGCGGATATCCTCTGTTTTCGAGGGCAGTTTCTCCTCAGCATAATGTGCCGAGCATCCGTTTACACAGCTAACTCGCCTGGGGGAACAACGGCCCAGGGAGTACAATCAATTCCTTTCGGTGATACAAGTTACATCTCCGCCAGATCTGACCCCCATAACCATCTGTTAAACACTGATTTAATTACCTCCAGAAACAAGAAGCCTTCCAGGCGCGTGACAAACGTTAGAAAGCACCGAGTTGAAAATTAAGATTCAAACTTGTTCCCTAATGGATGATGGCAAAATACATTACCATAAACCGCCATATTAAATAAAGATCTGTAAAAGATTTTGTTAACTTTTTTTTAATTGTGGGGTTATTCTTTAAAACGAATTTTATCTTTGTCTTTGTCTGGCAATAAGACAAGCATAACCGTACACATCGAGCCTGTCCATGCATACATACATACATACATACATACATACATACATACATACATACATACATACATACATACATACATACATACATAGAGACGGACAAACAAGGGCGGTGTAAAAATGGCGTAAAATTGATCAGCAGAACGGCGTGTTTGAAATACAGACATAGAGCAAGGCAGACACGTTGTCGTCATTAATGCTGTTGTTGTTGTTGTTGTTACTGCTGCTGTTGTTGTTACTGCTGTTGTTGTTGCTGCTATTGTGTTTGTTGTTGATTTTGTACCTCCCCCCACAGCTTCATGTTCCAAGTAGCTGATGCTGTGAAGAATATTTTGTAGCACCAACATCACTGAAACAACAAACTAGATTTTTACCACCAACATCACTGAAACGACAAACTAGATTTTTACCACCAACATCACTGAAACAACAAACTAGATTTTTACCACCAACATCACTGAAACAACAAACTAGATCTTTTACCACCAACATCACTGAAACAACAAACTAGATCTTTTACCACCAACATCACTGAAACAACAAACTAGATCTTTACCACTAACATCACTGAAACAACAAACTGGATTTTGTACCACTAACATCACTGAAACAACAAACTAGATTTTGTAGCACTAACATCACTGAAACAACAAACTACATTTTGTACCACTAACATCACTGAAACAACAAACTAGATCTTGTACCACCAACATTACTGAAACAACAAACTAGATCTTGTACCACGAGCGATGGTTCGTTGCTATTGTAGCAGGTTATGAGAATCGGATGTTGCTACAATCAACAATAAGAGACGGGACCCAAGAGAATGATACTCAGAGACTTGTACAAACAATAACATCTAGCATCTTCGTAGCCGTCCTCCAAGACGAAATAAGATATGTTTACACATCAAAGTGAACGGCTAATGAGCTATACAGCAGCCTATTTTGTCATTCTTGGAGTGGAACTAAAACAGCGGACTTCTTAGTGCGTTTCATTACCTTCATTGTTACGCTAAAACAACCTGTTACAGAGAGCAGTCGTATGGAAGCAGGGCAAGATATTGACCATATTTTGACCTCTGGTCCTGTGCAACATATCATGCTACCGACACAGTTATCTTTGCTTGCGGTACAGACACGTCTATAAACAGTCACGTGACAATTAAAGAAAAGCCAGTGTCGTGGGCAAACAACTATGTTAAGACGAACGTGCAAAAAAAAAAAAAATGTAGGAGAAGAAAACTGTTTCGGGAGACCATGTCGCCCGACTTGGCAGTCGGTGACACAAAGCTGACCTGCCGGCTGGTTGATGAATCATAGCCGATCAAGACCCTGTCCCATCTTTGGCACCCCCAGTAACAGACCTAACAATGGCCAGGATCGCCATAAAATAAAAACAAATAGATGTAACTGAGCAAGCAGAAACGTGGACAGACATTGAACAAAGCGACTCTAACCATCATAAATAAGAGCAAGTAGGCGGATGCATATAAGTTATAAACAATAGAAAGAATCGTCTACCGTTTACATTATTGCGAGAGGTCAAATAATGGGATGTATACATAATTCTGGACGAACGAAGTGTCCTGAACAAATGGCTCAGAACAAGAGATTTAAAACGCTAGAACAATCAACTTAACTCGCTTACCTTGAGCTTCTGAAATTACATCTCCGAGCAGAAAGTGAGGAGTGGCTCTGCGGTCTACTCCCAGCTCACTCTTACATATGAATGAGGCAGTGGATTCTTGCATGCGCTGCGAATTGACATCAGAATGGCTGCCGTATGTTCCACGTTGTTTTTCTGTATTCCAAAGCGCTATGATGGAATATGCTCTCTCTCTCTCTCTTTCTCTTTCTCTCTCTCACTCGCTCTCTCTTTCTCTCTTGCCTTTAGTGTGTAAAATCGATACCAACTGATGACAATACCCCAGTTTCAAAGAACATTCCTGTGTCGACCGACTTGAAGGCAATACTCGCAGTCAATGGAACTTTCCTTTCTGTATTCCCTCTATTCTGCTGTATTTTTTTGTTCTCCCGTTCTTTCTTTGTATGGAGTTCTCGTGGAGGCAGGAACACAGATCAATACGTCATCCTGCCACCTACAGTACAGCCACCGCTGGCAAGCGGCTGATCACACTCACGCCCTCTCTTGCTGCTCCCATCCTCTACAGCACTGATGTGGACATGCTGAGATAATTTTATCCAGGGGCGGTGAGTCATTTCGCCGGCCCGCAATTTGAGAGAGCTTGACTTTGGTAGTCTTTTCAGTTCTCAGTTCGTTTGTCTCATTGCTGAAACCTGTGAATTCATTATGGGGGAGTAAAGGAAGAAATATAGATCGATTGAATAATGTGTGATGCAAGATACACACACACGACGATAATGCAGATACCAAGAACAGATAAAGAAATTCCAATCAAGAAGGAGGATTTCGAGAAGAAATAAAAGCTTTTTTTTTCTTTTTAAGAATTTACTTTTTCGTGAGTGAAATAAACTGGAGTAGGTCAAGAATAATGACTCACCACTTTGGTTTTTGTTTAGAATATAAATCTATTGGAAGAATCACGTGCTCTGTATAGATTTGCTAGATGAACCATGTAGTTTGGTGCAGATCTGTTGGAAGAACTATGTGCTTTGGTGCAGATCTATTGGAAGAACTATGTGCTTTGGTGCAGATCTGTCGTAGGAACTATGTACTCTGGGGCAGATATCTTGGTAGAGCTATGTACTTTTGTGCAGATCTGTTGGAAGAGCTATATACTCTGACTAGATCTTTTGGAAGAACCATATATTCTGACTAGATCTGTTAGAAGAATCATTCACTCTGACTAGATCTGTTGGAAGAACTATGTACTCGGACTAGATCTGTTGAAAGAATCATATATTCAGGCTAGATCTGTTGGAAGAATCATTCACTCTGACTAGATCTTTTGGAAGAATCATTCACTCTGACTAGATCTTTTGGAAAAACCATATACTCCTACTAAAACTGTTGGAAGAGCTATATACTCTGACTAGATCTATATACTCTGGCCTGATTTGTTGAAAGAACCATATGCTCTGACTATATATGTTTGAAGAACTATATACTCTGGCTGAATCTGTTTGAAGAACTATATACTCTAGCTGAATCTGTTGGAATAATCATGTACTCTTGTATTGATCTGTTGGAATAACCATGAATTCTGTACAAATCATTTGGAAGAATCGCGTAATCTGTAGACAGTTTTTTTTTCCTTTTGCATAAATATATAAAACTAAATAAGGAAATAAATATAAACAAGGCATTTTTTAAAAAATAATCGTGCACTCTGTAAAAATCTACTAGAAGCAACATTCTTGCTTTGTATAGATCTATGAGAAGTATCATCTAAGCTGTTTTCCACCAAACTATTTTTTTTTTTTTGGTAGTTCATTTTTCTTTCTGTATCTAGTTACCCCATCATGCTTACCTCTACGACCATCAAACTCCGTCACGGTTGACCGCAGTTCCTGGATTCAGCTCACTGCTTTACAAGGTATAAGTACTAAACTGTGTCTTTTTTTTCTCTTCCAATTCTTCCTTTGTTGGTCTGCTTAGCTCCATTTCTTGATATTTCTTCCTGTTCTCTCTCTCTCTCTCTCTCTCTCTCTCTCTCTCTCTCTCTCTCTCTCTCGTATGTGTTTGTTTCAGACAATGAAACTTGAAAGAAGGACAGACAAACGTGGATGTAGAGTTATGACCCAAAGGACTCTCTCTCTCTCTCTCTCTCTCTCTTTCTTCGTCAAACTCTTTCCTGACTGGATTTGGGGGGTGGGCGTTTCTCTAAAGATCTGAGATTTTTTTCCAAGCTCCCTCTCTACACACACACACTCTCTCTCTCTCTCTCTCTCTCTGCCTGTATAAACCCTTACAAACAAACTTTAAGATACACACAAAGCACACATGCACATTCAAACCAAAGAACGTATTGATTGGCAGTAGCGGCCAGCAGCATTCAGATCACCACAGAGGGTTGTGAAATCCCGACAGTGGTGGAACGCAGACATGCCTCAGCAATATCAAATAATAGCAAGAAAGAAAAAAAAATCCTTATAGGACTCAGAGACGCTTTATAACAGTGGATGACGCGTGGGAAGTGACAGTTTCTACGAAGACTGAAAGGATGGCGCTATAAAAGATATCGTCCAAATATGACGTAGCGAAAGTTTAGCAACCTACAGATTTTCTGAAGCGATAGGAAATAAATACCATCAATTATGAAATTCGGAGATAAAGATAAAAAATGGACTCAAAATGGGCATTATTTTGCGGTATAAATACTGAATTCTTACAGGATGAGACCGACCACGCAAGACATGGCGGGTGAAACGTCTTGTGGAAATATCCTGGTATGAAGCGAATTGTCGAGCCCTGTCAAAGAATGCAGTTTCGCGTCGACACCGCAAGGTACCTGACGGTGGAGATAAGACAAGACAAGACAAGACAATACAATACAAGACAAGACAAGACAAGACAGACAATGGATCATTTTAAAGGAAAAGAAAAAGTTCAGGTAAGCATGAGGAATTAATGTTAGTCAGTCAGTCAGTCAGTCATTTGCATGTCCCTTGCAGAACTTTGCCTCCCTAACAGCTCTCCTGTAGGTCTCTCGGTTGTGAGCAAGATGGCCTGCTGCTGATGCATCCATTTGCAGATCATCAACGATGTCTTGCAGCCATCTTCGCTTTGGTCTTCCTCTTTCTTTTTCCCATTATGTACCCTTACAAGACGGTCTTCTCTAGATTATCATGACGTTTAGTGTGTCCAATATATTTAAGTTTTCTCTCTTTAATCCTCTTTACTAGCCAGCCTTCTTCAATATTAAGCTCTTGTAGCAGGAATATGTTTGTCCTTTTTTTGTGTCCATGATATGTGAAGAACTCTTTTGTAGCATTTACATTTAAAAGCATTTATGTGTTTCTCAGCTGTTTTGTTAAGTGTCCATGTCTCACAGGCATAAGTTGCGACGGGAAAGATGCAAGCCCTTAAAAATCTTATTTTATTAAAGTAGAGGCGGAAAATGAGAAAATATGGAATAATTGGCCCTAGACAAGTCTCAGGGGAGGACATTTTTCTCTGCTTTATATCCCACAAAGACTGATGGCTGAAGAAAGTAGTTTCTAGCCAAGATCCACCACCATGGAAAGACTTTTCCTAGGCTGAGGTGACACATCAGCCTGCTCTTATACCAAGCACCAAAAAAGATTGGATAGGGTCTTTACCAACTCTGTTTAACCCTACATTCAGCTTGCTGAACGATCATCATCATCATCATCATCACCATGTGCTCGCTCTCTCCAGGAAGACTGGCTGCAGTGGTTTTTCCAGCTAACATCTGTCCTTTCTCCTCTCACATTGCATCTGGCCATATTGACTTGCTAAACATCACTGAAAACAGTAGCGTTCATTTATCCTAATGAAAACAGTAGCGTTCATTTGTCCTAATGAAAACAGTGGCGTTCATTTGCCCTAATGAAAACAGTGGCGTTCATTTGCCCTAATGAAAACAGTGGCGTTCATTTGTCCTAATGAAAACAGTGGCGTTCATTTGTCCTAATGAAAACAGTGGCGTTCATTTGCCCTAACGAAAACAGTGGCGTTCATTTGTCCTAATGCTCACTACTAACAGATCAGATAACATGTCCATGCACACGCATTTGTTACTAGCACATCCTCGAGTCTACATTACACAGGTTATAAAAGACAACATATGTGCTCACATGTGTATGCTCATACTATCACATTCACGCAAGGCAACATAAAAAAGTATAATAATAATAATAATATAAGAACCTCATGTCAACCTTGGAAGTCTGAGATTCCAGGAGGCGAGCATCTTCTGTAACCTTACCGTATCTTACACATTACCGTTGTAATTTGGAAAACGTGTATATGAAATGGATATCGTTTTTTTTTTCGCCTGCATTTCTCGTGTCTCTACATGTATACATAGCCAAAAAGTGGGGAGAGAAAAATCTCTAGCAGTCTGTAGCAGTATATCAGATAAGACATTTATCTCTTCTTACAAGATGAGCTGTTGCAAATATTTGGAGAGAAATGATTATTGCACTATTCTGTTTGCTGCTCAAAGAGTCTACATGCTTCAGAATTTCAGAGCGAAGTCAAGGGAGAAAACCCCAGCCAAGCTTTTGCAAAGGTTTTGTAACAAACGGGGAAAAAACAGTCTCTTCACATTTAAGAATGCTGCAGAAACACAAAACGGTTTCATATATGGACAGCTTTATAAAGTAGCAAACATTATGGATAATTTCATAATGCGGTAAAACAGTGGACATCATTGTAAAGTAGCAAAAACTATGATTAATTTCGTAATCCAGTAAAACAGTGGACAACATTATAAAGTAATAAAGACTGTGAATAACTTCATAATGCAGTAACGCAATGGACAGGATCACAAAGAAACAAAAATTACGGCTAACTTTGTAACACTGAAATGAAACGAAACTTTTACAGAACAAATCAAATAAAACGGCGAAGACTGGGATCGGTGCTAAATACAACCAAAAATAAAAAAAGTAATATGATGAAGACTAAGACAAATTGATGACAACTAACAAAACAAATGTGACAACTGGAGAATATATCAATGAGGAGAAATTGGAAGTGGTGGAGAGTTTTGAATATCTTGGATCATTACTAACAACGGAGACACACTGAGGGAGATTTAAAGGAAGGGATCAATCGCTCTTCAGAAGCTAAAACAGCTAGACAAACTGTGGAGAGGATACAGACAGAACTACAAAAGTTAGGATTTTAAGGGCATGTATTTTTTCCATCGCAACGTATGCCCGCGAGACCTGGACACTTAACAAAACAGCTGAGAAACACATAAATGCCTTTGAATGTAAATGCTACAGAAGAGTCATTCAGATGTCATAGACACAGAAAATAACAAATATATCCATACTACAAGAACTTAATATTGAAGAAGGCTGGCCAGTAAAGAAGATTAAACTTAAGTATTTTGGGCATATTAAATGTCAAGAGAATTTGGAGAAGATAGTCTTGGAAGAATACATAAAAGAAAGAGAGGAAGACCCAAGACGAAGATGGCTGCAAGACATCGCTGGTGATCTACAAATAGATGCACCAACAGCAGGGCATCTTGGTTACAACCGAGAGGCCTACAGGAGAGCTGTTAGGGAGGCAAAGTTCCATAAGGGACATACTAATGACTGACTTAGAGTGGCACTAGTGCGGTCATGTATACTGTTTCAGTATCTAAATTATTATGTAATCGCAAAACTAACAAAGCGTTGGCATGAATTGTTGAAAAATTTATATCATAATCGCAAAACACAGAAGATAAACACCTCGAAAATGACTTGATTTTTTTTTGGAACAGTTTTAAAATCTAGTCTTTTTAAAAAAATCCTTCTTGATTTAGTATTATTCCTCCATGTTGTCCTTGATCAAGACTTACGGCTGAAATATCGATTGTACTTCTTTCTCTCTTGGCAATTCAAAAGAAACCAGATACCTCCTTCCACAGTTGGGTGATTATGGCCCCTCCGGGCTGTACTCAGATAAAAACACTGAAAAAGTGCTAAAGTTTTATCAATTAAAAATAATCTTACACGCCTACATCTTACCTAAACTGATACGCAAATGATAAAAAAACAGCAAAAAAAAAAAACCAAAACACTTACAGATCAATAACATACTGTGTTATAAATCTGTCATAACAGTAACTTTTACTGTCTTATATTCAGCTTCGTGTTAAGCTGCCTAGCCTGTAGCTGTTGGTAACGTATAATTATGTTCAGATTTTTATGTATTCCGCAACTCAAACCACGCAACAAAAATACAACGCAACACAACCCGTAATCGGGCATAGTTTAACCACTGAATTATTTTGTTCGGTGGGAACTTTAACCCTCCATTTTAGTTCAGGTATTGAACAAATAATAGCATGACAGTAGCGTTACGGATGTAAACATGAATTATGTAGGCACAATGGTAGTTATTTTACATATAGTGTTGTAAAGAAAGAAAGAAAGAAAGAAAGAATCCTATTAAGTAAAACTTCGAAGTGAAAGAAGTAAGCTAGGAGAGAGAGAGAGGACGAGAGAGGTACGGAGGGGTGAGAGAGAAGACGAGAGAGAAAGAGAAAGAGAGAGAGAGAACAGGCTGGTTATGGAGTTATTTTCTGTCTCTGGGCGGGGGGACGGGGTGGAGACGCTGTCTCATGAGGCGGTCAGCCACCCACAGCTGACTGCTTGCGTCAGGGTTGGCCAACTTTACCCGACCAAGACTGTGTAGCACATCCCTCCTCAGTGCCCATCGCTCTACCCACAGCCTAACTAACGAGGCAGAGATAGCTTCGCTACCGTTAGCGATGGAATCTGCTTTAAAAAAAAAATGCACACTCCCTACTTTTTAGCTACATTCCAGATCTGCAAAATCTCGCTACTGTAGCTCACTCCCTATCCGACCCGATGCATGTGGCTCAACACTCTTCATCAAGAAAATTATGCTGGCAGTTCCAGTGAGACAGAAGAACATCAATTTATCTCTGTCCTATAAGCCCACAAAAAAATGACAAGAATTTATGATAATGATGATTATGAAAAAGTAGACAGAGAGATCTAATGTAGAATTCGTTAAGCAAGCAATGTTTCCTATAAAACTTGTACCAGTCCTAAAACATCCAAATATCTCTACGGTCACCCAAAAAGACTTTTCCAAACAATATTCACACACCAGCCCCCCCCCCACCCCCAATTCTGCCTTATCAATGCCAAACACTCACCATGACAAAGAGATTAACAACAGGCGAGCTGAAATGCTTGAGAAAAATGGTAAACAAGGCAAGAAAAGATCACGTGCGAAATGAAATAATCCAACAAATTGTGGGAACAACACCAGTCAAGAAGCACATCGAAAACCAGAGTATCAAGTGGTTCCGGCATCTGCTAGGCATGAATCCAGAGCAACCAGAGGAACGCCCACACAACTCGAGAACATCTGGATTTAGGGCGTGAGGACGACCAAGGAAAAGGTGGATAGATGGGGTGAAAGACATACTTAGGGAACATAACATGACAGCTACCCAGGCCTCTCACCTTTTCTCTGCAACTGATGTCTGAAACTCCCCGCGACGCTAATGTCATAAACAGACTGATAAGAAGAAGATGATGATTACTGTTATTATTACTATTTAGAAAGCAAACCATTTTAACCAGATTTGAAACTTCAGAATATTTCTTAGGGCTGTAATACATATTTGTATTCTTTTAAACAATAAAAATCTGTCAACATATTGAATCAACTCAAGGGAGCTAAAGCAATAAATGGCCAATCTTGGTTGCTGGACGTGCTCTAAAGTCTGTTCTATGAACCGATCGGTACCTGCAGGCAAGCTCAGCCTTAATTTCATGCCGGATGCTGGGGGGATCCAATAGACCAGGCCATGATCTCGTTGAGCTAAAAATAAATGTGCATGACTCATTCGGCATGGTGGGGAAATGAGACCCAGTTATCGATCACCCTCACTGGCTGCCTTAGTGCTGGATGATGCAGAAATGACACCCGATCACTAACGCTGACGTGCCCACGCCGGCCCTATAGAAACTTTTTGGCCAGGTCTAGTAAGATACGTCGTTTTCTTACGACTTCCGACGAGTGACAGCAAATCGGGCGGTAATGTTAGGAATGCTTTTTTTTTTCTTTTTCTTCTAGAAAACCGTTGAATTATCGTTCACGAGGTCAAGCTTAGAAATGCCGAAATATAATACATTTAAAACGATGGGAAAAGCTGGGGGCAATCTTTCTTTGCGCCAGTCTGGACAAATTTTTTACTGGAGTCAGTTGATAAATTCTTGTTGGAACAGTGTATAAATTTTTGGAGTCAGAGTCTGGATAAATTTTTGTTGAAATTAGAGTCTAGAGAAAGTTCTGTTGGAGCCAATCTGGATAGATTTGTGTTGAAATGAGGCTGGAGAAAGTTCTGTTGGAGCCAATCTGGATAGATTTGTGTTGAAATGAGGCTGGAGAAAGTTCTGTTGGAGTTAGAGTCTGCAGAAAGTTTTGCTGGAGTCAGAGTCTGGATGAAGTTTGTTAGAGTCAGAGTCTGCAGAAAGTTTTACTGGAGTCAGAGTCTGGATGAAGTTTGTTAGAGTGTCTGCAGAAAGTTTTGCTGGAGTCAGAGTCTGGAGGAAGTTTGTTAGAGTCAGAGTCTGCAGAAAGTTTTGCTGGAGTCAGAGTCTGGATGAAGTTTGTTAGAGTCAGAGTCTGCAGAAAGTTTTGCTGGAGTCAGAGTCTGGAGGAAGTTTGTTAGAGTCAGAGTCTGCAGAAAGTTTTGCTGGAGTCAGAGTCTGCAGAAAGTTTTGCTGGAGTCAGAGTCTGGATGAAGTTTGTTAGAGTGAGAGTCTGCAGAAAGTTTTGCTGGAGTCAGAGTCTGGAGGAAGTTTGTTAGAGTGAGAGTCTGCAGAAAGTTTTGTTGAAGTCAGACTCTGGAGTAACCTTTGATGGAGTCAAGAATGTGGATAAATTTCTGCTGGAGTCAGCCTTGATACATTTCTGTTGCGGTCTGACTCGGTTATGAAGAGTCAGAGCTGGATGGTGGAAGAATGGAGAGGTGTTTTTTTAGCAACAAAAATATCTGGTTTATTGTCAAAGTTTTCTTTCTGAAACCCACGTGGCAATCTCCAAGCAATCACTTCAACAACCAGTTTCTGCCTGTTTTATATTTGACACAATCTTACAGCACTCTGACAACCATGACAGCTCTCAATGGTTTTTGTGTTTGCTTTTGGAAGATTGACAGCATCAAAGATATCATCCATTTTATTCTTCCCAGATCTGTTGTATGCACACTTCATTTAGCAGTGTTTTTCTGCCTTTTACAAACTTGGCAACAGTTCAATATTTTGTTGTTTATATATTTTCTGTTTCTTCCATGGACTTTCATGTTTGCATTTTTAAATAACTTAGTTAAACTTTAAAATGTGTGTGAGAGTGAAAGATTGATTAACTGATTGATCGGTTAACTTTATGTGGAAAGGGTCAAGAATTGGGCATGTAGGTCAGACTGTCATTCTGTCCTTTGTCTTCTTATTCTTCTTCAATTTTCGAGTTCTTGGTCATGGTAAATCAGAAGCAAAGTCACCAGGATTTAGTCCACAGTCTTTTCAAGGTCCTCCTGGCAGTCACACAGCTTCTCTCTTAGATCTAAGCCCCATAGCCATGCCTGGCTTCATAGATATATAAAAGTTTGGCATTCTTGGAGAAAGTCCTGTCTTTCATCAGAAACTGTTGCCAATTGTTCAAATATATATATATATATTTATCGTATATCCTTCCCGTGCTGTTAAACGTCACATAGGGCTTGCAAGGTAGTTCACCAATTTTTCCTGTCTTCGGCGAGTCTTTCAACCTCATCAAGAGATTTTATGCCTATTAATTTGGCCTCTCTTAACAATGTCCTCTTCAGTTTCACGTGGTCTGCCTCTTTTTCTTTGGCCTGTTGTGTTCCACTTGATAGCTTGTTTTGGGATTCTCTGATCATTTCTTCTCATTACATGACTAACATATGTCCATCTCCTTTTCCTGATCACCCATGAGACTGGTTGTTGTTCAGTCATCTGTCTTATCTCTGCATTGTTCTTGAATTCGTTCCACTTGATGCCGAGTATTTTCCTGAAGCATTTGTTTTCAAAAGAGTCTAATTTATTGTCTATTTCTTTAGTTGTTTTCCAGCTTTCGCATGCATAAATGAGGGTGGATATTATATTTGAATTGAACGGTCTTAACTTGGTTTTTGTGCTTATAACTTTTGAATTCCATATGTTCTCAAGATTCTTGAAGATCAATGCTGCTTTTGCAATTCTAACTTCCTTTCTGGTGTCACCATCCTGGTCTATGTAGCTGCCAAGGTATGCAAATTGATTGATTTCTTCAATATCTGTCCTTTCTACCTGTATTTTTCCATTTTGATTAATGGGAATTTTCATTATTTTTGTTTTGTCCTTGTTAATTTCAACTCCTATTTTTTTAGCCAGTGAAGACAGGCTATCTGTTTTTTCTTGCATGGAATTCACATTGTTACTGATAAGAGTTATGTCATCAGCAAAATCAAGATCTTCTAGTTGGGTCCCATGTACCCAGTCGATACCTGTGTTACCTGTGCAGCATTTTTTTCATTATGAAGTCTATTGTAATTCCAAAAAGTAAAGGAGACTACATATCCTTGTTTCACATGTTTCAATCTGGAACCATTCACTCATCCCTTCTTCTGTTTTGACTGCACAAACATATCCACTGTAGAAATACTTAATGATGTTGACAGTTTTAGATGGTATTCCATACAGACTTAAAATTCTCCATAATGAATCTCTGTGTATGCTATCAAATGCCTTTTTAAAGTCTATGAAGTTCAGTATTAATTATATATATATATATATATATATATATATAGAGAGAGAGAGAGAGAAGTGGATTTATATTTTTTTTAAATGGCAAGCTACTGATTATGAAAAATTCAAATTCATTCACCATCTCATGCTAGATTGCATCAACAGCTATGGTTCTTCACCTTGTGTGATCCTTTATGTTTCTGATCATTTTAAATTCTCTTTTTTTTTTTTAAACACCATGCCACTTGGTCAGTCCACTGAGATATGGTTCCTGTGAAACTAGAAGAAAACTGAGGTAACGCTGAGTATAGGGCATCAATGAGACTCTGAACGCCACACTCCCTGAAACAACTACCCCTGCTAGATGAGATTTTCAGCTTAGCTATCAAGACAGCAATGATTTTTTTTTTTAAACTAGTACAGTAATATGAGGGGTGATTGATAAGTTCTTGGCATAAGGTACAAATACTTGAAACACACAGCTGACATTAGGAGCATTTGTAGATCAGGTTAATGTAAGATTAAACACCAAATTTGAAGAAATTAACTGTGACCAATCTTTTTTTACAGGCTACTGAAGTGGTAAGGGGTGGTAGAAACTGAGAAAAGTTTCTTCAGCAATTTCTGACTATGGATGAGACTTGGGTTCATCATTTTCAACCAGAAACTAAAGAACAGTCAAAGCAGCGGAAACATCATGGATCCCCACCTCCAAAGAAAGCACGGATGGTTCTGTCTGTAGGCAAAGTAATGGTTTCCATCTTTTGGGATTCAGAAGGTATGCTATAGGTAGACTATCTTCAAAGGGGCAGAACGGTCACTGGGGTCTATTGCACTAATGTTGTGAAGCAACTGCGGGTCACACTGAAGGAAAAGTGTCCAGGGAAATTGATGAGAAGAGTCATCTTTCATGAAGACAATGCTGCAGTTCACAAGTCAGTGGTGGCAATGGCTGCCATTCATGAGTGCAGCTTCCAGCTTCTTGAACATCCTCCTTATTCCCAAGATTTGGCCCCTTCAAACTATTACCTGTTTACCTAACTCAAAAAAGGAGCTCAGTGGTCACAAATTTGATTCAGATGATGTCGTCACTCATGCTGTAACCACTTTCTACTGGAACCCCAAAAAGTTGTACACAAATAATCCATTGTAACTTATGCCGAGAACTTATCAATCACCCCTCGTATATAAAACAGAGAAGCGTTAAAAAAAAAAGGCATTTAAGTTTTGGGAAGGTTTTCACTTTGTGTGATGGTGTTCCTCATACTCTAGTTGACAACTGGCAGTTGTTCAGAATGGTTTTCAAATTATCTTCAGCTCATATCTATGGGATGATATCTTGATCTTTAAATGTTTTGTTCTCAACTGCATTAGCTTTACTCCCTTCCCCTCCCCCCAAGTCCTTCCATTTTCAATGTCTCATATACTCAATGTACAAATGTCTGTTTTGGGATACTTAACCCTGCAGAATTGTTCAGAGTTGCTAAACACTGTACAATAGTCTTATTTGAGATCCTTAACACTTACAACTGTCTTACTTTGAGATATTAACTCTGTACAAGTGTCTTATTTTGAGATACTAACCCTGTACAAGTGTCTTATTTGAGTTACTCAACACCAACAATCAATGGCAAATTACCGATTAAAAACTGAACTTTTGGAGGTCACCAATTGTCATAACTGGTTTACATTTTGTTTAAAAAAATGAGTAAAAAGCACCGGCAAAATTGGTCACCAAAGACAGTTAACAGAAAGCCTTACTTTGAACATCAAAAAAGACAGAGACTATGGTTATATCTAAGAAACAGAATCCACCAACATGCAGTATGAAATTAAACGGAACTATTTTAAAGCAGGTGCAGAAATTCAAATACCTTGGAGCAATAATAACTTGGAAAGATGGGAAATGCAGAACAGAAATTAGGAACAGAATAGGCCAAGCACAGACTGTATTTCAGAGAATGAGAAACATATTAGCCAACACATCTTTATCAATGAATGTTAGAAAACGAGTCCTAAAATGCTATATTGAATCTATCTTGTTATATGGAAGTCTTCTTCTTCTTCTTCGTTCACATTGTCTGTCTATACCTGCAGTCCTGTCTCTTGGATAAATTTCACAGTTTTTTGTAATTCATGTATGGAACCATAGAGCTTATCTTCTTTAGTGGTTTCACTGGGCCAGTAATTATTTCTCAGTGTTTCATAGTTGGTGCAGTTCTGGAGGATATGTTCCACAGTTTGGGGCACCTGGGCACATGTACATAGATTAGTAGTACCAACCTTAAACTTTGTATACATATGACTTCGGAGTCGGGTGTGTCCTGTTCGGGTTATATGGAAGTGAATCATGTACAATAGGCAGGTCTGCTCAAAAATCATTGGAAGCTGCAGAAATGTGGTTTATTAGAAGAATGTTGCAAAAATAACTAATGAAGAATGCATGAGAAGAGCTGGAGAGACCAAAAAAAAAAATCTTGTCAAAAAGAGAGAGACAATGTACTTTTATAGGACATGCAATGAGAAGAGGGGGCACTGAAAATATTATAACAACAGGAAATATAGAAGGAAGAAGATCAACAGGAAGACCAAGAGAAATGATACTGGACAGTCTGACAGGATGGTGTGAGAGGAGATCACCAACTGAGCTGATGGCCTTCATGAAGGATCATGTACTCTGGAGAAGCACAATAGCCTACGCCAGTCGGCACGGCACCTGATGATGATGATGATGAAAATTGGTTGGAGGATATTTGGGTCAGGAGACTGATGAAGCTGAATTTGCATCAAGGAGAACCCGCTGATTTTTACTTTGGTTCGGCATGTCAGCATTTTGTCAAGTTTAAATTTCACCCCACATAAGAAAACAAAATTTCATACAAACATTTACTGTCCGCTGACATCTGTAAAGTATGTTTAAATTTACATTTAAAAAAAATAAAGTACCAAATAATTGTATTGAGAAAACTGGTATTTCAGAAAGTACTTCATGGAAGGCAAAAGACAGGAACATCGGTTCTGGTTTTAAAAAAATGCTAGTGCGATCACTGGTACACAGTATAACTGAATGAGAGATGTAGCGATGTAAAGAGACTATACTCAAGTTCAGTTTTGTATGTAAACAGAAAAAAAAAAAAGAACTCTCATAAATAATATCTTCAAAATTAACCCTAGAGTTCCTCAGATGGCCTGTAAAAAAACAGAACAAAAGTGTTAGGCAAAAATCAAGTCTCCAAAGGCCTTGACCCATAATTTCAAGATCTCTAATCCTCAGACTTCGCCAAAGACTCAAAGATCTCATTACTTGCACCATCTATTTGGCTTACAAACAAACCAACCACATGCTACCTGCACCATCTCACACAACATGAGTACAATACACCACAAGTACCACACAAACAACTGTTTTCTTGAGCATACATATTTTTTTTTTCAGTATCCATTAGTTGTACTGAACAAAATGTCATGTCAGTTTCTTTACCATGTATTGACTGAACAAATCTACAAATGAAACATCAGAATATGACAGTAATGTTAAAATGACAAAAATTTTCATAAAACATCAATACAAGCTCTCATTATCACCTATACCAGAGTGAGCAAAGATGACTGCACCAGTGTCACGTCACGTCACAGCCAACAAACCCTGAGCTGGCCATGACCATGTCTCACTTCTCCGCTGCTACTCCCAGTGACTGACTCTGTCAGCTAACAGAGCTGGCCAAGACACTGTCCCACTTCTCTGCTGGTACCCCTAGCAACTGACTCCACCTGGCTAGAAGAGCTGGCCAAGACACTGTCCCACTTCTCTGCTGGTATTCCCAGCAACTGACTCCACCTGGCTAACAGAGCTGGCCAAGACACTGTCCACTTCACCATTGGTGCTTCCAGCAACTGACTCTGCCTGGCTAACAGAGCTGACCAAGACACTGTCCCACTTCTCTGCTGGTACCCCTAGCAACTGACTCCACCTGGCTAACAGAGCTGGCCAAGACCTTGTCCTATTTCTCCAAACTCCTGGTGTCCCCACTAACTGGCTCAGCCTGACTAATACTGACTCAAACTTCTGTAACCTACCCCATTTAAATGTGATACTTGAGCTTTAACACCTTGGCCATCAAGAACATCTTGCCCACACTTCCAGGGAGATGGAAAAACAACACATAAAATTACAATCTCATCTGCCCAGCAACATTTCTATGCTTACAGTGTTATCTTCCCCTCAATTCAATATAACAGTGCAATGCTCTACTTGTATGTCCTGATATACACTAACACATTACAGTCTTATCACTTCTTAAAAAAAAAAAAAAAAGGTAAAGGTAATCCTGTCATGCCTTAGAGGCACATAGGGATGTGGAGTTAGTGCCCATATTATCACTTCTACTCAATGAAAAAAATTATGATCTTTTTTTTCTCTTATAATAATAATACTCTATGCTCTCTCTCCCTTTACTTATACAACAATGTGAAGTTTTCTCCCCTGTCAAATAACTATCATGCTACTCTTCCTTTCCCTATGCAATGAACAATGTCTGTCTGTCTGTCTGTCTGTAAGTCTGTCTGCCTGCCAGTCAGTCACTCTCCCTTTTCACAATGTCCTCAGTTCCACCAAATCACATCTTCACTTTCTCCTATATTCACTTAAAGAATCATGCCATCTCCACTACTCAAATCAAACACTGGAAAAACAGAACATATGCATGGCAGTTTTTAAACTCAAGAAAATAACATTCTTCTCTGCCTCTCTCAAATCAAAGGTGAAAGTCTTGTCACTGGCTCATCACAACAAACATTACTGGGGGCAGCACACAGTGGAAAAGCATCAAATCTTTAATCAGAGTCATCAAACTTAATCTTTTTGCCCTCTGACTTGACAAAACCTCCTTTACCTGTTGAAGATAAACAGTGATAAATATTATCTTCCTGTTAACTGTTATCTTCTACTTCTATAAGTCACTGATGTTAAACATGTGATACTATCCTGATATCACTCTTCACTTCTATAAAGTCACTGATATTAAATTTATAGTGGTATCCTGATATCACTGTTCACTTCTGTAAAGTCACTGATATTAAATTTATAATGGTATCCTGATATCACTGTTCACTTCTGTAAAGTCACTGATATTAAATTTATAATGGTATCCTGATATCACTCTTCACTTCTGTAAAGTCACTGATATTAAATTTATAATGGTATCATGATATCACTCTTCACTTCTGTAAAGTCACTGATATTAAATTTATAATGGTATCATGATATCACTGTTCACTTCTGTAAAGTCACTGATGTCAGTTATATTAAGTGTTAAGACTAAGAAATAAAGGTCAGGATGTCTGATGGCCTTGCTACATGAAATCTTCACCAAAATGAAACAGACTGTTCATCATATACAGTTCAGTGTCTAAAAAAGTTATTGGGGGGGGGGGGGGGAATACCTTTTAATTAATAAACATTACATTTCACAGCAAATATTAATAATAACAGTTAACAGAATATTTGATAAAAGCATTTTGAATTGTTTACAGATTTTCTCCACAAAAGCTGCCATTTTGGGCTTTAATTCAGAATCCATGCTTCAGTGGGGATCATGCACATAGATATGCTTTTAACTCTCTTCTCACCTACATACAGGTCAATACTGAATGCTTTTAACCCTCTTCTCACCTACATACAGGTGAATACTGAATGCTTTTAACCCTCTTCTCACCTACATACAACTGAATACTGAATGCTTTTAACTCTCTTCCCACCTACATACAGGTGAATAAAGAATGCTTTTAACTCTCTTCCCACCTACATACAGGTGAATACTGAATGCTTTTAACTGTTTTCCCACCTACATAAAACTGAATACTGAATGCTTTTAACCCTCTTCTCACCTACATACAACTGAATACTGAATGCTTTTAACCCTCTTCTCACCTACATACAGGTCAATACTGAATGCTTTTAACCCTCTTCTCACCTACATACAACTGAATACTGAATGCTTTTAACCCTCTTCTCACCTATATACAACTGAATACTGAATGCTTTTAACCCTCTTCTCACCTTCATACAACTGAATACTGAATGCTTTTAACCCTCTTCTCACCTACATACAACTGAATACTGAATGCTTTTAACCCTCTTCTCACCTACATACAACTGAATACTGAATGTTTTTAACCCCCTTCTCACCTACATACAACTGAATACTGAATGCTTTTAATTCTCTTCTCACCTACATACAGGTGAATACTGAATGCTTTTAACCCTCTTCTCACCTACATACAACTGAATACTGAATGCTTTTAACTCTCTTCCCACCTACATACAGGTGAATACTGAATGCTTTTAACTCTCTTCCCACCTACATACAGGTGAATACTGAATGTTTTTAACTGTTTTCCCACCTACATAAAACTGAATACTGAATGCTTTTAACCCTCTTCTCACCTACATACAGGTGAATACTGAATGTTTTTAACTGTTTTCCCACCTACATACAACTGAATACTGAATGCTTTTAACCCTCTTCTCACCTACATACAGGTGAATACTGAATGCTTTTAACTGTTTTCCCACCTACATACAGGTGAATACTGAATGCTTTTAACTGTCTTCCCATCTACATACAGGTGAATACTGAATGCCTTTAACTGTCTTCCCATCTACATACAGGTGAATACTAATTGCCTTTAAGTATCTTCCCATCCACATACAGGTGAATACTGAATGCTTTTAACTCTCCTCCCACCTATGTACAGGTGAATATTGAATGCTTTTAACTCTCTTCTCATCTACACACAAGTGAATACTGTATGCTTTTAACCCTCTTCTCATCTACACACAAGTGAATACTGTATGCTTTTAACCCTCTTCCAACCTACATACAGGTGAATATTGAATGCTACTACAGTAACATTTCTGAATAACACTGATACGGTGAATATTTTTTTAAATCTACTTTTATGACTGCCATGTTTTATAAAGAATCGTTTATTTATTTACTTTTTTTGGTAGCATTTACAGCAGTTTAAAATTGCAAACTCTTAGCTACAGAACAAAACCATGTGACGACATTTTTTTTTTTAAAAAGCCCTTTAAACAGACCACCACTGGCTAAGACTGTTATAGACTAAACTAGTGGTTCCAAACTGGTGGTCTACACTTGCCATGGGGATATTTGACAAAAACTCTAGGTTTTTTTGTTTTTTTTTTAAAACTGTAAAATGTTTAACAACTAATGTTTCAGCGAATTCTATGTGGAGGAAATAATTTTCCCCACATTTAAAAATAGGAAATATTGAATCAGATGTGGAAGCGACTGTTCAGAATAAAAAGAGGCATGATTTCTTTCACCATATTTAACTCTTTCCGTGCTGGAGGAAGAAACACGGACGTGTCGTTGCGTGCGGGAGTAAAACGCGGGTCTTGTCTGTAAGGGGGTCTAGTTGTAAAATGGGATGGAAAACAGTATTTCCATTTACTTCCGTATACATAATATGTGTCAAAGTGTAGCTAAATGAATGAAAATTTCATAAATGCAGAGTTTTTTAGGAAAAAAGAAGTAATGTGATGTTTTTAGACACTGATTGTGGCCAGCTCACCATCGGCTAGGTCTAGATTCGCGCTTCTTACCTCTATTTACCATCTAAGATGTGTAGATCTACTTATCGATCTCGTATTGTGACTCCGTATGGCATTTTCGCTGAATGAATGTCTGAAATAACCTCCTAACTACTTCTCTAGTCGTCTAAATATGTCTAAATCTACTTAGAAAACACTCAAGAGCAGCGGGGTGGCCATAGGCTATGTCCATACCCCTATCTACGTCGTCAAAAATTGAAAAATTTCCATGCTTCGTGTCCTTGTTCTCGCTCGGCATCGCTCTTAACTAGGCACGCATTCGCCATTTTGAAAGTATCACCGGAATCGCGGACGAAATATGTACAATCTAAATGTTACACCGCTTGTTTTAATGAAACAAACAATCCTGACAATACGCTCTCAGCATTGAAACCGGAAGCGGCTGGATAGTGCCAATACGCTCGGGAAGAGTTAAGTCGGTTAGTTGTCACAAACTTCATTATTCTGTTCATTTGTCACAACATGTAGGAATGTTGATTGCTGTTTATTTTTTCTGCACTATGTTACTGCCATTTTGAAAATCCACCAAGTTGGTATTGTGTTTTTTAGAATGGTGTAGTGCTGTGTTTACTCATTAAAGGTTACCTACATTTTCTGAAAAAAAAAAGAATTCTTTTGCATTTAATGTACAAAGCTACCATACAGATATGAAACTTTCTGCAATTTATGGGGGCCTGAATTTTTAAACAAAAGGGGGGTCCATGGACTTTAATTAATTGGAAACCACTGGACTAGACTGTTATATTTTACTTCATATTTGATGCTGTTGTGGATGTATTACATTTTTGTTAATTTTATTTCCTGAATCATTAGATTCTGAATGGACATCTAAATTATAAACAATTACATAAACATAAAAGTTAGTCTTCTCACAAAATCTTACCTTTGTTAAAACCTCCCCTGCCTCCAAAACCACCACGACCACCACGTCCTCCTAGAAATAAATACACAGATATAGCAATTTTTAAAAACAAAAAGAAACTGACTACAAATCATACAATAAGAAACATATCAATTGGCAAAAAACATTTCTGTAACCCGACTGTTCCAAAAGAAAAGAATTATATCACGTACTACCTTGGTTATTACATCTTACATCTTCCCGTGCCGTTAAACGTCACATAGGGCTCGCATAGTTGTTCGCCAAGTTTTCCTGTTCTCGGCAAGTCTTTCAACGTCATCAAGGGATTTTATGCCCACTAAACTGGCTTCTCTTAACAATGTCCTCTTTAAGAGTTTCACATGGTTGACCTCTTTTTCTTCAGCCTGTTGTGCTCCACTTGATAGCTTGTTTTGGTATTATCTGATTTTTTTTCCTCATCACATGGCCTACATATGTCCATCTTATTTTTTTTTATCACCCATGAGACAGGTTGTTGTTTGCTCATCTGTCTTATCTCTGCGTTGCTCTTGAATTCGTTCCACTTTATACCAAGTATTTTCCTGAAGCATTTGTTTTCAAAAGAGTCTAATTTCTTATCTATTTCTTTAGTTGATTTCCAGCTTTCGCATGCATAAATGAAGGTGGATATCACATTTGAATTGAATAATCTTAACATTATTTTGTGCTTATAACTTTTGAATTCCATATGTTCTCACGATTTTTGAAGGACAATGGTGCTTTTGCAATTCTAAATCTAACTTCCTTTCTGGTGTCACCATCCTGGTCTATGTAGCTGCCAAGGTATGCAAATTGGTTTACTTCATCAACAACTGTTCCTTCTATGTATATTTTTCCTTCTTGATTAATGAGAAGTTTCATTATTTTTGTTTTGTTGTCTTTGTTGATTTCAAGACCTATTTTGCTAGCCAAGGAAGACAGTTTTTTTCCTGCACTGATTTCACATTGTCACAGATAAGAGTTATGTTATCTGCAAAATCAAGATCTTCTACTTGGGTTCTATGTACCCAATCAATGCCAGTTTTACCTGTACAGCATTTTTTCATTATAAAGTCTATGGCAATTCCAAAAAGCAATGGAGATAATATACATCCTTGTTTCATGCCTGTTTCAATCTGAAACCATTCACTCATTCCTTCTTCTGTGTTGACTGCACAAAAATATCCATTGCAGAAATCTCTAATGATGCTGACAATTTTAGATGATGTTCCATATAGTCTTAAAATCCTCCATAATAGTTATTATAACACTTGGATTAATTCAGTGAAGCATTTAGTCCTCTCTGTTTAATCCTTTTCTTTAATGCTTAGTCCTTTCCTCTAATGTTTAGCACTTTAAAGTTTAGGTCTTTCCCTAATGTTTATTCCTCTTCTCCAATATTTAGTTCTTTCTCTAGCATTTACTCCTTTTCTCTAACATTTACTCATTTTCTCTAACATTTATTCCTTTCTCTAACATTTATTCCTTTTCTCTAACATTTATTCCTTTTCTCTAACATTTATTCCTTTTCTCTAACATTTACTCCTTTTTGGCATGGTGGTACCAGAAAAAAATCCCACTGCTGGGATCTGAACCTGGTGCCACTAGATTAGTAGACTGAGCACCTAACCACTCAGCTAACCAGGTGCCCCTGTACAATATAACCATTCTAAATTAAACACTATCAAAATGAATGCAACAGCAGCAAGCCATCTTGCTCACAACCGAGAGGCCTACATGAGTGCTGTTTGGGAGGCAAAGTTCCGCAAGGGACATGCAAATGAATGAATGAATGGTCTCTACATCTTTCCAGGATAAATATTTAAAATGTCATCACCACCAGGGAAAAAAAAAGCCCCAAAAATTACCATTAAAATCAGAGACTTTCTCAAAGGAGAAACCAGTGCTCATGTTCAGAAGTACAGTATCCCTCTATTAAAATATGTAATTATAAGTTCCACTTCCGCACAGCAGTACTCACCTCTAGGACCTCCACGACCTCTGGGACTGAAATCACCTCTGCCACCACTACCACTGGCACCTCTGTTTGCAGCAAAGTCTAACGAGACCTGTCGCCCATCAACAGACTTCCCGCTCATCGAGTCAAAAGCCTTCGCGGCAGCCTCTGGCGTTTTGAAGTCCACAAATGCAAATCTTGAGGGGTGGAAGAAAACACAACAGAAGGTTAAAGTTTTTTTCTAGTGAGTTCTCCCTTTTGAAGTCCACCATGCACCTGGCTGCACTTATGGTTGTCATAACAAAAAAAAAACAAAAAGAAAAGAAAATAACAGCCATAACAAACTACAAGACCCATGAACAATAATCGAATACTGTTTGTTAAACATCAGGAAATGAGTTTTTTTTAAATCATTGTAAGAAGATACCAGTGAAGAAGGGGCAAAAAAAAAAAAAAGAAAATTTTAACCTAGAGGACACATAAATCAAGGACCTCCAAATAAAACAGGGGTTTTCAACCTATGGGGAATTCCCCTCTCCATCCAGGAGAGAATATTTGGGATCTCAGAATGATAGACTCAAACTGTCGAAATATTATATTCACATTACACAGAATGCACCTTCTGAAATGTGTAAGTGTGTTTATGTGCATGCTTGAGGGAGAGACATTCTGACATATGGTGAAAAGGGCACATGGGGCAAAACTTTTGAAAACTACTGGAATAATAATAATTAAAAAAAAGATAAAATCTATGTTTATGCTATCATTTATAATCTAAAGATTATGTGAATCCAATGTATGATTCTGCTTTATGAATGTCTATTCATAACTGCACAATTTTCAGAATGTAGCAACAAGAAAGGGAGAGTGTCATTCATTTTACTGAATCAGACTTTGTCTAAACAAATTATATACCATATTAGGGCTGCTGACAAACAATGGCTGGCCAGTCCACATTTAGTGACAGGATCTACCAAAAAAGAATGTTTATATTTTAGGTTCTAACAAACCTGTGCTGGCACTGAAACAGTACATCACAAGCTACACTGAAGTCCGCGTACGTGGAGGCAAGCAAAGGCTGTACTCACCCCTTTGGCTTGCCGGAATCTTGGAAGGTTGGAATTCTGGCCGAGACTGCACCTTTGAATGCTGCCTTCAGGGAGGACTCGTCCGTGCTGTAGCTCAAGTTCCTCACAAACAGAACCTTTGACTCTCCTCTTGTGCCTGGAAACAGGGCATTGTAAACCCTTTCATAGCTACAAACTTCATGCAAACAATGATCTAATGGAGCACTAAAAAATAAACGAAAGAGAGATATGTTGCTGGTGTGTGAGTGGGCTTGTCACTAGCAACTCATCATGTCATGTTTTGTCCCTGACAAATGCTCTCTACAGTTTACCTAAATGAAAGGAATGAATACCAAATACACTAGTGCTCTCATTTTTATGAGAATTTGGGTTGGAATAGTTCACTGTTCCTTACACAAATACTTTAAGCAGAAAATAATAGAGAGATTTTAACACACATCCTTAGCTGAAGAACAAATATATAATTTAACATTAAAAGTGCTAACCCTCTCACTGCTAAAGATGTATTTACTCATTTTCTTAACTCATCCCGCGCCGAGAAACAAAAAAACATACTTTCGGTTTCCGAGTCGAGTGCCGCAAAAAACTGATACATGTTTTGTTTCACTAAAAAACCGGTGTAACATTTTGATTGTAAACATTTAGTGCGCATGTCCAGTGACCCTTTTCATCATGCCCAAAGCGTGGTTAGCAACAAGCGTGAAAATTGAAGTCTTGATCGAGAATTTTCAATTTTTTGGTGATGGAGATAGGCATATGGGCATGCCCTGTGACCAGACCACTGTTCTTGAATGTAACTCAAGTAAATCTAGACTTATAAGACGGACTGGAGAAGTAGTTAGAAGGTTATTTCAGACATTATTTTAGTGAGCATGCCACATATCATCACAAGATGAGATCGACAAGTAGATCTAGACATCTCAGATGGTAAGTAGTGTACATCTAGACTTAGCCGATGGTAACTAGGACACAATTATTGTCTAAAAACATCACATTATTTCTTTTCCTAAAAAAAAAAAACTGTGCATTTATGAAATCTTCATACATTTAGTTATTTTGAAACATAATAAGTACACTTTTAACATGGAAATACTTTGTCTCATTCACTTTTATTAATATACCTCTATACATATCAAGACCTGCACTTTTACTCTGGCAAAAAATGGAACGTCAGCGTTTCTTCCCGTGGCACGGGATGAGTTAAGTCACTGCTAAGTACAGTTAACATGCTCCTATCACTCTGTCCCTCCAGTATTAAAGACGTGTAAACTTGTTTCAAATTTTCTCTATCACTGCCGTAGACAGTTATTCTCGTTTAATATCTGGGAAATCACAGTAGCTATTTTTAATTACATGTGACCTATTTTCACACGCTGAAACCAGCCATGTGCTGGAAATGTGCTGTTTTTAGTAGGAGATGGAGGGCAGGCCTATTATTCTACATGCATTGTGTACCTTGGTAACATTCTAAAAAAAATACCCTTACACTTCTTTTTGTGGGTGGTAGCATTTAGTATTCTATACAAACTTCTTACTGTGCTACTGGTGCTTAGATCAGTGGTACCAACTGGTGGGTTTGCTGACCCCCAAAGTGTATTACTATTGTGGTACTACTGGAGTGTATTCTACGCCCACTGTTGTCGTATGTCCATGCTGTAACATCAGATGTCATCAGGCTGTCTTCTTCTGCTGCCTTACAACAAACCTATGAAGGAATCTTTCTTCAGGTTACTGATACATCTCCTTGTAAATGGAAACTCAGATGTTCTTAGGCATGATTTAAAATCATGGTGATGATCTTGGAATAAAGGTACGATAATGATTCTGCAGTAGATTGGCTTGCCATAATTTCTGGAACAGATCTTAGAAGCATGACTCTCAGCAAACTTTGCTGTCATGGGGCTATGTCATTCAGCAAACTTTGCTGTCATGGGGCTATGTCATTCAGCGAGCTTCATCACCATGTGTCTAACCACAACATTAAAGGGGTTGATGTATTGATGCTAATTCTGACCCCATCATTTCTATCTTCTTACATCCTTCCCATGCTGTTAAACATCATATAGGGCTTGCATGGTAGTTCACCAAGTTTTCCTGTTTTCAGCAAAGCTTTTCAACCTCATCTAACGATTTTATGCCTACTAATTTAACCTCTCTTAACAATGTCCTCTTTAGAGTTTCATGCAGCTGACCTCTTTTTCTTCGGCCTGTTGTGCTCCACTTGATGGCCTGTTTTGGGATTCTCTGACTGTTTCTTCTCATCACATGACAGATTTATGTCCATCTTCTTTTCCTCATCAACCATGAGACAGGTTGCAGTTCACTCATCTGCCTTAACTCTGTGTTGTTCTTGGATTTGTTCCACTTTATACCGAGTATTTTTCTTAGGCATTTATTTTCAAAAGAGTCTAATTTCTTGTCTATTTCTTTAGTTCATTTCCAGCTTACAGATGCATAAATGAGGGTGGATATTATATTTAAATTAAATAATCTTTGCTTGGTTTTTGTGCTCATAACTTTAGAGTGCCATATGTTCTCAAGATTATTGATGGTCGATGCTGCTTTCGCAATTCTAACTTCCTTTCTGGTGTCACTATCCTGGTCTATGTAGCTGCTGAGATATGCAAACTGGTCTATTTCTTCAACAGCTGTTCCTTCTATGTATATTTTTCCTTCTTGGTTAATGGTAAAGTAAATGTAATCCTTTAGGGATATGGTGTTAATGTCCATATTTTCCTTGACCTGTCAGCACACTAGAAGGTGATATGGTCAGTATTGTGTCTGGCTGTCGCTCCTTCCCCAACTCCAGAAGAAGTCGGGTACCCATTTCTATAGCTGGGTGATTGGGGTGCTTCCGGCTGGATTTGAACCCCTGACCTTCACCATGAGAGACCAGTGCACTAACCACTTCACCACTCAGACGACCCATTAATGGTAAGTTTCATTATTTTTGTTTTTTCCTTGTTAATTTTAAGTCTTATTTTACAAGACATTGAAGACAGGGTATCTGCTTTTTCTTGCATCAAATTCACTTTGTCACTGATAAGAGTTATGTCGTCTGCAAAATTAAGATCATCTCGTTGGGTCTCATGTACCCAATCAATGCCCATTTTACCTGTGCAACATTTTTTCATTATGAAGTCTATGGCAATTCCAAAAAGCAAGGGAGATAGTATACATCCTTGTTTCACATCTTTTTTTTTTTCAATCAGGAACCATTCGCTCATTTCCTCTTCTATGCTGACTGCACAAACATATCCATTGTAGAGATCCTTAATAATGTTGACAATTTTAGATGGTATTCCAGTCTTAAAATTATTCTCCACGATCAATCTCTGTGTATGCTATCAAATGCCTTGTTAAAGTCTATGAAGTTCAGGATTATCTCTATCACAAGAATCCAAATCACTGAGAATTCATCATAAAGCAGACAGAGACCAGCAATCACTGTACCACACAACAGCAGTAAATTCAGTGGCTGCATCATGACAATATTCCCAGGTCAAAGTAAGAACACTCACTCAGTCATTTGCATGTCCCTTGAAGAACTTTGCCTCCCTAACAGCTCTCCTGTAGGCCTCTTGGTTGTAAGCAAGATGCCCTGCTGCTGATGTATTCATTCACAGGTTATCAACGATGTCTTGCGGCCATCTTCGCCTTGGTCTTCCTCTCTTTCTTTTTCCCATTATGTACCCTTCCAAGATGGTCTTCTCTAAATTCTCATGATTTCTAATGTGTCCAAAATATTTAAGTTTTCTCTTTTTAATCCTCTGTGATAGCCAACAGTCTTCAATATTAAGTTCTTGTAGTATGAATATATTTGTTCTTTTTTTTTTGTCCATGCAAGAACACTAAGCAACATAAAAATGACTGGATTCATATTAACATTAAATGATTAACTTCAAAATATGAACTCTGTAAAGTCAGTACCTGAACTGCCCTGCCTGTCACCCCCAGCAGAGCCTCCTCTTCTCTTCTGGTCAGATCCTCTGCCACCTTGACCACCTTTTTTATTAGAACTTCTGGCCCCCGTGTAGTCTAGGAATAATGAGCTGCCATTAAGCTCAGCACCCTGTTTGTCAGACATAGCCTCTTCCATCGTGTCTTTGTCTGCAAATTCTATGAACCCAAAGCTAATAAAAAATAAAAAATAAAAAAAGATTCAATATAAAGCATAAAAGGAGGCACAATCTCTACAGTCTAATAACGTTTCAAAACCTTTTCCTTACCTGTCTCCTTGGAGCATCTACATGTTCTCACTCCTAAATGAGAAACCTTACAACGCAGTTTTCTAAGAAAGTATTCTCCTATTTATGAATATGCACAGCTACAAATGTTTACTCTCTGGCCATACCTGCTCCCATTTAACCATAAGTAAAGGTGATGGAATTTCCGTAGCTGCTCATAACAACAAATGTCACAGTAAAGAATATGAAAGCCTTCACAGCCTTGGAACACAAGCAGACTGGAATTGTTGGGTACTGTGTATGTATAGCAACATACGACTTACTACAAGTGTCATGTCTGTTCAGGCATTACTGGGTCACACATTTGCCTACATGACACTATGAACATGACCATATTCAACTTAGCTATGAGAAGGGTTTTTGATGGGACTTTAGGGGAGAGAACAAATGTGTGGAAACTTTTATTTCATTAATTTTATCAAGACATGTTCACCTGCTTTTCTATCACAGTCAGCATAATCTGAGCAAAGCTTATTCTTGATTTACTTTCAGCGCTTACCAAAAGTTACATGGTTTGTCCCAATCCTAAAAAAAGGATGACTGATTTCATTTTTTTCTTCTTCAAATGAAATGTATACCTCATATTTATAATTCGTTACAAAAGCTACAAGTCAAAGCTTACCCTCTGGTAGCACCATCTTTCATCGGAATCCTGATGTTGACAGCTGAGTCAAAAATAACCTGCAAACTCTCAGCTGTGACATTTTCTGGAAGATTCTTCACAAATAAAGTCCGATGTCCTCTGAAAAGAGAAAAAAAAAAACTTTAAACTGTAATACAAGTATAAACACCAATCTCCAAAACTGAAGTTCTAAAAACCATAAGTTTTTCTTGTGAAAAAAATAATGCATTTACTTTCCATCAATTAGATATCTTTACTGCAGACAGATCTGATGCACTTTTATTATCTGTTTATGTTTTAACTATTCAGCTTAGTGAATCCCAAATATAAAATAACAGTAAATGGCACAGGAGTAAAACAAGCAGACAAGTTTAGATATTTGGGGACACTACTGACCTCAGACAGAAGATATCTGAGATAAAGAGCACAATAATGCAAGTCAAAATAATGTTTCAGAAAATGAAAAAAGTATTCTGCATAATAAATAACTGTCACTGGAAGTGAGGGGAAAGAGTACTCCAGTGCTACATTGAGCCAATTTCATTTAATGCGTGTGAGCATGGTCAGTAACTAATGAAATGCAACACCATCTGTAAGCCCCTGAAATGTGGCATTCTGCTAAGGATACCATAAACACTATCTGTAAGCCCCTGAACTGTGGCATTCTGCTAAGGATACCATAAACACTATCTGTAAGCCCCTGAAATGTGGCATTCTGCTAAGGATACCATAAACACCATCTGTAAGCCCCTGAAATGTGGCATTCTGCTAAGGATACCATAAACACTATCTGTTAAGCCCCTGAAAAGTGGCATTCTGCTAAGGATACCATAAACACCATCTGTTAAGCCCCTGAAATGTGGCATTCTGCTAAGGATACCATAAACACCATCTGTTAAGCCCCTGAAATGTGGCATTCTGCTAAGGATACCATAAACACCATCTGTTAAGCCCCTGAAATGTGGCATTCTGCTAAGGATACCATAAACACCATCTGTTAAGCCCCTGAAATGTGGCATTCTGCTAAGGATACCATGTACAGAAAAGAAATCAAATGAGGAAGCTCTGCGAGAGGCTGGAGAGATGAGGCAAACAATAACAATCATCAAACACGGACGATCCAAATTCACGGGATACATTCTACTCCAAGGCAAGCTAGAATACACTGCGACAATGGGAAAGATAAAGGGCAAAGAAACTGAGACAGAGATTGATTGACTGATCTTTATTTCAAATTGGCATGAAAGTGCTGGAGGCACTAACAAGATGGCATGGACAGAGAACAGCACAGCTTATACTCAGCACTTGGAACAGAGAATTGTGGAAGAGAGTATGATTGCCAAATGCTGGTCAGCAAGGCAACAGATAGACAGCTTTAACTCGCCTGGATTTTTACATGTCTACGGGTTATTTTTTTTTTACTTTTTACGGTTTTATACTCAATTTATAACAAACAATGATGCAGAAATCTTTATATTCTATATTTATCATAATTCATCTGAAAAAAGTCATATTAGGTATGTTCACTGCACAATATCTAACATGACTATCTTCTAAGCTTGTTGGACTGTAGCTTTCACTATACCAACTTAGGGCCAGTATTCTCCGGAGTGCCCGCTCCTCATACGAAGACATTGGTTTTTTTTTTTTCCATTATATTTCCCATCCATAAAAATTTTCAGAACTTTTGACTGCTGTACTCAAACAACGAGTACTTTCTGTACTTTCTAAATATGACCACAGATTCTGCTTCAGTCACATTGTATATGCTTGCCATGGCAATAAACACAGTGAAAACTTTCTACGGCACCCCCCTCTGGTAAGGACATTTTTTTATCCATTAGGAACATACTTTTATAACTGCTTAGTTGCTGTATTGTAAGCAGAAAAGACTGTAGTTTAATAAAATAATATATTTAAGACTATAAATGTGGTACTATAAAGGAAAATATTTTGGTCAAAGTACCTGCGTGAGAACAGTGGTTCATTGTTAACACATAAAAATTTCGGTGACCATGCTCACATCCATTTTCAGTAACTTCCTGCACGATTTTAGTTGGTGTGTTTTTAGGCTTTTTTTTTTTAACATAATTATCTACAGTTATTTCATGTTTCTTATTTCCTGTCAAGTAATAAGCTATGTAGCATCGTATTAAATGATTTTTTTTTTTTTTACATATATTCCACAGCTCACAAAATTAACCAAGTACTGCAAGCGTTTGAAGTGAGCAACAGTTCACATCTCCAGGATCTGTCAGGTGATGAAGAGGGACCAGATTATAATAATGACAGTGATGAAGCCGCTGATTATTTGCCAATGTCTGGGTCATCAGATTCAGGTGACAATGTAGATAAGCTCTTACCTCAAGCATTGACAGACTGTGATATTGATGAGTGGCAGCATTGGAGTTATGTAGAAAATTATATTGATGCAGGTCTAATACAGCATATAGTTAACTGTACCAGCTTTACACACATGGCATTAAATGTTACACACCGATATTCAAAAGGAAATATGTCGTTGGTGGCCAAAAATAGAAGAAAAAAAAAGTAGTATATTACTGTTTAGTGTCCTTCTGTTATAAATGAGCACAACTCAAAACTGCATGGAGCTGACCTAGCAAACAAAGTGATGTCCAACAAACTAAGAACTAAGAAGTGGACAATTCGCATGAGAATGCACTTTATAAGACGTTGCACTGGTCAACTCACGCACTCTTTATCATTCTGACTACAATGGAAGAAAAACACCAAAAGCAAAAATAATCCAGTTTTTGAACTTTCATCTAGCTGTTGCCCAGAGTTCTATGAGTAAAGAGAAGGTCGAAGATTTGAACTGTACCTCTGTAGAAGACAATAAGCAAGAGCCGACCAGAAAATGCAGCAAAGTAACACCAGTACCTCATTTGTTTGCTCACACAACTGCTGCAAAACACCTGCCTGAAATGGTAGCTTTAAAAAAGTCCAGTGCAGAGTAAGAGAGAGAGCTCACAGCTGTGATATGTGTCTGTGTCTACAGGGTGACAGAAACCATTTTGCAGTTTTTTATTGCATGGACTCAAGTTTGTGACAATTTTATTTTGTGCTTATTTCAGATGCCAAAATTAATTTTACAACTATTTTCAAAAGTAAAATAAAATGAAAAATGTATACATTTTGTTATTTCAAGTAATTCAAACAATAAACACAGAATGAAATGTGAACTGGTATGTTCTTAATCATTTGTAATATCAGCTGATTTTTATGTTGTTTTTGTGGAACTTTTAAACTGTTGTCCTCAAACAAGGACATCAAGTCCTAGCAAAACTATTACACATTATTACATTATTTTAACTCTTTCCGTGCTATTGGTCGATACAGTGACGCTTCTGGTATCCCGAAGCTACCATATGGTCACTATAATGATCATTGTTTGTTTCATTAAAACGAGCGGTGTAACATTTAGATTGTACATATTTCATCCGCGATTCCGGTGACACTTTTCAAAATGGCAAAAGAGTGCCTAGTTATGAGTGATGCCGAGCGAGAAAAAGGAAGAGAAGCATGGAAATTTTTCAATTTTTGACGATGTAGATAGGGGTATGGACATAGCCTATGGCCACCCTGCTGCTCTTGAATGTTTTCTAAGTAGATCTAGACATATTTAGATGACTGGAGAAGTAGTCAGGAGTAGTTAGGAGGTTAGTTCAGACATTCATTCAGCGAGAATGCAACACAGAATCATAATACGAGATCGACAAGTAGATCTACACATCTCAGGTGGTAAGTAGTGCAGTTCTAGACCTAGCCAATGGTGAGCTGGCCACAATCAGTGTCTAAAAACATCACATTACTTCTTTTTTCCTAAAAAACTCTGCATTTATGAAATTTTCATTCATTTAGCTATACTTTGAAACATATTAAGTATACGGAAGTACATGGAAATACTGTTTTCCATTCCATTTTACAACTAGACCCCCTTACAGACCAAGACCCGCGTTTTTAGTCCCGTTTGTACCCATACGTCCACTTTTCGTCCAACGCACGGGAAGAGTTAAAAAACTGATTAGAAAACCACATTTACAAGGTCCTGAACATTACATTTGTCCAGGGGGAAAAAAAACAAAAAAGATTAATCATGTGATCATCGCAGTTCTAAGGGGGTTATGGAAGAGGTCATGCATGAAAACTAGTTCATACAGCTGTCCAGGATTAAGCTTACAAGAGGCTGTAGTGAGCTGATGTCAAAAAAAAAAAAAAAAGGTTACATTTTTTTTTGGTAGTAATAATCAACTTGGTCAAGTACAAAATTCTAAGATAACCAATACTGTTCTAAAAGAAGGGTTATATCCCAGCATAGAAAGTAACTAATTTGAGTAAAAATCTCTTCATTTCTTTTCTCATCATCTTTTGGTGGGTTACAGTTGTAACTATTCAAAAGTCTCTTACAGATTTCAGACAAAGTGTGGAGTACCTGTATACAAATACTACAGACATCTGTTCTATATGATGTTTTGTTTTTAACAGGAGGATTTAGAAAGATGAAAAAAAATGACTGAGAAATAAAGCAACAGATAAGAGACATGAAAATAACTCTGCAGTTGGCATTTCTACAAACAGTGAAAGGAAAACATGGTCTAGAATTTTAAAAACCTGGACTTGAATTAAGCATGTACCTCAGTGCACAACCCAGAAGAAAAAAAAAAAAAGTATATTAATCTAAGACTGATGAAATTGACAGAGGAAGAAAAAAAACGAATGGAAAATGCAAAGTAAAAAAAAAAAAAGAAAGAAATTAAAATATTTCTCAGATCACAGTCTGATGTAAAAGCAAGTGCGAGTGAGAGCAGCCAGGCTATGAGAAGAAGAATGCCTACCACAAGCTAGACAGAAGAAATGATCCAGATCTCCAGTCTCTGCACAGGCCACAACACTGAGATGCCACATGTACAAGACACAGCCAGTTCTTCTTCTTCTTCTTCAACCAACCTCAGACACTGACTTGTATAAAATAATTTGTGGTCATCTGAAGTTTCTATACATCCTCATAAAGCTTCCCTTGAACAGGAATTGGCCACATCTGTTTTCTCTGCACCGCATATGTTGGGCTCTCCTGCAGAATATGTTCTCCCATCATCTTACCAGTGTCACATGTCAGTTAGGCCAATCTTGAGCTTACTGAAAAGGTGGTAGCTCAGTCTGTTGTGACCGATGCAAAGCTGAAAAATGATCATTTGCTCTTCTCTGCCAAGTTGGTAGTATGCAACGTTATTCTGGTTGCTAGAATGTTCTTTTGCCCTTTTGTTCTTGAACTATTCTTATCACAGATTTATCTTCCTCATATGTTATGCCTGTATCTGTTTGTGGTAATATGCCGTTTTCTTTTGCTAGGATGTCTGCTCAGCTGTTTCGTTATCACGAATACTGTTATGGGATAGAATCCACTGTATTGGCACTCTTGAGAAAACCTTACATATCAGGTATACCGATGTTCGCAGGTCACTGTGGGTTTCATTTTTGTGACTTTAATGCAGTAATCGCTGACACTGCATCAGTTAGGAACACTATATTTTCTTTCATTCTTTCCTTTGACAGCAGGGCCTCTGTTTCAGTTTTCTGAGCCTCTGTCTGTAGCCGCTGGAAAATTTCCCTGTTGCTAACAAGAGCCTCCTGTGTTCTCCAGTGTCTAGTACAATATGCTCCATTCTGTTGAGGATTTGGCCATGGTGTCCGCAAAATCTGTGTGAAAGCTGTTAATGATGGTACAGAAGCAACCTGCCCGGAAGTCAAGCAGAACATGCTGGACTGTGTAAATAGGGATGCCGACTTTCTGAACACCGTGATCACCAGTGATTAGCTGCGGGCTTATGAGCACAACCTGGAAACCAAGGTGCCATTGTCACAGAGGAGACACTCATCATCCCTGATGCCCAAGAAAACAAGCCTGGTAGGTACAAAGCAACATAAAAATCATGTTGATTATTTTCTCTGACTTCTTTGGGGTGGTGCATCATGAATATCCACCACAAGGCCAAAACATTACCAAAAAGTATTACCTTCACCTCTGTAATGCTGTGCCATGAAAACAACCAGACCTGTGAGCACAGGGAAATTGGCAGCTCCACCTTACAGTGCACTAACCCAGTCTCTGCATCTGATTCAGACTTTCTTGGTCAAATACTACATTCCTCTGGTTCATCAGGCTTCACACTCTCCCGACATGGCTTCCCCCAATTTTCGACTGTTTCCCAAACTGACAATGCTGCTGAAATGGACCTGATTTGAATCAAGTGGAATGTCACGGCAGAGCTATACTCTATTCATGAAATGCTTCCAACAATGGCGGGACTGCTGGGAGAGGTCTGTGCAGTCACAAGGGAGGTACTCTGAAGGGGATTACCATTTCTGACCTCAGGATGAGTTACTGTATTTTTCCTGGCAAAAGATTGGATACTCTTTGAACAGACCTTGTATAAAACTGAGGATATCTTTAGTTTTGACAGGTAAACCATGGATAAAACTATTATCACCAACAAAAAAAAATCTAGGAATCTCTTACAAGCATCTTCAGCTTCTAGGAAGAGTTCCAAGCAGAAAGAAGGCTGAGAAAGTTCTGCACTGCCACCAAATATAGCAATCCACACTGCAAACATCTGACATATGCAAGCAAGCACTAAAACTGAATTAAATGCCTCAACTAAACACATTCATACATTTCATGCATGATGGATGAGCACAGAAAAGAAAAGAAAAAAAAAAGGACACATTTGGATTTAAATACACACACACACACAAAAATATGATCATGACTTACTTTCATTATCCCCCTTGTTCTGCTTGTCCGAAGGGGAAGTAAGTTTTTGTCTTGTCTGCTCTTTCTGGGGCTCCTTCTGGGTCTTTGGCTTAGCTTTCTCTACCCTGATTGTGTTATTTTTAAATGTGCTACCATTCAAGGCCAAAGCATCTTCCAACTCATCTGGGTCAGCAAGATCCACAAATGCATTGCTGGAAAGTAAGCATAAGTTCAGAAAAATAGAATGTTTATGATGGCAGACCAGTCTAACTTCACTGACACCTTGCTTTAGTTACATTCCACATCACAATTAAATAAATGCTTCAAACTCACTACCAATTTTCTGTTAGTAAATGAAAGGAAAACATAATATCATGTAAGATCCAGTCCCACAATTCCACATCTGGGTTAAAGGATGAAAATTTTAACAAATAAACCAACATCATCTTCACGAGCTCACCAACTATACCTTTTTTTGAATGGTTTGCGAATGCTTGCCACGGTAATGTTGTTCTTTCTGAAAAACTTGGATATCTCTTCTTCTGTTGCATTCTTGTCCAGATTTCCAATGAACAGTGTGACCATCTCCTCTTTGTCATCAGCCGCTGGAACCAATAAGATAAAGTAACTATACACTTACTACACAGGAAAGGAGTGAAACTTATATTCTGTTATTCTGTTAATAACATATATATTTTGTTTAGTTTCATAAATATCTGCTAACTAATTTCTGAAACAATGGCTACCACAGTTATTTGTCACTGATTAAACAAAGTATCTTAAAAACTATCTTTCACTTTCTATTTCTCATATCAGAGTTTCTCTGCAAATTTTTTCTTTTTTTTATTTATCATGTGTCATTCCTTCAACCTCCAATGTCATAATAACATTTATCTTGTGTAATTCTCTCCATCTCCAATGATTATAATAACATTCATCTTGTGTAATTCCCTCCACCTCCAATGATTATAATAACATTCATCTTGTGTCATTCCTTCAACCTCCAATGATCATAATAACATTTATCTTGTGTAATTCCCTCCACCTCCAATGATTATAATAACATTTATCTTGTGTAATTCCCTCCACCTCCAATGATTATAATAACATTTATCATGTGTCATTTCCTCCACCTACATTGATCATAACATTTATCATGTGCCATTCCCTCCAAGTACATTACTATATAAAGTTGATTACATCGTCTAATCATGCCTAAATAGAGAAAACTTAAATATTTTGGACATATTAAACGTCATGAGAATTTAGAGAAGACCATCTTGGAAGGGTATATAATGGTATGCAGGAAACGCTCTACTGTAGAGAGCGGAATAACAACACAACTCCATCAGATCATCAGAAGAAGTACCCCCCCCCTCAGACAAGTGTTTCGGCCCTATTAAACTCCTGACACTCTAAGGGGGGTGGGCCCCTCTGGGTCATGACTCCCAGAGGTCTTGTGAGTTGTTGCTTTTTTTTTTCTTTCCCGGTCACAGGATTAAACCCATGATCTTCCAGTTGGCACTGCACTTTTGAAGTGCGTCTTTAGCGATTTAGCTATGGAGGACTGGATTGGTTGTGGCAAATGAAATTACTTATGTTCCCAATGAATGTTTTGCATACTCCACAGCCAGCATGAGGCCTTTTCTGCTGTTTCTGAAAGGCTTTTCAATGCCCTTGCTTGTCCTTTTATGCCCAGTTGCTTACATAGGTCGTATGCTGATGTTGCTATGAATCCTCTTGCTCTCACTTCTACAGCTATCACTTTTGCCCTGATTCCTGTCCCCTGCCTCAGTTGCTTGACCAGATCATTGTACTTCTCCAATGTGAATAAATGCTGTTCCTCTATTCTAGTTTCGTACGGGACCGTAAGCTCGATCATTATTAATTTCTGTTTTTCTGTGGAGTACACTACAATGTCCGGTCACATTCCTGTGTTCTTAATGGCAGTCTTCTTCCTGGAAGGTCCACTATCACATCCCAGTCATTTGTACCATCTAGCAGTGATGGTAAGGGAATGTCCCTGATTTCAATATTTGATGTCGTACCAGCGCCTATGAAGTATTTAGGTGGGACCTCAACTCTTTTGCTGTTATTTGCTTTATCTTTTGCCCTGTCTACGATGGCTACTAGTTCCTGCAGCACTCTGTTGTGCCGCCAGGTGTACCGTCCTTGCCCTAAAGACACTCTACATGCTGACAGCACATGTTCCAATGTCTGCCTTTCGTTGCAGAGAGGGCACTTTGTATCTTCTGATACACCCCATTTGTATAGGTTGGAGCCTGTAGGCAGAAGGTCATAAGTAGCTCTGATGATGAAGCTGAGCCTCAAGGGTGCCATTTTCCAGATGTCACTCCATGTTAGTGATCTCTGTAGGACTTCTTCCCATGTTGTCCACTGCCCTTGTTGTGATTGTTGGACTGCTTGTCATCCTCTGAATTCCTTACTTCACTGATGATCATATCCCTTCTTTCCTTGCAGGAGGCCTTTGACCACCATTTGATTTCACCATGACCAAATCCCCTTCTGTTGGTCTGGGTGTACCCTATTACTTCTTTCAGCTCCTGCTTTCCCTAGCTGTGGTCACTTCCTCACCTACTTTCCATTTTCGTCCAGTTTTAAGTGTTGGCTGCACTTCTCGTACCACCGGATCTGTAGATTCTTGTAGCATCATTGCAAGTCTTGTTTTTCCTACCTTATATTCTTCAACCGCAGATTTGAATGGCAGCTGCAGTTTGCTCTTTTTGCAGTACAGTGCTACATCAGATAATCCTGGTGGTACGCCCAGCCACTTTCTTATGGCTTTATTTATCTTTCTTTCGACTGCCTCTACTGTGCTGGTACTTACTTCATAAATGAGTAGTGGCCACATCAGTTTTGGAATCAGCATGAACTGGAGGCACCATATTTTGAACTTACCCAGTAGCCTGCTTTTGTCTATGATGCTCAGTCCATTCTGCGCCATTTCTATAAACTGCTTCACAGCACTTGAGTCCTTCATGGATGCATCATATACTCTCCAAGGCTCTTCACTGGCTCTTCCCCTACAGTCAGGATTATTTGATTTGCCACTGTGTACGATCTTTCTATCACTTTCCCTTTCATGAGTGACAGGCTTCTTGACTTCTTTGGCTTGAAGCTCATGCGGCACCACACAATAAGGCTGTCCAAACTCTCTAACATCTTTCGTGCCTGTGCTTCACTGGTTGTTATTACTGTTGTGTCATCCATGAATGCTTTTAGTGTGGCATTTGACATCCATTTCTGAATCTTGGGCCTTCTGCTGCTCCTTCTGCTGCTCTCAGGATTACTTGCATGGCTAGTACGAACAGTTTGGAAGATATTGTACAACCCACTGCAATTCCTACCTGGAGCTCAATCCATCTTGTAATATATCCTGATGTTCCAAACCTCATGAGGAACCCTGTGAAGTACCTTTTCAGCATATTTGTGATTTCTTTTGGCACATGATACATGTCAAGTGCTAGCCATATCATCTGGTGCGGTATTGACCCATACTCATTGGCTAGGTCAAGCCATATTACCTGTAGATCTTGCTTTCCAGATTTTGCCTGCTGAATAGCTTCCCAAATCACTGATGTGTGCTCGAGACATCCTGGGAAACCTGGGATTCCTCCCTTCTGCACGGATGTATCAACGTAACCATTGTCTAGGAGGTATGTAATTAGTCTCCTTGCCATCACAGAGAAAAATATCTTGCCTTCCACATTCAGAAGTGAGATCAGTCTGAACTGGTTGACTTCAGTGGAAATCTCCTTGGGGATGTATACTCCGTTATCCTTTTTCAATTCTTTACATATGACTCCTTTGGTCCATGCTGTTCGTAGAAGTTTATGCAGCTTCTTTAGTGCTTCAGGGCATCTTTTGTATAATATGTAAGGAACGCCATTTGGGCCTGGTGCTGACTTGCCTTTAGCTTTTCTTACAATGCTCTCTACTTCTTGTAAGGTTGGTGGGCTGCATTTGAATTTGCTGCCTGGTGCACAGGGCCACACTAGACCTTTCATCTGCTCAAGAGGTGTACGCTGATTTTTATCAGAGTATGTCTTGCTCAGATGTTCCTCGAGCACCTCCTTACCTGCTTTCAGCGTACCTGATTTTGGCTGTTCAAATAACTGCTTGGCAAATCCGAAGGGATCTCTGTAGAACTTCTCTCTTGCGTATCTGGTTTTCCTCTTCTTTTTACATAGTCTTTCAGCTCTGCAAAGGGCATTGTGCTGGGATTTTAGATGCTGCCAAACCTGTCTTAGTCCTTCTTTTTCTGATTCATGTGCCTTCTTGAACATTTTCTGGGCATGGTTCTTCTGCTGTTTTATTGCTTCTATTTTCCTCTGTCTTCTGGACTTTCTTGGTGTCACTTTTTCTCTTTTTGCCTGTTTCGTTCCAAACTCTTTAATGGTAAAATACTGAGGAGACCAAGGTGAAGATAGCTGCAAGACATCGTTGACAATCTGCGAATGGATGCATCAGCAGCAGGGCATTTTGCTTATAACCGAGAGGCCTACAGGAGAGCTGTTACAGAGGCAAAGTTCCGCAAGGGACATGCAAATGACTGACTGAATCATTTCCCCAAGTGTGGCCACATTGGGGATGTACAAATCCTGTCTAGAAACCCTATCTCTGATGTTTCTTCTTGGTTAAACTCTTTGCCTTGCTTGTTTATATAGTAATATATATAAGCTCATAATGTGTTTATAACAATGTTATAACATAATGTTTAGTTTCAACTTAAAACTTCAAACAGCTGGACCACCATCATGCACCTCTGAGGGATGCACAGAATGAGAAGTGGAGAAGACTTCATAGTTGTGTAATAAGACAGGCACAAGACAGTAACAATCTTGTCAACTGGCATCCCATGACATGGACAGATGGATGACATTACACTTCATGAAATGGTCTTTTTTTAAATGTCCTACACAGAATGAAACTGACTGTGCTTGAGAGATGGCACAGTTGTCAGAACCAGCAAACCACAGCTGGCCAAGACCCTGTCTCAACTATCCTCTTAGTGCTCATGGTAAAGGAGTCAGCCTGGCCAACTAGGCATGGATCACTAAGGTCACTACGATAGTGAAATCTGTGCAGAAACACTGTACCTTTATCTGCTTTCAGCTTCATTCAGGCCTACAAGATAGCTGCCTAACCCACTAAACAAGATGCTTGTGCTACACTTAAACGCAACTGCTGCAAAAGAACATTCTGCTCACAATTCCAGAAGAACAGACAAGCATGATAAATCTGTTAGATATCTTAAAGTTTTACTTCTGTATATTCACACACAAACATAACTTTTGTATATTCACACACAAACATAACTTTTGTATATTCATACATAAACATAACTTTCATAAGTTCAATTCCTCTCCCCCCCTAAAGAGTGGTAGAGGAAACGATGAATCTACAGACGATTACCTGAAAGTTTTTGCTTCTTGGCAGTGACCTGTTTCTTGGTCTTTTCTTTGTTTTTCTTGTTGTCAATGGGCAACTTAACAGTTTCTTCTTCCTCTTCATCTGTTTCATCCTCTTCATTCTCTTCCCCTTTGTCATCTTCACTATCTTCCTCTTCATCATCATCTTCCTCACTGTCATCATCGCTGTCATCATCTGAAATTACATTAAACTACTTTAGAAACTGCATTTTCTCAGATTTATATTGTGTGACAGAAAAACAACATTAACGTTTCGATTGTTTTTTTTTAGCTCCAAAAAACCTAAAACTGCAGGGTGAGCTGCACCATTTCCCCAGTTCCTATAGAACATGTGGTTCAGATCATCAGACTCTTCTGCACGGCCAGTCACGTGCTGCACACTACGGTAATATGGATAATCTTGGACAAAGTTTTCTCAGAGGCCAAACAGGAAGTATTGCTGCAATAACAAAAATCACAGAGGATATAATGTTGCAACACCAAGCTTCACTGAGAAAGTAATGTGGCAGCAACAAAAGTCAAAGAGAAAGTAACGAAGCAAAAAAAAAAAAAAACAAAAACAATAATTACAGAAAAAGAACTGCAACAAGAACAGTCACACAGGAATTATTATTGCAACTATAAATGTCACACAGAAGTAATGTTGCAACAACAGTTACAAAAGAAATAGTGCTGCAACAACAATACTCACACAGGAAGTAATGCTATAAAAACACTAGTTGCACAGGAAGTAATGCTGCAATAATAATCACACACGAGGTAATGTTGCAATAATAATCACACAGGAAGTAATACTGCAATAATAATCACACAGGAAGTAATGCTGCAATAATAATCACACAGGAAGTAATGCTGCAGCAAGTCACACAGGAAGTAATGCTGCAATAATAATCACACAGGAAGTAATGCTGCAACAAGTCACACAGGAAGTAATGCTGCAACAAGTCACACAGGAAGTAATGCTGCAGCAAGTCACACAGGAAGTAATGCTGCAGCAAGTCACACAGGAAGTAATGCTGCAACAAGTCACACAGGAAGTAATGCTGCAGCAAGTCACACAGGAAGTAATGCTGCAACAAGTCACACAGGAAGTAATGCTGCAGCAAGTCACACAGGAAGTAATGCTGCAACAAGTCACACAGGAAGTAATGCTGCAGCAAGTCACACAGGAAGTAATGCTGCAACAAGTCACACAGGAAGTAATGCTGCAACATGTCACACAGGAAGTAATGCTGCAATAGAAAAAAAAAACCTTAAGACATATCCTATTACAGAGGCTACTAACTTTTCAGACAATTCAGGATATATATATAAGGCATGTGTGTTCAGCAAAAGAAAAAAAAAGGACAACCTCGTCACAGGTGGACTCAGGACATCACAAAAAGTCTGAATGTGCCACTGCAAGATGTCGGTCAACTTGCACTTAAAACCGTATTGCACTCAGGGAGGCTGTGAAAGGGACAATGTTCTGGAAAGGACATGTCACATTAATGAATGAATGGTGGAAGATATACATAACAATATGTGGAATGTGTTGCAGCAGACATATGAAATAACCTTGTGTCCTTTCAAAGATTACCTTCCAGCTTTCTTTTCTTCGTGCCAAGCTCCTTCTTGACAGCTGCTTTGGCTTTAGCAATTATTTCTAGCACTTTAGTTTCATCCTCTGATTCTTCCTCCTCCTCATCATCCTCATCACTATCTTCATCAACTGAAAAATACATTTATTATTATTTTATACTCATTCATTCAATACGTATTATGGTATTATGCCAACAGATAATGGCAATCAAGCATCTCTAATCTGATACTGAATCTCTGAAGGCAAGGATAACAGGTGCCTTAATGGTGGTGGATAAAGAGACACCAGAGAACACATTTTCTTCAACTCTTTCTTCTGCTAGTAGGGCTTCCACTAGCAGGGTCTCTGCTAGTAGGGCCTCCACTAGTAGGGTCTCTGCTAGTAGGGCCTCCACTAGTATGGCTTCTGCTAGTAGGGTCTCTGCTAGTAGGGCCTCCACTAGCAGGGTCTCTGCTAGTAGGGCCTCCACTAGCAGGGTCTCTGCTAGTAGGGCCTCCGCTAGTATGGCTTCTGCTAGTAGGGCCTCCGCTAGTAGGGTCTCTGCTAGTAGGACCTCTGCTAGTAGGGCCTCTGCTAGTAGGGCCTCTGCTAGTAGGGCTTCTGCTAGTAGGCCTTCTGCTAGTAGGGCCTCCGCTAGTAGGGCCTCCGCTAGTAGAGCCTCTGCTAGTAGGGCTTCTGCTAGTAGGTCTTCTGCTTGTAGGGCCTCCACTAGTAGAGCCTCTGCTAGTAGGCCTTCTGCTTGTAGGGCTTCTGCTAGTAGGGCCTCTGCTAGTAGGGCTTCTGCTAGTAGGGCCTCTGCTAGTAGGGCTTCTGCTAGTAGGCCTTCTGCTTGTATGGCTTCCGCTAGTAGGGCTTCTGCTGCAGATTTCTGGGCCTCCGTCTCTGCCCTGTAGTTGCTGGAAAATTCTCCTGTTACTAATGACAACTTCCTGTGTTTCCCATTGTTTAGTGCTAAGAAGACTCCCCATCCACTGCTTTCTGTTGCACACAGCCAGTGAGTCCACATATGACACTGGAAAAATGATAACCCCAGCGTTTGTTGCGTGATGCCCACCATGAGCAGAATAGAAGACACATAATCCAGACCAATGATACTATCAACAAGCTAAGGTAGATCTGTTGTGTTAACAGATATTCAGGCTCATGTATGAGAATATCTGAAGTAGATATAACAGAGTAATGAATCCAGAATTAATTTGTTGAAAGTTTACAATCTACGATGACTGGAACACAAACGATGGAATGATGAGATGTATAAAACTGAGTATAATCTTTACTTGTGACTGATAAAACTATGGATAAAAATATTACTGTTAACTAAAAAATAAAAACCTGGACAGCTCTATCATCTTCAGCTTCTAAGCCAAAGACAATCATCCAAGCAGCAAGAAGGCAGAAAGTTCTGACTGCCACCCAATGTAGCAATCCACACTGCAAACATCTGACATTATATGCAAGCAAGCACCAAAACTGAATTAAATGCCTCAACTAAACACATTCATACACTTCATGCATGATGGATGAGCACAGAAAAAAAAAAGAAAAAGAAAGAAAAAAAAAGTACACATTTAGATTTAAATACTCACACAAAAAATATGATCATGACTTACTTTCATTATCCCCCTTGTTCTGCTTGTCCGAAGGGGAAGTAAGTTTTTGTTTTGTCTGCTCTTTCTGGGGCTCCTTCTGGGTCTTTGGCTTAGCCTTCTCTACCCTGATTGTGTTATTTTTAAATGTGCTGCCATTCAAGGCCAAAGCATCTTCCAACTCATCCGGGTCAGCAAGATCCACAAATGCATTGCTGGAAAGTAAGCATAAGTTCAGAAAAATAGAATGTTTATGATGGCAGACCAGTCTAACTTCACTGACATCTTGCTTTAGTTACATTCCACATCACAATTAAATAAATGCTTCTTCTGCTTCGTTTGCTTCTACCACCAAAACCGCACTGTGATCCTACTGAATTTATGCCTGTGGTCCTCGATAAGTCCCGTGGTCCCCGAAAAGACCACACGAGATCCACGAGAGGACCACAAGGGGTTCAGAGTATCACAGGGCTTTAGCCTGTATTCTTGGTGGGTCTCAGAAGCGGGATTGCTTGACACCGTGGTTTTCACTGCACCAGTTCAGTCTAGGGTTGGACTTTCTCACCGGAAGACCTCGATGTGTTTAGGATATCAGTGCATTCCCGCTGGGTGAGAGGCGGTAGCCCACCCAGGCCAGAGTTGGACCTTCTCACCGGAAAACCTCGACGTGTTTTGAGATACCCGTGTATCACCGCCGGGTGAGAGGTGGTTGCCCATCCAGTCCAGAGTTGGACTGTCTCACCAGAAAACCTCAGCATGATTAGGATACGCAAACATCCCCGCCGGGTGAGAGGTAGTTGCCTATCTAGACTTCCCTGGTCCAGTGTCTCCGACTTCAGCATTTTGCGGTCGTGGCCGCTACCCTTCCTAGTTGTGACCAGGATGGAGCTTTTGTCCAGGAGGACGAATCCTCGCCACTAGTGACTTCTACCCCTGGGTTGAGCCGGTTTAGGCATTATCCCAGTATGGGCGTGTTTGGGACGTGACCAACCTCTAGAGCAGAGGTACTGTGACATGCATAGCCTTCAAGATTCACCTCTGTTATGAGCCGGTTTAGGCAAAATTCACCAGTATGGGTGTATATCAGGCATTACCGACCTCTAGAGCGGAGGTGGACATGTCTAGCCATCAAGTTCCACCCCTGGTGTGTGCTGGTTTAGGCATATTTCACCAGTGTAGGTGTATTTCGGACGTGGCCGGCCTCTAGAGCAGAGGTGCCGTGATTTGACTGTTTGCTTCGTTTTATCCTTTCTACCACCTTTTCCGCAGTGATGCTGCGCGGCAACCTCATTTGCACCTTTCTTCATTGGCCGGGAGGAGCTGGACTTGACTGCCAGAGGCTGTCTGAGGCGCATTTGCAGTCCTTAGAACCAAATAAATGCTTCAAACTCACTACCAATTTTCTGTTAGTAAATGAAAGGAAAACATAATATCATGTAAGATCCAGACCCACAATTCCACATCTGGGTTAAAGGATGAAAATTTTAACAAATTTTAACAAATAAACTAACATCATCTTCACGAGCTCATCAACTATACCTTTTTTTGGAAGGTTTGCGGATGCTTGCCACACTAATGTTGTTCTTTCTGAAAAACTTGGATATCTCTTCTTCTGTTGCATTCTTGTCCAGATTTCCAATGAACAGTGTGACCATCTCTTTGTTGTCATCAGCTGCTGGAACCAACAAGACAAAGCAACTCTACACTTATTTTATGGAAAGAAGTGAAATTTGTACATAAATTACTGCTAACTAATTTCTGAAACAATGGCTACTTCAGTTATTTGTCACAGATTAAACAAACTAAATATTTTAAAACTGTCTTTCATTTTCTATCTCTCATATCAGTTTCTCTGCTTTTTTTTTTTTTTTGGCTTGTCACATTAACCTCCACCTCCAATGATCATATGTGGCTTCCCCTCCAAGTACATTACTATATAAAAAGTTATTTATATCATCTAATCAGGGCCCAAGTGTAGCCATGCTGGGGATGAGCAGGCCCGGTCTAGAAAACTCATCTTTTGTGTTTCTCCTTGACCAATTATCACTGCACAACACAAAATCAAGCATTTTTTTTTTTAACCAGTATCTGCTGAAATCAAAACAAGAACCAAACTTAGGCTTTTCAATACAAACATAAAGACTGTCCCGCTATATGGCTCGGGTTTTGGCCAAGACAATACAGAGGACACAAACATTCATGAACTACTGCTTGAGGAGGATTTTAAACATTAAATGGCTGGAAAAGATCAGGAAAGAGGTCTGGGAAAGGGCAGGACAAGAATTTATGAACCTACAAATCATGTCTAGGAAATGGAGGTGGACTGGCCACACTCTGAGGAAACCCAACACCAGCATAGCAAGACAGGTACTGACATGGAATCCTCAAGGAAACAGAAAATGAGGAAGACCTAGCCTTACTTGGAGAAGAGAAATTATGACAGTGCTCAGAGACAAGGGATACACATGGAAGGCAGCAGAGAATAATTCCAAGAACAGGGATGACTAGAGAGCCTTTATCCGTGGCCTATGCTCTCAAGGGAGTGAAAGGCGATGATGATGGTGATGATGACACCTATACTGTAATTTAATGACTAAGATTTACTGTATTTTACTGTATTTTGCAATTAATACATTTTATGTCCATAACGATAGCTTTAGCTGTTTGTTATGTGTTTAATGTAGCAAATGTGAGACACATATATTGGTGCAGTCAAAGCTCTTGTAACTGACCCTGCTTAACATACTCTGCCTCACATCTTTTATTTTGGTACAAAGTCACATTATATATGACACAACAGCATGATCACCAAAATATGATGACATTAAGCGGAGCTCAAGCATTAAGCTGGCATCAGCTGAAACAAATTGATCAAATGTAACACTTCCATCAGAAACTGGTGCCCACTCTTTGATCAAATGTAACACTTCCATCAGAAACTGCTTCCCACTCTTTGATCAAATGTAACACTTCCATCAGAAACTGCTTCCCACTCTTTGATCAAATGTAACACTTCCATCAGAAACTGCTGCCCACTCTTTGATCAAATGTAACACTTCCATCAGAAACTGCTGCCCACTCTTTGATCAAATCCAGGTGAACATCACAAGTACTGTTGGCACTCAATATTCAAGTAAGAACTCTCATGTCTTCACTTACAGTTTCTAACTAATGACGAGTGAAAGTCTCGTTCAGTTTTATCTCACTTCTTAACAAGTTTTGTCACAGATGAAACATGAATTCCAAATTTATCCGCAAAGTGTTTTCTCCTAACTTTTTCATCAACTTGCTTCAGAATGTCCATTTCAGTGCTTAAATCAAGATCGTCTGCACTTAGTACACATTACCAGTCACAACGAGAACCAGAAAGAAGTTCTAGGCTAACAATTCACAGTACACTGCTTGAGAATGACCAAATGTTAACTCGCGTTGCCAACTAGACAACATCACCTACATCTTGACAAAGAAGACAGACAATGACCAAAATAGGACGCAGTATTTAATCACAATCTTTTGAAAGGGCAGCTGTGGTAACCCTTTCACTCACCCCACCTGAGTTTTGATGCCCACATGTTCAGAAAGTTGATGTGGCATGTACTCGGTCATCAAATGGACGAGCCCTTCTTTGATGAGTTGCGAAGCTAATAAAGCTTTTGTGATATGTTTATAGCTTGGACTCCCCCAGTTTGTGATACAAAGCAGGGGTCTTTAACTCCGTGTGCAAAAATATGCTGACACTGCCCAAACTGTGGCAGTAAGTGTGGTGATATTAACCAGAGTAAAGCCCATTTATTACTTATGGGAGCTGACTGGGGATACAAATTTCTGTGACAATATTCGGGTTGTGACATAAAGTGATGTGATATTAAGTTGGCTGGACCGTATTTTAAAATATACTTTTTTTTTTTAAGTAATACTGCAACATCAAGTCACAGAGAATGAAATGCTGCAACAACAACAGTCACATAGGAGGTAATACTGCAACAACAATAGTCACATAGGAGGTAATACTGCAACAACAATAGTCACATAGGAGGTAATACTGCAACAACAATAGTCACATAGGAGGTAATACTGCAACAACAATAGTCACATAGGAGGTAATACTGCAACAACAATAGTCACATGGGAGGAAATGCTGCAACAACAACAGTCACATAGGAGGTAATACTGCAACAACAATAGTCACATAGGAGGTAATACTGCAACAACAATAGTCACATAGGAGGTAATACTGCAACAACAATAGTCACATAGGAGGTAATACTGCAACAACAATAGTCACATAGGAGGTAATACTGCAACAACAATAGTCACATGGGAGGTAATACTGCAACAACAATAGTCACATGGGAGGTAATACTGCAACAACAATAGTCACATAGGAGGTAATACTGCAACAACAATAGTCACATAGGAGGTAATACTGCAACAACAATAGTCACATAGGAGGTAATACTGCAACAACAATAGTCACATGGGAGGTAATACTGCAACAACAATAGTCACATAGGAGGTAATACTGCAACAACAATAGTCACATAGGAGGTAATACTGCAACAGTTGTACCTCCCCTCCATCTAGAGCCGGGGAAGGAAAGGCAGTCAGGCACACCACACTGCTCTATCTTGTGCTAACAGGATGAAGAAACTATGGCCACTAACCTCACATCTCTATGTCCCTCTATGACGTGTGTAGGAAATTCTACCGTAGACAGCAGAACAGCACAACTCCCTAGATCATCAGAGGAACTACTCCTCCTTTCCCCCCCTCACCACCTCAGACAAGCCTGACACTCTGAGGATGCGAGCAGCACCTGGGTCTTGACTCTCAGGGGTCTGTGAGTTATTTTCTTCTTTTTATTTTGTCCTGTCCCAGAACTGAACCATGGTCTTCAAAATGGCACCGTGCCTTGGAGTGCATCTTAGCCATTCTGTCTGTGTCCGTGTGTGTGTGATTTGGGGGGTGGGGGGTGTGTGTGCGCACACAGCAGTGCACGCGATAATAGATGTAACAAGTGAAATTATTTAAGTTCTCAATACTTATTTTGCATGCTCCACAGCAGACCTTTCTGCTGTTTCTGAAAGGCTTTTCACTGCCCTTGCCTGTCATGTTATGAACAGTTGCTTAAATAGGTTGCATGTATTACGCTACATTTTCTTGCCAAAGTGTTCGGACTCCCTGGTCAAAGAAACTGGATGACTATAAGCTACGAACTGGATGCTACAAGCAAGATTGAGAACAGGCACACGCAGTGACACCTGGAGACCGACTGTCAGATGAAACTCCAAACACATGACACATATGATGAGACATATAAGTTCATCAGAATAAGATAACAAATTTTGTCCTGGCTTTATTTGGGACTGACAGCAAAGATCCCTGACAACAGGCAACAACAAAGTCCTCATTACCTTCAGTCTTCCTTTTCTTGGCAGGAGGTCCCTGCTTGCCCTGCTCTCTAGCTGCAGGTACTGTCTTCTCACTGAGTGTGTTCCCCACTTTGGCTGTGAGTCCCTTCTTGGTTTGCTCTTTGTTCCCAGACTTTGCTGTAACACCATTGCTTTCTTTATTTTTCTTGCTTCTTGCTAACACATTAACAGCTTCTTCTTCTTCTTCTTCTTCTTCTGAGTCCTCCTCATCTGGAAAATAAACACACACAAAAAAATCACACAAATATGCTCAACATACAGGATTTAGAATTTCTGTAAATACACAACATATAAAGTGTATTTCTTAAAAACTTTCCTGGAGATATTTTAGAATGTTCAAAAATTCTTCACCTGGAGTTATTTTATTTTAGAATGTTTAGAAATTCTTCACCTGGAGTTATTTTATTTTAGAATGTTGAGAAATTCTTCACCTGGAGTTATTTTATTTTAGAATGTTCAGAAATTCTTCACCTGGAGTTATTTTAGAATGTTCAGAAATTCTTCACCTGGAGTTATTTTATTTTAGAATGTTCAGAAATTCTTCACCTGGAGTTATTTTATTTTAGAACGTTTAGAAATTCTTCACCTGGAGTTATTTTATTTTAGAATGTTTAGAAATTCTACAATAGGAAAATTTGAGAAATAATGGAAAAACTGGGATTTCCAACACATCTGATACAATTAACATCACTGCTGTACAATTAACATCACCAACAACCAACAGTAAGAATAAATGATGAAACAACAACTTGGTTTGACATAAAACAAGGGGTCCGTCAGGGATGCATATTGTCATCTTACTTATTTAACTTGTATACTTAAAATATAATGAGGAATGCTAGAGAAGATGTAGACAAAGAATATTACGATGCCATAACAATTGGAGGTTATGAAACACCATCGATTAGATATGCTGATGACACAGTATTACTGTCCACAACATAAAAAGGAATGGAAAAACTAATTATGTCAGTCCATAAGAATAGTGAAGAACAAAACCTTTATCTTAATGCGAAGAAAACTAAACTGATGACAACTGACAAAACAAATAAGGCAGTTGAAATATGTATCAATGAGGAAAAATTGGAAGAGGTGGGGAGTTTTGAATATCTTGGATCACTACTAACTAATAATGGAGATACAATGAGGGGAAATAAAAAGGAGGACATATATCGCTCTTCAGAAAGTAAAACAACTAAAGAAGCTGTGGAGAGGAACAGACAAAACTACACAAATAAGATTTTTAAAGGCATGCATCTTTCCCATAGCAACATATGCCTATTAGAGCAGGACATTCAACAAAACAGCTGAGAAACACATAAATGCCTTTGCTACAGAAGAGTTCCTCAAATACCATGGACTCAGAAAAGAACAAATATATCCATACTGCAAGAACCTGATATTGAAGAAGGCTGGCTAGTAAAGAGGATTAAACAAAGAAAATTTAAATATTTTGGACACATTAACTCTTTCCCTGCCATTGGCTGTGTGACAGGCCGCATCAGGTTTCCGTGTTCCTGCCTTGGGCTTTTGGATAGGTCTCTGGTTTGTTTCGGTGTAAAATCAGTTGAATTTTTAGACCGCATGTTATGTGTACATGTTACATTTACCCCGCATTCTTTTCTCAAAGCGTTCTTAACAACTGGGGTCAAATGGAGTCAAATTCAATGGTTTTGACCAAAGTTTTCAGCTGTTTTTTGTGACTTCGGAGGCAAACATGTCCCCCTGCGACTAAAGCACTGTTCCTGAATGTATCCTAAGTAGATCTAGACATATCAGATGACTGGAAAAGTAGTTAGAAGGTTATTTCAGACATTATTTTTTGCTATTTTTGGCACATATAATCACAATACAACATCGACAAGTCGATCTAGACATCTCAGATGATAACTAGTGTCGATCTAGGCCTATCCGATGGTAAGTAGGACACAATTATTGTCTAAAAACATCACATTACTTCTTCTTTCCTAAAAAACTCTGCATTTATGAAATCTTCATACATATTTTATTTTGAAGCATAAGTACACTTTTTCACATGGAAAAACCGTGTTTCATTCATGTTTACTAATATGCCCCTATACATATCAAGACCTGCGCTTTTACTCTGGCACGCAACTGAACATCCACGTTTTGTTCCCCCCGCACGGATTGAGTTAAACGTCGTGATAATTTAGAGAAGACAGTCTTGGAAGGGTACATAATGGGAAAAAGAAAGGAAAGAAGACCAAGGCAGAGATGGCTGCAAGACATCGTTGATAATCTGCAAATGGATGAATCAGCAGCAGACTATCTTACTCACAACCAAGAGGACTACAGGAGAACCGTTTGGGAGGCAAAGTTCTTTTTCTAGGCACACTTTCTTTCCCTCTCTGACAAATACTTGTAAGATTTTGTTTCACAACCATTTTTACTACCTTCTTCTTCATCATCACTGCTCTCTTCTTCTTCACTGTCATCTTCATCATCACTGTCTTCCACTTCAGCCTTCTTTAGAACTGCCAATACAAAGAACAGAATGTAAAGTTTCATGTTTATAAATTTTTTAAAATTATTTCTAAAAGTTGTAAGCACCTCAGTGGCACAGAGGTTAGTGTTCTTCTCTTCCATGGTGAGACTGCAGGCACCTCAGTGTCACAGAGGTTAGTGTTCTTCTCTTCCATGGTGAGACTGCAGGCACCTCAGTGTCACAGAGGTTAGTGTTCTTTTCTTCTATGGTGAGACTGCAGGCACCTGTTGACAGATGTCAGATCCTGATCCCTGTTGACATATGTCATATCCTGATCTCTGTTGACAGGGGGGAAAGCCTGCGGTCTTCTCCAGATCCTGACAGGAGCCCCAATGCTTTTGCTCCATGCTCATGTCCTCATACCACATCTCACACCTCAAACCTGCAGGGAAAGTCGCCCCAGCATGATGCCGACCATATCACTCTGTCATGTACCGACAGGTCAAGGAAAATGTGGGCACTTCTCTGACTGCATGAGATGGCCACATTTTTTTCTTAAAAGCAGTGACAGAACTGAAAGTGACAGAAGGGGAAAATGTATATATTCTGGTGACAATAATAAAGACGGGCTGAGAACTCAATGTCAGTGTTAAATATTTTAACACTTGGTTGCTCTTCTCATAAAATCTCTTTGTAACTTTGACTCTCAGCTCTTTGCTTAGCCGAGTCACAAATACAGACACTATCACTACTATTAACCCCTTAGACACGCTGAAATAGGGAATCATTTAACCCCTTAGACACACTGAAAGAAGGAGTCATTTAACCCTTTAGACACACTGAAAGAGGGAGTCATTTAACCACTTAAACATGCTGAAAGCGGGAATCATTTAACCCCTTAGACACATTGAAAGAGGGGGTCATTTAACCCCTTAGACGCATTGAAAGAGGGGGTCATTTAACCCCTTACACACATTGAAAGAGGGGGTCATTTAACCCCTTAGACACGCTGAAAGAGGGAGTCATTTAACCTCTTAGACACACAGAAATAGGGAGTCATTTAGCCCCTTAGACACACTGAAAGAGGGAGTCATGTTCATCCCTGAACCTGATTTCTGAATTCAGTGAAAAATGTGAAATATGTGACAAAATTTTTGTTTACCTTCTCTCTTCAAGTATGAAATATGAAACATGAAAAGCATATTTTTTGTAACTTCTTCAAACAGAAAAATGTGAAATAAAATGTGGAAAATGTTACGTTTTTTAACTAGAGGAAAAAAAAACAAATTGTGAAATATTCAGAGGTTTCTGAACTGGTGAGAATGTCAAATATGCTAAGATATTTCAAATAAGATCAAATGTGAAATATATTGAGATTTTTTTACACACAGCACACATTAATAACCAATCATGAAGCCATGCTGAAAAAATATCTTCTTCTTTTTTCCTTTTATTTCCAAACTTGAAGATGAAAAAATAGCACTGCGTTCCAGCACATGCTCTTATATATTTTTACCTGGAGTTTTGACAGCGGATGTATTCTTCTTTGCTGGTTTTTCTTCCTCCTCCTCGCTATCTTCCTCGGAAGAGCTGTCATCATCATCATCATCATCATCATCCAAAGGTCTTTTCACTGGCCCCCTCACTTGTAGCAGAGCTGAAGAAGAAGAAAATATAATCAAGTACATAATCTATTTTGTTGTGATACTTCTGAATAACTGCAATCTTGTCACTTAGGGCAGTCAAGGCTGTGCATGGAAGTAGGTTACAGTGGCTTTATCTTCTTTACCAAACAGATCTAACAAACTGGTTTCTCACAAGGCTTCCACCCCAAAAGGGAATAAAATGATCCTTACCACATGCCGATGTTCAATAACTAGGTCAGCTCTTGTTTGTTGACTGATAACTAGACGGCAAAATCTTTCGATTATTAAATGTGACTCTGATAACTAGACCATTACAGAATCTTTTGATGGTTAAATGTGACACTGATAACTAGACCATTACAGAATCTTTTGATGGTTAAATGTGACACTGATAACTAGACCATTAAAGAATCTTTTGATGGTTAAATGTGACACTGATAACTAGGCCATTAAAGAATCTTTTGATGGTTAAATGTGACACTGATAACTAGACCATTAAAGAATCTTTTGATGGTTAAATGTGACACTGATAACTAGACCATTAAAGAATCTTTTGATGGTTAAATGTGACACTGATAACTAGACCATTACAGAATCTTGGCCGGCTCTGTGGTCCTGGTAATTTGTTCATCACAGGCTGCTTCACCAGATCTCTGGTCCTAGTAACTCATTCATCACAGGCTGCTCCACCAGATCTCTGGTCCTAGTAACTCATTCATCACAGGCTGCTCCACCAGAACTCTGGTCCTAGTAACTCACTCATCACAGGCTGCTCCACCAGATCTCTGGTCCTGGTAACTCATTCATCACAGGCTGCTCCACCAGATCTCTGGTCCTAGTAACTCACTCATCACAGGCTGCTCCACCAGATCTCTGGTCCTGGTAACTCATTCATCACAGGCTGCTCCACCAGATCTCTGGTCCTAGTAACTCACTCATCACAGGCTGCTCCACCAGATCTCTGGTCCTGGTAACTCATTCATCACAGGCTGCTCCACCAGATCTCTGGTCCTGGTAACTCATTCATCACAGGCTGCTCCACCAGATCTCTGGTCCTGGTAACTCATTCATCACAGGCTGCTCCACCAAATCTGATTGATACGTAATCCCTCAAAGAGTCTTCACTATTTTATGGCTCATCAACTCTGAAAAATGCATGGATGTGGTAGGCAGATGGGTTGGTGCGTACATATACTCACTACAAACGCTTGAAAACTTCTGGTTTACAGACTGATAACTTTAAAGGGTTGGAGGGACCCATCACCACAGAATTCTAGTATTTCTTGTTTATTTACTCTGATAATCTGAGGTGTCGCTACAGAATTCTGGTCATATCTTGGTTGCTAACCACAAAACTTTAGCAATCCTTTGAGCAATTTCATCTCAGACCCCCCCACAAAATAACAAACGAGACTAACATAACACACACTCTAAAGTTTACCTTCATTTTTGCTCGCTTTCAGCGCCACAGGAGGAGTTTTGGCTGCATTTTTCTGCTGCAGCTTCAACTGTACCTCCTAGATTTCAAGAAAAATGATCATGAACTAAAAGAAAATTAAATAAATATTGTCCAACTCCATATGTTCATAAATCTATTTTTTGAAAACAATTATATAGATCATCATCATCATCAGGTGCCATGCCGACTGGCATTGGCTATTATGCTTCTTCAGAGTACCCGATCCTTCATGCAGGCCATCAGTTCAGTTGGTGATCTCCTCTCACACCATCCCGTCAGACTGTCCAGTATCATTTCTCTTGGTCTTCCTCTTGATCTTCTTCCTTCTATTTTTCCTGTTGTTATAATATTTTCAATGCCCCCTCTTCTCATTGACAAGGTTTTTTTGTCTCTCCAGCTCTTCTCATACATTCTTCATTAGTTATTTTTGCTGTCCAGGGGATTCGCAACATTCTTCTAATAAACCACATTTCTGCTGCTTCCAATGATTTTTGTGCAGACTTGCCTATTGTCCATGATTCACTTCCATATAACAAGATAGGTTCAATATAGCATTTTAGGACTTGTTTTCTAACATTCATTGATAAAGATGTGTTGGCTAATATGTTTCTCATTCTCTGAAATGCAGTCTAAATGGCCTATTCTGTTCCTAATTTCTGTTCTGCATTTCCCATCTGAAGTTATTACTGCTCCAAGGTATTTGAATTTCTGCACCTGCTTTAGAATAGTTCCATTTAATTTAATACTGCATGCTGGTGGATTCTGTTTCTTAGATATAACCATAGTCTGTCTTTTTGATGTTCAAAGTAAGGCCTTTCTGTTCACTTTCTTTGGCGACTTTATCCAAGAGATTTTGCAGGTCTTGTTGGTTCTCAGCTATCAGTACTGTGTCGTCAGCATACCGAAGGTTGTTAATATTGTATCCTCCAATTTTTATGCCTGGTTCTGTGATGATTGTTCTTAGAATATTCTCGCTGTACAGAGAAAAAAGATCTGGAGATAGTACACATCCTTGTCGCACCCCTTGTTTTATAGGTTGATATTTTCCAATTCTATTTTCAACTCGAACTGCTGCTTCTTGCTGCCAGTATAGATGTTTTACAATCCTCAGGTTTTTGCCGTCTATATTGATGTCTTCAAGCATTTTAATAATTTCATTATGTTTCACCTTGTCAAATGCCTTGGTGTAATCAATGAATCATAAGTAGAGATCTTTCTGTACTTCTAAAGCTCTTTCTGTTAGTGTTCGTAAAGCATAAATGGCACTGTGTGTTCCCTTTCCTTCGACAAATCCAAACTGTTCATCTGCTATTTCCATTTTTATCTTTTTCCTTGTTCTTCTCATAATGATTCTCAGAAGTAGCTTCGTTATGTGACATGAGAGGCTGATAGTCCGGTGGTCTGTATAGATACATTTCAAATAATCAGAAATTTTAAAAATAAATATGGCTATCATAATCAGCATTCAAAGTCTTGCTGTGTCTTTTTACTCATTACAGATGGTTAACTTTAAAATTTTTAACATAATTTTGCAGGTATTTATCGACTAGGAATGTCCAACAACACTTGGCATGAGAGAAGAGTGAATATGAAGTAACCACTTCTCTACTGAAGCACCAAGAACAAGCTTGGTTATATAAGATTTGCTGACCATAAAACTGTATCCTCTAACACTTTTATGCTGTGTCCCTAAACGACTGAACCAATGAATCATCACACTACATTATCATCTTTTATAAAGTGTAATGTTGAACCACTGTGATATACCAACCTTTCACAATATAATAATCAATAAAATACATATATCCATGAATGCTGGCATGATAAACAAAAGCTGATAGAACTCCTTTTGGATTGATCAAGAAGTGGTTAACATCAAAATGTACATATCAGGTTCAGAGAGCAAAAAACAAACAAAAAAAATGTGTGACATGATGTCTCACTAAATATGCTCTAAACTGTGGTTTTCAAACTTTTTGTGAGCTGCTGCCCCAATGTCTCCCAGACAACATCCCTATCATCTCCCTTACATACACATACCTTAAATTAGTTCTGATACCCTCTGCTGGCCCCCACCCCAGATCTTCCTAATATCTCAGGGAGGGGCAGTATCACTCACTCTGGGAAATGCAGCTTTAACAAAACCAGGAGAAAATAAAAAGAGTATGACTGTGCTAGAATGACAGCATTTTTCAGGGCTAACGATCCACTGCTGGCCTAGACCCTGTCCACTGCTGGCCTAGATCTTGTCTACTGCTGCCCTAGACCCTGTCCACTGCTGGCCTAGACCTTGTCCACTGCTGGCCTAGACCCTGTCCACTGCTGGCCTAGACCCTGTCCACTGCTGGCCTAGACCCTGTCCACTGCTGCCCTAGACCCTGTCCACTGCTGCCCTAGACCCTGTCCACTGCTGGCCTAGACCCTGTCCACTGCTGGCCTAGACCCTGTCCACTGCTGCCCTAGATCCTATCCACTGCTGGCCTAGACCTTGTCCACTGCTGCCCTAGACCCTGTCCACTGCTGCCCTAGATCCTATCCACTGCTGGCCTAGACCTTGTCCACTGCTGCCCTAGACCCTGTCCACTGCTGCCCTAGACCTTGTCCACTGCTGGCCTAGACCCTGTCCACTGCTGCCCTAGACCCTGTCCACTGCTGGCCTAGACCTTCTCATTGACAAGGTTTTTTTGTCTCTCCAGCTCTTCTCATACATTCTTCATTAGTTATTTTTGCTGTCCAGGGGATTCGCAACATTCTTCTAATAAACCACATTTCTGCTGCTTCCAATGATTTTTGCAGACTTGCCTATTGTCCATGATTCACTTCCATATAACAAGATAGGTTCAATATAGCATTTTAGGACTTGTTTTCTAACATTCATTGATAAAGATGTGTTGGCTAATATGTTTCTCATTCTCTGAAATGCAGTCTAAATGGCCTATTCTGTTCCTAATTTCTGTTCTGCATTTCCCATCTGAAGTTATTACTGCTCCAAGGTATTTGAATTTCTGCACCTGCTTTAGAATAGTTCCATTTAATTTAATACTGCATGCTGGTGGATTCTGTTTCTTAGATATAACCATAGTCTGTCTTTTTGATGTTCAAAGTAAGGCCTTTCTGTTCACTTTCTTTGGCGACTTTATCCAAGAGATTTTGCAGGTCTTGTTGGTTCTCAGCTATCAGTACTGTGTCGTCAGCATACCGAAGGTTGTTAATATTGTATCCTCCAATTTTTATGCCTGGTTCTGTGATGATTGTTCTTAGAATATTCTCGCTGTACAGAGAAAAAAGATCTGGAGATAGTACACATCCTTGTCGCACCCCTTGTTTTATAGGTTGATATTTTCCAATTCTATTTTCAACTCGAACTGCTGCTTCTTGCTGCCAGTATAGATGTTTTACAATCCTCAGGTTTTTGCCGTCTATATTGATGTCTTCAAGCATTTTAATAATTTCATTATGTTTCACCTTGTCAAATGCCTTGGTGTAATCAATGAATCATAAGTAGAGATCTTTCTGTACTTCTAAAGCTCTTTCTGTTAGTGTTCGTAAAGCATAAATGGCACTGTGTGTTCCCTTTCCTTCGACAAATCCAAACTGTTCATCTGCTATTTCCATTTTATCTTTTTCCTTGTTCTTCTCATAATGATTCTCAGAAGTAGCTTCGTTATGTGACATGAGAGGCTGATAGTCCGGTGGTCTGTATAGATACATTTCAAATAATCAGAAATTTTAAAAATAAATATGGCTATCATAATCAGCATTCAAAGTCTTGCTGTGTCTTTTTACTCATTACAGATGGTTAACTTTAAAATTTTTAACATAATTTTGCAGGTATTTATCGACTAGGAATGTCCAACAACACTTGGCATGAGAGAAGAGTGAATATGAAGTAACCACTTCTCTACTGAAGCACCAAGAACAAGCTTGGTTATATAAGATTTGCTGACCATAAAACTGTATCCTCTAACACTTTTATGCTGTGTCCCTAAACGACTGAACCAATGAATCATCACACTACATTATCATCTTTTATAAAGTGTAATGTTGAACCACTGTGATATACCAACCTTTCACAATATAATAATCAATAAAATACATATATCCATGAATGCTGGCATGATAAACAAAAGCTGATAGAACTCCTTTTGGATTGATCAAGAAGTGGTTAACATCAAAATGTACATTTCAGGTTCAGAGAGGAAAAAACAAACAAAAAAAATGTGTGACATGATGTCTCACTAAATATGCTCTAAACAGTGGTTTTCAAACTTTTTGTGGGCTGCTGCCCCACTGTCTCCCAGACAACATCCCTATCATCTCCCTTACATGCACATACCTTAAATTAGTTCTGATACCCTCTGCTGGCCCCCACCCCAGATCTTCCTAATATCTCAGGGAGGGGCAGTATCACTCACTCTGGGAAATGCAGCTTTAACAAAACCAGGAGAAAATAAAAAGAGTATGACTGTGCTAGAATGACAGCATTTTTCAGGGCTAACGATCCACTGCTGGCCTAGACCCTGTCCACTGCTGGCCTAGATCTTGTCTACTGCTGCCCTAGATCCTGTCCACTGCTGGCCTAGACCTTGTCCACTGCTGGCCTAGACCCTGTCCACTGCTGGCCTAGACCCTGTCCACTGCTGGCCTAGACCCTGTCCACTGCTGGCCTAGACCCTGTCCACTGCTGGCCTAGACCCTGTCCACTGCTGCCCTAGACCCTGTCCACTGCTGGCCTAGACCCTGTCCACTGCTGCCCTAGATCCTATCCACTGCTGGCCTAGACCTTGTCTACTGCTGCCCTAGACCCTGTCCACTGCTGCCCTAGATCCTGTCCACTGCTGGCCTAGACCTTGTCCACTGCTGCCCTAGACCCTGTCCACTGCTGCCCTAGACCTTGTCCACTGCTGGCCTAGACCCTGTCCACTGCTGCCCTAGACCCTGTCCACTGCTGCCCTAGACCTTGTCCACTGCTGCCCTAGACCCTGTCCACTGGAACCACAGAAGACCAGGTTCAGCCTAGATAATGGAATTAAGTTTATCATGGTCCCCAAGAAAGGTCTTCTTCTTCTTCTTCGTTCGCATTATCTGTCTATATCTGCAGTCCTGTCTCTTGGATACATTTCACTGTTTTTTGTAACTCATTTATGGAACCGTAGAGCTTATCTTCTTTAGTGGTTTCAATGGGCCAGTAATTATTTCTTAGTGTCTCGTAGTTGATGCAGTTCTGGAGGATATGTTCCACAGTTTGGGGCACCTGTGCATATGTACATAGATTAGTAGTACCAACCTTAAACTTTGTATACATATGACTTCAGAGTCGGTTGTGTCCTGTTCTGTTTAGCATGTGATAGTCATCATGTGGTGGTGTTTGTGGCTTCCTGTAGGTTTTTATCATGCTTTTCTTCTGATTATAGGTGATTGGTATGTCTGGTTGCTCCATTTCAGTGCCCTCTTTAGCCAGATGGTCAGCTTTCTCATTGCCTGGTATCCCACAGTGGGAGGGAATCCATTGCAAAGTGACTCCATGTTGTAAGACAATTTTTGACAAGGCATCCTTAAGGTCTGGTAGTTTGTTGCTCTGAAGAGCTTCAAGAAAGGTCAGGTCCACACAGATGTTTCTGGACTACTTCAGGTCTTCTAGCAAGCCACTAAAATCCACTCTCAGTCTATGCCTGTTTTTTCCTCCCAACATCTTCATGGTATGAAACAAAAAAATGGCTGCAAAGAGTTTTTTTTTTTCACTTGCAAAGAGATAAAACAGCAATCACAGCATGACCTGAACAGATATTTGGAACCTGACACACTCTGTGAGACTGATGACAAATGCACAGGGGAAAAAAAAAAACAAAACAAAACTAGCCAACCAGACTCTAATGTTGTGTTAGTACCATTCTGAATGATGATGATGCTAGCCTGTCATATCTGAAATCCGCAAGTTCTTGCTGAGAAATGAGGTGGTTCCATTTAACAGGCTCATGAGTCTGAGGAGCCTCACCAGCAGTGGTTAAGAAGCCACATGCCACCTCCCACCTGCCTTGCTGAACAAGTTGAGGGGTACAATGATCCAGAGCATACACAAATAAAAAGCTGAATATAATTCCAAGCTTCCTATAATGCTCCACCAAGTTAGGGACATACTGATCCCTATTTTATAATGTCAAGCTTACTATTATGCTCCACCAAGTTAGGGACATACTTATCCCTATTTTATAATTCCAAGCTTCCTATAATGCTCCACCAAGTTAGGGACATACTTATCCCTATTTTATAATGCCAAGCTTACTATTATGCTCCACCAAGTTAGGGACATACTTATCCCTATTTTATAATGCCGAGCTTACTATTATGCTCCACCAAGTTAGGGACATACTTATCCCTATTTTATAATGCCAAGCTTACTATTATGCTCCACTAAGTTAGGAACATACTCATCCCTATTTTGTACTCCAGGCTATTTCTTTACGGCTTGCCATCAGACAAGACTTCATAGATATAAGGTATGGTTTTGGTCAACTATGGTTCAACATCCCTTTCATCAATTGACATATGATCTCTCATCAATGGTACATTAGTAAACTGTGCAAAAGAAATTATAATGTTACGGTCTACAACACACAAAACTTTTCCTGTGACTCTACAGTGTTCTCAAATCAAAGTTCTCATCAATCATTTTCTTCTCACCTCCTCTTCTGATGAATCTTCATCACTGTCTTCAACACGTTTCAGCACTGTTGTCTTGACACTCTTGACTGGTGTCACCACCTAGGAAATTAACAATGTGAAGAATCAATTTCACATTTTTTATTCACGATCTCCCTTAACTATGGCCTTGGCTTCTTTAGACCAACACCATCTTGTGGCCTTGACAATCTTCAACTGATACTGTTAGGACAATTTCTTCAAAGACATGGAACCTGGTGGACAACAGGTTTTGCAGCTTTTTTTTTTTTTCCAAATTTCCAGACCACACATAAGAAGCAGCTGCTTTGCAGGATCCACCCACCTGATGATACCTGACTGCTATGTCTGCATCAGCTTCATTTTAATACTTAAGATCCATGAATCAGGCACCCAAATATATGTTGACAACCTTTGTACTGTCCAATGTATGGATAAGTAAGAGGTGGAATTGAAGTTTTGCCATATGAAATTTTATTCATACTTATTATGCGTATAAATAATATACTTACATTAAACCAATGTTAGAATGTTTGCAAACAGAGCAAAAATTGAGAAATAGAGAAGAGAATGTCAAACAGGATAGTGTGTTCAATTTTGTTTTCATCCTTTTAAAGTAAAGCATGATCATTTTTTTTATATCTTGGGAAAAGGCGGAAGCAAAATTTAAAACAAAAAAGTTGGGGGGGGGGGGGGATAGTAAAAGGGACACAATGGCACATAATATGCAGGATATAGCAATGAGTGATAGAAAAGGATTATTCTTAATATTGAAGAAGGCTGGCTAGTAAAGAAGATTAAACAGAGAAAACTTAAATATTTTTGACACACTACACGTCATGATAATTTAGAGAAGACAGTTTTGAAAGGGTACATAATGGGAAAAAGAAAGAGAGGAGGACCAAGGCAAAGATGGCTGCAGACATCGTTGATAATCTGCAAATGTTGCATCAGCAGCAGGTCATCTTGCTTACAACTGAGAGGTGTACAGGAGAGCTGTTAGGGAGGCAAAGTTCCGCAAGGGACATGCAAATGACTAACTGACTGATAGAAAAGAATAAAAATCAAAACTTTTGGAGGTTATCGTTACTATAAACAAATATCTAGTAATAAACAACCAGTGAAATCAGTTGAAGGATAATTGGGCCAATAGGCTGATGATGCTCAGTTTGCACAGAGGAAAATCAGTCCAGTCTTAACTTTGGTTCAGCATGTGGGCATTTTATAAGGATTAAATCTTGCTGTAGATAAAGTAAGAAAACAAATCTGCATGAACATTTGCTTTCTGCTGATTTTTGTAAGTTCCACATGAAGATTTACTTCCTGCTGATTTTTTTAAACTATGTTTAATTTTACACTAAAAAACAAAAAGTGTAAGGTGCCAAAAGCTATACTGATAAAAGCAGAATTTTGAAAAGTACTTCACGCGAAGTAAAACACAACTGTACTAGTTTTTAAAAAAAAATCATAGGTTGTGATCACTAATATTACCTATCATCTAGCTCTTGTTGCCTGGCAGTGATAACTGTTCAACTACTTAACACTATCATCTTTGTTTTCATTTTTTGCTTCCTTTCTGCTTTAATCATCTAGCTTTGCTTCTATGCTACAATATTTTATTCAACATCTCATGTGTTAGACTGACTGTTGGTCTTATAATCTCCGAAGAACTGGACAACTTTTCTCTGGAGCTGACGCCGTGAAGATGTAACTCGAGTATCATAACGGACGAAGAGTGGGTGAAAAAAGTTTTAGAGACCTGAAGTGGGCACCTCCAAAAAATATCACCACAGTAAGAAATACCTCTTTAGTATGACTTAAGGAACACCTAAGCGATCTGTTAGAGTATCAAGATAGGACGGGAGTACAGTCTTGATCGGTTCTAGTCTGCCGTTGTTCCTAGTCATCTTTTGCTACCCCGAGTTTGATAACTTGCTGAACAATTTTTTCCGATATTTAGGGTTTATCGCTTTTAGATAATTTTATATTAAAAAAATAACTGCAGTATCACATCTGATGTCCAAGTATAAAGGAACATAATTTATTATCCTTACCTTTTGTTTCTTCGCGCTGTTTTTGCCCATTTTCAAAATTCACGTTTTCGTACAAACAACAAAAATGTCTGCATGCTAAGCCAGCCTTCCTCAAACTTAAATATTCGTATAAGCAGTCTATTTTTTCACAGAATCGAAAAATGTAGAATCCAGAATTTATGTTTCATTTACACGTTAATTAGAAGTGTCCTTGATTTACTAGAGTTATAATTTTTATTATATACGCAATTACGGCTGTGAAAAAATTTAAAGCCATTACTCTGTGTCGACTGCGATTACTTTTTACTGTAAGTATACGGGCAATATGTCCCTTGCGGAACTTTGCCTCCTTAAAAGCACTCCTGTAGGCCTCTCGGTTGTAAGCAAGATGCCTTGCTGCTGATACATCCATTTGCAGATCATCAACGATGTTTTGCAGCCATCTTCACCTTAGTCTTCCTCTCCTTTTTTCCCATTATGTACCCTTCCAAGACGGTCTTCTCTAAATTATCATGACGTTTAATGTGTCCAAAATGTTATGTTTTCTCTGTTTAATCCTCTTTACTACCCAGCCTTCTTCAGTATTAAATTCTTGTAATATAGATATATTTGTTCTTTGTGTCCACTTACCTGGGCAAGAGCGGGAAAAAAGGCAAAGGACAGGCGTTTGTGGAAAACCTTTGCGGAAGCCCCATGTGCTCTGTGCGTGCATTTAAGGTTCAGAGAGAGGGAAAGATACGGACAACAGGCGTCACCCGCTTTATGGGCTGGTTATGAAAATAGGTTAAGTGGAAAACTGGAACTGATCGAAAAGTGGAGCCTATGCTTTCTTTCGCTTGCAAAAGCATTTTTGCAGCCGAAACACGTAAATAACTGACTAAATGTCAATTCGAATGGATGCGGAAAATGGATAAACTAAAGTGTAAAACTAAATAAACAAAAGTTTCTAGGAATGCTATATAAACATCGGCCTTGTCTTGTAGTCACCAGCTGAATTAGTCTAAAGCTAAATAAACAAAACTTTCTAGGAATGCTATATAAACATCGCGCTTAGCTTACAGTCACCAGCTGAATTAGTCTAAAGCTAAATAAACAAAAGTTTCTAATAATGCTATATAAACATTGGCCTTGACTTGCAGTCACCAGCTGAATTAGTCTCTAGCAAGTGTTCTTGCGGCCTTGAATCTGGACATAGATTTCTCTTCTAAATCTCAATAAAAGTTCTAGCTAGCATTTTTTTCCAATGTAGCCGCATTCCCCCCCCCCCCACCTTAAAAAAATATATATTTATACTAAATATATGTTTACTTTATGTAGCCAATGTGTGTGTATGTCCTGCAGGATAAATTTATGTAGCTGCGGTATTTGCATTAGCTCCACCTTCCATGGGTTGCTATATTGTGTAAATATGACCTAGCCTTAAATCTATTAAATCAACTTTTGCATGCCTCAGGTTTTTTTCCCTGCCCGTCAGATTAGGTCAAAATTTACTGTGGTAACCCTGTTATGCCTTAGAGACACATATGGATATGGTGTCGGTTGCCATATTTTCCTTGACCTGTCAGCACACTAGAGGGTGATGTGGTCAGTATCACGCCTGGCCGTCTTTCCTTCCCCAACTCCAAAAAGGGCGGGTACCCATTTCTACAGTTGGGTTACTGGGGTGCATCCGACCGGATTTGAACCCCCGGCCGTCGCCATGAGAGAATAGTGCACTAACCACTTCGCCACAGACGCCCAGCAACGATGAGAAAGAAACTTTAACGCCTGGACACAATAAAAATTTTTAATATTTTACAACAGTTTTAAGAGGAAGAAGAAGCTTGTCATTTTGGCAGTTAGCCACCCATGACTGACATGCTAGCCTCACGATTGGCTAACCATAGCTGACTAGGACCCTGTCCACCTCTCTGTTGATACCCCAGGTAACAGGCTATCCTGGCACTGCTGGGCAGACTCTTCAAATGCCGCGCGTGGAGTGAAACTCCTCCCGGCCAATGAAGAAAATGCAAAAAAGAAATTAGGGTTGCCGTGCGGCGCCGATGTGAAAAGGTGATGGAAAGGATAAAGTGAAGCTTAGTCGGTATGTCAAGTGGTCTCGCGGCGAGAGTTGCTCATACTACGGCACCTCTGGTCTAGAGGCCGGCAATGTCCGATATATACCCATACTGATGAAATATGCCTAAACCTGCTAAAACCAGGAGTGAAACTTGATGGCTACGCAGGTCACGGTACCTCCGCGCTAGAGGTCGGTCACGTCCTGTATATACCCATACTGAGATAATATCCCTAAACCGGCTCAACCCAGGGGTGAAACTTACTAGTGGCGAGGATTCGTCCTCCTGGAGAAAAGCTCCGTCCTGGTCACAACTAGGAAGGGTAGCAGCCTCGAACACAAAATCCTGAAGTCGGAGACACTGGACCAGTGCAGTCTAGATAGACAACCACTTCTCAACCGGTGGGGATGTATGCGTATCCTAATCACACGTCGAGGTTTTCCGGTGAGAAAGTCCAACTCTGGATTAAACTGGTGCAACGAAAACCACGCTGTCACGCAATCCCGCTTCTGAGACCCACCAAGATACAGGCTTAAGCCTTGCGATACTCTGAACCTCTTGTGGTCCTCTTGTGGATCTCGTGTGGTCCTATCTGGGACCACGGGGGGACCACGGGACCTAACAAGGACCACAGGAATAAATTCAGTAGGATCACGGGGTGGTCTTGGTGGTAGAAGCGAACGAAGAAGAAGAAGAAGAAGGAGGAGGAGGAGGAGGCTAGCCTGGCTAACAGAGCACGGACAGTCCATTGCGGTGGAGTCTGCTTTAAAAAAAAGGATATTGAACACCCCGATCTTTTTTAGCTGCACCCAAGGACTGTAGAAAATGGCTGCCATGACCTGCTCCCAAGCTGTGCTTGAGCACCTGCACCTTATTAGCTGCAAAGAACACCAGTTCATGGTTCCAAGAAGAAGATGAAGAAGCGTTTTAACTATCAGTAAGTGAGGAAGCTGATGTCACGAGATAGAATCTACTATGGTCTGAAACACTTTTTTAAAAACTCTTTAACTCCAGAACCACACTGGAAGTGGTGATATATCTTGCACACCTATGAGAATTAATGCTCGGAGCGATGTTTACGCAGTCTAAACAAAATTAAAAGTAGCACATTTCTATCACACCTAATATTTCTCATTTATACAATAACTTCCTCCCATTTTCTGTCCACGAAAATGATGTATCATCAACATTTATTCTGACAGAGCATGGACGTTAATTCAGGAGTGAAATATATTAAACGTATAGTTCTGCGCAGTTTAGATAACTATTAACTATGAGACCAGCAGTTCTGTATAGCTCAGAATCATGACGTACCAATAAAGCAAAAACAAAACAAAACAACAACAACAACTACAATGTTTTGAGAACGGAATCTAAAGAATAATTTTTTATCCCATGATAAAATATGGGAAAAGAGTTTGGGGACTTAGAACCAAAAGAGAAATCCATATTTTATACGCACGCGCGCGCGCGCACACACACACACACACACAAACCCAACCCACTAACTATCTCCCCATAAAGCTAATGTGACCTGTGAATAGTCTTTTGGTGTAAGTACATATAAGACTATTCATCATCATTTCGTGCCGTCTTCCCAAGGAAAGGTTGGGTCCAGTGGATCTCCACTCTGCTCTGTTTCTTGTCTTCTTAGAACTTCAAGCCTGTCCCCTGTCCGTCCTTCTTGATGTTGTCCGCACATCAATAATGCTGTCGTCCTCTTTGTTCTTTTCCCTTATATCCTGCCTTCAGGAAGGGTCTTTCAGTATAACACTACAACTATTAGGGCAGAGGATATCAACATACACTTTCAGTATAACACTGTAACTATTAGGACAGAGGATATCAACACACACTTTCAGTATAACACTGTAACTATTAGGACAGAGAATATCAACACACACTTTCAGTATAACACTGTAACTATTAGGACAGAGAATATCAACACACACTTTCAGTATAACACTGTAACTATTAGGACAGAAGATATCAACACACACTTTCAGTATAACACTGTAACTATTAGGACAGAAGATATCAACACACACTTTCAGTATAACACTGTAACTATTAGGACAGAAGATATCAACACACACTTTGACACAGGATCTCTGCACAGTACGAGAGAGCCGAGTGTAAATGCAAGATAGAAACAATATTTAAAAATAAAGTTAGTGTAATTAGACTTTTCGATTGAAAGTAGGGATATTACTGATCCATTAACGAAATAAGCATTTGTTATGTGTTTCTTCTTCTCTTCTTCTTCGTTCGCATTGTCTGTCTATATCTGCAGTCCTGTCTCTTGGATACATTTCACTGTTTTTTTTTGTAATTCATGTATGGAACCGTAGAGCTTATCTTCTTTAGTGGTTTCAATGGGCCAGTAATTATTTCTCAGTGTTTCATAGTTGGTGCAGTTCTGGAGGATATGTTCCACAGTTTGGGGCACCTGGGCACATGTACATAGATTAGTAGTACTAACCTTAAACTTTGTATACATATGACTTCGGAGTCAGCTGTGTCCTGTTCGGAGACGGAAGATAGTGACTTGTTCCTTTCTGTTTAGCATGTGATAGTCATCATGTGGTGGTGTTTGTGGCTTCCTGTAGGTTTTTATCATGCTTTTCTTCTGATTATAGGTGATTGGTATGTCTGGTTGCTCCATTTCAGTGGCCTCTTTGGCCAGATGGTCAGCTTTCTCATTGCCTGGTATCCCACAGTGAGAGGGAATCCATTGCAAAGTGACTCCATGTTGTAAGCCAATTTTTGACACGGCATCCTTAAGGTCTGGTAGTTTGTTGCACTGAAGAGCTTCCAGTACTGATCTTGCATCTGTGAGAATTACTACGGGGCATGTATCAGTTCTGGAGTCAATGTTATATGTTGACTATAGTCTTATTCGCACAGAAACATGAAGGACTGGGAAAAAAGGGTAAAGGAGTAGAAAGACTAGATTGTATGTATGGAAGAAAAAAAATAGACTCGAGCATGCATTTCGTTATATACTTGCGTTTTAAATGTGTTAAGGGGTTATAGAGGACTTTTTCAAGTGTAAGAACGTGATTTTCTAGCACACATGTTTTAATTTCTAATTAGTTTCATGAAATGTATTTCTGCTGCTCAGCGTTCAGTCTTAGCTTCTGAAGACAGTAGTTAAATTCAAACCAAAGGAAAACTAGGAAAAAATTAGGAACAGCTTTATTAATTAACGAGCACACAATTGTAACAACAACAACAACAAAACAAAACGGGTAGGAACAGCTTATTAATTTGTGCTCGTTAATTAATAAAGCTATTCCTACTTTTTACTAGTTTATACATTTTGTTATCACAACTTTTCTGCAGTGGCTTCGTGTATAGTTATATACTTATTTTTATATATACTAATGAAGGAACTTTGCCTCCCTAACAGCACTCCTGTAGGCCTCTCGGTTGTGAGAAAGATGGCCTGCAGCTGATGCATCCATTTGCAGATCATCAACGATGTCTTGCAGCCATCTTTGCCTTGGTCTTCCTATCTTTCTTTTTCCCATTTTGTACCCTTCCAAGACGGTCTTCTCTAGATTATCATGACGTTTAATGTAAACAAAATATTTAAGTTTTCTCTCTTTAATCCTCTTTACAGTTCTTATACACTAATTATTAGCAGTTAAATTCAGTAACCTTCCGATTTATCAATTTTTAGATTCACATGTACAAAGTATCCGATAATATCCACACGTGTGTTGGTAGAAAACATCCATCCATATTACACTTCGTCGCACATGGTTTGAGCAGTTAGTGCTATATCGGGCCGTACACAGTGGCTAACATCAGATAAAGTCAGTGTTGGACATACAGTATTTGCATTTGGTTTGGTTTACAGTCCAAAAATATACCTCAGACTAAATATGACTGTTGGTAACAAAGGTATGTCCACACTTACACATGTATAGGTTTTGGGTATATGTGAAACTAAATACATAAATATACACATTCGTTACAACTATGTAGTCGTTAATTAATAAAGTTGTTCCTACTTTTGTTTTAAATAGTCTTTGTAATCACAATGCCTCATTACTAAATTCTCATCAGCTCTCTCATCACCAGCAACTGATATTCTAGGACTTTCGCCGTGCTTCAATACAAACCCATTATCCCAACTACATCATCTGTCCCACTTACCCTTTTCGCTTTTTCTCCCCTTTCTCCCTTCCCCACTCCGCTTTAATACCAACCAGTAAGACTGGTATCACTTCACAAGTCTTCATTTGAACATTGTATTTACTGTTCTGGTTGTAAATGGCTCGTGTTCTAGTGCACATGTGGGATTTGCTTCCACTTCCTCTGAGGACATGTAATTCATTGAGGCAGGCATGGTGTGTACTTTTGAGGTTTTTTTTTTTTAAAAAACAGATTCTTTGATTTGATGCTTCAGAGATTGATATATGTCTTGATTCTCTAGATTGATATATGTCTTGATTCTCTAGATTAATATATGTCCTGATTCTCTAGATTGATATGTGTCTTGATTCTGTAGATTGATATGTCTTGATTCTCTAGATTGATATATGTCTTGATTCTCCAAATGAATGTTTCCTAGTGGGTTTAGTTTAACCCACATGAATGATGAAGTATTGAAGTCAAAGAATGTAATGACTGCTGTGTTAAGAATAACTGATTACAACAGACTACATAAAAGATGAAATAGCTAGCTTTTCAGAATTTGAGGTTTGTTGTGTGTGTGTGAGTGAGAGAGAGAGAGATTTGTATTAAAAATCCTGGGGTTGACCCAACCTAAAAAAATGGGTGCCAGAGAAATCTGGAAAGGTAAGTGCGGTCAGGTGTGATACTGACCACATCACACTTTCATGTGCCAGAGGGCCTAACGCCATATTCCCAGTATGCCTTAATGGCATGGAAACAGGAATTTTATTATTACCCTTTATCTGTTTAAAAAGAATTCTGCCACACTCAGTGTTTGATGAAGGCTGGGTGTCCAGAATATTCTTTTTTGCATTTTTTTCTGGCATATAAGTATAATGCTTCCATAAACGGTAAAATATTTTATATTTTTACTTAATTTTGTGGGAGAAAGTTTTCATTTGCAGCTTATCAGAAAATTAATTAAGTTTTACTTTTTAATCACATAATTCATTCACATGTAATACTACTTACCATGTAATACATTCATAACTTTTTAAAAATCATTGATCTACTTTATACCAGGCACACCACAGAACAGGAAAAGGAAGCTGTCAGACTCAGGTCTGCAGTCTCCTAAAGCAAAGAAAGCGGCCTTTTCCACCCCACAACCTGCAGCTGCCAAAAATGTGACCACACCAAGGCAACAAAAGCAGCTTCAGAAAGGAAATACACCCAAACAACAGAAAGGGCAGACACCAAAACAACAGAAAGGGCAGACGCCAAAACAACAAAAAGGGCAGACACCTAATCAACAGAAAGGGCAGACACCCAATCAGCAGAAAGGGCAGACACCCAATCAGCAAAAAGGGCAGACACCAAAACAGCAGAAAGGGCAGACACCCAATCAACAGAAAGGACTTACACCTAAGTTACAGAAAGGAGTGACACCAAATCAACAAAAAGGACTTACACCTAAGTTACAGAAAGGAGTGACACCAAATCAACAAAAAGGACAGACACCGAAGCAGCAGAAAGGGCAGACACCCAATCAGCAGAAAGGGCAAACACCAAATCAACAGAAAGGACTTACACCTAAGTTACAGAAAGGAGTGACACCAAATCAACAAAAGGGACAGACACCCAAACAAGGAAAAGCTGCAGCAAAAACACCGTCAACACCATCAAGCGGAAGGAAGGGGAGATCACCTCATTTTGCTCAAAATGGGAACTCACAAACACCTAAGGGGAAAAAGCAATTGAAGATACAGAATGTTGTGGATGATGATGATGATCTAGAGGAAGAGGGTGATGATAGTGATGATGAAGTTCCAAAAATGGACAACTTGTTTAAAGGTAATCTTGAAGAGCATGACAGTAATGAAGATGATGAAAATGAAGATGATGATGAAGAAGATGATGATGATGAAGAAGATGATGATGATGAAGAAGATGATGATGACAGTGATGATGATGACAGTGATGAAGATGATGATGAAGAGGAGGAAGATGAAATTGAAGAGAAAGACGAAGCAGTCAAGCAAGCAAACAAAAGGACTAAGACTGACAAACGAATGGTTTCAGAAACCAAAAATGAAAGACCAAGCAACAGCCCCACACCACAGACAGCTACAGTCACCCACAGTAAGTCCAGTATATTTATAGTTATGTGGTTTACGACATGTTTTTTTTTTTTTAGTGATATACTAGCTGAGCACCCAACGTTGTCCAGGTGTTTATCCCAATCACAAACGTTATATTCATTTCCACAACCTTCTAGACGGTTCTACAAATTTCTATTCATTTCCACAACCTTCTAGAAGGTTCTGCAGATTCTAGACTGTTCTACAGAATTCTGTTTGACACTAATCTAGGCCAATTTGGACATTTTATTTCCCACCTTAACCTCCATGCAGATGGAGCTGAACTTGGACTTAAACGGCATCGGGAGTGTCACTATTCATCTCTGCAACCCCGAAAACTATGGATTCAGCACTGATATCGGTCATTTTCGATTATTGTTACATGTGACCCCCATCCCCCCCCCAATGCAGATGGGAGCTGAACTTGGACTTAAACGGCATCAGGAGTGTCACTATTCATCTAAGCGACACAGACAACTATGGATTCGACTCTAATGTCGGTCGTTTTTAAAATTATTTTGACATGTCACCCCTGTCCCACCCTCACCCCAGGCCCCCCCATGCAGATGGGGGCTGAGCTTGGACTTAAATGGCATCGGGAATGTCTTGATTCCTTTCAGGGACCCCGAAAACTATGGATATATTATTTTTTAATTAATCATTAGAAAATGATGGGAGAAAACGTGCAAGTGTAATCGTTACTTAATAATGTGATAGTGAACATGGTGGAGCTTTCAGACCAGTCTTCAGAATGATGGCTGTTTGAAGTAGTATTGATTTGCCAAATGAAGCGCTCTAGAAATGACTGTTTTACACCACGTTGGTATTGATTGCTTACGATTTTATTCTGATCAGATCAGATTGTGCCTTTAGGCGGTTGTCTCTCCCTGTCTTACTCGATCCTCCATGTCATGAATTAAGTCATTTGTTTTCGCACCAAACCATGAAGTCAGGCCATCCAGGTATTTCTGTCTTCTCCACCCTTTCTGCCGTTTGCCATTTATCTTTCCGGTCATGACCAATTTTTTGAGAACTGATGTGTTCAAGAAACTTTGATAGCCTTTTTATTATGTACGGCATTAGTTTGAGATATTCTTTTGCGAGATTTCAATCCATAACAAACTAGGGATTACACAGCAGTGGTTTTTCTTTTGACTTTTGCCTTTGTCCTGAACGTGATCTATTGTTTGAGCTAAATGAACTCATAAAATCTGATCAATCATGAATATAGCAGATTTGAGGTTGGGGGGGGGGGGCCCGGAATTTGCTTAACTGATTTACAAGTTCGTCTTGTCTGCAAACATGCCACCACTAGAGTTTCTTCTTCTACAGTGCTTATTCCCAGGATTTTGGTTGCTTTGTGTCACATTTTGCAACTGTGTATTACATATATATGCACAAGAGATGAGGGGAAACAAGACCAAGGGTTAGATCAAGACAGAGATAGAAAGACAACATAGAATAGAATATAAAAGAAATTGGTGTCACCAACTGGAGAGAGAGAAGGTTAAGAATAGAGAGGAATGGAGGTGAACTTTATCTGCAGCAATGAATGAGCCATGATGGCTTGGAAAGCTGAAGACGAAGATAGATACACAGTGCTGCAAACGTGGAGAATTGTATAGTAAGAGTTTCAAACATTGTATATCCCATGAACTGACAACTTGAAAGCGTCTGGTTTTGAGATGTTTTTATATCAGGCATTGTGTTGGGTGAGCTGTTCTGTGAATGTTCAAGTGAGGCCAAGAAACCAGCCCAGTGATGAGATGTTTTTATATCAGGCATTGTGTTGGGTGAGCTGTTCTGTGAATGTTCAAGTGAGGCCAAGAAACCAGCCCAGTGATTGCGTTAGCCTGCAGCTACTTGTAAATAACCAATTAAAAAAAAAAGAGAAAAACCGAAAGTTTTGGAGGTCGCTGGTTACCATAATTGGTTTATAATATCAAAAACCTAGTTTAAAAAAAAACAACCAGTGAGATTATTTGGAGGACAATCAGGCCAGTAAGATGATGATGATGCTGCGTTTGTATAGAGGAGAATCTGCCAGTTTTTTCACTTTGATTCAGTAAGAAAGAATTTTATAAAGATTAAATCTTGTTGCAAATAATGAACAAATTGAACATGAATATTTACTTTCCACTAATGTGTGTAAAGTGTGTTTAATTTCATGTTTAAGAAAAAAAGGTATAAAGTACTGAATGTTGTATTAGGAAAACTGGTATTTTGGAAAGTACATCATGCAAAGTTAAAGACAGATACGTTTGCACTGGTTTAAACAAAATTTTAACATCATCACTAAGCAGGTCTCTCTGCAAGCTCCACCACCATGGGAGACACATGAATCACATCCCCAGTGGTTGGACTGAAGTGTTACAGCAGTTTAATGAGAGATGAACTAAAGTCTTGAATAGCTGCTGTTCACCAACTCCTGATAAGTTGCCTAGTACCATCTTGTTTCCTCAATGTCGTTATTTAAAACTAAAAGCTGTTCTTATATATCTTATATCCTTCCCGTGCCGTTAGACGTCACATAGGGCTCGCAAAGTAGTTCGCCAATTTTTCCTGTCTTCGGCGAGTCTTTCAACCTCATCAAAGGATGTTATGCCTGTTAACTTGGCCTCTCTTAATAATGTCCTCTTTAGAGTTTCACGCGGTCTGCCCCTTTTTCTTCGGCCTGTTGTGTTCCACTTGATAGCTTGTTTTGGGATTCTCTGATCATTTCTTCTCATCAAGTGACCAACATATGTCCATCTCCTTTTCCTGATCACCCGTGAGACTGGTTGTTGTTCAGTCATCTGTCTTATCTCTGCATTGTTCTTGAATTCATTCCACTTGATGCCGAGTATTTTCCTTAGGCATTTGTTTTCAAAAGAGTCTAATTTCTTGTCTATTTCTTTAGTTGTTTTCCAGCTTTCGCATGCATAAATGAGGGTGGATATTACATTTGAATTGAATAGTCTTAACTTGGTTTTTGTGCTTATAACTTTTGAATTCCATATGTTCTCAAGATTCTTGAAGATTGATGCTGCTTTTGCAATTCTGATCCTAACTTCCTTTCTAGTGTCACCATCCTGGTCTATGTAGCTGCCAAGGTATGCAAATTGATTGACTTCTTCAATATCTGTCCCTTCTATGTGTATTTTTCCATTTTGATTGATGGGAATTTTCATTATCTTTGTTTTGTCCTTGTTAATTTCAAGTCCTATTTTGCTAGCCAGTGAAGATAGGCTATCTGTTTTTTCTTGCATGGAATTCACATTATTACTGATAAGAGTTATGTCATCAGCAAAATCAAGATCTTCTAGTTGGGTCCCATGTACCCAGTCAATACATGTGTTACCTGTGCAGCATTTTGTCATTATGAAGTCTATTGTAATCCCAAAAAGTAAAGGAGACAGTATACATCCTTGTTTCACGCCTGTTTCAATCTGGAACCATTCACTCATCCCTTCTTCTGTCTTGACTGCACAACCATATCCATTGTATAAGTCCTTAATGATGTTGACAATTTTAGATGGTATTCCATATAGACATAAAATTCTCCATAATGAATCTCTGTGTATGCTATCAAATGCCTTCTTAAAATCTATGAAAAAGCTGTTACTGTTCTTAAAATCTAACTTTCCATCAGGTGATGTTAAAGTAAAAAAAATCACATTTATTGTTCTTGTCATGAATGTTTACAGGAAAACAAGATGAATGCACTCTCTTCATTAAAAACCTGCCTGTAGACTGCACTGTTAAGGAGATTCAGGCTCTTTCTAAAGACATCAAGGAGGTTCGCTTGAGGATTCAACCAAATTATGGGAGAGGAAAAAAGGAGAAGAAATCTGGGTATGTTTTCATGACTAGATAGTCGTATGTAACTGGGAGCAATAATTATGTTGCCATGTTTATATCCTTCATACACTAACAGCTGTTTAATCAATGTACTTGAAGTGGACAATTCATAGATTTTAGATAGTTTTCCATAACAGGTTGTGTGCCAGGCGCCTATTATGTAGCTGAATCTTCACATCTTTGCTATAAGAAGTACAGAGTGCCAAATGATCCAGTCAGAAATGTATTCTGCGGAATGCAGTTTTGTATAGGACAGAAACAGTTCAGAATAAATGTAAAGTTCTTAAGCATTTCTCCTGGATTGCTCAGCTCCAGGTGAAAGAAATATTTCTGTCAGATTAGTTCTAACAAGGAACGCTGAAAGATTGCGAGTGTGAACATTCAGGTAGCGTTCTCAGTCTTGTAAAGCAGTTAACTAACAACCTACAGACCTCTGTGGGTCATGACCCATCCCACCCCAGCCCAAACAGTAAAAATTTAAAGGGCTGAAATACTTGTCCTGGCCACATGCTGTAAAAATAGTTATTGTTTTCCTGTCTGCAACGGTTTCCTGCCCACATGCTGTAAAAATAGTTATTGTTTTCCTATCTGCAACAGTTTCCTGCCCACATGCTGTAAAAATAGTTATTGTTTTCCTATCTGCAACAGTTTCCTGCCCACATGCTGTAAAAATAGTTATTGTTTTCCTATCTGCAACAGTTTCCTGCCCACATGCTGTAAAAATAGTTATTGTTTTCTTATCTGGCAACAGTTTCCTGCCCACATGCTGTAAAAATAGTTATTGTTTTCCTATCTGCAACAGTTTCCTGCCCACATGCTGTAAAAATAGTTGTTATTTTCCTATCTGCAACAGTTTCCTGCCCACATGCTGTAAAAATAGTTATTGTTTTCTTATCTGGCAACAGTTTCCTGCCCACATGCTGTAAAAATAGTTATTTTTTTCCTATCTGCAACAGTTTCCTGCCCACATGCTGTAAAAATAGTTATTATTTTCCTATCTGCAACAGTTTCCTGCCCACATGCTGTAAAAATAGTTATTGTTTTCCTATCTGCAACAGTTTCCTGCCCACATGCTGTAAAAATAGTTATTGTTTTCCTATCTGCAACAGTTTCCTGCCCACATACTGTAAAAATAGTTATTGTTTTCCTATCTGCAACAGTTTCCTGCTCACATGCTGTAAAAATAGTTATTGTTTTCTTATCTGGCAACAGTTTCCTGCACACATGCTGTAAAAATAGTTATTGTTTTCCTATCTGCAACAGTTTCCTGCCCACATGCTGTAAAAATAGTTCATTCATTCATTCCTTTGCATGTCCCTTGCGGAACTTTGCCTCCCAAACAGCACTCCTGTAGGCCTCTCGGTTGTGAGCAAGATGGCCTGCTGCTGCTGCATCCATTTGCAGATCGTCAACGATGTCTTGCAGCCATCTTCGTTTCGGTCTTCCTCTTTTTCTTTTTCCCATTATGTATCCTTCCAATACGGTCTTCTCTAAATTATCATGACGTTTAATGTGTCCAAAATATTTAAGTTTTCTCTCTTTAATCCTCTTTACTAGCCAGCCTTCTTCAATATTAAGCTCTTGTAGTATAGATATATTTGTTCTTTTTTGTGTCCATGATATTTGGAGAACTCTTCTGTAGCATTTACATTCAAAGGCATTTATGTGTTTCTCAGCTGTTTTGTTAAGTGTCCAGGTCTCACAGGCATATGTTCTGATGGGAAAGATGCATGCCCTTAAAAATCTTATTTTTGTGGTTCTGTCTGCTCCTCTCCACAGATTCTTTATTTGTTTTACTTTCTGAAGAGCAATAGATGTCCTCCTTTTAATTTCCCTCATTGTATCTCCATTATTAGTTAGTAGTGATCCAAGATATTCAAAACTCTCCACTTCTTCCAGTTTTTCCTCATTGATACATATTTCAGTTGCCTTGTTTGTTTTGTCAGTTGTCATCACTTTAGTTTTCTTTGCATTAAGATAGAGGTTCTGCTCTTCGCTGTTCTTGTGGACTGACATAATTAGTTTTTCCATTCCTTCTTGTGTTGTGGACAGCAATACTGTGTCATCAGCATATCTAATCTCTGGTATTTCATAACCTCCAACTGTTATGGCATCCTAATATTCTTTGTCTACATCTTCTCTAACATTCCTCATTATATTTTCAGTATACAAGTTAAATAAGTAGGGTGACAATATGCACCCCTGACGGACCCCTTGTTTTATGTCAAACCAACTTGTTGTTTCACCATTTATTCTTACTGCAGCTTGTTGGTCTAGATACAGCAGTGATGTTAATTGTATCAAATGTGTTGGAAATCCCATTTTTTCCATTATTTCCCAAAGTTTCTGGTGTTGTACACAATCAAATGCCTTTGAGTAGTCTATAAAGGATAAATATAGATTCACATTAAACTCCCTGCATTTCTCTATTATTAATCTTAGATTGAATATATGATCTCTTGAGATCATAAAAATAGTTACTTGAGGCATTTTTGTTTGGGAAATAGCCTCTAAAATTATAGAATGTTTTTTGTCCAAGGCAAGGCATACTGTAGTCCATTCTACACACAGCTGCCAATGCATTGAGCAATAAACAAATGTTCATGTAAAAATTATCTCATTGTGAGTATGTGCATAAAGCCAATTTTCCAGTTGACTGTGATCTCACGATTGGGAAAGAAGTCAGCACAATGATTTTGCAAACTAACTGATGCATTAAGTGTAAAGAGTTGATGTTTTATTTCATGAACTGGAGGTACAAAGCCATTTTCTTTCAGTGGAAATTTGTTAACCTTGGGTGCCAACTCATGTAGGAAAAAAAAAAACAAACTCTACTGTCTTGTGGTTCTTACTGCTTGCAAGAAGCAGACCTGATGTGCCTACGGCAGAGAGCAACAGGCATCATATCACATCCTCTAGAGCTGCTAGCTACATAACCAACTCAGGCAAAGGATTTGGCCAGACACCAGCCCACAAAAAGGAGAAGCTCTGCGGTGATGCAGAAAGCCTGAGATGAACTGCCCCATATTTGAGGGAGATTGGTTCCAGTGTCTGAGCGAATGATGAGGAAGAGGATTATATAACAGTTCTCATAGTGTCAGATAATGCTAGACTAAACTGGTGCAACGAAAACCACAGTGTCACGCAGTCCGCTTCAGAGACCCACCATACAGGCTAAAGCCCTGCGATACTCTGAACCTCTTGTGGTCCTTTCGGGGACCACCCAGGAGGCCACGGGACCTAATGAGGACCACAGGCGTAAATTCAGTAGGATCACGGTGCGGTCTTGGTGGTAGAAGCGAACGAAGAAGAAGAAGAAGTCAGATAATGCTGCCATATGATCCATACTGCTGTCATTGATGTTTTGCTGCAGTCAAGTCCACATTATGTTCCACAAGTATCTTGTCATCTTTTGCATTGTGTTTTTTTTTTGTTTCTGTGTTTTTCCAGGTATGCATTTTTAGAGTTTGCCAGTGAGGCTGTTGCAGAGAAGAACTACAAACTTCTAGAGACCGCTGTCATCAGAGAGAACAAACTGGCAATAGACTATGTAGGGTCAAAGAGCAAGTTTCAGAGAAGCAAGGAGAGGACAGAATCTGGTTTGTAGTGGTTTTTATAAGCTTGATTTGGTTTTATGAGTCTGGTTTGTTATTGGTTTATAAGTGTGGCTTGTATTGAAAGCAAAAGGGTGAAAGAAAAAGGGTTCTTGGAGGTGGGGGGGGGGCAGTGGAAGAAGTGGGGGTGTTGAAGGAAAATGGAGCAGCAGATGAGGGCAGTAATAACTTCCATCTCAACACTTTTCAACCTTATGTCAGGAAACTTGTGTCCCTACATGAAACTCATCCATCACATTAAAAGTTGAGAAAATAATGCAGTAGGTGAGTTATAAATGTACTCCTTCATATTGTTAAATTGGTTTGCTTGCTGAAGTTTAATGTAATGCATATCCTAGTTTAATAAGCCATTGTATGAGTAAATATATTGGGGGGGGGGGGCATTAAGGATGTGGCCTGGAAGAAAAAGAGGTGGCAGTCTGAACAAGCCGGGGAAACTCTGGTCTACAGAGACATCAGTGCTATCTTGTTTTAACCAAGAACTGGTCACTGTGAGCTTTTGGGGTCACTTATGCTGACTTAAGATCTCCCCCCCCCCCCCCAAATCTATGAGGGAGCAGAGTACAGTAGTCTCAGAAATATCTACTGAAACAAAACCTGGAGCAGGAGTTGTTAAGCTGTCAGCAGTGCCTGGTGAAGACTGGACTTCTTAACGATGACATGGCTTGAGATTTTAGCATCATGACTTGGGTCATCAGGGAAGTTTTTTCCTTAAGTCCGAAGCCTCTGCTGTTAGATAATCTTGAGGGTGATCATCTTCCAATAGAAAATTTACTGGATGCAGAATTGCTCATCAAGAATAAATCATCAATAGTTCACTTCAGAAAAGTTACTGGGTTTCTGGATTTTTCATCAGATGAAGTTGAACCAAGGAAACTGTATATAGCAGGACTGCCAACAGATGCAACCCAGTCTGATTTACGCAAATTATTCCCCAAAGCGACTGAAATTATACTACCAGTGAGAAAGAAAGACGGTAAAGTAATCGGGTGAGTGATGCTATATTTAAAATTTTTTTAAACTGAAATTTTGTGAAATATTTTAACACTTTCACATCTGAATTGTTCACTGCCCTATGTTAGAACAGATTTTGTTCAGAATTTTTCAAAGCAGGGCAAATCGGTTTCTTGTACATCTTCTTTTTATGAACCTGATAATGAAATATAAACATATTACACGCCCAGTTAAATAAAATTGAAGAGGGAAGCAAAACAAGATGTTAATATGTAGCAAACCTTGCATAAATATTATAGAGAAAAAATAGCAAATGAAACATCATTTACTTTCCTATAAATTAAGAAGAAAATGAATGTGAAACTTATGCAGATTATCTGCTTGTCCTGATCATTGTATACTTGTCCAGATCACTATATACCTATCCTCATCTGTTGACAAGTATACTCCCAAGAACTTTATATGAAGTCTGGATATTTGTTTTAATCCAGTTATTAAAAAAAATTTGCACAGAATTTTGACACAGTTTTATTTCACTTTTTTTAACGTGAAAAAAAAACATTTTGAATATTAAGTTTATGATTAAAAAACTAACAGTTGAAGTGAAGTCTCAGTATTAGCATCAAATAATCTGAACTTGACAACCAATTGAAAAAAGCATAGTACGTTTTTTTTTGTCCCCAACTATCATCTGCTAAATTACAGAATTTTCTGCCTTTGGTCTGGAATATGTTAATGCCACTTTTGCAGTATATATTTATAATGCTAAGAATAAAAAGAGTACAGTCTAATTACCCTTATCTGACAACATAAAATACTATGTACAAAAAATAAATAAATCAAGTTTCGGTCATAATCCAATCCATAGGTTTTTTAAAAAATATTTTTTTTTAGTAACATGCGTCCAATATATTTCTCTTCGGAAGAAGGCAAAGTCAACGATGGTTTGGAAACAAATCTACAGTGAACATATTTTTTTTTTTTATACAGTCATCTGGTGGGCCATAGTCATGCTGCAAAAGTGACATTAACATATTCCAGACCAAAGGTGGAAAATTCTACCATTTAGCAGATGATAGTTGTGGACACAAAAAAAAATATATTTTTAGTATATATTTATAATGAATTCAGGAACAACACAGAGATAAGACAGATGAGCAAATAGCAACCTGTCTCATGGCTGATCAGAAAAAGATGGGCATATGTAGGCCGTGTGATGAGAAGAAACAATTAGAGGATCCCCAAACAAACTACTAAGTGGAGCACAACAGGCCGAAGAAAAAGAGGTCGACCACGTGAAACAAGGACATTGTTAAGAGAGGCCAGTTTAGTGAACATAACATCCCTTGATGAAATTGAAAGACTCACACTGAAATGGAGCAACCAGACATACCAGTCACCTATAATCAGAAGAAAAGCATGATAAAAACCTACAGGAAGCCACAAACACCACCACATGATGACTATCACATGCTAAACAGAAAGGAACAAGTCACCATCTTCCGTCTCCGAACAGGACACAGCCGACTCCGAAGTCATATGTATACAAAGTTTAAGGTTGGTACTACTAATCTATGTACATTTGCCCAGGTGCCCTAAACTGTGGCACATATCCTCCAGAACTGCACCAACTATGAAACACTGAGAAATAATTACTGGCCCAGTGAAACCACTAAAGAAGATAAGCTCTATGGTTCCATACATGAATTACAAAAAACAGTGACATTTATCCAAGAGACAGGACTGCAGGTATAGACAGACAGTGCGAACGAAGAAGAAGAAGAAGAAAGACTCGCAGAGAACAGGAAAACTTGACAAACTATGCAAGCCCCATGTGACGTTTAATGGCACAGGAAGGATGTAAATATAAAAAAAAATGTAAAATATATATAATAGTATTTTTTTTGCGTTGTTTGTAACAAAGCATTGACACATTGTACTTTTCTGCTCTGACTTCCTCACTATAATATGCAATATTATACTGAATACTAGCTTAGTAAGTCTTAGTCACATGTAATTTGACAGTTAACATTTAATTCTCTCATATAATTAGGACTAAGACAGGTTTACATTTAAGTGTATCATAGCTTGTTTTTAAAGTGATCTTTAAAATATTACTTAAAAAAAAAACAGAACAAAAAGATCTATACATCTTATGCATAAGGTTCACACTAAATAATGATTTCTCCCCACAGCTTTGGCTTTGTGACATTTTCATCCCCTGAACTGGCCAAAGAGAACCTTGATAAAAGCCAATACCTCACGCTCCGAGGTGCGACGTTAGTTGTACTCCAAGCCAAGAAGAGGAGAGAGCCAGCAGTAAAGCAGCCTTCGAAGAAAAAGACAGAAAAGAAAGGTCAGGGATGAATAGCTGGCAGCCTGTATGTCTTCCTGTTTATATGCTTTTATTGTCTTTGTCCGCAGTTCTGTCCCTTGTATAAATTGTAACTGCTTTTTTTTTTTTTTTAGTTCCTGTATACAGCCATAGAGCTTAGCTTCTTGAGTGATTTCACTAAGCCAGTAGGTGCATTTATGGAAGATGTGTTCCATAGTTCTGAGGTGATTGGGGGAACATGCTCACAGAGGGGAATTTCCAACCTTAAACTTTGTTTACGTTTAGCTTCGGAGTCATTTGTGGACAGCCTGTATATGTTATCATTGTTGTACTAAGATTCTCTTCCCTAGATTTTATTTGAATAAGTAATGAGAGGATAGACCACAGATGAAGCTTTTACTTTGAACTTTAACATCCAAACATTGAAAATACATTATATGCAAACTCAGTACAATTAAAGAAGAGCTGCAGATACTTGGCCATGGGTTCGAGCCAAAGAGCACAAGCTTAGATGGCTGCTAGGTCAGAGAAATGAACATAGTTTTTAACTTTCAGTTGTGGAGAAAGGTTTAAAATTCACACAGCAAGATCAAAAGGCAACTGAAAATATGATATTATCTTCCTAAATCTCCAATAATGCAGCTGGCCTTTTATATATAGAGTCTGCTGTCCATATCAGAATGGTTTTTCAGCACATCTTTGGCATGCTGTTCATGGTCAGACTCCCTTTCTCAGATTATAGCTATAGTTTAAGAATATTCTTTATAGTTTAAGAATATTCTTTAAAAAATATGAAACGTATGGGAGTCATGACCCAGAGGGGCCCACCCCCCTTAGAGTGTCAGGAGTTTAAAGGGCCGAAACACTTGTCTGAGGGGGGGGTACTTCCTCTGATGATCTGAAGGAGTTATGTTGTTGTTCCGCTCTCTACGGTAGAGAGTTTCCTGCATATATGTATGTGTTCATGGGTAACGCAGAGGAGCTTTGCCAGATGTTTACTAACAGTACTCACATCCACACAGGAATGTTTACTAGCAGTGCTCACATCCACACAGGAATGTTTACTAGCAGTGCTCACATCCACACAGGAATGTTTACTAGCAGTGCTCACATCCACACAGGAATGTTTACTAGCAGTGCTCACATCCACACAGGAAGCTTCCTGGATATTTGTAGGTAGTGCTGTTCTTTAACATTTTGCTGAGATGTTTACTTTTCAGTTCTTTGTCAGCAGAATCATTTTTTTTTCTCTGTAGCTCCTGCTTCTGCAGCCAAGAAGATGGAAGTAGATGAGGACAGTGATGATGATGATGAGGACAGTGATGATGATGATGATGACGATGATGATGATGACGACAGTGAGGATGAGGAAGGAGCTATTTCCAACCAGGTAGAGGATTTATTTTTTTTAATCTAAAATTGCTCGTGACAGAGTATTTCTTACGGTGCCACATTTAGCTTCAGTACCTCATCAGAGAAATGACTGCTGGCTTGGCTCCATCTGATCTGATCTGAGCACTCTTTCAGTGAGATCTTGGTTTAGAACATTTGTTTCTCATTCTCTCTTGCCCCATGCACCTCCATCACCATATATATATCAGAATGTCATTTCCACCTTTCCAAGATTGTCTGACATAGAAGTTGTGCTCCAAGTGATACAGTGGAGATCCAAATGAAAACCTTAAACTTGTGGTAGAAATTCTAAGCACTCACCCATCATCATGTGAGTTGAAAGCATAGTTACCAGTGGGGCAAGGAATACCTTGGAGGTGGTGGAAGATTGTCAGGTGCAGGTGAATGAAATAGCTGCAGTGGTGAATATCAGTCATGGTTCAACAAACCACATCATCCATATTTTCTGTCACAGTGCATTCAGTTTTTGGCAGGTGACCCTGGTTTTACTGTTTGATGTGGCTGACCTGGAGGAGGAGAAGAGTGTACTCAGGGCTTTTCAAGAACTTCCTACTCTGCTCACTTACTGCAGTGACATACATGCACCAGGTACAGAGCCTGCACTCATGGAGGTTTCACACCTTCACTGTTCCAAAAAAAAAAAAACACATGACAGAATGCTTGTTTCACTATTGTGTGTCTCTAGTGACTATCTTTATACTGTTACCATGACATTATGTTGCTCATTGGCTCTGTGCTAACCCTGCAGGATGTCCTGACATCAGTGGTTCCCAAAATGTGGTCCTTATCGTATTATCATGTGGTCCTTGCGAACGAAGAAGAATAAGAAGAAGATCATGTGGTCCTCAGATCAGTTTGGTATCAAGTGTCATATAAGGAGTACAAACACATAAGGGTCAGTGGTATTGCAGTATATGTATAAGATGGTGGTAAAGTAAGGTCAAGGTAAAATCCTCATTTGTAATGCCATTGCAGCATATTGGAGATGCAGTGTTAGGCCTTTATGTCCATGACTATCAGCATGTGAAAACATGATGTGGTCAGTATCACGCCTGGCCGTGTTTACCATCCCAGATTTCTCTAGTACCTACTTTTAGAGGTTGGGTGGACCTTTTGGGGCCTTTTTTGGTGTGGCAGTACCAGAAAAAGTCCCTACTGCTGGGACTTGAACCTGCTATCACTGGATTAACACTTTCCCTGCATTCCACACTATAGCGAGGTTTGTTTTGTTGCAACCTAAAACCATCGTAACTTTTTGTTGTACACAATTTATCTGCGTATGTCTGGTGACCTTTCATAGTTCAGTCTAAAGCGTGGCTAAAAGCCGAGTGAAATCAATGTTTTTAACTGAGAAATTTCAGTATTTATTGTGATTTCGGAGGCATAAGGACATGTCCTATGACCAGACCACTGTTCCTGAATGTACCCCAAGTACATCTAGATCCATTAAATGGACTGGAGAAGTAGTTAGAAGGTTATTTCAGACATTATTTTAGTGAGAATGCCACCACACAACAAGATCGGATGAAAATTTAAGTAGATCCAGAAATCGCTGATGGTAAACATTGTATATCTAGGCATCGCCGATGGTAAGCACTACACAGTTATCAGCTAAAATCATCGCGCTATTTCTTTGTTCCAAAAAAAAAAAACACATGACAGAATGCTTGTTTCACTATTGTGTGTCTCTAGTGACTATCTTTATACTGTTACCATGACATTATGTTGCTCATTGGCTCTGTGCTAACCCTGCAGGATGTCCTGACATCAGTGGTTCCCAAAATGTGGTCCTTATCGTATTATCATGTGGTCCTTGCGAACGAAGAAGAAGAAGAAGATCATGTGGTCCTCAGATCAGTTTGGTATCAAGTGTCATATAAGGAGTACAAACACATAAGGGTCAGTGGTATTGCAGTATATGTATAAGATGGTGGTAAAGTAAGGTCAAGGTAAAATCCTCATTTGTAATGCCATTGCAGCATATTGGAGATGCAGTGTTAGGCCTTTATGTCCATGACTATCAGCATGTGAAAACATGATGTGGTCAGTATCACGCCTGGCCGTGTTTACCATCCCAGATTTCTCTAGTACCTACTTTTAGAGGTTGGGTGGACCTTTTGGGGCCTTTTTTGGTGTGGCAGTACCAGAAAAAGTCCCTACTGCTGGGACTTGAACCTGCTATCACTGGATTAACACTTTCCCTGCATTCCACACTATAGCGAGGTTTGTTTTGTTGCAACCTAAAACCATCGTAACTTTTTGTTGTACACAATTTATCTGCGTATGTCTGGTGACCTTTCATAGTTCAGTCTAAAGCGTGGCTAAAAGCCGAGTGAAATCAATGTTTTTAACTGAGAAATTTCAGTATTTATTGTGATTTCGGAGGCATAAGGACATGTCCTATGACCAGACCACTGTTCCTGAATGTACCCCAAGTACATCTAGATCCATTAAATGGACTGTAGAAGTAGTTAGAAGGTTATTTCAGACATTATTTTAGTGAGAATGCCACCACACAACGAGATCGGACGAAAATTAAAGTAGATCCAGAAATCGCTGATGGTAAACATTGTATATCTAGGCATCGCCGATGGTAAGCACTACACAGTTATCAGCTAAAATCATCGCGCTATTTCTTTTTTCCTAAAAAAAAACTCTTCATTTATGAAATCTTCTTACAACTATTTTCATGCATAATATGTATAATTTTAAAGTGGAAGTACTTTGTTTATTCACTTTTACAATTATACCTCCTATACATAACAAGACCTGCGCTTTTTGTGTGGCACAGGTGGGAATGTCCGCATTTTGTTTTTCTGCGCCACAGGAAGAGTTAATAAACTGAGTGCATAACCACTCATCCAGCCAGGCCACCATAAAATGGTGGTGCAGAGCTTATATGTAGTTGGGAGGGTGGTCCTTAGATGTAAAAATGTTGAGAACCATTGCCCTGGGTCATTAGTAGTGATGCTGTCAGCTTACATGACAATGGAATGGTGCTTAGAATTTCTATCACAGTGTGGTTTTCATTGTGATCATCCTTGTGCACATGTAAAATAACAATAGATTATAAGAGCTTGGGTCTTCATCCTGAAGTAATGACAATGTCTGTTTAACAGCTGGGCTGTGGAGTCAGTAGAGCAAACCTTTTATTCCGACTCCTTGTTTTTCATTTTCTCCAGCTTTGTTAAAAATGGTACATTTCTCTCATCTCTGATGCCACCATACATTGCTTTCTACTCCCAACTTTTTTTTTTTTCTTGCTGACAGTGGCTGACTCATTCATGAATGGTACATTTATGCTGTCTTGATTATGTCCAAAATTACCACCAAATCCACATCCCTGGTTAGAATAAGCCTTATGGCAAAGTAGACCCTCAATGAATTGCATGGAAAGAGTGATTTAATGCAGTAGGGGGATTATGAGTATATGTGGGTTTGGGACCAGTGCCTGGTATCTTCAGAATCAGCCCTCATGCCAGCCTTTCAAGCCAGTTCTTAAATAACTCACAGGTAAATCCTCAAATCAGTCTTCATGCCAGCCTTTCAAGCTAGTTCTTAAATAACTCAAGGTAAGTCCTCAAATCAGTCCTCATGCCAGCCTTTCAAGCCAGTTCTTAAATAACTCACAGGTAAATCCTCAAATCAGTTCTCATGCCACTCTTCCAAGCCAGGTCTTAAATAACTCACAGGTAAATCCTCAATTCAGCAAACAGTTCTACAAAACAGGTTTACTCACATTTGGAACCAATTTGGATTCTGTTTTATAAATCATTTCCAAGTGGATACTACTCTGTATCAGGAATCGGTTTGTAAGAGCTGAATACCCACTTTTACCAGAAGAACCGGAAGAATCTGTTCCTAATTCAGCTTCTGCTCAGTTCATTCCTCAGGTTAAACAAAGTCAACCTTAACTTTGTCAGTCCAGTTGTAAAATTAACAAACTAATGTTGTTATACAAGTTATAAAATCCAGCAAACTAATGCTAGGGTAAAACAAAAACAAAAAAAGGCTCAGACAACAGAAAATGCCAGCCTGCAGGATGAGGTGCACGGGGTTGTAATTCATATGCAGCTGGCAGCAAATGAAAGCAAATATAGGATACTGCCAAGTTCAGTCCCATGCGTATAAGGAGCCTTATCTGAGACCAGAATGGGCTGATGCAGGAAAAAATATATATAATACAGAATACTGTTTTGGGGATACAGCATGGTAGTGGAAGTAATACCTGATATAATAAAAGTGATAATAATGATAGTAAGACAATAAGAATCCAAAATTCCCTTGTAACTTTTAAAAGGACATTGTATAGTATACAGTATTTTCTTTTCAGTAGTTTATGCAAGATTTCCTGTCAGGATAGTCGTGGTTTATGCAAGATTTCCTGTCAGGATAGTCATGGTTTATGCAAGATTTCCTGTTAGATGTTATAGGTTTGACAATATTTTATGCAGTGTGTTAATTTTTGTTTGTTTTACTTTGTTGCAGACAGTGGAGGCTGATGAGGATGATGATGATGAGGATGATGATGATGAGGATGATGATGATGATGATGAAGATGATGATGATGATGATGATGATGAATAAGAGTAGAATGACTGACAATAAAGAGATATTTTTATCAATATTAAATAATAAAATTGAAATTATCAGTGACCATGTTTTGTTTTTTTCTTTTATCATACTCATGTTTTATGAGAGATTTTTCTGTTTAAAATTATTTTATCTTTATTGTTACAGTTTTATGACTTGTAACATCCTGACTGTGTGTGGGTTTCTTATTTGCATCATGACTGTGTGTGTGTGTGTTTCTTATTGCATCATGACTGTGTGTGGGTTTCTTATTGCATCATGACTGTGTGTGGGTTTCTTATTGCATCATGACTGTGTGTGGGTTTCTTATTGCATCATGACTGTGTGGGTTTCTTATTGCATCATAACTGTGTGTGGGTTTCTTATTGCATCATGACTGTGTGTGGGTTTCTTATTGCATCATGACTGTGTGGGTTTCTTATTGCATCATGACTGTGTGTGGGTTTCTTATTGCATCATGACTGTGTGTGGGTTTCTTATTGCATCATGAGTGTGTTTGGGTTTCTTATTTGCATCATGACTGTGTGGGTTTCTTATTTGCAGCATGACTGTGTGTGGGTTTCTTATTGCATCATAACTGTGTCTGGGTTTCTTATTTGCATCCTGACTGTTTGTGGGTTTCTGGGTTTCTTTTTGCATCATAACTGTGTCTGGATTTCTTATTGCATCATGACTGTTTGTGGGTTTCTGGGTTTCTTTTTGCATCATAACTGTGTCTGGATTTCTTATTGCATCATAACTGTGTCTGGGTTTCTTATTGCATCATAAATGTGTCTGGGTTTCTTATTGCATCATGACTGTGTGTGGGTTTCTGGGTTTCTTGCATCATAACTGTGTCTTGGTTTTTGGGTTTCTTGCAACATAACTGTGTGTGGGTTTCTGGGTTTCTTATTGCATCATGACTGTGTGTGGGTTTCTGGGTTTCTTATCGCGTCATAACTGTGTCTGGGTTTATTATTGCATCATGACTTTTTGTGGGTTTCTGATTGTATCATAACTGTTTGTGGGCTTCTGGGTTTTTTATTGCATCATGACTGTCTGGGTTTCTTATTGCATCATGACTGTTTGTGGGCTTCTGGGTTTCTTATTGCATCATGACTGTCTGGGTTTCTTATTGCATCATGACTGTGTGTGGGTTTCTGGGTTTCTTATTGCATCATAACTGTGTGTGGGTTTCTTATTGCATCATGACTGTGTGTGGGTTTCTGGGTTTCTTGCATCATAACTGTGTCTGGGTTTCTTATTGCATCCTGACTGTGTGTGGGTTTCTGGGTTTCTTGCATCATAACTGTGTCTGGATTTCTTATTGCATCATGAGTGTGTGTAGGTTTCTGGGTTTCATGTATCATAACTGTGTCTGGATTTCTTATTGCATCATGAGTGTGTGTGGGTTTCTGGGTTTCGTGCATCATAACTATGTCTGTGTTTCTTATTGCATCCTGACTGTATGTGGGTTTCTGGGTTTCTTGCATCATAACTGTGTCTGGGTTTCTTATTGCATCCTGACTGTGTGTGGGTTTCTGGGTTTCTTGCATCATAACTGTGTCTGGGTTTCTTATTGCATCATGAGTGTGTGTGGGTTTCTGGCATCATAACTGTGTCTGAGTTTCTTATTGCATCCTGACTGTGTGTGGGTTTCTGAGTTTCTTGCATCATGACTGTCTGAGTTTCTTATTGCATCATGACTATTTGTGGGTTTCTGGGTTTCTTTTTGCATCATAACTGTGTCTGGGTTTCTTATTGCATCATAAATGTGTCTGGGTTTCTTATTGCATCATGACTGTGTGTGGGTTTCTGGGTTTCTTGCATCATAACTGTGTCTTGGTTTTTGGGTTTCTTGCAACATAACTGTGTGTGGGTTTCTGGGTTTCTTATTGCATCATGACTGTGTGTGGGTTTCTGGGTTTCTTATTGCATCATAACTGTGTCTGGGTTTATTATTGCATCATGACTTTTTGTGGGTTTCTGATTGTATCATAACTGGTTGTGGGCTTCTGGGTTTCTTATTGCATCATGACTGTTTGGGTTTCTTATTGCATCATGACTGTTTGTGGGCTTCTGGGTTTCTTATTGCATCATGACTGTCTGGGTTTCTTATTGCATCATGACTGTTTGTGGGCTTCTGGGTTTCTTATTGCATCATGACTGTTTGTAGGTTTGTGGGTTTCTTATTGCATCATGACTTTTTGTAGGTTTGTGGGTTTCTTATTGCATCATGACTGTTTGTAGGTTTGTGGGTTTCTTATTGCATCATGACTGTTTGTAGGTTTGTGGGTTTCTTATTGCATCATGACTTTTTGTGGTTTCTGATTGCATCATGACTGTTTTTGGGCTTCTGGGTTTCTTATTGCCTCATGACTGTGTGAGGGTTTCTGGGTTTCTTATTGCATCATGACTGTGTGAGGGTTTCTGGGTTTCTTATTGCATCATGACTGTGTGAGGGTTTCTTATTGCATCATGACTGTGAGGGTTTCTGGGTGTCTTATTGCATCATGACTGTGTGAGGGTTTCTGGGTTTCTTATTGCATCATGACATTGTATTTCATGTTGTGTTATGAATTTTATCTGTTAAGATCAAAATGTCTTAACTTGAGCTTCGAGATTCACTACTCACCATCTCAATGACACAAGCAAATTCCCCCATTCATGGAATCAGCTCAACGTATGATAGCCCATTTTCCCCTGAATGAGTTGTAATCAAGTCCATCTTGCCATGCAGGCAGGCTTTATGCTATATTAGTGGCAGTTTTCGGTAATATGCTGAATACACCATAAAAAAAATTGCTAGGTCAAGTGGAGAGTAGGAGCAGCGATAAATCTGCAGGCTTCAATCTCCACAAACATATCATTATCGATTTGGCTGCTCCAACCAGCTCAGAGTAAACATTCAGGACATCTGAGAGTTAGTATTTCTCACCTCTGCTTTGTTCCTTCTCACACTTTTAAACTTAAACTCACCAATTCTTGTATTATTGCTTTATCTCATTTATTTTTGTATCTTGTAACTTTAACATTTCTCATTTTGTATATCACCAGTTCATGTTACCATTTTTCATATTGTAGTCTTACCACTTCATTTCACCCATTTCTATCACCACTTCACATCATCCATTTCTTATATTAATCACATCACTCATTTCTTATATAACCCCTTCACCTCTCCCATTTCTCTCCTTGCCACTTGTCATTGTTTGCATAACCGCATCGTGTCACCATTTCTCTCTACCATCTCACCTTCACTTCATCTCGATCTCTCATCTCACATTTTATGATCTCTCGGTGACTACAGTTTATCACCTGAGTTCATCGTTTTCTAATTTTACACTTTTGCCTCATCACACGATGCCCATTATCTCCTCATTTCATCTGTTTCTGTTCTTTCATCCTTGTGGATTCGAGTATACCATTTGTTACCTGCTCATCTTACAACCATGCTGACAACTTATATTACCGCACTGTTTCTTGCCTGGTCTGCTTTTGGTCAGGTCTGCCTGCTACTGTATGACAGTGTGACTACTAGCCCCTGTCAAACCACTGCCTTGTGGGTAGCTTGGGAGAGTCGGAAACTAAAGGGAGAAAACCTGAAAGGAAAATCCTGAGGAAAGGAGGAACTTTAAGTCAGCTATTCCCGAGGTTCTTTCTTCTACCCAAGTTCTGACAACTCCCACATCTCTGCTAGGTTTACACAAGTATGGAGTCTTTGTCTTTGCTCTGGAGATTGGGCAGTGTCTTGACTCAGAAGCTGATTGGGCAGTGTCTTGGCTTTGAAGTTAATTGAGCGGTGTCTTGGCTTTGAAGCTGATTGGGCAGTGTCTTGGCTCTGAAACTGATTGGAAAGTGTCTGCTCTGAAGCTGATTGGGCAGTGTCTTGACTCAGAAGTTGATTAGGCAGTGTATTAGCTTTGAAGCTAATTGAGCAGTGTCTTGGCTCTGAAACTAATTGGGCAGTGTCTTGGCTCTGAAGCTAATTGAGCAGTGTCTTGGCTCTGAAGCTAATTGAGCAGTGTCTTGGCCCTGAAGCTGATTGGGCAGTGTATTAACTTTGTAGCTAATTGAGAAGTGTCTTGGCTTTGAAGCTGATTGGGCAGTGTATTAGCTTTGAAGCTAATTGAGTAGTGTCTTGACTCTGAAGCTGATTGGGCAGTGTCTTGACTCAGAAGTTGATTAGGCAGTGTATTAGCTTTGAAGCTAATTGAGTAGTGTCTTGGCTCTGAAGCTAATTGGGCAGTGTCTTGGCTCTGAAGCTAATTGAGCAGTGTCTTGGCTCTGAAACTAATTGAGCAGTGTCTTGGCTCTGAAGCTAATTGAGCAGTGTCTTGGCTCTGAAACTAATTGAGCAGTGTCTTGGCTCTGAAGCTAATTGAGCAGTGTCTTGGCTCTGAAGCTGATTGGGCAGTGTATTAACTTTGAAGCTAATTGAGAAGTGTCTTGGCTTTGAAGCTAACTCAGCAGTGTCTTGGCTCTGAAGCTGATTGGGCAGTGTATTAACTTTGAAGCTAATTGAGAAGTGTCTTGGCTTTGAAGCAAACTGAGCAGCGTCTTGGCTCTGAAGCTGACTGGGCAGTGTCTTGGCTCTGAAACTGAGTGGGCTGTGTCTTGTCTGTGAAGCTGATTGGATAGTGTCTTGGTTCTGAAGGTGATTGGACAGTGTCTTGACTCTGAAGCGGAGTGGACGGCGTCTTGGCTTTGAAGCTGACTGAGCAGTGTCTTGGCCCTGAAACTGATTTGGCAGTTTCTTGGCTCTGAAACTGATTGGCAGCGTCTTTGACTGGCAGAATTGAGACTGGGGAAAGTGCAGCATGTGATGGCTACATACCAGTTGTCCAGGAAATGCAGAATTTGTAAGGCCTGCCTGCTTCACAAGCGCCTTCTAAGATGAAAAAATGCCAGTATATTAATACATTTAAACAGATCTCGTATCTGTGTTATCTGAATGCAGCACAGGTAAGAGTAAAGGTAACCTTATCAAGCCTTAGAGGCACATAGGGGATATGGTGTTAGTGCCCATATTTTCTAGCGGATATGGTGTTAGTGGCAATATTTTCTAGGGGATATGGTGTTAGTGCCCATATTTTCTAGGGGATATGGTGTTAGTGCCCGTATTTTCTAGGGGATATGGTGTTAGTGCCCGTATTTTCTAGGGGATATGGTGTTAGTGCCCATATTTTCTAGGGGATATGGTGTTAATGCCCATATTTTCTAGGGGATATGGTGTTAGAGACCATATTTTCTAGGGGATATGGTGTTAGAGACCATATTTTCTAGTGGATATGGTGTTAGTGCCCATATTTTCTAGGGGATATGGTGTTAGAGACCATATTTTCTAGTGGATATGGTGTTAGAGACCATATTTTCTAGGGGATATGGTGTTAGAGACCATATTTTCTAGGGGACAAGGTGTTAGAGACCATATTTTCTAGGGGACTTGGTGTTAGGGACCATATTTTCTAGGGGACATGGTGTTAGAGACCATATTTTCTAGGGGACTTGGTGTTAGAGACCATATTTTCTAGGGGATATGGTGTTAGAGACCATATTTTCTAGAGGATATGGTGTTAGAGACCATATTTTCTAGGGAATATGGTGTTGGTGCCAATATTTTCTAGGGGATAGGTGTTAGTGCCAATATTTTCTAGGGGATATAGTGTTAGTGCCCATATTTTCTAGGGGATATGGTGTTAATGCCCATATTTTCTAGGGGATATGGTGTTAGAGACCATATTTTCTAGGGAATATGGTGTTGGTGCCAATATTTTCTAGGGGATAGGTGTTAGTACCAATATTTTCTAGGGGATATGGTGTTAGTGCCCATATTTTCTAGGGGATATGGTGTTAGTGCCCATATTTTCTAGGGGATATGGTGTTAGTGCCCGTATTTTTTAGGGGATATGGTGTTAGTGCCCATATTTTCTAGGGGATATGGTGTTAGTGCCCATATTTTCTAGGGGATATGGTGTTAGTGCCCGTATTTTTTAGGGGATATGGTGTTAGTGCCCATATTTTCTAGGGGATATGGTGTTAGAGACCATATTTTCTAGGGGATAAGGTGTTAGTGCCAATATTTTCTAGAGGATATGGTGTTAGAGACCATATTTTCTAGTGGATATGGTGTTAGAGACCATATTTTCTAGGGGATATGGTGTTAGAGACCATATTTTCTAGGGGATATGGTGTTAGTGCCCATATTTTCCTTGACCTTTTGGCACATTAGCATCAAGCCTGGCCACTTTTCCTTCCTCAGCTCCAGAAGAAACCGAGTACCCATTTCTACAGCTCGGGTGACTGGGGGAACCTCTGACTGGGTTCCAACTCCCAAACCTTCACCACGAGAAACCAGCGCACTAGCCACTTCGCCACCCTGACGCCAGTGGAGCATAACGCATCGACAAAGGGTCCCCAGCCAATCCAGTCTTGAACATGTCGGTGTACCTCAAACCTTGTCTTTCCCGTTTCCTTTAGCTCTTCCCGTATTGTGTGTCTCCATGGTCTGCCTCTTTCTTTTCCCTTGAAATGTCCAAGTCGAGGTGGTATAGGAATATCTTGTTCTTTCCATTCGTAGTGTGTGGCCCACATGACATATGGACTAGACTTCCGTAATATATAAATTTACAAATATTTTTTAGCGTATACAGTACTTGCGTGATGTAGAACTACTTATTTTAAATTCTGTGTACGAACTGCAGGATCATCCTATTTTTTGGTTTTTTTTTTTGTTGTTTTAAAACATCCCTGCTTATTGACACAGCCAAGAAAACCAACGAAGAAGTCTTAAGAGAGGCTGGAGTTAAAAGGCGAATTACAACAAAGATCAGAGGCAGACAAGCGATGTTTGGAGGACATTTTCTGAGAAGAGGAAAATTGGAACACGTGGCAACTGGAACAACTGAGGAAAGAAGAGACAGAGGAAGACAGAGAGAAGTTACTGGATGGGTTGCAGTGTGGCTAGGAAGAAAGTCACCGGCGGATCTCATAATCAAGTCTAAAGACAGGGAATTGTGGAGAGAAATTACCGCCTACGCCACGCGGCACTGCACTTGATTGATTGATTGACAGTAAAATGTATACCCATACGAAATTCGCTTTACGTGAGTTTCGCTTTCCGCCGCGACCGCTGGGAGAGAGCCCCGTCGGGATGCCTGGCTTGTCTGTAATGTAAAAGGGGACAGCAGCCTCGCTCTCTAGGAGACAGTGAACGCCAACTGATGCCAGACTACTAAAAAAGCTGCTATATGTGTGTAAGAAAGAACAGTGTAAATTTAGAGAGGAGGAGGGAGAGCGAAAGGGAAGCCAAGAAACAAGAGAGAGGAAATCAACAGAAATGACAGGAGACACTAGGGAAACCGTAGAAAGGAAAACCGTGATGGCTGATGCCAACCAGGACAAGACATAGAATGGGAAAGCATGATGGCTGACGCCAACCAGGACAAGACATAGAATGGGAAAGCGTGATGGCTGACGCCAACCAGGACAAGATATAGAATGGGAAAGCGTGATGGCTGACGCCAACCAGGACAGGACATAATGAATCAGTGAATTTTTTTTTTTTTTTACTGTCATTTTAACTAACAAGACCAGCCGTCATGTATGGATCAGAAACGTGAAGTACAACAAACAAAGATGAACAAGTGTTGCAGATCTTTGAAAACAAGATTCTAAGAAGAATCTTTGGGCCCCATAAAGGATACGAACAATGGAGAACTAGAAAAAAACGCTGAACTGAACAGGTTATTTAAATCCCAACGAATTACAAATGTGTTCAAACTGAATAGACTACGCTGGTTGGGCCATGTAGAAAGAATGGACGAGAACAGACAAACGAAAATGATGTATGCACAAGAGATGAGGGAAACAAGACCAAGGGGTAGACCAAGACAGAGATGGAAAGACAACATAGAAGAGGATATAAAAGAAACTGGTGTCACCAACTGGAGAGAGAAGATTAGGGATGGAGTCGAACTTTATCTGCAGTAGTGAGCCTTGATGGCTCGGAAAGAATAAGTCATTTTCACTGAACTCTCCTTGTCACTTTCTAACCTCTGACATTCTATCAGAAGTCGAATCGCAGAAAGAAACTAGCACATTTTAGACTATTTTATATTGCTCCTCATAGCATACAGTATTCTTGTCACAAGATGGTAGCATACATTTGCCACTATTAAGAACAAGTTATTTCTAACAATATATCTACAACTAACGTTAGTGAAGAGAGTTTTGTACAAGTGTCGAGTATATCCACCCACTTTGCTATCTTCGACTTGATAATCCTGTACAGTGGACTAGCATGTGTGACCATCGTTCGTTGATCAAGTTTGTTCACGCACTTCGCTTTTGTTCGTTCCAAGCTCTTCTTCAAACTGATACCACAGATATGGGGCAAAACACGTGTACGGGAATACGTTTTTTCTACTCCATTATTTCTGCCGGGCTGTGCAGGAACGGATATCCGGTTTTTGCCCCTTTCCCACCCAATGGAAGCTACCGAGAATTAGTTGCCAGGTTGGGTGTCTTGCGATTGATTTTACTACTATTTCACTGAAATAATCTCTCATAGTAGCAACAAGCCATCTTTGTGCATTGCATTGCTGCTTTGTACAAGCCTGCGTTTTGTGTCTTCTAGTTTGGCCTCTGATTGTATCCAAAAATGGTGCAGTTCCCTGGTTCAGAGCTGATTACCATGTGACATGAACTTTTGCCAAGTCTTCCATGTTCTCGTGATTCTCAGTCTAGAAGATATGTTTTTTTTAAAATTAGCTTTGAGACAAAATAACGTTATATGTAAGCCACTGAAATAATTGGAACATAAAGAACATAGATTAGAATCAGGAAACACAGACACAACAAAAAGCAGATCATCATCATCATGTGCCGTGCCGACTGGCGTTGGCTATTATGCTTCTCCAGAGTACGCGATCCTTCATGCAGGCCATCAGCTCAGTTGGTGATCTTCTCTCACACTATCCCGTCAGACTGTCCAGTATCATTTCTCTTGGTCTTCATCTTGATCTTCTTCCTTCTATTTTTCCTGTTGTTATAATATTTTCAATGCCCCCTCTTCTCATTGCATGTCCTATGAAAGTACATTGTCTCTCTCTTATCTTTTTGACAAGGTTTTTTGTCTCTCCAGCTCTTCTCCTACATTCTTCATTAGTTATTTTTGCTGTCCAGGGGATTCGCAACATTCTTCTAATAAACCACATTTCTGCTGCTTCTAAAGATTTTTGTGCAGACTTGCCTATTGTCCATGATTCACTTCCATATAACAAGATAGGTTCAATATAGCATTTTAGGACTCGTTTTCTAACATTCATTGATAAGGATGTGTTGGTTAATATGTTTCTCATTCTCTGAAATGCAGTCTTTTCTTGGCCTATTAAAAAGCAGATATGTATAAATATAGCGAAATTTCGTTGCTATGGAAACACAATGTGAGCTATAAAGAAGAGGAAAAAAAACCATTACGTAAAATCAATACAGACTACAAACAAGTGAGAAGATTCGACGTAAACAATTAAGCCGACTAACATTTTCCGCAAGGTAAAAAGACTTTGAGTTAAAAATACAACAAAATGAACAAAGAAAAGTTTCAGCGAGAGAGAAGGGAGGTAATGATGTTCAGTGATCCGAGACTGTCACTGGCATTTGGGTTTTCTTCTTCTTCTTCTTCTTTGTAAATAAATGTAAAAACTAACGAAATAAAATTGAAAAAAATCGTATTCTGTAACCTAAAAGAAACATTGCAGATGAAATATGACATCGTACAGCTAACTGATATCACACAATGAATATGAGGATACAAGCTGGCCGCATTTGGGCGCTGAGACATTATGGTGACTGCGGGCCACTTGTTGGACCCCTCTACATCAGAAAACGAAGCAACCCACATGACATTTGGAATAGACGACAGAATAGTTACAGTTTGCACAACACACAGTATGAACAAATGCTCACAGAAAACAGATTCATTAGTTTGTTACGTCCAAAGAACGAGCGAACACAGAAATAAATGAAATAAGAAAGAATTTCTTGGAGAAAGAGAACTTTCTGCTCACGCCTGCATTCATCTCTGGCTTGATCACGTCGAGGTTTTCCGGTGAGAAACTCCAAGTCTAGATTAAACTGGTGCAACGAAAACCACAGTGTCACGTAATCTCGCTTCTGTGACCCACCGAGAATACAGGCCCAAGCCCCGCGATACTCTGAACCTCTTGTGGTCCTCTCGGGGACCACAGGAGGACAGAACCACAGAAGTAAATTCAGTAGTATCACCGGACGGTCTTGGTGGTAGAAGCGAACAAAGAAGAAGATCCTCGACTTGCAGCCATATAAACGGTACTGGGGTTTTTGTGTTTTTTTTTAAACTTGAAAATCCTGGTATTTCCTTAATACACTGGCAATTATGTGTACAGTCCATTGAGTGTGCATCGTCAATAGAGCAGATGTTCTCATATTTCAGTGACAATTTCCATACCACAAGCGTCAGGTACCATTTTTAACAATAGCTCTAACGATTGGAATGGAATAGAGCTGGTGCACAATCCACTCACTACTTCCTCCAGGTCTTCGCAATCATCGTTTCCTGAACGGAGAATGGAAGAACCCGACATCGTGCGATCGACAACCTTCTAGTGTCAGTGAGAATATGAAGAAGTAGGGCATAGTTCCACAACTGAAACAAATACTATTAAAAAAGTATTCTAAGTTAGGAAAATAATTCTTTATCATGTCTGGTTATAGGGAATGTTGCTTTACGTTGTCTTATGGCTCTTTCCTCCGTCGCTCGTCCAAGGTGTAGTGGCGTTAACTTGATTAGATAAGCGTCAGGTGACCTGGCACTGATTAGAGAACGTCCTTCGAATGTCTCATTGCCTGGCTCGGCAGATGTAGGCTAGTGAAAATCCTGGACGTAGTTACAAATCGTACATGTAAGACTTGCAAATAATCACTGAACATGTCGGGGAAAGAAACGAAAATATGATTTTCAAGTAAAAAATGTGAAGGTTTTATCTAATTAAAATTTAGAAAGAAAGAAAGAAAGAAACTATTCTTTTGGGGGTTGAATTTGCGACCTTTTGCTTGCCACCCACACTTAACCTGTGCACCAAGTGCTTTACAAGTTCTTAATCCACGAAGGAGAGTCGAAAGTAGAATTTTGGGAAGAAAAATAAAGCGTCATCATCATCATCAGGTGCCTGCCGACTGGCGTTGGCTATTATGCTTCTCCAGAGTACACGATCCTTCAAGCAGGCCATCAGCTCATTTGGTGATCTCCTCTCACACCATCCCGTCAGACTGTCCAGTATCATTTCTCTTGGGTCTTCATCTTTCTCATCTTCCCTCTATTTTTCCTGTTGTTATAATATTTTCAATGCCCCCTCTTCTCATTGCATGTCCTATGAAAGTACATTGTCTCTCTCTCTTATTTTTTTGGACAAAATTTTTTGTTTCTCCAGCTCTTCTCATACATTCTTCATTAGTTATTTTTGCTGTCCAGGGGATTCGCAACATTCTTCTAATAAACCACATTTCTGCTGCTTCTAAAGATTTTTGTGCAGACCTGCCTATTGTCCATGATTCACTTCCATATAACAAGATAGGTTCAATATAGCATTTTAGGACTCGTTTTCTAACATTCATTGATAAGGATGTGTTGGCTAATATGTTTCTCATTCTCTGAAATGCAGTCTTTGCTTGGCCTATTCTGTTCCTAAATTCTGTTCTGCATTTCCTATCTGAAGTTATTACTGCTCCAAGGTATTTTAATTTCTGCACCTGCTTTAGAACAGTTCCGTTAAATTTTATACAAAATAAAGCGAGAGAACTGAACTACATGAGTCTCTCTTCAGATATTGCAGTAATAGCTTCTACTTGAAAGTCACCTTACTAAATGATGAAAAAAAAACGAGTAATCATTCAACACTTGCTTTATTTCTAACTGAAAAAGAATTATGTACACGTACAGATCAAGAAACATAAAATTATACTCATAGATTACAGAAACTAACGAAAGAAAGGAGTACTGAAAAAAAACCCTGACTTGTTTAATGATTAGATAGAACAAATGAGAATAAAAGAGACATGAATTTGAAGAAAGAAACAAACACTGGACGCCAAGCAGAAACATAGACGGTGAGCTAGAGAAAGGCAGCTTGTAAGCCATGGCAAGGAAACACAGCTTAGGCCATCAGGCAGAAGAAAACAATGGCAAAGAAGGTTTTTAAAAGTTAAAAAAAAAACAACCCATCCAAAATGTTCAATCTGAGGGCTTAAGCGATTGATAGACAGAGAAACAGTTGGATGGATGGATGGATTGATGGATGGGAGGGTGGGTGGGTGGATAGATATAGATAGATAGATAGATAGATAGATAGATAGATAGATAGATAGATAGATAGATAGATAGATAGATAGATAGATAGATAGATAGATAGATAGATAGATAATATTCTTTTTGGAGTTGAGTTTGCGACATCCTGTTTGCCATCCGCACAATGGTATAATCTCATAAGATCTGAGAGGCAAACACAAAATGGTATGATCTCATAAGATCTGAGAGGCAAACACAAAATGGTATGATCTCATATGATCTGAGAGGCAAACACAAAATGGTATGATCTCATATGATCTGAGAGGCAAACACAAAATGGTATGATCTCATATGATCTGAGAGGCAAACACAAAATTGTATAATCTCATATGATCTGAGAGGCACACACAAAATGGTATGATCTCATATGATCTGAGAGGCAAACACAAAATGGTATGATCTCATATGGTCTGAGAGGCAAACACAAAATGGTATGATCTCATATGATCTGAGAGACAAACACAAAATGGTATGATCTCATATGATCTGAGAGGCAAACACAAAATTGTATGATCTCATATGATCTGAGAAGCAAAATGAAATGTTTTGTATTCTACAATGTTCTTTAAGCTATAAGAATAGAAAAGCAATGAAACCGAATAGAAAGTCTAAAAAACCACACGAATTAACAAAACATATTGCTCACGTTTATTTACATGGCACATAATGATGATGGCAGCTAACACTGTTCTTACAGTTCTCATGATCACAGTAACAGTTATGGCAGCTTTCATCGTCAGATTGGTTATCTTTTCTCCTTTTTTAGCCAGATAAATCACGTGAGATAAAACAATGATGAAGACAACTTGAGTGTTGATAACAAGTACCTAGTCATTTTTTTATCTAAGATCTTCCCCCCTCGACTCGCCACATCTTGCACTAATTTGTTCTACTTTTTAACCATTTTGTAATGAAGGCGATACTTAAAGTTTAACATGTGATGACTCCTGGTATGTTTTTATTTCTTTTATCTTAAAGTTAAAAGTACAGGGATAAATCTGACGATAACGTTCGAAAGTTATATCAGAGCTGTCATGTGACAAAAGACAGATAATGAAGTTGGGCGAAGTTTCAGTTTTTGACGTTTCACTCGATCAGTCAGGCGTCACTCGTCAGATCCTCCACTGCTGGGTAGAGTTGTCCTGTTTGCCGAGCTTGTCACACTCGCCACCATGTTCAAGATACTTGCAGTGCTGCTGTTGGCCGCTGTGGCTTACTCACAGATCCCGGCGCCATGTTTCTCACCTCCTCTGCTCTCGGTAAGTTCTTTATTATTTTTATCAAACTCTGCACGATATTAATTTACTATAAACCATCTTTTCCCATTTTCTACATTTATGTCAGTGTTGGATTTCCAACACGTCACTTACAGCATGACAAATACATTAACATAATAACATTTTTTTTTTCTAGATTTAAAGTGCAACTGATATAGTTTAAATAAAGTTGCAACAAAACACTTACAATAATTCTGATTTCAGTGCAACACTTGATATAATTTTGATCTTTCGTACAACGTTTAATGTAATTTTGATTTGATGTACACTTATGATAACATTTTTCCCATATGCAGACTGGAGTTATTTAACATTCTTTCACCGTCTCCAAAGTGAAGATCTCTTGCCCTGGATGTCCCCGTCGGTCCTTCTTTCGTTGGTCCTCTCACTTACTCCGTCTCTCACAAGATCGTACAATCAGTTTAATGAGCCATATTAGAAAAATATTATTCAGAATCATTAACTTGAGAGTTCGAAATAAGATAAAGACTGGGGAGGCAGGGGAACAATGTGGTTTTGTTGAGGCACAAATAATGCCCAATAAAGAGACATAGGTAATGCACAAGAAAAGGACACAAGTAATGCCCAACAAAGAGACATAAGTAATGCACAAGAAAAGGACACAAGTAATGCACAAGAAAGAGTCACAAGTAATGCTCAAGAAAAAGACATAAGTAATGCACAAGACAAAGACACAAGTAATGCACAAGAAAGAGTCACAAGTAATGCACAGAAAAAGACACAAATAATGCACAAGAAAAAGACACAATAATGTACAAGACAAAGAAACAAGTAGTGCACAAGAAAAAAGCACAAGCAACGCAAACTTATATTAAGAAGATTTCTAAGATTTATATAAAGATCTCTAGAAGTAAATAAAGATTTAAACCTGTGCTTTATTGATTACACGAAAGCTCTTCACAGAATAAGACATGAAGATATGATGCAAATGCTATAAAAAAATAATATAGATGATAAAGATGTGAGAATTATTAAAAATATGTGCTGGATTCAAAGAGTAGCAGTAAGGATGAGCAATGACGAGGACATAAAACGAGGCGTAAGACAAAGGTGTATCTGTCACCTGCTCTATTTTTATTAAACGGTAAAAACGTCATGCGAGACGTCAAAAATAATTTCAAAGGAATAAAAATAGGAAACTGTAACATTATTAACTTAAAATGTGCGATGACACCGTTTTTAACATAACAGCAGAAAGTGAAAGCAATTTGCAGAAACTAGTGAGAGAGATTACTCATTCATTCATTCATTCATTCATTTGCACGTGCCTTGCGGAACTTTGCTTCCCTAACAGCTCTCCTGTAGGCCTCTCGGTTGTGAGCAAGATGGCCTGCTGCGGATGCATCCATTTGCAGATTATCAACGATGTCTTGCAGCCGTCTTCGCATTGGTCTTCCTCTTTTTCTTTTTCACATTATGAACCCTTCCAAGATGATCTTCTCCAGATTATCATGATGTTTAATGTGTCCAAAATATTTCAGTTTTCTCTCTTTAATCCTCTTTACTAGCCAGCCTTCTTCAATATTAAGTTCTTGTAGTATGGATATATTTATTCTTTTTTGTGTCCATGATATTTGAAGAACTCTTCTGTAGCATTTACATTCAAAGACATTTATGTGTTTCCCGGCTGTTTTGTTAAGTGTCCAGGTCTCACAGGCATATGTTGTGATGGGAAAGATGCATGCCTTTAAAAATCTTATTTTTGTAGTTCTGTCTATCCCTTTCCACAGATTCTTTAGTTGTTTTACTTTCTGAAGAGCGCCAGATGTCCTCATTTTAATTTCCCTCATTGTATTGTACATCCACAGTGATACATATTTCAGTTGCTGCCTTGTTTGTTTTGTAAGTTGGCATCAAGTTAGTTTTCTTTGCATTAAGATAACGGTTTTTCTCTTCGCTGTTCTTACGGACTGACATAATTAGTTTTTCCATTCCTTTTTGTGTTGTGGACAAAATAGGTAATACAGTAATGTCATCGGCATATCTAATATCTGGTTAGAGATTACTGAAGAGAGCAATAAAAGAGGTATAGAGCTAAACAGCAACAAGACGGAAACAATCGTAATATCGAAGAGTAAATATACAAAAAAGCAATATTATCTCAGGCGGGAAGACACTGACACAAGTAAATAAATTCAGTTACCTAGGAACAGCAGCAGTTGATTGGAAGTATAAACATGAAATAAAGTCACGAGTAGATAAAAGTGAAGAAAAGAGCATTACAGTATGGGACTATGGTTGTGAAACTTGGAAATTCAACAGAAAGATAACAAATTGGAGAGAAAAGAGATGTGGTTGCGGAGAAAGATGCAAATGCAACAAATACTCAGGACATACAGAAAGACAAATGAAGAGGCCATCGGAGAAGCTTCAGGACAAGGAAAATTCAAAGGAAGAGAAGAAGGTCAAAAGAAAAAAAATATCTCAGTGGAGTGACAAAGTGGCATGGAGAAAGAAAAAGCATTTAAAATGATCAGAAACATTAAGGATGGCAAAAGTTGGAGAAGCATGAAACACCAAGGATGGGACAAGTTGGAGAATCATGAAACACCAAGGATGGGACAAGATGGAGAAGCATGAAAACACAAAAGAAGAAAAAAGATGAAGAAGCATGAAACACCAAGAGTGGGACAAGATGAAGAAGCATGAAGCATCAAAGATGAGACAAGATGAAGAAGCATGAAACACCAAGGATGGCACAAGTTGGAGAAGCATGAAACACAAAGGATGGGACAAGATGGAGAAGCATGAAACATAAAATAAGAAACAAGATGAAGAAGCATGAAACACCAAGGGTGGGACAAGATGAAGAAGCATGAAGCATCAAAGATGAGACAAGATGAAAAAGCATGAAACACCAAGGATGGCACAAGTTGGAGAAGCATGAAATACAAAGGATGGGACAAGATGGAGAAGCATGAAACATAAAATAAGAAACAAGATGAAGAAGCATGAAACACCAAGGATGGGACAAGATGAAGAAGCATGAAGCATCAAAAATGAGACAAGATGAAGAAGCATGAAACACCAAGGATGGCACAAGATGAAGAAGAATGAAGCATCAAAAACCAGACGAATTAACGAAACATATTGCTCACGTTTAATTACATGGCACATAATGATGATGGCAGCTAACACTGTTCTTACAGTTCTCATGATCACAGTAACAGTTATGGCAGCTTTCATCGTCAGATTGGTTATCTTTTGTCTTTTTTTAAGCAGATAAATCACGTGAGATAAAACAATGATGAAGACAACTTGAGTGTTGATAACAAGTACCTAGTCATTTTTTTTATCTAAGATCTTCCCCCCTCGACTCGCCACATCTTGCACTAATTTGTTCTACTTTTTAACCATTTTGCAATGAAGGCGATACTTAAAGTTTAACATGTGATGACTCCTGGTATGTTTTTATTTCTGTTATCTTAAAGTTAAAAGTACAGGGATAAATCTGACGATAACGTTCGAAAGTTATATCAGAGCTGTCATGTGACAAAAGACAGATAATCAAGTTGGGCGAAGTTTCAGTTTTTGACGTTTCACTCGATCAGTCAGGCGTCACTCGTCAGATCCTCCACTGCTGGGTAGAGTTGTCCTGTTTGCCGAGCTTGTCACACTCGCCACCATGTTCAAGATACTTGCAGTGCTGCTGTTGGCCGCTGTGGTTTACTCACAGATCCCAGCGCCATGTTTCTCACCTCCTCTGCTCTCGGTAAGTTCTTTATTATTTCTATCAAACTCTGCACGATATTAATTTACTATAAACCATCTTTTCCCATTTTCTACATTTATGTCAGTGTTGGATTTCCAACACGTCACTTACAGCATGACAAATACATTAACATTATAACATTTTTTTTTTCTAGATTTAAAGTGCAACTGATATAGTTTAAATAAAGTTGCAACAAAACACTTACAATAATTCTGATTTCAGTGCAACACTTGATATAATTTTGATCTTTCGTACAACGTTTAATGTAATTTTGATTTGATGTACACTTATGATAACATTTTTCCCATATGCAGACTGGAGTTATTTAACATTCTTTCACCGTCTCCAAAGTGAAGATCTGTTGCCCTGGATGTTCCCGTCGGTCCTTCTTTCGTTGGTCCTCTCACTTACTCCGTCTCTCACAAGATCGTACAATCAGTTTAATGAGCCATATTAGAAAAATATTATTCAGAATCATTAACTTGAGAGTTCGAAATAAGATAAAGACTGGGGAGGCAGGGGAACAATGTGGTTTTGTTGAGGCACAAATAATGCCCAATAAAGAGACATAAGTAATGCACAAGAAAAGGACACAAGTAATGCCCAACAAAGAGACATAAGTAATGCACAAGAAAAGGACACAAGTAATGCACAAGAAAGAGTCACAAGTAATGCTCAAGAAAAAGACATAAGTAATGCACAAGACAAAGACACAAGTAATGCACAAGAAAGAGTCACAAGTAATGCACAGAAAAAGACACAAATAATGCACAAGAAAAAGACACAATAATGTACAAGACAAAGAAACAAGTAGTGCACAAGAAAAAAGCACAAGCAACGCAAACTTATATTAAGAAGATTTCTAAGATTTATATAAAGATCTCTAGAAGTAAATAAAGATTTAAACCTGTGCTTTATTGATTACACGAAAGCTCTTCACAGAATAAGACATGAAGATATGATGCAAATGCTATAACAAATTAATATAGATGATAAAGATGTGAGAATTGTTAAAAATGTGTGCTGGATTAAAAGAGTAGCAGTAAGGATGAGCAATGACGAGGACATAAAACGAGGCGTAAGACAAAGGTGTATCTGTCACCTGCTCTATTTTTATTAAACGGTAAAAACGTCATGCGAGACGTCAAAAATAATTTCAAAGGAATAAAAATAGGAAACTGCAACATTATTAACTTAAAATGTGCGATGACACCGTTTTTAACAGAACAGCAGAAAGTGAAAGAAATTTGCAGAAACTAGTGAGAGAGATTACTCATTCATTCATTCATTCATTCATTCATTTGCACGTGCCTTGAGGAAATTTGCTTCCCTAACAGCTCTCTCGTAGGCCTCTCGGTTGTGAGCAAGATGGCCTGCTGCGGATGCATCCATTTGCAGATCATCAACGATGTCTTGCAGCCGTCTTCGCATTGGTCTTCCTCTTTTTCTTTTTCACATTATGTACCCTTCCAAGATGATCTTCTCCAGATTATCATAATGTTTAATGTGTCCAAAATATTTCAGTTTTCTCTCTTTAATCCTCTTTACTAGCCAGCCTTCTTCAATATTAAGTTCTTGTAGTATGGATATCTTTATTCTTCTTTGTGTCCATGATATTTGAAGAACTCTTCTGTAGCATTTACATTCAAAGACATTTATGTGTTTCTCAGCTGTTTTGTTACGTGTCCAGGTCTCACATGCATATGTTGTGATGGGAAAGATGCATGCCTTTAAAAATCTTATTTTTGTAGTTCTGTCTATCCCTTTCCACAGATTCCTTAGTTGTTTTACTTTCTGAAGAGCGACAGATGTCCTCATTTTAATTTCCCTCATTGTATTGTACATCCACAGTGATACATATTTCAGGTGCTGCCTTGTTTGTTTTGTAAGTTGGCATCAATTTAGTTTTCTTTGCATTAAGATAACGGTTTTTCTCTTCGCTGTTCTTACGGGCTGACATAATTAGTTTTTCCATTCCTTTTTGTGTTGTGGACAAAATAGATAATACAGTAATGTCATCGGCATATCTAATATCTGGTTAGAGATTACTGAAGAGAGCAATAAAAGAGGTCTAGAGCTAAACAGCAACAAGACTGAAACAATCGTAATATCGAATAGAGTAAATATACAAAAAAGCAATATCATCTCAGGCGGGTAGACACTGACACAAGTAAATAAATTCAGTTACCCCAGAACTGCAGCAGTTGACTGGAAGTATACACATGAAATAAAGTCACGAATAGATAAAAGTGAAGAAAAGAGCAATACAGTGTTATATGGAGCCAATATGGGACTATGGTTGTGAAACTTGGAAATTCAACAGAAAGATAACAAATTGGAGGGAAAAGAGATGTGGTTGCGGAGAAAGATGCAAATGCAACAAATACTCAGGACATACAGAAAGACAAATGAAGAGGCCATCGGAGAAGCTTCAGGACAAGGAAAATTCAAAGGAAGAGAGGAAGGTCAAAAGAAAAAAATATCTCAGTGGAGTGACAAAGTGGCATGGAGAAAGAAAAAGCATTTAAAAATGATCAGAAACATTAAGGATGGCAAAAGTTGGAGAAGCATGAAACACAAAGGATGGGACAAGATGGAGAAGCATGAAACACACAAGAAGAAACAAAATGAAGAAGCATGAAACACCAAGGATGGGACAAGATGAAGAAGCATGAAGCATCAAAGATGGGACAAGATGAAGAAGCATGAAACACCAAGGATGGTACAAGTTGGAGAAGCATGAAACACAAAGGATGGGACAAGATGGAGAAGCATGAAACACAAAAGAAGAAATAAGATGAAGAAGCATGAAACACCAAGGATGGGACAAGATGAAGAAGCATGAAACACCAAGGTAGGAATAAGATGAAGAAGCAACACCAAGGTAGGAATAAGATGAAGAAGCTTGAAACACCAAGGTAGGAATAAGATGAAGAAGCTTGAAACACCAAGGTAGGAATAAGATGAAGAAGCTTGAAACACCAAGGTAGGAATAAGATGAAGAAGCATGAAACACCAAGGTAGGAATAAGAAGAAGAAGCAACACCAAGGTAGGAATAAGATGAAGAAGCATGAAACACCAAGGTAGGAATAAGATGAAGAAGCATGAAACACCAAGGTAGGAATAAGAAGAAGAAGCATGAAACACCAAGGTAGGAATAAGAAGAAGAAGCATGAAACACCAAGGTAGGAATAAGATGAAGAAGCATGAAACACCGAGGTAGGAATAAGAAGAAGCATGAAACACCAAGGTAGGAATAAGATGAAGAAGCATGAAACACCAAGGTAGGAATAAGATGAAGAAGCATGAAACACCAAGGTAGGAATAAGAAGAAGAAGCAACACCAAGGTAGGAATAAGATGAAGAAGCATGAAACACCAAGGTAGGAATAAGATGGAGAAGCATGAAACACCAAAGATGGCACAAGTTGAAGAAGCTTGAAACACCAAGGATGGCACAAGATGAAGAAGCATGAAACACCAAGGTAGGAATAAGATGAAGAAGCATGAAACACCAAGGATGGCACAAGATGTAGAAGCATGAAACGTCAACTCCATCAGGCATGGAACATAAGAGATGGCGATCACTCCCTTCAATCCTAAAAGGTGTAAGAGGATTTGAGTTGGATAAAAAATTGACACGCGACATCTCACACAGGATGGAAAATTGACACGCAACATCTCACACTGGTTGGAAAATTGACACGCAACATCTCACACTGGATGAAAAATTGACACGCAACATCTCACACACCTGTTGTCAGTTTTTAATGACATTTCGTTACAATATACTTTCATTTAACTTCTGGGGATTAGAGCTGGGAACTCACACAGCCCTAAAACATTACAAACTCTTTTAAACAAAATTGCGTTTGTTTTTAACTGCGTTTCTTTGTTCTCAGTCGAAGCTTCCTTCCTTCTCTTCCTCGCCTTCTTTGCCACTGTCTAGAGCATAAACCACAAACAGGAGCTCTCCATTTACTTCTGTCCTGGGCCGTTTCTTCTGTCTCCAGGTGTAGTAAATCTTTTTTTTTTTTTAAATCTGTGCTTCAGGGCTCCTTCTCCTGTCGTTTCTAGGTCTTAGTCGAAGCGTAGTTTTCTATTTATGGCAATAAATTTTATACGCGTTTCTGTATTTCCTCGGCACACATCACCTGTGCATACAGTCAGTGTAATCAAGTGAGCCTCACATCGCAGCAAGCTTTCTCTGTTTATGTTTGCGCTGCAGTTTTCCATGATAGTTGTTTACCAGGTTTTTGGAAGCTGGGACTGATTGACAGGTGAGGGGTAAACAGACCCCGACGTCAAGAGAAGAAAGCTTTTAACGCCTGTTTATTTACCATAAATGATGATGATGATGATGTTATATATCCCCAGTTTGTAGCTGTTCAGTACAACCACGAACTTACCAACTTCCGCTTCTTCGATGCCGCCTATGACAACCAGGGCCAGAGGTTTGCCTTCTACGAGCGTGAGGACAGCGGGCCAGCACCAGGCAGACAGTGAGTACTGGACACATTTTAACCTGACAAATCTTTAGTTTTAAAGTACTTGACGCTTGCACAGTAAAGTGCTTAGAGCACTGGCCCTTAATGATATAGACCGGTGGTTCGAATCCGGCAATAAGGCGTTTCATGTTGCCCATTTATAGATGTGGGCACTAGGCTCCTGGAACTGGTAAAAGAAAAACTACCAAGTGTACAATGATTACATCTCCCTGTCGAAAGCTGACAGGTCATGAATGCTTTCGCATGGTGGTGGAGCTTTCTGAAAAACTGCCCCCCCCTCCCCCGGTCCCTGAAGTTATGAAAGCCATTATACTTGAGTCCCAGTCCGGACTCATTCGTGATTTCATGGTTCTCTCCCCTCGGAATGAAGCTCCAAGAGTTCAAGTCCGCATCTGCAGGTAGACTGTCAATCAGTCACACAGTGAACAAGCATACCAGTCAATCAAGTAACAAAGCAACAACAACAACAACATCAAAACAGCTAAAAATAAATCAGTTTGATTTTTACCCCCCCCCCCCCAAAGAAAAAAAGAGCCAAAAGTTTCAAGCATACTGCTTATATATAAGATAGAGTATTCACCTGACATTATTCACCTGCTTGAGTTATTTAGATCAGACACATGCGACCGAGGCGAAGACACTCTGTCCGTTTTGGCAGTCAGCGACCCATCTCTGACATGCTGAGGCCAGGAGTGGCGAACCATAGCTGACCAAGACCCTATCCCACCTCTCCGTGGTACCCCCAGTAACAGGCCTAGCCAGGCTAACGGGGCAGGGATCGCCATAGTTCCCATGGTGGTGGAGTCTGCTAAAGAAGTATTACACTCCCCCCTGCGTTGTAGATGCGCTCCGGGGCTGAAAAAAAATAGCTGCCATAACCCACTCCAAAACCGACATGATGCTGTGGCTCAACAAATTCACATCATAGGTTGCAAAGAACACCAGCTCACAGTTCGAGGCCGTTTGAAGAAGAAGAAGAAGAAGAAGACACCAGCGATAGGTTAACCACCAGCGAAATCCCTAGTATAGACTTAGTAAAGGGCCCCTTCTGACCCTCACCACCAATTTCCTGACCCTGTGGCTTGATTCCCTTCTAGCTGGAAAAAAACTAGAAACAGCCATCTAGCAAATCACGCAACATCTCACACTGGATGGAAAATTGACATACAACATCTCACACACCTGTTGTCAGTTTTTAATGACATTTCGTTACAATATACTTTCATTTAACTTCTGGGGATTAGAGCTGGGAACTCACACAGCCCTAAAACATTACAAACTCTTTTAAACAAAATTGCGTTTGTTTTTAACTGCGTTTCTTTGTTCTCAGTCGAAGCTTCCTTCCTTCTCTTCCTCGCCTTCTTTGCCACTGTCTAGAGCATAAACCACCAACAGGAGCTCTCCATTTACTTCTGTCCTGGGCCGTTTCTTCTGTCTCCAGGTGTAGTAAATCTTTTTTTTTTTTTAAATCTGTGCTTCAGGGCTCCTTCTCCTGTCGTTTCTAGGTCTTAGTCGAAGCGTAGTTTTCTATTTATGGCAATAAATTTTATACGCGTTTCTGTATGTCCTCGGCACACATCACCTGTGCATACAGTCAGTGTAATCAAGTGAGCCTCACATCGCAGCAAGGTTTCTCTGTTTATGTTTGCGCTGCAGTTTTCCATGATAGTTGTTTACCAGGTTTTTGGAAGCTGGGACTGATTGACAGGTGAGGGGTAAACAGACCACGACGTCAAGAGAAGAAAGCTTTTAACGCCTGTTTATTTACCATAAATGATGATGATGATGTTATATATCCCCAGTTTGTAGCTGTTCAGTACAACCACGAACTTACCAACTTCCGCTTCTTCGACGCCGCCTATGACAACCAGGGCCAGAGGTTTGCCTTCTACGAGCGTGAGGACAGCGGGCCAGCGCCAGGCAGACAGTGAGTACTGGACACATTTTAACCTGACAAATCTTTAGTTTTAAAGTACTTGACGCTTGCACAGTAAAGTGCTTAGAGCACTGGCCCTTAATGATATAGACCGGTGGTTCGAATCCGGCAATAAGGCGTTTCATGTTGCCCATTTATAGATGTGGGCACTAGGCTCCTGGAACTGGTAAAAGAAAAGCTACCAAGTGTACAATGATCACATCTCCCTGTCGAAAGCTGACAGGTCACGAATGCTTTCGCATGGTGGTGGAGCTTTCTGAAAAACTGCCCCCCCTCCCCCGGTCCCTGAAGTTATGAAAGCCATTATACTTGAGTCCCAGTCCGGACTCATTCATGATTTCATGGTTCTCTCCCCTCGGCATGAAGCTCCAAGAGTTCAAGTCCGCATCTGCATGTAGACTGTCAATCAGTCACACAGTGAACAAGTATACCAATCAATCAAGTAACAAAGCAACAACAACATCAAAACAGCTAAAAATAAATCACAGTTTGATTTTTACCCCCCCCCCTCCCCCCAAAGAAAAAAAGAGCCAAAAGTTTCAAGCATACCGCTTATATATGGGATAGAGTATTCACCTGACATTATTCACCTGCTTGAGTTAACTAGATCAGACACATGCGACCGAGGCGAAGACACTCTGTCCGTTTTGGCAGTCAGCGACCAATCTCTGACATGCTGAGGTCAGAAGTGGCGAACCATAGCTGACCAAGACCCTGTCCCACCTCTCCGTGGTACCCCCAGCAACAAGCCTAGCCAGGCTAACGTGGCAGGGATCGCCATAGTTCCCATGGTGGTGGAGTCTGCTAAAGAAGTATTGCACTCCCCCCTGCGTTGTAGATGCGCTCCGGGGCTGAAAAAAAAAATAGCTGCCATAACCCACTCCAAAACCGACATGATGCTGTGGCTCAACAAATTCACATCATAGGTTGCAAAGAACACCAGCTCACAGTTCGAGGCCGTTTGAAGAAGAAGAAGAAGAAGAAGACACCAGCGATAGGTTAACCACCAGCGAAATCCCTAGTATAGACTTAGTAAAGGGCCCCTTCTGACCCTCACCACCAATTTCCTGACCCTGTGGCTTGATTCCCTTCTAGCTGGAAAAAAACTAGAAACAGCCATCTAGCAAATCAATCAACAATGTTGCCTGCCATATCCGAGTCTGGGAATAAAATATTTGTTAGAAATGATCATGAGAAAAGTTCGCAAACAAATTCACTGTCTGCAAATTGTACAACTAACATTTATCTGCATTAAAAGTTCCATTGAAAGAACGTGCCATTATTTTTTTTATCTTTATTTCAGATCATTTTCTTTCTATCTCCACAGGTATTTCCACATCATTTTCTTACTACCTCCACAGGTATTTCCACATCATTTTCTTGCTACCTCCACAGGTATTTCCACATCATTTTCTTGCTACCTCCACAGGTATTTCCACATCATTATTCTACACCGGGAGAACATAGCCTATGAGTACAACCGCCAGACCAAAGTGTGCAGGAAGTCGCAGGCTGGCCCATTCCGTCCCTTCGGTGTTCCCCCCGATGGCAGATTCGAGGGCGAGTACTACATCGGCGGCCCTGGTGAGGATGTTGAGGCCGTTGAGTGGTCGGACAGGAGTGATGTCAGAAGTAAGTGCTGCTGATACAAAAGTGAGTGAAATGAAAGTTAGAAAATGAGAGTTACACAAAACTGTGATTTAGTAAGGGAATAATAACACCCGTTTTTATTTTCAATATAATCTCCATGCTGTGCAATGCATTTTCGCCACCTATGGGCAAAAACCTGAAGTTCAGTTTTTAAAAAATCCAGTTGTCCTGACTTCTCATCCACTGACGCAGCCGAATGTTGGCAGGAGTCACCTCTTTGTTGCTTGCCCAGAACGTTCAGCGTCGTGTAATCTTGTTAAGCATGTCTTGAATTTCATAACTCAGTTGTAGACTTGAACCTTGTCCATGCTGTCATTGCCATACAAAAACGGCATGATGTATATCGGAGAAGTTTAAGACTGTGGCAGACAAGAGTTGGATAACGGAACAAGCTTCATCCTCTGAGGATGTCTGCAACGTAGTGGCCATCTTGACATGCCCTATTGCTGCTTAGTGACGGCGGCCATATCTGTTTACTGACGTCACTGACCTTTGTGCTTGCAGATGGTGCTACTAAGGGGTTTTTGTTTTTTAAGAAACTTTTTTTTTTTCACATTTTCAAACTTTATCTAATTCACTCAGGTAATGTGTTTCATTCTACAGACTATCCCATAAACATACGCATAGTTTATTACTGCACAGTTTTGTAACAATACTAGTATATTTACTATTTTGGAATGCTGGTTTTCTCTGGTACATTCAATATGTAGACTTGTGTGTCATTGAATGAGTACATTTAAAAAGGATATTTCAGAGAATTTGAAAACAGTTATTTTTTAATATTGCTTTTTTTGGGGTCGTTGTAGTATATCGTATATTGTTCTTGAAGACTATTCTAGAACTTTTTGATGTTCTATGGATAATTATATCTTTTGCTGAGTGTGGTAGTCAGACTGAAGGGGCATACAAAGGGCCCTTATTTTCAAGGGACATAGAATTCAGCTCACAGACCTGACTGATATGTTTCTTCATATCGTTCATCTTTCACACTGTTTCATGGTACATCTTCTCTGAAACCGCATCTTGTCTCATTTCGAGGCTGTTACCACTGTAAACGGGTTAATATAACATAATATGGATCGATGCGATCACGATAGCAGCTTAGCAAGGATACGTCTCTTTGATACGTCCACTCTTTAACTGAAAGAAAGCCACTGTAGCTACCCCCAATCCTATTTCATTCACATGTTTTAATATTTAACTCTTGGTGCCCGGCTTCAAGATACCAAAGCCTGCAGTTAAAGGAAACATAACTTAGCCTCAGTTATGTAAAGTATTATTTTGTAAAATGATCTACTCAATCTCAGTGTCACTACGATTGTAGGAAGTGTTATCCAGTAAAATGATCTACTCAACCTAAGTGTCACTACGATTGTAGAAAGTGTCATCCAGCAAAATGATATTCTCAATCTCAGTGTCACTACGATTGTAGAAAGTGTCATCCGGTAAAATTATTTCACTAACATAATGACTTCACTAACATAATGATTTCACTAACATAATGATTTCACTAACTGAATGATTTCACTAACTGAATGATTTCACTAACATAATGATTTCACTAACTGAATGATTTCACTAACATAATGATTTCACTAACATAATTATTCGTATCTCTGCAGGGGAAAACTGGATCGGAGTGTTCAGCAGAATCAACTGCTACCCCATCCGTACCTGGGTCCGCAACACCCAGAGCAATGAGACCATCCACACCCACATCTTCAACGTGGTGCAGGGAATCACAAACCCCGCCATCTTCGAGCCTCCTTCAGCCTGCCTCAACGCGTCCTTGAACGAACCCACGCCCCTGGGACAGTCTCTGAGGTCCATGTACTCACACAAGCTGTAATGAGCCGCTCGCCGGAGATTACTCGTTCGGCTGTTGTGTATGCACTTTTCTGTGTCAACGTTCCGTCTTTGTCCAAATCGAATAGTCTACGTTTGACAGGCAAAACTCTGTTCTGAAACAGCGTTAACCCTGCCGGTGTTTTACGTTGCAATAAAATGCACAAAAAATCTACTTGCTTGTTATTTGTAGACAAAGAGTTAATTCATAAATGGTTAATTAAATCGTATTTGTAAAAGTATACAGCAAAGTCGTTGTTGGCAATTTGTGCAATGTATTAAATATTTTATCATCACTTTCATTTCTACTGTGCAAAATGTCATCTCATAATTGTGACACTTTCTGATTTAGTCCTTAAGTGTCCAGTACAGTTTCATTCACTTTTTTTTTCTTGAAATAACCCACTTACATGCTCTAGAAACCCTCTTTAATCCGTAATGCCACAGTGGGTCAAAAGATTCTTACATTTTCTATAAAACGTCAACGATGAGGTTTCATCTGTCTCAAGCTTTGAAAGTCTTTGCACATTTTGACCTTACGGGAGGTCTGTGAGCTCTCGCAGCACATTTACGAGAAGGTCTCTGGACTCTTGCAGTGCACGGACAGGAATGTCTGTGCACCCTTGCGGTACATGGACGGTATGGCCTGTGTACACTTGCAGTTTTTTTTTTCTTCTTAATTTCGGTAGTACATCGTTGGGAAGGTCTTCTCATTCCCAGAGTACATGGTCTAGAAGGTCTGTGCACTTTTGCCGTACGTGGACGAGAAAGTCTGTGCACTTTTGCCGTACGTGGACGAGAAAGTCTGTGCACTTTTGCCTACGTGGACGAGAAAGACTGTGAACTCCTGTGGCACGTGGACGAAAAAGACTAGATAAAAGGGATGACGACTGCAGTAAAACTGGTTCTAATAATAAAGGTAGATAGAGGTGTATGGTGCAGTTTTACAGGGAGTGAGTAAAGTGAGAAAGGTAAGAAAAAACAAATAGAAAGTATGGGAGCGAGATGAGAACGTATACGTAAAAAACATACAACATCCGATATTTCGGCGTGAGCCTCTTTCGAGGATTACATGCACACACAAGACAAAACGTATAATTGAACGAAAAACTTATCTTAATGTGGCATCCTTCAAAAGTAGGAAATACAGAGAAATGCGTGTCCACTAGACTAGGCATAGAGACCACGCGTGACCACACAAAGGATAAGCCGATAGAGCCAATAGTAAAGAAGAGATGGGAAGAGGGAGGGAAACAGGTGGAGGAAGGGGAAAAGGGCAATAGAAACATGATAGCCGCTAGAATAGAAGGTGTCGGGGGGGGGGGGGGAAGGGGAAGCGGAGAGATAATGAATGAAAAACATAAATACCTACATTGAGAAAATGTGAAACTGGAGAATATCACAAGGCCCTATACCCCATAGGTGGCCAGAGAAGAAGAGAAGATGGAGATAGGGAGGGGGAGCTAGGAGAAAGAAGAAAGAAAATAGAGTATAAATTTTAAAAAATGAGAAAAAATAGGTGTAAAACTAAAGAAGTTAAAGGAAGTTGAAGACATTGTTAACTCCAGCTGGGTGGAGACAGTCAGCCTGGACAATAAGGCGCTGTTCTAGGACCATCCGAGATCGTACATCAGCAGAACAAGAGCGGATCGCACTAACAGAAATGTCCTGTTTTCCCTTGTGCTTGCTAAGGCAAAAATGTTTAGCCACAGGTGCCCAGGCCCTCTTAGAAATGTCATTAAGATGTTGGCGAAAACGATCTCATAAGCATAAACCGGTCTCCCCTATATACTCGTACTTTATACTACAACGTTTGCACATAATAGAATAAATAACATTGCGTGAAGTGCAGGTGAAACCCTCCTGAACTGATAACGTGGACTTAGGGAAGGATATCTGGCTAGCCTCGACAACAAACGGGCAATGAGAAAGACTGTGCACTCTTGCGGTACGTGGACGAGAAAGACTGTGCACTCGTGTGGAACGTGGACGAGAAAGATTGTGCACTCTTGTGGTACATGGACGAGAAAGACTGTGCACTTTTGTGGTACATGGACGAGAAAGACTGTGCACTCTTGTGGTACATGGACGAGAAAGACTGTGCTCTTTTGTGGTACGTGGACGAGAAAGACTGTGCACTCTTGTGGTACATGGACGAGAAAGACTGTGCACTTTTGTGGTACGTGGACGAAGTCTATAGAGAGTGCCTGAAGTTAAAGTATATAGCAACGTTTGCTTTGCTGCATTAGTAGTAAAATGAAATGAATGCAAATACGACATATCAACACACAGTGAAGCAGTAAAAATGCTTAATAATAATAATAATAATAATACAACAATAATATAAATAATAAAATAAAAAAGAAGAAGAATAACATTAATATTAATAATAATAATAATAATAAACTATATTGACTACAATGAAACAGAAAACTGAATGGAAGGAAAACCATCGGGTCAAAGATGTATTAATCATTTAGCTGCAAACATTTTGAAAAAAAACCAAACGAAGACAGGACACTTTCTGCTGCAGAGAATACAACAACAACAACAACAACAACAACAGCAGCAACAACAACAACAACAACTTCTCAGATTGTCGGAGAATTACATTCATCTACGGAAAATCCCTCTCCTCCCCCCCCCCCCCCCCCCCCGAAACTCCAACCACTGACAAACAAGACTGTCGACAGAGAGGCATGTGATGGACGGATGCTAGCCCGGCCAGGCCAGATCTCATCTTTCCCAGTGTCACCCGGTCGTCCCCACCCAAAGTATCAAACAGTGTGTCCTGATCTTCATGGCAGCACCATCCACATAATCTGATACTGCGGTGATAGCAGACATCGGCTGGAGGTGTGCCACGTGACCATTTACACAAAATAACCGGTTTAACAGTGACGTTGTTTACCCGAGAAGGTAGGACACTAGCAAAGCTTTCACTGCCAAGTTTTGTCTAGGCCTGAGTTCCCCAGAGTGGAAGTCCCAGCTCGTAGAAGGACGGAATCTTGAGATAACACTTACAAGTTCAAAGGTAAGTAACAATATGCAAATTTAAGAGGCAGTTGTTCTGTTGTAGTGCTTTTTATGATAATTAGATACAAAAGTGTAGGCTGTAAGCATTTGAGAATTTCATCTAAAGACACGATAGATAGATAGATAGATAGATAGATAGATAGATAGATAGATAGATAGATAGATAGATAGATAGATAGATAGATAGATTCCAGAGAATGTGTGATGGTAGAAGATAGACGGATAAAGAAAGAAAAGAAAGAATGAAATTGCTGTGGATGCAGTATACCTTTCAAAGGCATGTATTTTCTTCACTTTGTCTTCTTCTCCTTCTTCATACGCAACTTCACTTTGTGTTAAATTCAGTTATTCATAACATATCTAAAACACATTACTTTTAACTGCATTACTTTTCCATCGGCTGGACATGGGGGGGGGGGAAGGGAGGGGGTAGTTTGGTAATGCATTATTCTAGCAAACGCTAATCATTTTAAGGATATATCATTTGGTATCAAGAGAAAGTCACTTAGTGGTGTGAGACAGGTATTTTGGTGGTTTATATAATCATTTGGTGGTTTGGTGAAATTATTCTGAGAATCAAGGGCGATAACTAGTTATCACAGGAAGGTGAACAGCGCGAACAACTGTTAGTTTTATGGCGCAAGCTGATGATCTGAACGAGGCCAGTTTACCTGGAACCTACCGAGTGAACCTTCAGAATTAGGGTCCGTGTCTTATGAAAGTTGTCAGCCAGAGTTCGTTCATTACCGGAATTAATCTCACGCATAAACGTAATTATGAGTCTTGTACTGTAAATGAAAATACAGCTTCTTCTTCTTCTTCTTCTTCGTTCGCTTCTACCACCAGGACCGCCCCGTGATCCTACTGAATTTACTTCCGTGGTCCTCAAAGGGGACCACACGAGATCCCCGAGAGGATCACAAGAGGTTCAGAGCATCGCAGGGCTTGAGCCTGTATTCTTGGTGGGTCTCAGAAGCGGGATTGCGTGACACCGTAGTTTTCGTTGCACCAGTTTAATCTACAGTTGGACTTTCTCACCGGAAAACCTCGACGTGTTTTGGATATCTGTATATCCTCACTGGGTGAGAGGTGGTAGCCCATCCAGGGTAGAACTGGATTTTCTCATCGGAAAACCTTGATGTGTTTTGAGATACCCGTGTATCACCGCCGGGTGAGAGGTGGTTGCCCTTCCATTCCAGCGTTGGTCTTTCTCACTGGAAAGCCTCAGCGTGATTAGGATACGCATACATCCCCGCCGAGTGAGAGGTGGTTGCCCATCTAGACTGCCTTGGTCCAGTGTCTCCGACTTCAGCATTTTGTGGTCGTGGCCGCTGCCCTTCCTAGTTGTGACCAGGACGGAGCTTTTGTCCAGGAGGATGCATCCTCGCCACTAGTGACTTCCACCCCTGGGTTGAGCCGGTCTAGGCATATTATCCCAGTATGGGCATGCTTAGGACATGACCGACCTCTAGAGCAGAGGTACCGTGACACGCGTAGCCACCAAATTTCACCCCTGGTGTGAGCCGGTTTAGGCATATTTCACTCGTATGGGTGTATATCGGGCGTGACCGACCTCTAGAGCAGAGGTATTGTGACACGCATAGCCACCAAATTTCACCCCTGATGTAAGCCGCTTTAGGCATATTTCACCAGTATGGGTGTATTTCGAACGTGACCGACTTCTAGTGCAGAGGTGCTGTGGTATGAGTAGCTCTAGCCGCGATACTACTGGACATACTGAATAAGCTTCACTTTATCCTTTCCATCGCCTTTTCACATCGGCGCCACACAGCAACCCTGATTGCTTTTCTTCCTTGGCCGGGAGGAGCTTCACTCCACGCACGGCATACGAAGAATCTCACCAGCAGTGTCTTAGAAATATAGCTTTAAAATGCATACTTTTTCACAGTCTGCCGTCAGCTTACACATACCTCCAGCTCCAGATACGGCTGATTTTACAGTCTGTCATCAGCTTTCACATACCTCCAGCTCCGGAGATGGCTGATTCACAGTCTGCTATCAGCTTTCATATACTTCCAGCTCCGGAGACTGCTGATATCAGAATAAATATATCTAGTATAAAACTATTATAACATAATAAAAATATTATAACAACAGGAAAAATAGAAGGAAGAAGATCAAGAGGAAGACCAAGAGAAATGATACCGGACAGTCAGACGGGATGGTGTGAGAGGAGATCACCAACTGAACTGATGGCCTGCATGAAGGATCGGATACTCTGGAGAAGCATAATAGCCAACGCCAGTCGGCACGGCACATGATGATGATGATGATGAGTCTAAAACTGCGACTCCCTGACCAGTAGACTGACCCCTTGTCAGCGCCGGGTTACTCTAACCCGACTCCATTTAACAAGTATTTCATACACGATCGACTCAGTACAACGTTGATGCATATATTCTTACGGCAGCTACATTTGCGTGTACAGTGTCCAGTTTTTAAATAAACAGATACCGTTTAAGAGAATAACTATTAAACGAAAAGCCATGATCACGTAATGTAAACTTATAAAATAAATAGTTTTCAGTCTTCTATCAAGATGAATTGTTTTCTATTGATCACAAATCAGTTGGGCTAGCAACCAGGCGAAACGACGGTAAAATAAATCATTTTCTCAAGTGGTGTTGTCACAGAGTTAAAATATTACCTGATAAAACACATTTACATTGACAAAGAAGATTAGGCAAACGAAAGACTAAAAGGGGTCCCAAAAAAAAACCTAATCAGAAACTTTGATTATTTGTTCAGTCCTGCATAGACTTAAGTAGAGTTTGCTGTGTTATTGTGTTTGCGATCGGATATGTGAATGAGTGTAACTTCAAAAATGAATGAAGAGAGTGTCATTTTTTTAATTTCGCATAATCAACGTGCATTTAAAGCGGTAGAATATTGTTGGGACACTCTGTATATGCCGTCGGGTTTGGCGTAATGACAAAAGATAGCAAGCATTGTTTCTGTGCAGTGTATGAATATTGTAGAGGCCATCTCCCAGCGCATATAACATAAAGTACACCAGTTCTTATTCGTTTTAGTTGTCATTACATTTTCCATTCGAGAGTTGACTGACAGGAACTGATTCTTTTTTTTTTCTGGGATCGCTGTAGGTACATTGAGTTCTTCTTTTGTTCTGGATATGAACCTGGACTATATTGTTCTACCAAGTGTCAAGATGTTAGTGCAGAGATGTCAGGATGATGGCAGTTTTTTCCATAACGAAAATAAGGATGGCTGAAAAAAGACATTTCAAACGTTCTAAAATACAAAATGAATGGATGTGGAGCTGCTATGGCGAGTTCGTCTGTGCATGAAAGTAGCTCACCTGAACGACGCAGAGATACCTGTTTGCAGGGCAGGCGAGATGTGTCATCGCGTTTACGGTCTCGAATTCAGGAGTTTCTCAGCAAATACGAACTAGCAGCCTCTCGCAGCTCACCTGGTTGTGCAGAACAAAATTCTTGTGTACTAGATGGTAACCACGGGGTTACTCGAAAGATGAAATCTGATCCCCATAGAACATTGAAGAACGTGTGTGGTGCTACTGAAGCTGTGAAGAACTTCGCAAAGAACCAACTGACGTCGAAAGAGGAAGTGGAGACAAAGGAAATATCTGGAACACCATCAGAAATAAGACTTTCACAAATGAAAAACCTTCCCATGATTAAGCCCAGCATTTACTCATGTGCTAAAACTATGAAGACTAGATCTACAAACATGAAAACATCGCCACTTGGTCTGAAGAGCTACACCCATGAAGGAGTGCAGGAAATCCACACCAACACCACAGAGAACATGTTAGATTCACCAAACAAGCATAGGCCCGCTGATGAATCTGATTCACTGAATGAACAGCAAATGAAAGGATCTACTAAATCAAACCTTTCGTTGCCTTTGGCGTCAGACTGTGCGAAGTTGACATTCATCAAGAGCACAGGCGATAACTGCACCAGACTTCCTGGGGAATCTCCATTTACAAAAGACAGATCCGTGCCGATAACTCGTAATTTAAGATATCCCAGCATGCAACGGTCATCCAGTTACGTCATCATTCCGTCTTGGCCGAGTTACAAGGACATTCTTAAACTCAACAGCTGCTGTGAACATTTGGAGTTCATGGCAAAACTACACCTGAACAATTTCAGTGGAACTTTGCGTAAAACATCACATGACAATAGTCACATGACCAGTTACTCTAAGGAGAGTGACAGCGGACATGGTCACTGGAAGGAAGTGGAACATATTCCGTCGGATGTAAGGGCCGATTGTGTTATGTGTAATCTTTACACAACAAACCATATGATTCCGCCATGTCCCCCAAATACGCCAAGGTGTGAGTCTGACATCATGGAGAATGAGATTGCAGATATCAGCACCATTGACAACATCACTGCCACTTACAGCTGACAACAACGGTGATAGCATCACCATCATAAACAGGTAACAACAACAGTGATAGCTTCACCATCACATACAACGACGTGAATATCTCTTACTGGAACAGATATGTAAGTGCAAGGAAACAATATGACCACCTTCAGCTAAGGATATCTTGAAGGTAACGACAAGATCATGTTACTGGATACTGTTGCTGGACAAAGGCAAGCGTGAATTATGTCCCCTACCAGTGTTTTCTGATGCTTGCCCCGAATATAAATAATCTCCACTATACAACAATTTGTTCTTCCGACCACCATTTCAACAGCTTCATATTGTAACAATTTTTACTGGAATATCTTACATCCTTCCCGTGCCGTTAAACGTCACATAGGGCTCGTGTAGTTGTTTGCCAAGATTTCCTTTTCTCGGCGAGTCTTTCAATTTCATCAAGGGATATTATACCCACTAAACTGGCTTCTCTTAACAATGTCCTCTTTAGAGTTTCACGTGGTCGACCTCTTTTTCTTCGGCCTGTTGTGCTTCACTTGATAGCTTGTTTTGGTATTCTCTGGTTGTTTCGTCTCATCACATGGCCTAAATATGCCCATCTTCTTTTTCTGATCAGCCATGAGACAGGTTGTTGTTTGCTCATCGGTCTTATCTCTGTGTTGTTCTTGAATTCGTTCCACTTTATATCAAGTATTTTCCTTAGGCATTTGTTTTCACAAGGGTCTAATTTCTTGTCTGTTTCTTTAGTTGATTTCCAGCTTTCGCATGCATAAATGAGGGTGGATATCACATTTGAACTGAATAATCTTAACTTGGTTTTTATGCTTATAACTTTAGAATTCCATATGTTCTCATGTGTATATTGGAATATACAGTATTTTTAAAATGTAAAACTACTTATTTTAAAATCTGCATATAAATTATAAGATTCCTATGTTTTTATGTTCTAAAGCATGTCTGTCTGTTAGCAGTAAAGTTCTGTATACTCAAGCCTATGAAATTCGTCTTGCGTACATTTCGCTGTCCGAATGGGCGCACATCGGATAGTGAGGACAGACTATATTTAACGAATGCAGTGAGTACTAGTGTAAATGAAAACATTTCCACTGAACTTGACCTAGATTGGTGGCGGCGAAGTTATAATGACTCTCATTGCTGTGCCATGTAGTGATGACGTTCTATGCTTACTATGACATGATATAAGAGTAGAGTGTGTAACTGTTTATCATTACGTTAGTGGAGTCATTTTATATGCATGTTCATAGTGTGTATTTTTATTGCTCCTACAGAAGAGCGTTCTATGCTCTGCCGTTTAACAGATTGGATACATCTATCAGGCACATGTTTTTCCTTGTAGTATGGATATGTTTTTTTTTTTATTTCTTGTAGTATGGATATATTTGTTGTATTTCTTGTAGTGTGGATATATTTGTTGTATTTCTTGTAGTATGGATATATTTGTTCAAAAAGAACAAATATCCATACTACAAGAACTTACTACTGAAGAAGGCTGGCTAGTAAAGAGGATTAAAAAGAGAAAACTGAAATATATTGGACACATTAAACGTCATGATAATCTAGAGAAGACCGTCTTGGAAGGGTACATAATGGAAAAAAGAAAGAGAGGAAGACCAAAGCGAAGATGGGTGCAAGACATCGTTGATGAGCTGCAAATGGATGCATCAGCAGCAGGGCATCTTGCTCACAACCGAGAGGCCTACAGGAGAACTGTTAGGGAGGCAAAGTTCCGCAAGGGACATGCAAATGACTGACGTGTTTTTCATTTTCGCCGAACTTTCCTAACTGATATCTACCCAGATCCAGTTTCAGTTCTAGTCTTGAGAACTTAATCCGAGTAAAGAATTTTCTTACAATCATGTCTTTCGTTTTACTTCTTCTACCATGCTTATCTAGTTGGTGCAGTGATTAGTGCACTAGCCTGCCAACTATAAGGTCCGGGTTCGATTTCGCAGAGGGGCGGACATTTTTTTTTCGGACCAACCGGGCCCAGTGCCAACCATGGCTTAAGATACAGGTACCCGGAGATTTCCTGGTACATCACAAGCTGCAGGTACCCGGGGATTTTGTGGTACATCACAAGCTGCAGGTACCCGGGGATTTCCTAGTACATCACAAGCTGCAGGTACCCAGGGATTTCCTGGTATATCACAAGCTGTAGGTACCCGGGGATGTCCTGGTACATCACAAGCTGCAGGTACCAGGGGATTTCCTGGTACATCACAAGCTGCAGGTAGAAAGGCTGGTATCACAAGCTGCAGGTAGAAGGTCTGGTGTCACAAGCTGCAGGTAGAAGGGCTGGTGTCACAAGCTGCAGGTAGAAGGCCTGGTGTCACAAGCTGCAGGTAGAAGAGCTGGTATCACAAGCTACAGGTAGAAGGTCTGGTGTCACAAGCTGCAGGTAGAAGGGCTGGTGTCACAAGCTGCAGGTAGAAGGGCTGGTGTCACAAGCTGCAGGTAGAAACGCTGGTATCACAAGCTGCAGGTAGAAGGGCTGGTATCACAAGCTGCAGATAGAAGGGCTGGTATCACAAGCTGCAGATAGAAGGGCTGGTATCACAAGCTGCAAGTAGAAACGCTGGTATCACAAGCTGCAGGTAGAAGGGCTGGTATCACAAGCTGCAGGTAGAAGGGCTGGTATCACAAGCTGCAGGTAGAAGGGCTGGTATCACAAGCTGCAGGTAGAAGAGCTGGTATCCCTACCTCAAACGGAAATGTGGCCTAGAAACGTGAAGGCACTAACACTTCGCTCTGTTCACTAATCCGGTGGTACCGGGTTAAAGCCCCAGCGGTGGAGATTTTCCCCTGGAACCACCACCCACCAAAAAGGCACCAGGATCCACCCAGCCTTTGAAAATGGGTACCCGAGAAATCTGGGAAGGTAAATGCGGCCAGGCGTGATACTGACCACATCAGACTTTCATGACCCGAAGATCTTTGAGGTTTGGGCCTAACAGAGTTTTTCCAGTATGTTTTAACGGCAAGGCAACAGGGATTATACCTTAGCTTACTAACACTTATATCGCAGCGACATGCAAATGCCAGGGGGACAGAGCTTCTAACAGTGCTTATGTTTATTAAATTGTAGTTTTATCTACGCTGTTGGTCACGTGTGTTCTGATCATGTCTTGTCTTGTTTTGTCTTGTCTCCTTCCTCATATACTTTTCAGTGTTGATGGGACAAATAGAAGTCTTTACAGAGATCGATCAAATCAAATTTATTGTCCAAATAACCCCAGCGAAGATCTACGATCAAATCAAATCTACTACTCAGATAAGTGCAGCGAAAGTCTACGATCAGATCAAATCTATTGCTCAAATAACCTATTGCAAGTCTCTAGAGATCTTCACAGCAGCAAAGATATTTCAAAGCAAGTCTTTAATTCATTCCATGCGGTACGAAGGAGAAGAAGAAGAAGATTCCATGCGGTGTTGATCAGAGCTTTAACATCTCCCTTTGTCACATCTTTTGCCTTCTTTTTCAGTATCACTTGGTAGGACTTTTGAATTCCATTTCTTTGCTTTTTTTTAAATCTAGTTTTCCAGTGACTCTGAGCACGTGTAACTTTTTTTTTATCCAGTTATTTGAAAAAAAACCAACAAAAAACAACTCTTTCTGTTATTTATAAAACTTTTTATTATATGGTTAAAATATATCGTGTGAAAATCTTTCTGAATATAACATGAAATAAACAAGAAAGGTTTCATTCTCAGACATCATGTTTGTAACTTTCGTGAAAGCAAAGAAAACAATACTATCATATTCTTTTTTCAAGACTCAGTTCATCCGTTCCCTTGTTTAAAACTTTATTGAATTCAAAATATCATCAATAGCTTTACTCTTCATTTTTCTAGCCACCATAAGTTTCCTTTATCCAACAGCAGGGAGTGCATTTTCTGTTTACACACTGACGTAGGAAAAAGAAAGAGAGGAAGAAGAAAGAAAGAGAGAGAGGAAGACCAAGGCGAAGATGGCTGCAAGACATCGTTGATGATCTGCAAATGGATGCATCAGCAGCAGGACATCTTGCTCACAACCGAGAGGCCTACAGGGTTGCTGTTAGGGAGGCAAAGTTCCACAAGGGGCATGCAGATGAGTGAATGAAATGATACTAACGTATATATTTTTTTTTCCACTTGACGCTATTTAAGTATTACTATATTTCTTCTTAAAATTCTAATTTCTACTTTGTTTACGGAACTAAACACATGTTTCTGTTGTAAGATGGGAGAACGAGGAAAAGGATGCACTAAAACTGGTTGCAGCCAGTTATCCCGCTTAGGAGTAGTTCAATTAATTGTACACAGTTTTAAGTAAAAAAGAAAATGTTTTCAGTTTCTTCTCATACCATTTGTTTCATGGGTACTTTCATAATGGGAGAAGTTGCATGCCGGTACAAATATCACTTTCTCTGAACCTTATGAACAGTAACTAAGATTTCTCTCCGAGATAAAACCTTCAATACGAGTTATTGCGAATGAAGTACAGGTCATCATAATCAATGCCAACGAAGGTATCACTCTTGCGAAGAGCACATTTTCACAACAGTCAATATTTCCGTCCAATAGACTTATCAGACTCGAAACAATATATCTGAAGACCAAATAGTTACTGATAAGTAACACCTTTTATACAGCAAACACGTAACACAAAACAGCAAAGTAAAATGAAACCTTTATAACAGAAACAAATAATACAACAAAATTATGAAAGAACTGTAAGGTAATGCTGTTGTCATAATAAAATGCTCCAAGTTTGGTTTTTTGCCTGTCGCAAGACTGCGTCTGTATTAATCAATTTAAAACAAAATAAGGTAAGCAGACAAAAAAAAAATCTGATGTTTTCCCTAGCTTTTACTGATTAGATCTTTTATCATTTCAATTTAAAATCCTCTCTGATTTAGAATATAAACAACGGCATTATTCCCTTCCGTCTGTCTTTCCACGGACTCCAGATATAACCACACACGTCAGGACCGAGGTGTTGGATTGGTGGCTTCTAGTACCTGTCAACTTGTAGTGTGCAATAAAATATATTTACAGCCCTCAGATCTTTGTTTAGGATTAAGTGAAGCCTTAAAGAGAGCAGTTAGGCACAAGATGTCGCGCCTAACTGGCTAGAAATGTAATGTATCTAAATGAAAACGTAAACCCAAGTAAAGCCGATACAAATCAAAGGAAAAGAAATGAGCCGAAATATACATGTAAAACAAATAACTGCGAACTTTAGTAGCCGAAAATGTAAAATAAAGGACAACTTTTCTACAAACAGATACAATCAAAGATATACCTAAGCTGATATTTAACACACATGAAAACAAACCTTACAGCATTACGGAGTTAGTACACATTTGATCAACCTATGCAAAAAACCTATACGAAAACAATAAATGAAAACAGTTAGAACAAAAGCAGGACACTCTGAACAATTCATCATAAAATCTGGAGTGAGGCAGGGCTGTGTACTATCTCCCTTACTATTCATAACATACATTGACAACATCTGCAAAGAAGCTAACAGACAAAGTAAATTCTCAACCACAAAGCGGCCAAACAGCCCAACCCCAGAAAGAATGCCGATAAACCCACAACACCTTCCAGAAGACATACCCAATAGGAGGACCATAAACGAACTCCTTTTTGCTGATGATCAAGCAACTACGGCCACATCAGAAAAAGACCTACAGCAGAACAAGGATAATTGAGCAAGGGCATGCCAAAGCCACAACGTGAAGATCAGTGCTGAAAAAAAGGAAGTCATGAACCATAACGAGAGAAGAAATCCAAACAAAGATCTCCCTAGACAACCAGCCCTTGAAACAAGTGAAATAATACCTAGGTAGCATAATATCATCCTCAGGGACAACTGACGCTGAGATTGAGAACAGATGCAATAAAGCAAATCATATCATTGGACAAATGACTCCTTTAATGATAAACAAATACATCACAACTGAAACAAAAAGGGCACAGTACAACACAATTTTCCTCCCAACTCTATGCTGTCAACGTCAAACATGGACACTAACAGCCAAGAACAAAAGAAAAATCATTACGACAGAAATGAGATGTTTAAGGAGAAACAAGAATGTGACAAGAAGAAATCAAATAAGAAATGACACCATCAAGGAAAATGTTGGAGTAACACCAGTATTACACTATATCCAGAAACAGCAAGTCAAATGGCTTGACCATGTTACACGGTTACCACCAGACAGTATATCACAGACAACATTCACACTAAGATTTGTTGGTAACAGAGGAAGAGGCCGCCCGCGCAGGAGATGGAGAGAGGAAATGACAGAAGCACTAAATATCCCATTATATGAAGCAAATCGTCCAGCCCTATCAAGACGTCTATTTGTCTCCTCAGTACGGAAAGATTAGGCGGAAAGAGACAAGACAAGGAAAACAAGCTTAACTGAAACATAGCACAAAGAAAAACAAACCTAAACTTAAAAATAGCACACAGAAAAACAAACCTAAACTTAAAAATAGCACAAAGAAAAACAAACCTAAACTTAAAAATAGCACACAGAAAAACAAACCTAAACTTAAAAATAGCACAAAGAAAAACAAACTTAAACTTAAAAATAGCACAGAGAAAAACAAACCTAAACTTAAAAACAGCACAAAGAACAACAAACCTAAACTTTAAAATAGCACAGAGAAAAACAAACCTAAACTTAAAAATAGCACAAAGAAAAACAAACCTAAACTTAAAAATAGCACAAAGAAAAACAAACCTAAACTTAAAAATAGCACACAGAAAAACAAACCTAAACTTAAAAATAGCACACAGAAAAACAAACCTAAATTTAAAAATAGCACAAAGAAAAACAAACCTAAACTTAAAAATAGCACACAGAAAAACAACCCCAAACTGAAAAATAGCACACAGGAAAACAAACCTAAACTGAAACATAGCACAAAGAAAAACAAACCTAAACTGAAACATAGCACAAAGGAAAAAACAAATCTAAACGGAAAAATAGCACAAAGGAAAACAAACCTAAACTGAACTGTAACATAAAGGAAACAAAACCTAGCTAAACTTCTAACGTAAAGCAAAGGACACCACGTACATGTTTCTTGTAATAATTTCTACTAACCTAACTACAAACCCATGCACTGAAATAAGATCCGTCTACTTGAAGCTCAAATGAATTAAAAACAAAACAAAACAAGAAATATTTACACCAACAACAAACCCATTACTAATGATTTTGTAAAGCAAGGTTCAATCAGGGGCAAAAAAAGTATGTGCATAAGTATTTGATTTTAACAGCAAAAAGACAAATATCACATTATTAATAATAAACAGTAAATTTTAACACCGAAACTAAAGGCTTTGGCAGTGAAGTATTTAAAGTGTGGGAAGACTTGTCCTGGGCGTTAAACATGAGGACGTTGGGGTGGGGGGAGGGTAAAAATGGTGATGGGTGTTCATGTTTAAGAATGGAGACATTTCAACTTCTCTTTCATGCGCAGTGTGTTATAGTCTCCCTTGAGTTACTAGGATCGTGCCAGATGGTGAGATGATCTGACGAAGAAATATGTCACACTCATGACGGACGTTACAACTACCAGGTATAGTACACTGGACTCTCTGGTATAGTACACTGGACTCTCTGGTATAGTACACTCGACTCTCTGGTATAGTACACTCGACTCTCTGGTATAGTACACTGGACTCTCTGGTATAGTACACTGGACTCTCTGGTATAGTACACTCGACTCCCTGGTATAGTACACTCGACTCCCTGGTATAGTAAACTCGTGACAAGCACTCAGGTTGGACATCTCACAGTTGAACTACATTTAGTGGAACAAATGCCACGTGCCGAGGTCAAAAACACAGAAAAAAAAAACAATTTAGTAATGGAAAATGTTGACGATGAAATTCCTTGATGATGGATGACGTTCGTACATCTTAAACTGCTGGTGGCAGTACACAGAACATAAATAACTCCGGCAACAGTAACAACAACCAAGGGCTCCACCACAACATAAAGAAACCACTCGAGACATATACGCCTCCTACTTGTGAAACGCACAGCATGACTGGAACGAAAACAAGACTGCTCTCTTGCAACGTATAAAATCGGAAAAAAGTAGGAGCAGCTTTATTACTTAACGATTACAAAGTTGTGACGTTTCGGCGTGAGCCTTAATCATACAAAAACATACAGGACGAAGAAATAGAGAGAGGAGATAAAGTATAGATTCACATGAATACTGTTTAAAAAAAATTTAAAGGAGTGCTTAGCTGTAAATTGCAAGGTGTGGCTTGTCCGGCGGTGTGTGTCAGGAATGGATCTGGTAGGACGTGGAAATTGTTTAAATAGAGACCTGTGACATGTGGTCGGTGGGTTGTAACTGGGGGTGGTGGATGGGGAACCGGGGAGGGGAGAGAGAGTGACGCACTACTGGCCTAGCTAGGAGAAATTGAAACAGGTGATTGGGGAAGAGGGGTTGCAGAGAAAATAGCGGGGTTGCAGAGTGATGCTGTGAGGAAGTTTGAAAAGTAAGAAGGGGTAGATTTAGTGGAGAGGTACTATAATGATTGAAGAAGATGATGTTACGTGTAACTAAACATGTGGTTCCAGCTTTTTTCCGATTTTATACATTCTGGTATCACAGCTTTACTGCAGTGCTTAGTGTATAGTTGTATACTTATACACCAATTATTGTGCTCTCTTGCAACGTTAGACCAAGACTCTCTATAATCTCTCACAGACCAAAAGTCACCTCCACAGAGTTTTCCAACAATTGCCGTGCCTTGTGAAAACACGACATGTGAGCTTTTTTTGAAAGTCAAGTTTTTGTATGAATAACTCAGGGAAATCCCTCCCAAACTGGGCTGTTACATAAATCACTGTGAATACTAACAATAAGTTTAAAGGCAAAGGTAAAAATCCCGTTTCCATGCCGTTAAGGCATATTGGGGAATACGGTGACAGGCCCATATTTTCCATGACCTTCGGTACATGAAAGTGTGATGTGGTCAGTATCACGTCCGGCCGTTTTACCTTCCCATATTTCTCTGGTATCCATTTTTAGAGGCTGGGTGAACCTCGGAGCCTTTTTGGTGTGTACCAGAAAAAATCCCACTGTTGGGACTGAACCGGTACCACCTGATTAGTAAACCGAGCGCCTAATCACTCAGCCAACCAGGCCGGCAAAAATAAGTGTAGCCATACGGAACTGAACGAGGCATCATGGGACGAGGTCCAGCGGGGACAAGTCACGTGGGGGCTAGTCACGTGGGAGATAAGAAAAAAACATGGCGGGGAGTAACGGAAGTGACGGAGTTGAAATTCCAAATAGACGTCAGTAGCAATAGAATATATTTGAGATAAACTTAGTTGTATAGGTTAGGAGTAGAGCGAACGAAGAAGTAGGATAAGGAAAGTTAACAGAGATTTATAAACGAAATAATTTAGTTTAGATTTTATGGTCTCGCTCTGGAGCGCCAGTGAGAGAGAGTGGGGGAATGAAAGGTGTGGGAGCAACACGATACCAGCATGAAGATCGATACCTTAGGTCAGTGGTTATATTATAAAACGATATATTCATTCATTCAAGTGTCGTGCTGCGTGGTGTAGGCGATCACTTCTCTCCACAATTCCCTGTCTTTAGACTTGATTATGAGATCCACCAGTGACTTTCTTCCTAGCCACACTGACAGTCCATCCAGTAACTTCTCTCTCTGTCTTCCTTTGTCTCTTCTTCCTTCAATTTTTCCAGTTGCCACAGTGTGTTCCAATTTTCCTCTTCTCAGGAAATGTCCTACAAATGTCGCTTGTCTGCCTCTGTTTTTGATATAACTTGCTTTTCAACTCCAGCCTCTCTTAAGACTTCTTCGTTGGTTTTCTTGGCTGTCTATGGTACCTTCAACATCCGTCTGATAAACCACATCTCCATGGCCTCCATTTCTCGCTGTACTCTCTTATTCATGGACCATGCTTCACACTCATAAAACAAAATTGGCTCGATGTAACATTTAAGTACTAGGAATCTTGTTTCCATTGATACGGATCTGTTGCACAAGACGTTTCTCATTTTCCGGAATGCTGACTTGCCTTGAGCATGTCTGCTTTTTTATTTAGTTGTGACATTTCCCATCAGTTGTTATAATCGTTACTAAGTACTTCAAACTATCAACTTGTTTCAGATTTGTGACATCGATGGTAATGCTACATTTTGGTGGTATTCTTTTCTTTCAGATGACCATCACTTCAGCCTTCTTTTTTTTTAAAATGATATATAGTAAAAAAGTAAAGGTAACCCTGTCATGCCTTAGAAGCACATAGGGATATGGTGTTAGTGCCCATATTTTCCTTGACCTGTCAGCACACTAGAGGGTGATATGGTCAGTATCACGTCTGACCGCCTTTCCTTCCCCAACTCCAGAAGAAGTCGGGTACCCATTTCTACAGCTGGGTGACTGGGGTGCCGCCGGCCGGATTCGAACCCCCGACCTTCGCCATGAGAGACCAGTGAAAATGATATATAAAATGGTAAAATGAAGATCGTATATAGTGAGGATGCATAGGAAGAGAGAGAGATAGAGAGAGTGTGGGGAAGGGGGGTGATGGAGCAAGACGAATGATAAGGGAAGAATGCAAACAGAGAATGTACTGTTTTTAAGTTAAGACGGGATGGGACGGGACGGAACTGGTCAAACGAGAGTGACGCGTTATTGTGGAATCGATACCAGCTTGCAACTTGAGAAGATCGGGTGACTAGAAAAGTGACAGGTGGTGAATAAAGTTGCTGAAGTATACAAGTGAACTCTTGCAGTAAGTGTTCATCCATGGTATCTGTTGACAGGTGGTCTGTGGTGGTCTTATCTGTTCTCAAAGGGGCCCCAATAGACGGACTTACTCCATTTGGAGGGTATTCTGTGTGTAGAGGCGGGAATGGCAGCAGCTCCCACTCCGCGACCAGCTGAACAGTCTCATGTTACTTGGGTCAGTGTCTCCAGCAGGAGCCCCCCACCCCCTCCCCCATTTACTGGTCCACGCGCCAGGGTCTCCCACCCATATAAGCAACGCGTCACTTCCTGGACAAAAATATTCATGGTCAGGACTTTTAACTAACAATATTCGTGGGTCATGGATGTTGTTTGGTAGTTTAAAGAGTTACATTGTTTTGTCACACAACTAAGTCTGCCTGCTCTGTAAGTGAGACTGGTAGATTTAATAGTTAAATTTTGTCACACAATTAAGTCTGCCTGCTCTGTAAGTGAGACTGGTAGGCTTAAGAGTTAAATTGTTTTGTCACACAACTAAGTCTGCCTGCTCTGTAAGTGAGACTGGCAGGTTTAAGAGTTAAATTTTGTCACACAACTGCCTGCTCTGTAAGTGAGACTGGTAGGCTTAAGAGTTAAATTGTTTTGTCACACAACTAAGTCTGCCTGCTCTGTAAGTGAGACTGGTAGGTTTAAGAGTTAAATTTTGTCACACAACTAAGTCTGCCTGCTCTGTAAGTTAGACTGGTAGGTTTAAGAGCTAAATTGTTTTGTTATACAACTAAGTCTGTCTGCTCTGTAAGTGAGACTGGTAGGTTTAATAGCTAAATTGTTTTGTCACACAACTAAGTTTGTCTGCTCTGTAAGTGAGACTGGTAGGTTTAAGAGTTAAATGTTGTCACACAGCTGCCTGCTTTGTAAGTGAGACTGGTAGGTTTAATAGCTAAATTGTTTTGTCGCACAACTAAGTTTGTCTGCTCTGTAAGTGAGACAGTCTCTGAAAGAGGACCAGAGAATATTTCTCACAACTAATACTTGTTTTTCTGTTACTACTCTAACACAAGTAAGATGATAGAGCCAGTCCAGCAGAGAATCAACAGAACTTGCAGAAAATAGCAGATAAGATAAAACAAGACAAGCCAAGACCAGGGACGAGATCAACGTTAAGAAGACCAATGTAATGACATTCAGCAGGAAAGATCAGAAGCCACAGATGAATACAACCGTAAACAAAGAGAGACTAGAACAAGTGACAAACTACAGCTACCTAGGGGCATATACTAACTGAAGGTGGGAGATGTCAGACGGAGATAACGCGTAGAACATGAATGGTAAAACACACAATTAACATCAAGAAGATAGCTCTGTTATCCAGGAATCTGCCCACAATAATAAGACTGAGATGTGTGAAATGTTGTTTCTCTTCTGTTCTACTGTATGGAGCAGAAACCTTGACTCTAGTTGTTTCTCTTCTGTTCTACTGTATGGAGCAAAAACCTGGACTCTAGCTGTTTCTCTTCTGTTCTAGTGTATGGAGCAGAAACCTGGACTCTAGCTGTTTCTCTTCTGTTCTACAGTATGGAGCAGAAACCTTGACTCTAGTTGTTTCTCTTCTGTTCTACTGTATGGAGCAAAAACCTTGACTCTAGCTGTTTCTCTTCTGTTCTACTGTATGGAGCAGAAACCTGGACTCTACACAAAAAGCCTGAGAGAAGAATAAATGCAGCCGATGTGTGAATCTATAGAAGACTAGGTCATATATCATGGCGAATGGAAAGAACAATTTCACAAGTTTTAGAACAGCTCCAAGTACAATGTGAACTTCTCAGAGAAATAAGGATTTAAAAATACTTTGATCATATCAAAAGACATAACAACACATAGAAGACCATGCTAAAAGGAAAGGTGAAAGAAAAAAAAGAGTGAAAGGAAGACAGAGATGTAGATGAGAAGACAACATACGAGAATGGACAGGACATAGCTTGGCTGACTGCACCATCAAGGCTAGGGAGAGAGAAGAAACTGGAGATTCACTACCGCCAACCTGGAGATGGCACATGATGATGATTATTATTATGCTGATGATTATGATGACAAGTAAGTTAACATATCTCCATTCAAGCTTCATATAAATATACAAAATATAATTATCATATATTTACACACAAAAAATCAACAAGGGAAAAAAGTAAATTATAAACAGCTTCTAAATCATGTTACAGAGAATACATTTTTCTTTCAACAGTGCTAGTTTCATCGTTTCTATTAGTTGTCTTTTTTCTTTCTTGCCGTACTGAAATTCTTTTCTCTCTCTCTCTCTCTCTCTCTCTCTCTCTCTCTCTCTCTGCGTGCCCAATTCTTAACCCTTTTGAAATAAAGATCAATAAATCAATCTCTCTCTCTCTCTCTCTTATAACATGGGTTGCATATTTCTGCTCTTTAAGCTGAATTTTATCACAAATAGAGGAACAAAAATGAGCTATAAATGTGAATTTTCTAGAATATTAGTTTATTGTGAACTATTTACAGAGAGTTAGTGCAACAACTATGGGGAAATAATGCAGAAGTGGAGATTCCTAGAGGAGTGAAATTCAATTCACGCCACCAAGAAAGACAACCAAAATTATTTTGCCATATGAAGAAGAGACTAAAGTTACAGAACCTGACAGCCGCAGAGATTGGAGAGGAAACGCTTGAACTGACCATGTGGCGAAGAGCAACCAATCTTTTCAGAAGTATATGACAACAGCAAAGAATGGATTCTTATGATTGAAAACTGGCACCTGATGATGATGTCTCATGAGTTAAATGAAACACCCTGTTCCATCAAGACTCTCTTCACTTACTTCAACAAACACTATCTTCCATCTTTCTACCATTTTTTTTTCTAAAACATCAAAATATGTTGTGAAAAGAAATGGAAGTATGTTTCTTAGTTACATTGCTTACTTTTCCTAATTAAATTTCATCTCATCTTCAGAACAGCACTAACAGATTATTAACTTTCTGCGACACAACATAAAACTCAAACTAGTACTATCGAAAATCCCATGACATAATTTTAATCTCATACCTACTTCTCAATAAGCGTGGTTCTGAACAATGAAGCGAAGAAATCTGCTTACACCAGCTTCAGCCTTACTCCGTGAAATAGCTGAGGTTATCTAACACTCACTCTATGAAATAGCTGAAGTTATCTAACACTCACTCTATGAAATAGTTGCGATTATCTAACACTCACTCTATGAAATAGTTGAGGTTATCTAACACTCACTCTATGAAATAGCTGAGGCTACCCTAGACTTACTCCATTAAGTAAGAAAGGCTACCCTACACTCACTCTACGAAGTAGATGAGGCTACTCTACATTCACTCCATAAAGTAGATGAGGCTACCCTAAACTCACTCCATGAAGTAGATGGGACTACCCTAAACTCATTTCATGAAGTAGATGGGGCTACCCTAAACTCATTTCATGAAGTAGATGGGGCTACCCTATACTCATTCCATGAAGTAGATGCTGCTGTTCTACACTCACTCCATGAAGTAGATTATGCTGCCCCACACTCACTTCATGAAGTAGATGATACTACCCTACATTCACTCCATGAAGTAGATTATGTTGCCTTACACTCACTCCATGAAGTAGATGATACTACCCTACATTCACTCCATGAAGTAGATTATGCTGCCCCACACTCACTTCATGAAGTAGATGATACTACCCTACATTCACTCCATGAAGTAGATTATGTTGCCTCACACTCACTCCACGAAGTTGATGATACTACCCTACATTCACTCCATGACATAGACGTGGCTACCCTATACTCGCTTTGTGAAAAAAAAAGATGAGGCTATTGAACAACAAGTAAACATAAGAGATGAGGGTTTAAGAAGATCTTCTAATTCCAGAAATATGAAGTCAGTGGTAACCATAGGCACAGTTCCCATGGCAACTTGAGCAATGCAAAACATAACTTGACCTTATGAGACCACTTGACCCACCTCATAACTTAACTCCAGAGATCCACTGGTCACACATGTTCAAGATTTAATGAAGTTGGGCCCATGAATAATTGAAAAACGCATATTTCTTCCATAAGTCACACTTGTCAAAGTACTCTGAAGTCACGGGCGTGACCGTCACGTCACGTCCGATAATGCCAGTGTTCACATCAGCCGTGTTCCAGCGTTTGGCGTCTGGCTTACCGTCCCTGATGAAAGTCATGATTTCCTCTCTGATAACGTTCTGAAAGTTCAGCTCCCCTTGATCCACATCGAAGCCCAACTCTTGGAAAGTGCCGAAGAAGGCGGCGATGTCCCAGCCAATGAAAGCCGTGGTCTCGCTGCTAGCGCGTTTAACCTCGTGGGATGGGTAAACTTCTGCTACATACATGTACACTGGGGCGGAGCCAGAATACGTTTGAATAAATTGGTCGGCCAACATCTTTGTACAACAGACGTCTTTGATATCTCCGACGAGATGTGAGAATTGTACAAATGCAGGAGACAGGAATTGGGCGGAGTCTGTGCTTTCTAATCCTGTCTTATGCGGGTACAAAGACTTTGCTTGAATGACAGCATCTGAACCCAGCACGTCCAACAGACTGTCTAGCTTTGCATCATACTCTTCCCAAGTCATATTTACGACATCCTGTTCTGATAGCAGGCTGCTCAGGCCAAAGTATGTGGAACCTGTTGGAATATGAAGATATCGGAGAAATGGATGTCACAAGCTTTGGAAAAAAAAGAGCGCTGTGAGGGTGAATATTGAGATGGGGGAGGAAGGGATAAGTAAAGCAATAAACGAATGATATTAAATATATAATGAAAGACTCTGGCGATGGTTGGGATATGTACTCAGGATGACTGATGACTCACTACCAAAATTGGCAGTAGGATGGACACCACAGGGGAACAGAAGTAAGGGCAGACCAAAAGAGACATGGATAAGAACAGAGAGGATGTTGAACATTAGAGGGCTCACCTGAGCAAGAGGTGGGAAAATGGCAAATGGCAGGCGTTTGTGGAAAATCCTTGCGGAAGCCCCATGTGCCTTGGACACTTAAGGTTCAGAGAGAGAGAGAGAGAGAGAGAGAGAGACAGACAGACAGACAGATAGACAGACAGACAGAAATGCAGATTAGAAATGATACACAGTAAAATCTATTTACACAGTAGAATAACACGCGAAACTTAACTTGGGCTACAAACTTGACAATTTAAAACAAAAATTAGAGTGTGATTACAAACAAGAATATAAAAATGGAATAAGTCATCTAATCCTTACAGGCAATACTTCCCATATCTTTTGCATGGCTCCTAAAATAGCTTGTTTAATTTCAACTGGAATTCCTGCCTATTCATTCTACTCTCACTCCATGATGTAGATGAGGCTGCTCTACACTCACTCCATGGAGTAGATGAGGCTGCTCTATACTCACTTGTACTCTTGTGTAGTTTACAGAAAATGACAGCGGAGAACATGGTGCACATACAGTTAAATTACACTATTTTATCGCATATATCTTAAATCCATCATTTCTCCTAATAAATAATTTTAAAGATTTCGCTTCCTGATGCACAGTAATACGAAATCTATATAGTTTATTCTACAATTAATGGTGACAGTTTTATGTGGAATTCAAAGATTCTGCCAAGCACTGAAGAAAAACTGACTGCAAGACAAAGGTCGTGTAAGTCGTGTTTAGACCACTGTTAGTACTGAAATAATTCTATGCTTTTAGGCATACAAGGCGGGCCGCTGTTTATCCTCTGGCCTGATGTTGGTGATCTGTGCCGTGACCTAATCAACATTTTTCACACATATTTTGAGATTTTAATGACAATAATGTTTCACCTATTTTTACATAGTTAAACTAAATTATTTTTACATAATGTAACTTTAATGTACAATAAATGAAAAAAAAAGATATTTTATAATCATTTATATTGAAATAATGTACAGGATATTTAACCAATAATGACATACTCGTATTTGTTTTTTTTTAACTGATAAAGAGTTAAGAGATTAGAGACTGTATAATATACAAAAATGTTTCTGAACCAAAAGTTACATAAAAGTGGAATGTTGTAAGCCAGGACTTCTATACACTAGCAAAACTCACCTAAGACAACAGGCGCCAAGGGTTGGCTTGAACCTAGCTTTTTCAGGATTGGCCAGTGTACCACGTGACCTGTAAAATAGTTCGTCAGTTATTTTTAAACCAATCACAGCACTGCCTTTTTTATGTGGCACTTGGTCCCGCCCAATCATTTTTCGTGTAGTAAAACGTCCGTTATTAACTATTCTCTAACTCTCTCTCCCTCTCTCACTCTCTCTCTCCCTCCCTCTCCTTCTCTCCTACCCCCTCTCTCTCCCTTTCTCCCTCTCTTTCTCTCAACCTCTCTCTCTCTCTCCCTCCCTCTCATATCTCATATACAAACACATTTAGACTATTGCTCAACAGTTTGGGATGGTTGCTCAGTGTCAAATACAAAGAGGCTTTGCTCTCTCCAGAAGCGAGCAGTAAAGCTTATTAGTGACAAAGATCAAGCACAAACAACTAACCATCACAAACGTATTAAAATACTACCTCTTAAGAACAGGTTCCTCTTCAACACAGCCAAGTTAGTACATTAAATTTTTTCACGGCATGCCCTGCCTCATCTATGGAACCTGTTTAAATTTAGCCCAAAGTGCAGCCAACGCTTGAACAACATATGTCTTCCAAAATCTAGACTTGATCTTTACAAAAAAAAGCTTTAGTTATTCTGCTGCTCATCTTTGGAATACCCTCCCATCCTATATAAAAAATATAAATTATACTCCTTCCTACAACTACAAGCTTTCCCAATATCTATTTGATGTCGATTACATGCCTCCATGAATTATAAAACTTAAAACTTATCTTAAACTGCTCTTACAGACACCGAATACAATTAATTGTTTTCTGAATAGTCCCGAAAATTTTGTTTAGTAGATAGTCATTTATAATGTATGTAGTTACTTCTGTACTTAGTGAATGTTTAAGAGCGAAACGTAAATGTTATATTTTATTTTATGTCTCTCAGCTTCAATGTTAGTTATGTTTGTTATATGAACAGCATATTTGTAGAATGTCTGGAATAGAGTGAAAGATGTATGATAAAGGGCAGAATGTCAGACGGGCCTGCTTGCCCAATTCTTAACCCTTTTGAAATAAAGATCAATCAATCAATCTCCCTCTCTCTCCCTCCCTCTCCCTCACTCTCTCCCTCTCCCTTTCTCTCCCTCTCTCAAGACACATGAGGCTGCTGACAGCAAGAGATTTCCACTTTTGTTGATCTTTCCTGTCTTCTTGACTGTCTCTCCGCCCTCCCCCCCCCCCCCCCCCCACCAACGTCAATCCTTTTCTTTACCAGCATTTTTTATGCTGCGTGCCTCCGTGTTTCCTTGGGTCGTCCCTAAACAATTGTCGTCCCATGCTTCTTTTACCTTGTGGCGTCCACGCAAAACTGTTCATCGTGAGGATTCGACCAAGTATCATACTCCGTACCAATGATGATTTTCATATATATTTAAACAGTTTATATATATATATAATTTCAAGCCCAATCAGGAAATAATACAAAATACATTTTTACAAGTTTTGCAGATACATTTCTACAAGTATTGCAGGTACATTTCTATTTGTATTTTGAATAGTGTTCCTAAAATTGTTGGCATCACGTCTTTTCAAAGCCGGGGGCGAATGGAGGATAAACTCTCAACTTCTTTTAATCGCACCGGTGATGTGTATTATGCAAAGTCTCTGAAAATGAGAAAGCTGGAACTTCACATGCCAGGTCAGCTTACTTTGACAGAAGAAAGATGAATGCCTGAGGAGTCTTTAAGTCCAAAGTGACGAAAATGTAAGGCACGTTGAGCCTCATCTACGAGAAGGAGGCTAGTTTCTTCTTCTTCTTCGTTCGCTTCTACCACCAAGACTGCCCTGTGATCCCACTGAATTTACTCCTGTGGTCCCCAAAAGGACCACACGAGATTCCCGAAAGGACCACAAGAGGTTCAAAGTATCGCAGGGCTTGAGTCTGTATTCTCGGTAAGTCTCAGAAATGGGATTGCGTGACACCGTGGTTTTCGTTGCACCAGTTTTATCTAGAGTTAGAATTTCTCACCGGAAAACATCGACTTGTTTTTGGGATACCCTTGTATCCCCGCCGGGTGAGAGGCGGTTGCCTATCTAGACTGCACTGGTCCAGTGTCTCCGACTTCAGAATTTTGTGGTCGTGGCCGCTACCCTTCCTAGTTGTGACCAGGAACCAGCTTTTGTCAAGGAGGACGAATCCTCATCACTAGTAAGTTTCACCCCTGGGTTGAGCCGGTTTAGGCGTATTATCCCAGTACAAGCGTGTTTAAGACGTGACCGACCTCTAGAGCGGAAGTACCGTGACATGAGTAGCCATCAAATTTCACCTCTGGTTTAAGTCGGTTTAGGCATGTTTCATCATCATGGGTGTATATAGAACGTGGCCGGCCTCTAGAGCAGAGTTGTCGTGGTATGAGTAGCTCTCGCCGCGAGACTACTGGATATACCGATTAAGCATCACTTTATCCTTTCCATCACTTTTTCACATCGGCAACCCTAATTTCTTTTTCGCATTTTCTTCATTGAACAGGAGGAGTTTCACTCCACGCTCGGCATCCGAAGAATCTCGCCAGCAGTGTCCTAGCACCTGGGTTAAGCTGGTTCAGGCAATTCACCCGGTATGAGTGCACATAGGACCAGAGGTGCCGTGATTTGAGCAGTCCTGACCTCGAGACTACTGATTACTTAATCGTTTCTTTCTCCTTTTCCACAGTGGCGCCGCGCGGCAAACCCATTCTCACCTTCTTCACTGGCCGGGAAGAGCCCTACTCCACGCACGGCAGCTGAAGAATCTCGCCAGAAGCGGTAGATGAGCTACCAAACATGACTCTCATCTATCCGAAGCGTCTGGTTTCCAGGCGCTAGATATTAGCCTTCGCCCCTTCTCCTGTCAGTTTGAACAGTTCTGTCACGAGAAGGCCAAGAGCTGAACTTGACTGTCAGAGGCTATTTGAGACGCACGCCTTGGAGACATTTCCTTGGATTTCAGAGCGTATCCTCCACCCCACATCCGGCTATAACAGTCCTTAGAACCAGGCTGGTGTCATATCTGACGTAGACTTCTGGACTGCCTGTTTATGAATAAGATATAAACCAGAGGTCGGCAATCTGCGGTCACGGGGCACTTTGTACTAATTATGGCGCCTTTACTACATAATATTACATAAGTGAAATAACTATTATTCATAATTGTATAATATTTTATGATTATTGCTTTCATTTATTAGCTTAGACATGAATGTGGCCCGCCAACCACTCATATAAGATGTTTTCCGGCACCCTCTAAGGAAAAGACTGTTGACTGAATGTCTGCTATAAAAAAGTAATGGTTACGTCCCTTTTGATGTTCATGTTTTTCATGGGAAGGTTGTCGACCTTTTTTGATACAAATGCTTGAAGAAAATCCAGAGTTTGATTTCCAGACGTAGTCTACCTTCCTGCTAGTTTCCATTTGTATAAGTCTTTTTTTTTATATAATAAAACTGAATACTGAACAAGGAATATTTTGTATAATCAATTACAAACACTGAAAGTGGGCTAAAGAGTGCTCCAATTGAAACAATCATGTTTTATGGGATGTGAAACGAGGACAGTCACATAGATGTGAAACTAGGACGGTCACATAGATGTGAAACGAGGACAGTCACATAGATGTGAAACGAGGACAGTCACATAGATGTGAAACGAGGACGGTCACATGGATGTGAAACGAGGACGGTCACCAGGGAAGTACAGCGCTGCTTTGAGGCCATGGATATGTGGTTCTTTAGAAGAATGCTAAAAATACCATGGACAGCGAAGAGATCAAGCGAAGATGTCCTGAAAGAGGTAGAAGATGAGAGAGACAAGCAGTAATAAAATTCAGGAAGAGACAATCCAGATTCATAAAACACCTCATGAGACCAGGTGGATTGGAATATTTGATAACAACAGGGAAGCTAGATGCCAAAAGAGACCGAGGCAAAGATGGACTGACGAAGTGGCTTGGAGAAATAACAACAGTCCAGCTCATAATTAACACCCGGGATAGAGAGTTGTGGGGAACGTATGACCGCCAACGCTCGTCGGCATGATGTTGGACAGACAGACAGACAGACAGACAGACAGACAGACAGACAGACAGACAGACAGACAGACAGACAGACAGATTGAAATCTTCAAATTCTTTTTTTTTTCATAATACTGCCTTTCCTTTTTTCCCCACTACGAAGTGGGAAATTACAAAACTATATTAACTATCATTATAGTATTAATTATACTCATTGCATATTGTAACAAATATTTTCGTGATACAGAAGCACAGTTATGCAACAAGTATATTACACGAAAGCGCTCAGAAGAGACATAAAACAGATCAGCATGCAGGCATAGAACAGATTAGCATGCAGGCATAGAAAGGATTAGCATGTAGCTACATTAAGAACTGATCAGCCTTGAATTTTTTTTCCTTGCGTACCAGAAAATATAGTGCAGATTAGCTACACAAAAAAAATTGGAAAAGCCTAATAAATAACATTAACTATACTTATTAAAATGTATTTATTATATTAGTCTTCCCCCCCCCTCTCTCTCTCTCTCTCTCTCTCTCTAGTATCTTTAAGTGACCAGGGCACATGGGGCTTCCGCAAGGATTTTCCACAAACGCCTGTCGTTTGCCTTTTTTCCGCTCTTGCCCAGGTGAGCCCTCTATTGCTCGCTCATCACCCTTTCTGTTGTTATTCTCAATGTCTCCTTTGGTCTACCCTTACTTCTGTTCCCCTGTGGTGTCCATCTTAGTGCTATTTTTGGTAGTGAGTCGTAAGTCATCCGGAGCACATGTCCCAACCATCGCCAGCGTCTTTCCTCAGTAATTGCTGTCAGTGGTTTCATCTGCATTTCTGCCAACAAGCTGTTGTTTCTGTTAGATTATTATAACGCATATAAATATTGCGTCATTATATAGCATTAATAGCACTTATAATTTTATTTTAAAGATTAAACTAATGAAAGCCTTAAAAAATTTAAGTCAAAGAGTTTTGCTATATAAAATATCTACACTATAAACACAGTACCATCAATAATTGGTAGACTGTTTCTGAGCTGCCCGTTTTGAGGAACTCGGAGCAAGCTGTCCAGGGTCCAGCGGGCCTGGAGTGACCAGGGAGATGACCTGTATAAGGTGTCCGCGTCCATCTGACGTAGACATTCGAGATTGCTGCAGCCAGTCCGTGTCCAGATTTTCTTGTTGTCTCGACAGGCCTCGTCTATCGATGAAGATGTTGCAGTGTTCGTGAATGTTAATGAAACAGATTATTATACACAGTTTTGGAGTATATATATATATATATATATATATATATATATATATATATATATATATATATATATATATATATATATGCACACACAAAGTATTCAAGTATTCGCAAAGATAACCACACTACTTGTTAAGTCACGGAGTCAGACAGACCTTTTGCATGACACAGACAGACATTTTAAATCTCAGAGTCAGACAGGCACTTTAAATCTCAGATTCAGACGAGTTTGTTAAGTTACGGCCATAAAAATATGTTGTTCAGTCACCGAGTCAGACAAGTTTGTTAAGTCATATTCTACAATCTGGCTCCGATAAACATCCAGATTTGTCGCTGGTATTAGTTAACCAAGAAAAAAATATAACGTTAAATATCCAGACTTGTCGCTGATATTAATTAACCAAGTAGAAATCTAAAAATAAGAAATAAACGCAACACAAGCCACAAACCACGAAACAATGCCACCTTGATGAAGCGTGTTTGAGAAAATAACGTACGGCTACCTTCGAAAAAAAAATAGTAGAGAAAGCACTTCAGACGTAAGAGAAAGTAAAGTAGGATAAGATGATAGAAAAATTGTAAGAAAGTGACACAGACTCCAAGCATGAACTTCACCAGGGCGAACGAAAGCCTAGCCAGCCAGTAGAGGACAAATCATTTATCAACTGGTTTATGCCCGCGCTTTACTTTGAGCAACCCTTGCTGTTTATGGCTAGCTAGTTTTATACGTATACTATACAGTCTGATGAAAGAAACGGTCTTGTTTTTCCTCTCATCTACAACTATGGCGCTATTGAACCACATGGAGTAACTTCCAGATTTAACTTCCCCTAAACCTATTTTCTTTTCTCTTCCCCCTTTCTTATTTCGCTATTTCTTCGTATATGTTTCAACTGTTACACACTTACATTCTCTCTCTCTCTCTCTCTCTCTCTCTCTCTCTCTATCTATCTATCTCTCTCTAATTATTTATTTATATTTTACTTCAATCCAATCCTTTTGTGCCATAGTGTAAGGAGTGGGAAAAAAAGCAAGCAGTGACCCGGTTTTGATTGGAAATCCCACTGGCCAGAGACGGCCCCGTTTTGAATGGAAATACCCAGTCCTTCGAGTCCGTCGCGGATGAGGTATATAAGACGAGAAGAGAGAAGTTTAAAGGAGATTCCATAAGCTGAGCACGTTGGAGTCCAGCTACCGTGTCATTGTTCAGACATGGACGAGAGTAGTCATTCGATAGATGGAGGCTGACATGTGTATTTTAGTTGTGTGCATTTTGTAACCAGGGCCGAACTCATATTATTCAAGGAAATGTTTTTTTTTTTCTGATTCGATAATGCATGTGGAAATATGTAAATTATGGACTTCATACGCATATGATTCGTTTGATTCGTATATATTGTGGATCAGAATCTTGTAAATACAAGTATCGTGATTTTTATAAAAAGGATTTGTGTTTCGTGTTCCTGTTATTTATACGTAAGATGTGAACGTTGGTGTAGTCATCCTTTCACCACTCAGTACGACGGCGGCAATACAGAGTAAAAGATTGAACAATAATTCACGTCAGTCTACAAAATAAAACCAAAATACTACAATAGACTTCATATCTAGGAACTAAACTTAATCTATTTAACCTGAATCACATGCACACGCATGCTAAGTGCCATCATTCTGGTTCTTTTTTTCCCTCTTCTTTTTCTTTTTAAAAAAAAATTAATGTCCTGTCATTTTCTACCACATAATGTGGGTTTCTTTTCTTTTTCACCTTCCTTTTCCTCTTTTTTTTTTAAAATGTAGTTTTATTGTGAGTGAGGCGAAACTGGGAGTGTGCAACGTCATAAAAAGACTGTTTATATTTTTTATCTTTCTTTTAAAAAATAAAATAAACTGAAAGGCGACACTGATTTTGGGGTGGGGAAGGGGAGACAGAGCTGGGGGAGAGGGGAGAGGTTGACATTGGATAAAAGATGGAACTAATTGAAAAATATATACTTAATGTGGATATAGCCATCACTCTTAGCTACTGTAACTTGCGTGTTTAAAAAAAAGAAATAATGCCTACATTTTGAGGCTAATGAATGTAGCTGTTATATATGGTATCTATAGAATCATGGTGCGGTTTGAAACTCATAAACTATCAGAACTACACGTAGCGAAGCCATGACACAGACACTAGGTATCAGAACTACATGTAGCGAAGCCATGACACAGACACTAGGTATCAGAACTACACGTAGCGAAGCCATGACACAGACACTAGGTATCAGAACTACATGTAGCGAAGCCATGACACAGACACTAGGTATCAGAACTACACGTAGCGAAGCCATGACACAGACACTACGTATCAGAACTACACGTAGCGAAGCCATGACACAGACACTAGGTATCAGAACTACACGTAGCGAAGCCATGACACAGACGCTGCATTAAAGAGCAACTGAAACACTTCCTGGATTTGTGCGTTTGGTTTCCGGATACGTAGTTAGTCACGTGACAGTAACGCAATACAAAACGTCATTACGCCAAGATGTGACGTCATTCCACCAAGATATGACGTCATCATTTCATGATGAACAGACAGTGCAGGGAAGGTTAACTGCGTTCTCTAGGTTGCCAATTTTTTAATCTATGAATCGCTAAACATGTCTAACAAAACTTTATGATTTACTCTTTCGTTTAGTGTATATTTTCAGGGTATAATACCATTGTTATTAAAAACAAATCGTTTTCAAACTGCGCCATGATTTCATGGACATAATGCGTATATAACGTTCAACGATTATCCCTTACCGATTGTTTTATTGAGCAAAGCAACGGGGCTGGTGAGCCACGCCTTATGGAAGAGTCCACTACTCTCAGGGGATGACAGCATTGCTTGTACAGAAGTCGCACCAGAGCCATGGCCAAATATTGTAACCTGTAATAATTTTTAAAAATTATTTTATTTAAAAAACTGGATTGCTATTTCAAGCAAAATCAAAACCACTTTTAAAAAAAATACTTTTATCTTTCGTCTTAGTCTATTGTTTTGGAACAGACGGATGGGCGTTTTGCAGAGCTTCATCCTGCTTAAAGGCTTCTCCGTTGGTTTGAATTTGTCCATTATTTAGCTCATTAGGCCATAATAACAACTATAGCAAAATTAATCACAGCCGCCATCAAGCAAATTTTACATGGAGAGAGAGAGAGAGAGAGAGAGAGAGAGAGAGAGAGAGAGGGGCCACGTGATATACCAAAAAAGCTGAAATAGCATCTGTAATCAAAGACTGGCATCCCTGCACTCAGGTCATTCCCATACGTGCTCCGCCTTCCGTTCCAACATCCACTGAAGCGTGCCTACTCATGGAGTCAGTCACGCGCTGGTTGTAGGTAATGAACGCTAAACCACTTCGTTCGGAACAAAGTCCACTTCCAATCTCTTCATCCAACTCGATCATCCTCCTGATGTAGGTGTTGCCATTCAATCCGAGGTCGTCATCCATACTCAACCTGTCCTTGCAATCTCATCCATGTTCATTCATAAGGTACCCTAAACTGATGCCACGCCTGCTAGCTAGCCCGTTCTCTCACTGCCTTTCTCCGCATGACCTGGCCAGTAGATCCTCGTCAAATTGGACAACAGGACACAGTGTTGTATGATTATATCTAAAAAGTAATGTAGACAAAGCACTTTTGTACGTGAGAGAAAGAAAAATCACAAGATAATTACATGGGATTTAAACCACAGCCTCCGGTAAGACGAGCAACCGTCTAGCCACGAGAGAACAGCGCATTAACGAACTTCGTTGTCTAGCACTCTCATCCGAAAGTTCTTCGTCTACGATTTTATCCGAGGTCTAATCACACAACACTGGGTTCTGTTATTTTACTGTACGAAAGCTTCGTTGTTTCCTATTTTCAAACTGGATAACCGAGAGCCCTCTAGAAGCTGGACCCACTCCCTGTGGAAGAAAAGCCTCTCGATTCTCCCTAACATGCTTTGGGAGTCTTATACTTCTGGAGTCTGGAGACGATATTACTAGCTGGAGCTGTTGTATTTTTCCGTGTTGGCCTCGACGTTTTGCTATGAAATACAAATATATTTGTAGCGAAGCCATGACACAGACGCTGCATTAAAGAGCAACTGAAACACTTCCTGGATTTGTGCGTTTGGTTTCCGGATACGTAGTTAGTCACGTGACAGTAACGCAATACAAAACGTCATTACGCCAAGATGTGACGTCATTCCACCAAGATATGACGTCATCATTTCATGATGAACAGACAGTGCAGGGGAAGGTTAACTGCGTTCTCTGGGTTGCCAATTTTTTAATCTATGAATCGCTAAACATGCCTAACAAAACTTTATGATTTACTCTTTCGTTTAGTGTATATTTTCAGGGTATAATACCATTGTTATTAAAAACAAATCGTTTTCAAACTGCGCCATGATTTCATGGACACAATGCATATATAACATTCAACGATTATCCCTTACCGATTGTTTTATTGAGCAAAGCAACGGGGCTGGTGAGCCACGCCTTATGGAAGAGTCCACTACTCCCAGGGGATGACAGCATTGCTTGTACAGAAGTCGCACCAGAGCCATGGCCAAATATTGTAACCTGTAATAATTTTTTAAAATTATTTTATTAAAAAACTGGATTGCTATTTCAAGCAAAATCAAAACCACTTTAAAAAAAATACTTTTATCTTTCGTCTTAGTCTATTGTTTTGGAACAGACGGATGTGCGTTGTGCAGAGCTTCATCATGCTGAAAGGCTTCTCCGTTGGTTTGAATTTGTCCATTATTTAGCTCATTATGCCATAATAACAACTGTAGTAAAATTAATCACAGCCGCCATCAAGCAGATTTTACATAGAGAGAGAGGGGGGGGGGGGGAGACCACGTGATATACCAAAAAAGCTGAAATACCATCTGTAATCAAAGACTGGCATCCCTACACTCAGGTCATTCCCATACGTGCTCCGCCTTCCGTTCCAACATCCACTGAAGCGTGCCTGCTCATGGAGTCAGTCACGCGCTGGTTGTAGGTAATGCACGCTAAACCACTTCGTTCGGAACAAAGTCCACTTCCCACCTCTTCATCCAACTCGATCATCCTCCTGGTGTAGGTGTTGTCATTCAATCCGAGGTCGTCATCCATACTCAACCTGTCCTTGCAATCTCATCCATGTTCATTCATAAGGTACCCTAAACTGATGCCACGCCTGCTAGCTAGCCCGTTCTCTCAATGCCTTTGACTCCGCATGACCTGGCCAGTAGATCCTCGTCAAATTGGACAACAGGACACAGTGCTGTATGATTATATCTAAAAAGTAATGTAGACAAAGCACTTTTATACGTGAGAGAAAGAAAAATCACAAGATAATTACATGGGATTTAAACCACAGCCTCCGGTAAGACGAGCAACCGTCTAGCCACGAGAGAACAGCGCATTAACGAACTTCGCTATCTAGCACTCTCATCCGAAAGTTCTTCGTCTACGATTTTATCCGAGGTCTAATCACACAACACTGGGTTCTGTTATTTTACTGTACGAAAGCTTCGTTGTTTCCTATTTTCAAACTGGATAACCGAGAGCCCTCTAGAAGCTGGACCCACTCCCTGTGGAAGAAAAGCCTCTCGATTCTCCCTAACATGCTTTGGGAGTCTTATACTTCTGGAGTCTGGAGACGACATTACTAGCTGGAGCTGTTGTATTTTTCCTTGTTGGCCTCGACGTTTTGCTATGAAATACAAAGATATTTGTAACTCTTCCACGAGAGCATTCTCTGCAATAACGAGGAAGGCAGGAAATTACAAAAGACTAAATCACGCAGAGAGTAACTCTAAGAAAGGATGCAGTGTTATTTGTGGAGCAAACGAGGGAAGAAAGGATGCAGTGTTATTTGTGGGGCAAACGAGGGAAGAAAGGATGCAGTGTTATTTGTGGGGCAAACGAGGGAAGAAAGGATGCAGTGTTATTTGTGGAGCAAACGAGGGAAGAAAGGATGCAGTGTTATTTGTGGGGCACAAGAGGGAAGAAAAGATGCAGTGTTATTTGTGGAACAAAATAAGGAAGAAAGGATGCAGTGTTATTTGTGGGGCAAACGAGGGAAGAAAGGATGCAGTGTTATTTGTGGAGCAAACGAGGGAAGAAAGGATGCAGTGTTATTTGTGGAGCAAACGAGGGAATAATTTGAAGACTAAAGTAAAAGCCCAAGCAACAATTAGACTGGTCCGTGCACGACAAAAACTGCTGGCTGTTTCTGCCAACACCATTGAGAATTACAAAAGCTTGAACGAGTTACTCGGTGGCGTAATATTTTGTACATGTACCCGCACCTGTGCAAACAGAACCACATAGATCAGTGATGTGAGCTCTGAAACTAAATATAAGGAATTGCTGGGAAAAAAGCTAATACTAT